>OX940947.1:8888352-10088352 GCA_954870645.1 Agrotis clavis | reverse complement strand
TTTTTATACTTACTCATTAAAGAACCTACCTGACTAAATAATATTGCCGGGGTCGCGGGTCTAACGAGCTATCGTGACAATGGAACGTAAAGTGCTATTGAAGGACACCGTGGATTTTAGTCAGTACAAGTCTGACAGTCCCTCCTGCCCTGCCCTAGGTGGGAGGACTCATTTGATGATTTTACCATGCTAAAAAATCTTTACAAAATCACTATTTACAGGAAAATGCAAATATCACAACGTAATCTCAATTCATTTTGGTACTAATTTAAAAAATTAAGTCGATACTAATTAACATAAATAAAAATAGCATGCACGATTAACTCTGATCAAAAACGCTCGCAATAATATATTTCTTTTCGCGCCTACTACACTGGCAACACTATATTTTCATCGCGGCATGACAGCATCGCGCAGTGTCACACACAGATATGATTTATAGCGGGGCAACACCAGAAATAAATATACTGGATAAGGTATTGCACACAGCATGAAGCGAAGCGATAGCTACACTATTGATTGGGAGATACGAATCATGTTAAGATAAATAAAACTTTATCTATACTATAATCTATACTAATATTATAAAGAGGTAACATTTGTTTGTAAATTTGTATGTTTGTAAGTTTGTATGTAGGGGGTAATCTCCGGAAGTAATGAACCGATTTTAAAAATTGTTTCACTGGTAGAAAGCTACATTATCCGTGAGTGCTATAGGCTATAAATTATAAAGATATCAAACATATTAGCCGAAATACTGCCCAACGAAGTGGGCACGGGTCAGCTAGTAATATTATAAAGAGGTAACATTTGTTTGTAAGTTTGTATGTTTGTAAGTTTGTATGTAGGGGGTAATCTCCGGAAGTAATGAACCGATTTAAAAAATTGTTTCACTGATAGAAAGCTACATTATCCGTGAGTGCTATAGGCTATAAATTATAAAGATATCATACATATTAGCCGAAATACTGCCCAACGAAGTGGGCACGGGTCAACTAGTTCTCAATAAAAAAATAACAATGTCACTTACTAATGAGAACAATACTTAAAATTAATTACAAGAAGTTCGTAGTCGCCAAAATTACAGATGCTGTAGAGTACAACAAACCAGTTACTAATTACCCATCCATCCAATGTTGGTGAATTAAATGCGTCCAGTCTTCTTCTTCTCGAAAGAGCTTTCGAGAACTAGACTTGAGCATTCACTTGTAACAGAACAGCGAGCATTCGCCGTCTTTAATTTCGTCGAACTGGAGCCTTACCATGAGCTCTTAATGCGATCCAGTTTAGGTTGTGGGAAAGAGACAGAGCTATACAAGTCGTCTAGCGCCATCTCTTTCCCACAGCTTAAACTGGATCGCGTTAACAGTTCATGGTAGGCCACCTGAACAACTAACAGTGCCAAACATCGCTATTAACCGTTTCACGATCTTTCCAGCGAACGCTCCTAGTCGATGATCGTTAAAAATTTTTTCTTCATGAAGATGTGAAATTCGACAGTCGGGTCGGCAAAAAGCTTGCCAGAGCGTTCGTTGGAAGATTTGCTAGAACGCACTCGTTTGTTTTTCTGTAATGTAACATTCGTAAGAATTTTCATTACAAGTGAAAGCTTTAGTTTATCTGCACCTTATGATAATGTTTAATGTTCAACAATTTTATATATTAAGTCCAAAGAAACGATGAATGGACTGTGTCCGTCAGTGTGAAGGATAATAATACTAGAAAGGAGGCGACTACTGGCTACTAACATTATTTAATTTTAGTGAGAAATATCAGCTTACCCCTAGCTAAACTAGACAGCTTTTAGACCGTGCGAAAAAGATCAAGCTCTGAAATGACGTATCACCAACGGATATCATATTTGATTACTAACGGATATCACAAGATTAAAATATCAAAGAAACATTATCAGCATTGCCGTGATAGTGTGAATTTATCGATTCAAATCTTTGATGGGAAAAATATCTTTGACAGTCACTCGCAATCAGTTATTAATTAAAGACTAATCAGTATACATATAAAGTAACCAATAAAAAAGGTGTTTAAACAACTTGAGAAACAGTTAATAAAGTTTATAATCATCTTATCTATTGAACTTCCTTTAAAGTTATCAAAAGCATAGCTGACTAATAGCCTCTTATATTATATCTCGTATCTCAAACTGGACAATTTCCTTAACGTATAAAAATGTTTTATATCAATAAAATTTAATACGCGGCCACACACAGCGATTGAAGAAGTTTTAAAATAAAAATCGTCCATTTTCGTTGGCGCCTCGTTTCGTTGTGGTTAAATAGATCATAGTAATTGTGTTTGATGCGATGTTTGAGTAGTGCCATACTTTTTGATCTATTTAAGAGAATGGGAGTTAATTATAATCACGATGATCTAATAAGTATTGTAGCTGAGCGATTGACGCGGGTTAGAAACAAATATTTGTATGACATACAAGTAGTGTTGTTCTGGGTCTGGTTGTTTGTGCATGTGTGTTCAAATGTTTTTAAACGCAGTCATGATACAGAAGACTAAATTGGAAACTCTACTCCTATACTCGGAAAGTGTTATCTTAAAAAAAAAAAACAAAGATATTCCGATTAATTTAGAGAAAAATTTAGTTATTCACAAACTAGATTTCTTTAGATATTTATAAGTAAGTAAGTCATTATAAAAAAAAGAGTGGACTGTGGAAAAAATCTGCCAAATACCTATTTCAGAGAAATTCTTGATCTAAATACTGTGAAGATCTTCAAAACACAACTTTTTCAAACCGTACATGACGTATCTGACTTTTACTTTCACTGACTGTTACAGTCATCCAGTTCTGAGCAAAGGATGGGAAGGGGCCCATGACTTCCAACTATTTCAATCTAGGGCTAATGTAAGTCACTGGTCGTTACTTTGTCTAGTTCATCCCGCTATCTTCTGCGAGGTCTTCCGCGACGCCTTCTGGCTGTGTCAGGGCTCTACATAGTGGTTTTTTGGCCCACGTTGGCCACGTCGGTTTTTAATCATTTTTTTTTTTCATTTCAACAAGGTAGTCAAACTTCAACGTCTTTCATTCCTTATTTTTCTATTTTCTTTTATTTAAATCGTTGTAGGTTCACACAATCTCTTTTAAACCGATTATCACTTGTCTAACTCTTCAGGTTTCAAACCTAGAACCCCATTTCTCTAAACCCAATATCGAAAACAACCCATTAGGACCTATTAAACCCCATTACATCTCGTCATGTTGGCTACCAAATGCGCGCTGTCAAAGTAGGGCCGCCATGATGAAAAAATTTGACAGATGTCAAAATAGTATTTTAATTTATGATGGATGGGGACGATAGTTTAATGGTTTAGAGGTGTGAGCTACTATTTTTTTTTCTTTTCTTTCTTTCTTTGAAAAGGGATAGATATCTTTAGAAGTGATTTTGTGAGTCATTTGTCAAATATTTGTTATTTTTTATTTGTTTTTTTTTTTTTTTTATTTTACTTTTGGAAAGTATGAGTCGTCATTGCGGACGTAAGAATTTTATTAGACTAAATATTTTCTGCGGAAAGAAAAATTCGAACCGCGATCAGGATTTGAACCTGCGATTACCGGATTCAGTAAACCTGACGCTCATCTTACCGACCGAGCCACTGAGGTCAGCCGGAAACACATTATTTAACACGCCACGCGACGCAACGTGTCGACACCCGATATGCAGTGAGCGCGTGTCGTCGCGTCGGGTGTTCATAGTGTGATTCTGGTCATAGAAAACAATACATTTGATTTGACCCAACACGCATCACGTTTCATCGGGTGGCGTCGGGTGTTAATAATGTGTTTCCGGCTTAATTTCGCGACGGCGACGCATGCTTTAATGCGTACAATATGTAAAACTGTTATACCACTGATTAAGCAACATAGTTTCTCTCTAAAAGTATACATACAGACGATTCACTTTCAAAAAACTATTTAATTTGATTAATTTCTAGTATATAGCTTTGAAATCAATAAATATGAAGATAATTGAGTTAATTAGTCAATGACGTCACAGTTTGACTACTTATGCAATATCTATGGTAGAATCGCGCATTGACATGAGCTCATAAAAAGTACTTAGGTATGTCATTTAATTGATGGTGTCAAATACCGTATTGGGAGTAGGTATAGTTTTTAATAGGTGACTTTGTTTGCATATTTTTTCGATCGAATGAAGGAGATAATTTTTGGTGACTTTGTTTGCATATTTTTTCGATCGAATGAAGGAGATAATTTTTTAATAAGTGACTTTGTTTGCATATTTTTTCGATCGAATGAAGGAGATAATTTTTCTTCATTATTTTGGCGTCATTTCTTAGTGGCCTACGAAGAATCTGGACAAGTGGACATTCTACAATCTTAGTTGATTAACCCATTGCTGCGGAGCAGTGGTGGCCCAGTGGTATCGGTCCCGACTTACGAGTTGTAGGTCGTGGGTTCGAACCCCGCCTGGCGCATTACTTTGTGTAATTTATTTCATCACCACTGCTCTCAAAACGGTGAAGGAAAACATCGTGAGGAAACCGGCATGTCCTAGAACCAAAAATTCGAAGACATGTGACATCCACCAATCCGCACTGGGCCCGCGTGGTGGATTATGGCCCACTCCCTCTCATAGAGAGGAGGCCTGTGTCCCAGCAGTGGGAACATTATAGGCTGATGATGAACCCATTGCTGGAATCTTAGGCCACACCTTATGACGTCTCACATTTCTAAATCTTAAACATTTATGGTCAAATCCAGTTTCTAAAAAAGTTTAAAAATACCTACCACCTGACCTCTGAAAACCCCAAAAAAAAACATCGCCAAATCGTAATGTTGCCATCAAGAAAAATACAACTGTCAATCTATCTGAAACACAATATCACGACACTTTATTTTTTATGACGACCACACTGAATAAGCTTTATACTAAAAAGGTTTGATGCTAAAAAAATGTAAGCTATTAATTTTCATCAGGTGGACTGGTAATGATGGATATATCCATCGTTTTGCTTTTAATTTAAGGCTAGGCTATAAGTCTTAAGGCTAGTGTGAATATACAATATATCACGAGGTTGGGTTACAGGATCGGTACACCCGCAGGCGAGTGTGGTTCTTCTATAAAGGATAGAGATATACTTCTAGAATCTATTCTATTTCTTAGGTGAAGTTTGGCCGTTATAAAGTGTCAATTATTAAAGTTAGAAAAAGTCTTGACTTTGTATGCATTTCAGTTAATTTCTTGAATCACAAATCATAAATATGGGTAACTTTTAGCGTGTTTTACGTGATAAATTGTAAAGAAAATAGCTCTAGCAATGGCACGCGTAGAAAATTCTCTGGGCTGCCATAGTAAGACTATTGCATTGAAATTTATTCAATAACTAGCTTCCGCCCGCGGCTTCGCCCGCGTGGTGTTTTGATAGCCTATGTTCTTTCTCAGGGTCTAAAGATTGTCTGTGCCAAATTTCATCAAAATCGGTTGAGAGGTTTAAGCGGGAAAGCGTAACAGACAGACAGACAGACAGAGTTACTTTCGCATTTATAATATTAGTTTGGATGAAGATATGATCGATTTTAGAGCACACGGATATCAATATTCATATTATTTCAGTTACGCCCACACAATATTGTGTGGGCGTAACTGAAATATATATTCATATTATTTCAGTTACGCCCACACAATATTGTGTGGGCGTAACTGAAATAATATGAATATTGATATCCGTGTGCTCTAAAATCGATCATATCTTCATCCAAACTAATATTATAAATGCGAAAGTAACTCTGTCTGTCTAAAATTATTATAACAATATTACCAGAACGTATGGTAAATATTATTCTAGTTTCTATAAACAGAATTGAGTTAAGTTTACTAGATTGACTTTTAACAACAAGTAGTCGTATTTTAATAAATGCCAGAATATTCTAGTAAACAAATTATAGTAAAGAATACTCAAAGCTATTTACAAGTACATTTTATTATTGTAAATACAACATTTCCATAACTTTATAGTTTACCTTCATAATTTGTTTGTTGTTACTAGCTGTCAAATAAACAATACAATATTTATGTTATATCTAAAAGAATTCAAGTAACAAAAACTTATTTATTTGTTTAAATAAACTAGATTAATATAGTAATGTTTAACCAGATTATTGTTATCCTATCAAAATGTTTTTTATCGTTATCATATATAGTTTTTTGTGTAACATGAGTATCGTATTACAAACGAAACGATTTTTACGATTACCAAATATATTGTATGGTTTGCTTGAACTTAAGTTGGCAAGGCGGGCCACGCCATTTTGTTTTACCTTACGTGAGCGTGTGCTGTTCAAGAGTTCAGTAAATATTGGTAAATATTATTAAAGTGTGGTTTTTCTATAGAATTTTTAAAATAATGGACAAAACTACAAACAAATGTAACAGAACTATTAAAATCCTGGCGGTTGGAGGAATACATGCCCGTTTTTGCCGGTAAGTAAGTTTTATACAATTTATTTGGCTAGGTACCTATATTCCTGGAAGAAAAGTGTTGAGTTATATGAGTTTATGATATGACTAGGCAATTAGGCATACCTTTATTACGTCCAGTGAAGACACTGACCGACTTAAGAAGTATCTTTCTTTATATGGGGATGAGTTGAAAGAGATCTTTAGGTTAGGTAGGTACATATTGGTACCTCACTTCTAATTCTGGTCTGCATGGTCGTATAATGCGGTAATGCACCTGAATGTACTTTATTAAAACTATCGGTTCCAGTGAATTATAATATGCGTGCCTGCCTATATACCTACCTAATTGAAATGTTTCATTTTCAGAAAACAAAATAACCCTCGACACATTTGGTCTCCTGGATTCGGACGTGATTAAAGAGCTGATTGAACCTGTAGGGGACCGCGTAAGATTCCAAAAAAACCTGAACCAATCGAATGAGTTCACTAACTCGCTAGAGGTAAGTGATAAGTACCCCTCGAGTCAAGGGCACATTTTGCGAAATGCACATTCTACGTCAAACCCATCCTATGTTAATATGATTGTTGTGATTTTGATAATACAAATAAAAACCTACAAACGTTTTATGTTTTGTTTTATTTAAATCGGTTGTTGACAATCCCTTCACGTTCGTTCATGATTTCAGAAGGTGGCAGGCTTAGGGTACTTGAAGAGTAAAGTACCTTCTACGTCGTGCTATAGTTTTGTTTACGGTTTCTGTATGAAAAAATGTGAATAATGAGCATTTATTCTATAAATGGTAAATAAGAAAGCTTGGTGCAGAAGGTACTTTATTTTTACTACAGCTTGTCAAGTAATAATAGAAGATGCAATTATGACATCAAATGATTGAGTTTACTTTAGTGAGAATTTAATGTTGTTAAGTTTACTCTATTGTTTAGTGATTTCACCAATGTTTTATTTTTTGCTTCATATTGTTTAGTAGGAGATTGGGTCATTATAAGAAATATGTACTTACGTCATAGTTACCATGTTAGGAAAAGTTGAAATCTCTCAGTTTACATGTAAATTTGGTGACAAAACTGACAGATTTTAACTTTGTCTTAGCAACACTGTAACTATGACCTACATATTTCTTTTAAAGACCCAATCGCCTACTAAACAATATGAATAAAAAAATAAAACATGGGTGAAATGACTAAACAATAGAGTAAACTGAACAATATTAAATTCTCATTATAGTAAACTCAACCATTTGATGTGATAATGGCTAACAACATGCTGGTAATAAACACAAAATAGGTAGTAAAGTAAACAATATATATTGTTAGATAAACACTCAATTTGGTAACATTTGCATTCAATTTATGTTTATAGTAACTATAATAATCTATCAACGCTACGGTAAATCTGGTTATCTCCAAAATAAAGTATGGTGTTACCAACTATACCAATTCTGTTAAATTTAAAATAAAGTATGTAATGAATACAAACAGGCTTTTGCGCACTATACATAAATTTTAGTTATGTGTACCAGCATTATGTTTAATTGTGCTAGATATTCTTGTAAGCTATTACCAGATTATTCTAGGTAACTCTACAATAAAGATAGCTGTCGTATATATTACAAGACAATCTAGTCAATTTAACTTTATTCTGGTTACCTAAACTAGAATTTTCTCTCCGTGATATTGGACTTGTAGTCGCAATGAACAAAAATAGTTATTAATACTCACGATTTCACAGCAACAAATAAAAAATCGTGTGTGTTCTTGTATACCGCAACTAAGCAAAAACACTGTAGGACACCCGCAGTCCAGGTGGTGCGATGACCTGTGAAAGGCTGGTGGTAGACTGCATGGATATAGTTCATTGGGACAGGGCTAGGTCCAGCACTGGACGAATAGAAACTGATGAACATGAATCTATTCTTAAGTATCTATTCCCTGCCTAATCGTCGTCTATTCCGTGTGGTGACAATATGTCTGTCAGGTGTACAGTGTCCGGTTACCGGTGGTTCTAAAAATTAAGTCATCACTCACAACATTCTCTTCGACTTTATTTTTTTGTAAATGCCACGCGGGATGGCGTTATGTGACATTGATAAATTAAATATTATGCTATGATGATCCGGTTGGGCATGCGAACGGCGAGTAATGGGCGACTCGCTGTACCATGGACCATGCCCGGGTTGACGGCGCGTTGTGTTCCACGCGCGCCTCAAAGAGTGTCAGCATTATTACGGGAGGGCCTTCTATAGGGCCAAAACCTGCCGGGGTCACCGGCTAACGAATTACCGTGACCCCGGAACGTAATAAAGGGCTACTGAAAGACACAGTGGATTTTAGTTAGTACAAGTCTGACAGTCCCTCCCGCCCAGCCTTGGGTTGGAGGACTCATTTGATGATATTACCACGATAAAACAAAAATGATGATTCAGTCAACCTCTTTAAAATAGGGTAGATTACATTGAATATTATGGAAATCTGTTTAGTCCAGTCAAGTACTGAAAAGTAATGAAAAAGTTTTAAAAGTTTTTTGATAAAGTTAAAACGCTTCGAAAATCGGGAGTCGAGAAGACCCCTTGTGACGTCACAATGCCTGTATTTTCTAGAAGCGATGTAGGTACTCGTATCGTCGTCAATTTTGGTTTACGCACAGAATAAATGTTTACGTAACAAATGATTAAAATACTGGTCAATTGATAATCTAATCAATTGATACTCTTCTTTCGGACTTTTTAATAAATTAAGTTTAGGTCTAGAAAATAATGCATAATGTCCAGCAGTGGGATGGGACACAGGACCGCTCTCTGTGAAAAAAAAGTTGGTTGTTATTTTTATCACGAGGGCCTAGCTAGTGCGTGTGTTTGGATGTCACATAATATCATAAGCTAGATATTTAAAAAAACATTACCTACATGAGTCATTCTTATTGTCAATACAGTCTTGTTGACTAAAAATGGGAAAAGTAGTGGAAGAAACAGGGTGGCTGTTTGCCCTTTGCGTTCCAGGACCACAGTATACCGCTTAAAAAGTCCCGCGACCTCGGAAGCCACTCACAACTTTTTTCTAACCAAAAAATCTTGCATAACACCATCCAAACTTCTTTTATAATCCTTATTTTGACAGCAAACTCTTCAATGGAGAAAAAAAACGAGTGTGAGAGCAGGACAACGTTATTTACAGAACAGAGATGGCGCTGTTCTACTCTTTGGGTGGCATAGTGAGTCACTCGACGGATTAAAATGACTGTTTTTTTTGTTTTTAGATCCACGTGTCATACTTTTTGTATGCAAGTGGGTTGGTAGTGAAAAAGTGGATAAATATTGTTGGGTTAAGTATCGGTTAGTAAGGTTTGGGAAACGATGGGTTGGTGTGAAGTGTTTTTTTTTTTGGGGACTGCTTGTCTAGGTTGATGAGTCAATTAGGTTGGGTTTTTGGAAGCTTTATTTGTAGTAGTTTTGTGGTCAGTGAAAACATATTTTTCCTACTCCTCCACTATTCTTTTCTGATTAATTTCGTTGCAGGATCCAAGACTGGTAAATTCATTCTACGGGACACGTCGAGCTTCATTGTCTCGGCGCCTTTCTGGTGGTTGCCACTGTTGATTCTGGCTTTCAGGAGTTGCAGTGGTTTGGGAATAGTGTGGTGGATTTGTCCCAAAAAAAAAAGGTTTTTGGCCAGTAGGTATTCTTTTTTTATTATATAAGATGGGTTTCACTCCTGACTCTAGTCCAGGTCAGAGGTCACTCTAACTTCCGCCGCGCCGTCCCGTAGATATTTTTCTTCCGGTACAATGAAATGTAAATCCTTCCATAAAACAGAGTTGAATGACATTATTTTTTTGCAGACAAATCACGGTTGACCAAAATAATAAATACGCCAAAATTTTAAACACCAAAAAAGAGTTAGAGAATTTACCCATGGCGCGACGCGATATCGAATTGCATCGATTGACGATATCGGTCAGATATCACACAAGAACGGCCTACTCCGGCCGAAGAAAATGTATGGACAATCGCTAGTGTTAGCTAATGGAGTCGCATGGATTAACGATATCGCTCGCAGATCTGCTCGATATCGAATTGCATGTTCATGCATGTACACGTACTAATGACAATGCACATGATTCTGTGTTCGAAATTTGATAGCTCAACCACTCGTCACTTCTGATTCGCCACGGCGACATTTTTTGTCGTTGGTTTGCAGCGCCTTTATGTCGTAGTAGAGTAAGGTGGATTTTTGAAGTTCATGGTCGAATTGCATCGCATCACTCCATTAGTAAATACGTGCGACTTAAATCGGCAATCGACTCGATATCGCACGAATCGCGTCCCGTCGCATCGCGCCTTGGGTAAAGTTCCATAGTCTCCTCACAAAGTTTTATGTATTTCTTTCGGATTCAGATAGGGGATATCTTTTGGCCAATTAGAAAAGGAAGACCCTATTATATCTAGGTACTATCTACCCAAGTTTAAAACGACTCATATAAGTTGGTCATAAAATGGATTTAGTCGTTCATGTATACTAGCTTTATAAGACATAACTTTTTACGACATTTCAAGTTTGTTTTGTTAAGACATCTTAAATATTTTTATTGATTTTATTACTCTTCTAAATTGTCATCGTAAAATGTATTTTTTGCTATTCTATAAAGTACGTAGAGAAACTGTTCTTTTATAAGTTACTAACTTCTTCCCGTGACTTCGTTTGCTTGGAGTTTTGGCTCACGACCTAGCGTACCTATTGCTTCTTATAATCTACATATACGCTATGATTTTTTCCGTCTATGCTATAAGCATTGTGCGAAGTCGGTGTTCATCATCTGCCAACTATATTGGGATCGGCTTCCAGTCGAACTAGATGCAGCTGAATATCAGTATTTTACATGGAGCGACTGCCTATCAGACCTCCACAACACAGTAACTGGGAAATACGATACCCCATGGTAAGACTGGTTGTCAGACTTTTAGAGCTTCTGACTAACAGATAACGACTGTGAAAGATCTACAAATGACAGCCGGGACCAACGGTTTAACGTGCTTTCCGAGGCACGGAGGAAACTAACTATGATAGCCATCTATCATCACCTATATCACATCCTATATCACCCATGCACAGACCAACCTCGGTAGGCGCGGCTTTACCCGGAAGATCGGCTTGTCCGGCTGTATTACTTAACCACGAGCTCCTCGATGGCAGGGATCACAGCGCGCGATCTGACAGAGATGTGAACTGACTCAGGACTCTCGGGAGTGACGTGTGTCAAGTACAATTTGCACCACAACCATTGTTTTTGGGTTTTATTTAATTTTAATGAAAATCAAGCCGAAAATGTTCTTAAAGCTAGTTACAAGTTGACAAAAACTTTATTTATGCCATACAAAATACCACCCTTAAAGTAACAATAACAATTCATCCCTTAAAACCGTTTTGAAACTTAAAATTATTACAGAAACGTGTTTCCCACCTACATATTTGGATTTAGAATTTTAGACTATTCTTAAACCCGGTGACAGGATATGGTAACAATAAATGTGTTATGTGCCATTATATCGAACATCTGTTGAAAGTTTATAAGCAGTAATAAGTACTTAGTAAAGCTCATGAAACTTCATTTTCTCTGTAGTGGTACGTTTTGGGTTCAAACCTAGGCAAGGATTCTCTCAAACCATGATAAAGAAAAACGCAGTAACGAAATCAAACAAAATCATCATCTGCTTGCCTTTTCCCAACTATATTGAGTTCAGCTTCTAGTCATACCGGATGCAGCTGAATATAAGTATTTTACATAGAGCGACTGCCTATCGGACCTCCACAACCCAGTAACTGGGTAATACGATACCCCATGGTAAGACTGGTTGTCAGACTTTCGAGTTTCTGACCATCAGTAACGGCTGTCAAAGATCTACAAATAACAGCCGGGACCAAGAGCTTTACGTGCTTTCCGAAGCACGAAGGAAACTCGCTATGATAGATCCTATCTTAGCGAGTTGGCCTGGCCTATCCATCAATAAGCCAATCTCGTCAAGTGCGAGCTTCTCACCTCATAACGGAGTCCGGCACCAAATAGTTTTTACTGAGTTCACGTCATCTTAGGGCACATCTTTGCTTCGGGGCTAGATCGAGGCCAACCACAAAAAAAAATAAAAAAAAATGAAAGGATTATCCACAAGACTATCAGTTCTTCCCGTCCCGTCCTGGATGCAAACTCATTTGATGATTTTACAGAGATAAAAAAAAAACAATGCATTAGTATTCAATTCCTTGCAATTCCCACGTAAAACAAACCTGACGCAAGTACCGTTTTCCTTACCATCACTGCCGAGAGCCTCAGGCAATGTTACGAACTCTATAGGAATGCCAAACCTGAGGTAGTCAACTAATTGCGATTCGTTATACGAAGAGGTAAAATTTGATGATTCAATCTGATGTCTTGGGGTACCGTAGCGTGTGTTGAGATGGGAAAACCATTTGAGATTCTTGATTTTTGGAATAAAACAGTTATTAAAAAAAACTAGTGGTGGTGAAAACGGTTCTGAACTGTTGACTGATTAAAGTTGGATAAAACTGACCATGTCTTCCTTTTCAGGCTAATATCGCTGCAATTTTAGTCAAAATTTGTCATGGGTCTACTATTTTTTCGAAACAATCTTATGAATTTAATCTGGGACATGGTGTTAGATTGTTAACCTATGAAAACACTATAATTCTACTGCAGCTCATGATTATCCTGATGACTTTTAAACTAGTGAAATGAGTTTCTTTGCGGTATAAAATCCGGAACAAGGATATACGTCGAAGAGCCAGAACATCCAAAATAGCTTTTAAAATTTGCAAAAGTGGCAATTGGCCACATACCTCGTAGAACAGGTAAATAAATCGATGGGGAAGAAAAGTTCTGTAGAGGTTACTACGGACTGAAAGACGCAGCGCAGGCTTCCCACTAGGTGGAATCGACGACCTCGTTATAGTCGCGGGCAACCGATAGATGCAAGTGGCGAATTGTTGTTCGACGTGGCGGTCTAAGGTAGTAGAGTATGTTCAGCAGTGAACACGAGCAATAACATGTATACATTTAACAAAGTTCAAACGCAATTTACTCGTAAAATATTGGTTTCCGATTTGAAATAAGACCTATTTCCTAATAGAGGGGCTTCCAAAATTGAAATCTAATGAAAAGGCAAAAGTTTCATCAATACGAACATCACTTTTGAACACTGCTTAGTGTGTACACTACCGGTTGATGATAATATATATATATATAAATCTTTATTTCAAGTAACATGGACTCATTGTGTTAGTAACAATTTTCCTTATTTCTATGTTAGTATTCCTATTCTAATCACTTAACCTAAAACCATGAATACATATGAGTCACTGCCACACACTTATCACTGATGTGGACAGCTTGCAGCAGCGACTCACATATAAACAATCGAGTCTGCTCGCCACACAGCGCAGGATGATGTTGGGGCTGGCCCGCACACGGCGCACCAGGGAGGCGCATCGCTTCCTCATCGTTGTATAAAAACAATCGACTCGGGCTTCAGCAAACATCCCTGACGCACTACAGAAACGGGGCAACCCCATCAACATCCTGAACGCATTATTATATTGAACGCGAAGGACGCCGTACGATTTCTGGGTATAATCGGCCCACAGACTGCACGTGTAAAAAGGAGTGCAGTATGCACGAAACAAAGTTATTTTAACACTCCTTGAACAACGTGCAAATCTGCGAGCTATCATATTCGCCCGAACCGCCAGCGCCCTCCGCTCTCGCTCAATATCGTCATCATCTTTCATGCCGGCGGTCAAGACATGTCCAAGGTATTTAAATGAATATACCCGTGTAAGCGGAGCTCCATTCAAATGGACCGGTGGTATATTTTCTGGACACTTCACACCGCCAGCATGAAAGACCATGACTTTACTCTTACACGCGTTGTAGACCAAACCATGAAGCCTGGCATAGTCTTCACAGATGGCTACCATCCTTCTCAAGCCACAAACCGAGGCACTCAGCAGAGCCATATCATCGGCGTAACTAACGTTGTTTACACATACCCCATCAATGTAACAGCCTACTCTCTCTCTGCTGAGCGTCTCAATCAACTCGTTGATGTATAGATTGAAGAGCGTGGGTGAGGTCAGTCCCCCCTGCCTCACGCCGCACTCCAATCCATACGGCTCAGACAAAGTCCCAGCCCAACGAACCTGATTGATCTGGCCTCCATACCAACATTTCAAAGTACTTGTCAGTTCTGATGGAACTCCAGCTTTCTCAAGCTTACCCCAAAGTATACCGTAGGAGACCAGATCAAATGCTTTGGATAAATCGAGGAAGCACGCATATATAGGTGTTTTCCGGTCTGTGTAGTACTTGACAGCCCACTTTAGACACAGAATGGCACTTTCCGTGGACAGCCCAGGTCGAAAACCGAACTGGTTGTCGTGCAATTTGATGTAGTTATTAAGTTGTCTATTAAGCAGGCTATCAAGCACTTTCGCTATCACCGTAGCCAGGGAAATAGGCCTATAGTTTTTTATATCTGCGATATCGCCTGTTTTATTTTTAACTATAGGCACTACAATAGTTCTAGTCATCTGACTGGGCAAATACTGATGACTCACACATAAGTTGAAGAACATTGCCAACACTCTTGGTAAATGAGGACCCGCGTACTTGAGGTGCTCAATACTCAGACCATCATGACCCGGAGACTTTCCTCTAGACATGGCGGTGATGACACCCTTGATTTCAATAATAATAATAATGATGTGCAAATGACAATTTACATGATTGTCTTCAGAGGTCAACCTTCAGTTACTCGTCATACTGACACTTTCTCCTTCCAGATAAAATAATAAGTATAGACAAAGATTCGCAAAAGACACCAATTTAAACATGGATGTCTTTCGAACCAATTCTAAAGTTATCAACGTTTTATGGCCTCTTCTTCAACTTTTATGTTAATAGGTCACGGGACCCTTCCATGTCAGAAAATATCTTAAATCTCTGCATATCCCATACAGTAATCAAAGTGTGAAGTTAATTAATTTAATAAAACCGTTCACGGTATAATGTCCGACTCGCGCATGACCGGATTTTGTTATTTTATTAGTGTGTAGTTTTTGTCTGCCCATCTGTCTGACTGTTTCTAATGTACGCCATTTTTATAAAGCTATAAGTTTTACTCGTATTGTGATGTTTGTTTGATGGATGTGGAGGTAGAGCTGATTATATGGCCGTTCGTTTCTGACAGAAAAATATTTTTGTGGTATTTTTTTCCCAAATTAAGGAATTGGATTACGGCTGTCATTTTTAGATCTTTGACAATCATTACCTACTGTTAGTCAGAAGCAATTATATATTATAAGTAAAAAAGGTGGTCAGAAGCTTTAAAATCTGGCAACTAGTCATACCATGGGGTATCGTATTACCCAGTTACTGGGTTGTAGAGGTCCGATAGGCAGTCGCTTCATGTAAAATACTGATATTCAGCTGCATCCGGTACGACTGGAAGCCGACCCTAATATAGTTGGGGAAAGGCAGGCAGATGATGATGTCAAAGCCAGGCTAAGACAGCAGTGGAATGGGTGCCGGGGTCTGTGTTTCCTGATAGGTACAACCGTTGGTCTTCAACTTAAAAGTGAATAAGTTACTTCTAGGCATACATTGCTTTGACCAAATCATCGCTTATCATCAGACGCGAAAGTGGACAAACTGAAGCCTATCGCTAAATAAAACAAGCTTCTCAAAGCTCTAAAGATTTGCAAGATGTACTGCATCGAGAGCAGTGGTGACCCAGTGGTATCGGTCCCGACTTACGAGTTATAAGTCGTGGGTTCGAACCCCGCCAGGCGCATTACTTTGTGTAATTTATTTCATCACCACTGCTCTCAAAATGGTGAAGGAAAACATCGTCAAGAAACCGGCATGTTTTAGAACCAAAAATTCGAAGACATGTGACGTCTACCAACCCGCACTGGGCCCGCGTGGTGAATTATGGCCCACTCCCTCTCACAGAGAGGAGGCCTGTGTCCCAGCAGTGGGAACATTATAGGCTGATGATGATGACTGCATCAGTTGAGACCCCTGCCGAGGTCGCGGGATTGTCTCATCAAGTAACCGTGACCCTGGAACGTAAAGGGCTATTATTTTAGGCAGGATCACCGTGGATTTGGTCAGTACAAGTCTGACAGTACCGCCCCGTCCTAGATAGGAGGACTCATTTGATTATTTACCACGAAAAAAACAACAGTAAAGACTGAAAGCTGTCTTCGATATTCGCACAGACAAAGCCACGAGAGACAGTAATAGTTCTTTTGTTATTTATTATTTGATTCCCACATTAGTCGGAAGATTTTAATTGAATAATCAGACTCGAATGTTTTTTGACAACTTTTTCCTTATGGATGTGGTTTCTCTTCATTATCATTTGACATTTCAATTATTAATCAACTTTATTCACTTCCTAATTAGAGGTGGAGGAAAAAATTTGTCTCTAAAATAATGACAGTCTGGTCTGGTGTTCGTAAATCTTCTCATTTTTAAATATGTTTAAGGGCACCGATTCATGTTGTGAAAACTGATTTTTAGAAGGCTTTCGACAAGGTGAACCATAATCTGCTTTTAAACAGAATTGCTATCAATGCTATTACATTGAATTTGCCCACATGGCATGTATCGTACATAATTCGTAGAACTCAGAAAGTGGTTGTCAGTTAGTACGAATCTGATTACGCAGTTTTTGAACCCGGTGTGCCTCAGGGTTCAGTCTTAGGTCCTTTACTGTTTATGTTGTTCTAGATAGCTATCAAGTCCTACATAGTTAACTCTTAAATTCCTTGTGGTAACGACTAGTGGTCCTCGACCTTAAATCCTGAAAACATAAAAATTGGATGTTATAGAGACATCCATTAATCTAGTGGTATATCTCAGGCTAACATCATCAGTATTTATTATCAAATTAGCACTAAATTTTTTTGGGACAGACCCACCACACTCCTAAAAACCAAAATCGACAGTGGCAACCACCAGAAAAGCGCCGATACAATGAAGCTCGACGTGTCCTGGAGAATTAAATTACCTGATCCTGCAACAAAATTAATCAGAAAATAATAGTGGAGGAGTAGGAAAAAACGTTTCCACTTCCCTCCACGATAAGCAGGAGACAGAACAAAACAAGGCCAATAGGCACAAAAGAACGTTACTAATATTAATGGGTCCTAAGTTATGAGCTGCTTTATTTGATTCCAATAAAATATTGCAAAAACCGTTTGTGTTGCATATTAAACTTGACATGTACTGCACTCGTCTTCTCGTTCTTCGCACATAGCATATACGTTGCAAAACATAGGCATGTTACCATTTATTTCTCCCGACCATTGACCTCATACCATCGGCCATTGATTCGTAAAGCCATAGAGGTCACACTCTATGGTCTGAGCCCTAAGGTAAAGTAGTGGCAGGTTACCAACCTAAACATAAAACATGCAGACAGACAGACACACAAAAAGATGACTACGGAAGACAACTCAATTAGTTCTCACAGTTCTTCAAATAGATAACTTATTAACAAAGGAAAATTTACTCTAATACTGGTCAACTAAAGTCTGAAATGAAACGTCTTGAACGAACAACTCAAATCCGAGAATAAAATCTCACAATAACGCGGACGATTTAAAATAAGTTGTGTTACACTTGAAATAAAGTACAGTTCTCGTTGCACGGATTACGACAAAGAAGGAACGGTGATATGTTATGCAAATGACAAGCTTATTTACATAGGAATAAAGTGTGTTTTTGCTTGTAATGATGTAAATACGCGGGCAGTCGGGCTTGAAATGTTTTGGTGACATGAGCGAACGGCTAGCGCAGAGGAAGATGTGGAGTCGACTTGTTTTGGTTTTATTTTATTTGTTTTTTATTTAATTTGCCAAGTGGTATGCGAATTATGGAAAAACATGGAGTGTGTTATCATGTTTTTAATTGTATAGTTTTATACGGATTTTAGGCTTATTACTTTTAAATTAATTATGATGCTTAGTTGTGCTTTTGTTGGAAAATTAAATATACTTAATTGATTTCAAATGAAAGTAAAGAATAAATAGCAACAATTAGGTGTTAGTACACAAGATACGAGATAGGATTTCCAAGAATGTTTAGTTCTTTCTATTGTTAATTTAGATCGAAATCAGTAGATATAAATTTTTGCTATAATCATTCCAGCTCAGAGTGAAATTCTTCTCTTCTGTTTTGTAATTTGCTTTTGTATATTTCTCAGTTGAACTTTAATTATATCTCTCCATTGCTATTTTTCAATTATAAAAGCTACGAATAATTACTACAGGTATCTTCTGACTTTATTTAACACCAAATCAAAACTACATCGCCTCCCTATAAAAAAATTGCTACTCACAAAAATATTTCTCGTCAAAATCGTTAGTCCGATTCGACTCCATGCCTCCAACTCGTGGGTGGCAGACCACCCAGCTTGGTACTTTCCCCATATGTTTGTACGCCTCAAATTAGGCGATACCATTCTCAATTCCTAATTCCGGCTATACTCAAGCTAGCTGGTTAAAGGGGTAAGCTGTATTCATAGAATCTTTGCACTTTTGGAGTATTGAAAAAACAGTATGTTTGCTTGTTTGTTTGAGCCGGGCGCGTTACTTTGTGTAATTTATTTAATCACTACTGCTCTCAAAACGGTGAAGGAAAACATCGTGAGGAAACCGGCATGTCCTAGAACCGAATATTCGAAGACATGTGACATATATACCAACCCGCACTGGGCCCGCGTGGTGGAATAAGGCGCACTCCCTCTCACAGAGAGGAGGCCTGTGTCCCAACAGTAGCAACATTATAGGCTGATGATGATGATGTTTGCTCACGGCTACAATCCCTCCCAGAGGAAATGATAAGGTCGCGGGGCTGTCTCATCAGGAAACCGTGGTCCTGGAACGTCTGGCTATTGAAAGATCACCGTGGATTTTAGTCAGTACAAGTCTGAGTCCCTACCGTCCGCTCTGGGTTTGAGGACTCATTAGATGATTTTACCACAATAAAATTAAATAGATACTTTTTTTTTTATGCGTAATGGGTTTGCTCTTGACCTCAGCCTAGGTCAGGAGTGACTAAGACAAGGTCGACGATGGAGCGAGCTTACCCAGAAGAAGCCTGTTCACTCTGACTTTGAAGAGATTAGGGTTGTATGCGTTCGAAAACACAGACGCAGGCAGAGAGTTCCACTCCTTCACTGTCCGCATTATAAAAGATGTTTGGAAACGCTTAGGGTTGAACCATATCTGGCAGCACGGAATCGCCTTTTTCCGTTGCCCTTTCTCTTTCTGTAGCTTAGAACTGCCATTTGCTAGACCGAGACAATGCGACAGCAGCCGGCCGCCTCACGGATTCCGCCGCGTGCTATCGCATTATGCATTCTGTCTCGGTCTAGCAAATGGCAGTTCTAAGCGACAGAAAGAGAAAGGGCGACGGAAAAAGGCGATTCCGTGCTGCCAGATGTGGTGTAGCCCTTAGTGCGAATTGGCGGTATAGCAATGAAAAGATGTAAATATTTTAGAGTTTCGTAAATCCGTATTCAAAGAGTAAAATGGTATCCTATTACCTACTAAAGCTCCGCTGTCCATCCGTCTGTCATCAGGCTTTATATCACGAACCGTGATAGTTAGACGGTTGGGGCAGACTCAGTCGAACTGGATGCAGCTGAATATCAGTATTTTACATGGAGCGACTGCCTATCAGACCTCCACAACCCAGTGACTAGGTAATACGATACCCCATGGTAAGACTGGTAAACTATTATCTAAATAGCTTATTGGTTTAAGCAAAAAGTTTTCTAATTTTTTAAGGGTTTCTTCCAATTTTTTTTTGGAGATTTTTCCTTATCATCCAGAACAGAGGTTGATTGACCAGTTGAAGTAAATTCTTACCGTCGTACCACAAAAAGATAAACATCTGTTGAACACTTGTCTAAAAAAAGTGTAACTGCAAAACGACCCTTATATCAACGTAAAATGTCGTTTTAATTTTGACACTTTTTTTAGACAAAGTGTTCAACTGATTTTTTACTTTTTAGTAGTAAGACGATGAGAGATTAACATTATCCCAAAAACAAAGCTGAAATAACAGATCCAAATTAATTGCTACTCCCAAAATAGACTTTAATTGTTATTAATTTAAACCCATAATTCCTTACGAAATATTCAACATGCTAAATATATGCGCTGTGCGCCAAAAATAGAGCTCACGGTTTCATTCCACGCAACACGGTGTGGTCTAAGGCTAAGAATTATGAAAGGATTATGTTGTTCTAACTTGGCTTGCTTGGAGGTCGAAAATTGTCCCATGTGAGAGAACTATTGGGATAAAAAGTAACCTGTGTTATAATCCAGGTTATAAACTATCTGTGTAGTAAATATCATCTAAATCTGTTCAGTAGTTTTTGCGTGAAAGAGCAACAAATATTTATAAAACCGTGCATATATCTGTTACAAGTGAATAGGTTACTTTTAGGCAAACGTGTTTCACCGTCAGCGTCGGCTTTCAGTCGAACCAGATGCAGCTGAATATCAGTATTTTACATGGAGCGACTGACTATATGACCTCCACAACCCAGTAACTGAGTAACGATACTGTGTTCCCGAACGCATACAACCCGAATCTCTTCAAAGTCAGAGTGAGCACTGAACAGGTTTTTTTTGGGTTAGCTCGCTCCATCTTAGGCTTTGTTTCAGTCACATTTGACCTGGACTAGAGTCAAGAGCGAACCCATTTAAAATAATCTTCATCATACTATCAGCCGTAAGACCTCCACTGCTGAACATAGGCCGCCCCATAGATTTCTAATAGGACCGGTAGTCGCGGCCTGCATCCAGCGTGATCCTGTGGTCTTCATAAGATCGTCTGTCCACCTAGTAGGTGGACATCCAACGCTTCGCTTGCCGGTGCGTGGTCTCCATTCGAGAACCTTATGGCCATCAGTTCTGCGTGCTATATGGCCTGCCCACTGCCACTTCAACTTGCTAATTCGCTGGGCTATGTCGGCAACTTTGGTTCGTCTATAAATCTCTTTTTTCCTGACTCGATATCGCGAAGAGACTCCGAGTATACCTCTCCGTAGCTAGTTGGGCTATCTTGAGCTTACTAAACAAACGAAAAATCGTTTCTGGAACACAAAATTCTTTAACAATTTTCTGTAGATACGCTGTCAAACCGCCATTGTTATTCCTCAGATAAAAGTTATCTGACTATTGAAAGATCAGCCCTAAAACAAACAAAGTTAATTATTAAAAAAATAGTTTAAAAAAATACTTTCTTAATTAAGCAATAAAAATCTTTTATTATATCTTAGGGTGCGCATTGCATACAAAATTTAAAACCACAAAATTAAGTAATCCAGGTGCTTTTACAATCTCGATAAAAATACCGCTTTGGTATAATTGTTTAATTAACTAAAATGTTGTATCGACTTCGGTATGACAAAAATGAGACCTTTAATGTTCGCCGACGACGACGAACATGTCAATAATTGGGTGGTTTACCTTACCGTTCAATAAAAGGAAATAAATTAATTGTTTGTAGTTAAGGGTAGTGGTTAACATGGAATTTGGATCGTTAAGGAGTCGGTTCGAAACCTGGTTGTTGACTATTTTCTTTGTTTTTTTTGAGGTTTGTCCGTGAGACTGTGAATTCACGTTGAGAAAATGTCGTCAAGTATGAGTATATCCGACGACAGTTTTTTCAACGCGAAGTACTCGTAAGGAGCTTTAATCATGGCGCGATGCGACGCAATGCGCAATGAATTCCAACTACAAGTGAAAATCAACCTTGCCACTAAGAAATAAAAATGCAATTCGATTGACTTGACGTTGTCATAGCCATCGTGTTTTGTTTTTCATCTACCCATAGATAACAACGTGTTTTATGTCTTATGTCATAGTGGTAAGGTTGATTTTCATGTGTATTTTTTTTTTCAGTTAAATACCCTATATTTATAGCCATTCAAATTTAATCTTTTATGAAGACTTAATGACAATTTTAACTATTTAAAAACCTATCCACCATAGACTATAAACCCAAGAATGTTGCCATACGCAATCCTCATAATTATGCGTACAGAAACGAAATAAAAATTATTAATTGGTAACATTGACATAAAAACTATCGTGGTTACTGTTGATGAAGCAATTAATGTCATTTAGTTATATTTATGAGTGTGCTGAGTTATAAAATTTGCATAGTTTGGAATTATGTGTGTGTGGGAGAACACGGCTATGGAGGATGGCGAGCGAATTGGTATCTTATATTATGTGTTGAAATATGTGTTTTAAATATACAAATTGTCAAATGTATATAATAATCTAAATAATAATAATAATATAATAATATTCCACAACTATCACACAACGCCATCTAGTCCCAAGCTAAGCAGAGCTTGTGTTATGGGTACTAGACAACTGATAAACATACTTATATATTTCTAAATACATACATATTATAGATAAATTACACCCAGACACAGAACAAATGATCGTGCTCATCACACAAACATTTGTCCTGGGTGGGAATCGAACCCACGACCTCCGGCATAGCAGTCAGGGTCACTAACCACTAGACCAACAGGCCAGTCAAATCAATGTAGATAATCATCTATTAGACTGATTTTGCGATACTTAATGTACAGACGCCAGGGGTTGGTCTGTGGATGGGTGACCATCTGTCATAGCAAGTTTCCTCCGTGTCTCGGAAATCACGTAAAGCCGTTGGTCACGGCTGTCATTTGTAGATCTTTGACAGTCATTAGTCACAGTCAGAAGTTCGAAAGTCTGACAACCTGTCTTACCATGGAGTATCATTATATTACCCAGTTACTGGATTGTGGAGGTCCGATAAGCGTTGCTTCATTTAAAATACTGATGTTCAGCTACATCTGGTTCGACAGAAAGCCGACCCCAATATAGTCGGGAAAAGGTAGGCAGTTATACCTAAAACTGAGTCATTTCTTAAGGTACTTGTCGCATCTTGCTCACCGTTCTACAAACCCGTGTGTCCCCTTCAAAACACAACAGAAATTCGTCAAAATCAGCATATTAAGGCTATTAAAACTACTTAATTAAAATTATCCACTTTATAACCATTAATTTTGGAAGAAGCACCTCCATTGGTCGCATGTTTAGAATTTTTTTACTAATGAATATGTACTGGGAATATTTAAAGTATATATATTTGCATATTTGAAATAAATTACGGTATTATTAACATTTTATTTTGTTTTTTAACATATTCATTAACGTTTTTAAATATTTTAATTTATAAACCATTGAAAAATATAAGGAACTGGCTGCTGCCATCGGTTTCACCGCCTAGATCTCGAAAATTATCCCATGGTACTCATAAAAACTATCCTATGTGTTAATCCAGGATATACTCTATTTGTGCACAAAATTTCATCCAAATCCGTAAAGCAGTTTTTGCGTAAACGAGTAACAAACATACATCTAAAAAAAAATTCACGTTTATAACATTAGAAGGATTGGCTTGCTATCCGTTTCGTTAACTTTATAGTTATACAAAAATTAGCTGATCAGTCACTCATCAAGAAATAAAACGAAAAAAAACAACCTACTGAACCCAATTTGTGGACCCCTACCGAGTTTTAAACAAGTCGCCACCAACGAAGACTTATAATTAAGACATTTGCCCCGATACATGACTACTTACTGTATTTTCACTGATAAAGAGCTTAATTTTTAACAAACAGGGGAACTTTAACCTTATCTCTTTATTTTTAGTAAAGTTCTAGTTAAAAACGGCATAATTTTTTTATTGACAAGGGAATTTCAACCTTGTTTAAATATCACTAGGACTAAGAATGGCAAATGTCAGGTTTGTTCAAGATATTGTGTCCGATTTATAAAGACAATAACATACATCAGATGTTAATTTCTTAATTTCAGAGGTCAGACAGCCAGTCGTTCCATGTAAAATACTGATTATCAGCTGCATCTGGTTAGATTGGAAGTAGACCACAACATAGTTGGGAAACGACAGGCAGAAGATGATGTAAATCAGCATACAACACGGATAGCTCCTATAGATTCCGCATATTACGGGGTGAACAGGGGACGCAGGGGTAAATCGGGATAAAACTTTGAAAGGGATTTTAACGATAAATTGTGATGGTATGTTGTCAAAAAAGTCTCGAAAATTATTTATTTATTTATCTTTAATCTTTAAATATAAAAATCAATGCCACTTTTCGTTGTAATTTTATAACTCAAGAACGGGCTCACCTATCCAAACCAAATGTTTAGGCTTTGTTTGGACTATTTAGTAGATGGTTTATGTGAACTTTGCACAAAATCGGTCGAGCGATTCTTCATTTATCACATTTGTTGTAACAAGTAAATTCAATAAAATGGCGGAATCATTTTGTTAATGGGGATTTTGCTGTCAAATTGAAACTTTTTTCAGTGTTGACAGTACAAGCATATTGTTATGTCATTCATGCGGTCATTTCATTTTGGCGTAGCGAAGCACGTACCGGGCCGATAGTTTAATACAATATACTGAAGTATTATTCAATAAATCAAATTGAGTAGTTGTTGGTAACGAATCATATTAAATCAATGTTAAAATCCTTCTTAAAGTTTTGTCCCGATTCACCCCGGGGCGTCTCTACTCGCCCCGTTTGACGGTACATATTCATTAATCAATCAACTCAGCCTATCACAATCCTCTGCTGGACATAGGCTTCTTCCGGACTGTGCCACATCACCCTGTCCTCTATCTTCCGCATCCAGTCTGTCCAATCCACTCCAGAACAAGTCTGCTCCACCGGCCATCGGTCCTTCGACATAGGTTTGCCTACTTTACGAGCTTTGTCGGTAACTCCGGTTCTTTTTCAGATAATAACTTCATTCCAAAATTTTTCCTTCATAGAAACTCCGAGCAAATCCTGCTCCATAGCGCGCTGAATTTGTGGACTACCGGTATCCCACTACATCATTTTTATTAATGGCAAATGCGCTGACATGTGGCGCATTTAGATAGCATTCAATGCGGAATCTAGAGGAGTGGTCTCATGCTGTATTGCAAAGTTTTGACCACACAGCCTCGCTAAATTGAGACACATCTAAAAACTTAAAAAGTTAATAACTTATATTGAAATACTTAGCAAAAACGCAGCCAGCAAGTTCGGTTGTGGTCTTATACTGATAGCGATAATTTCTATAGTTCCAAGCATTGCACATTCATGCTTGCTGGCTGCGTTTTTGCTAAGTATTTCAATATTAAAAAAGAGTCGAGCAATTTATAAGTTACAAATAAATAATATTCCATCTGTCTACCAACTGAGATAGCGGTCAAATCCAAACTTATCTCAAACCATTACAGACCAACATAAAACCATCCAAATCTTATCCTGCCCACCCTTTTAAGAAGATCCCGTGAACATACAATAAAGCTCATGTCTTCCTCCTAATAAAACACAAAAAAAACCTTTAAAAATAAACAAACACGCTACAATAACACTGAATGTCTTAATTATCGACCAACTGGGTGGTCCGTTACGTCACCGCCATTCCTAATCAACAGTTGTACCAACCAAACGGCATAAACTACGGCGAAATTTGGAACTAACGAAAATCTATAGAATTTTTGACGTTTCGCGACGAAAGTGGCGCCATCGCCATCCCGCTGGGTGGTTTTGCTCTGGACGGTTTCAAAGCAACTATTCTTTGATGCTTATTAATTTATTGTGTAGAAGATGGTCTGATTGGTACTAAAGCTTTGCAATGATAGTAATAATTGTAAAAATTAATGGTTCCAGGTTTAATTTGCAATTTATTGGCGTATTGAGGTTTTTTTCGGCAATTATTGTAGGGGCAGGCGAACTCAGCGGGGCCGTGCCTCCTAACCTTGAAGAACTGTATAGGATGATCGTGTCCAGGGCAGCAAAATGAAAGACTCGGTTGAAGAAAATCTGCATGTGCGGAGCGAAGGCGGAGGTGTATAGTGGCGTCTTGACTTGGCCGTGGTCGTCAGTGGAGTGTTGGTGGAACAAGTTTAAATGAAAATCTGTTTTTATTTTGGGTATCATGTATATGCGAATTCATTTGATTATCTTTGTATCTAGCGACCGCGGATTCGATTGTACTTATACATTTTTTTTGTCCCTACTAGGTATTTATAAAATAGTAATCTTGTGTTTTCTAACTAGGTAACCATTTGAAATATCTAACTCTAAACTAAATTAGACGTATTGATATTAAATACTGAAGAGGAGTCATTCCTGTTGAATTTCATTGTCGAAATACGAAATACTTACAAAATGATATCCAAATGGCTCTACATTTAAAGTTGCTCATAATGATTAATTCTTCATGAAACAATACCTACCTATAATTATGATCACACAATAATTTAATTATCACACTTGATCAAACATCGGTAATTGACACCTCATCAATTAAAATATTTACTGTGCCAGAATTCCACGAATTGAACAATGTATTACTAACTAGGTATTTATTATTACTGGGCAAATACAAATTCTCCGGCCATTTTTGTAAATCATTTAATTTTCCCATTCATTTGATAGTCATTGGATAGACATAATGATTATATCATTTAACTTCTTACTAATATTATAAATGCGAAATTTTGTAACTGTAAGGATGTCTAAATCATTGTTATTTTTCCCCACAAAAACTGCTGAACTTATTTGGATGAAATTTGGTACACACCACTTTATCATGCATGATAGGGCCTCAGATTTTATATCAATACTTAAAACTGGTCGTTAGACTTTCAATATTCTGACTAAGCCTGGCCCCATGCATCAGTTTTCCTGATCAGGAATCCTGATCCGTTTTCTATCCGTACACAGTGAATTCATACAAATGTGCGTGCATGTTTTGTGTGTGTTGTTCAATTTCATTCATCATTTCGAATTCCGAACGGAAAAAAAACTGATGTATGCGGCCGCCCTAACAGTGAAAACTGTCAAAAATCTATAAATGACAGCCTGGACCAACGGCTTTACGTGCTTTCCGAGGCACGGAGGAAACTCGCTATGACAAATAGTCACTTATCCATAGATCCACCTCGAGAATGATCGGTACCAACATAAAAAAAAATGTGCTGATTTATTAATTTTTATTTCTCTTTTGTTTCAGGAAGAAGTAAGTACGGGACGCGCTCACGGGGACCACGTGAGATAATTCCATTTATTTTTATTTTGTTCAATTTTATTTATCTACAAGAAAATGTTATAATAACATTATCAACCATGTGTTGAATCATGAATAATATCAACAAAAAAATTACTAAAACGTATTGTAAATAAACAATATACCTAATCTAAAAAGAGACTAAAATAATACTTACTCATAATTTTAATTCAGTTACTAAATATCAGCCCAATAATATAAATCTTATTATTGTCAATTAGACGGACGGTAACAAAGTCACATTTTATTTTTTGCAAAGAATTATAGCACAAAAAAAAGCAATTGTGATAGTTTGTCTTAATGACACCATAATTTTTATACAATGAGCTAGTTTCAGTAGACTAGAAAGATAAAAATAGCAAGTTTTCAAACTTTGACGATGAATTATTTATTTTTCTATGATTGATTTGGATTTTGACACTTCTTAAAACTTACATATAAACAATCGTTGGAAATCATTCGAAAATTTTTGTCACTTTTCTTAAATTATCAACTTTTTAAACAGAAAAATGCAGATCGATAATAGTTATTTAGTTATTTTATTACTGAAATAAATATTCTTCTAAGTATTTTATAACAATATTGGTTGAAAGTGTATTCCAAGAATAATAAAGTGAATTGATGACTTTATTTAAAAAAAAACTGGTTGTTAACTAAAACTTTCTACGGCTAGAGAGGTATAAAGGCGACCAAACGATATTCATTGCAATACTGTAATTTATCTACTATTATTTTTATTTTAAAAATTAAAACTGTATAAAAATGCATCTTTTTTGTAAGTATAGGCATCAGATAGTCAAATGAAGAGAATGATTTTCATCAAGAAATATTAAAACTATTAGTAGTAAGCATTAAAAAAAACAATGATTGATCAATGCTCCTAGAGGTTATTATGGGAAGCAATTACCCAGACGTGGGTCACCACAAACTAATTAAATTCTATTGTAAAAATAAGACCAAAAGTGCCTGTAACGGGCCTACATGATTTTGATCCGATCCAATACCCAATGTTTGACACATACTGTACGTTTTAAGAAATTAGCTCAGATACCAAAATTCAATTAAATTACCAGTCCAGAAACCCTAATTGGATTGTCACAAGCTCAATTCAGTAAAATTCCAAACAAAAAACTACTTTATTTTCGTAACCACAATAAGCAAAGTCGCAAAAAACGACTGACAACAAAAAAATGATTGACAGAAAAAAAAATGATTGATAAAAAAAACGATTGACAAAAAGCAACGTCGTGATTCTGTTAAATATTGAACTAAATTGATTGGTTACGCGTAAATTGAGAATACGTGGCCGCATTGAATTCTTTGGGAGAACTTGAAAAACTAGTATTGTTGATTCTGACTTGTTAATTTCATTATTAATGTGGTCAATTTATTCATACTAAAACTAAATAGAAAAGTGTTAATTGTCCAAGTACGTAATACAACTAAGTACAGTCACCATTATGCCAGCATATCAAACTAAACCTAATCTGTCCTACAATAGATTTTCAGTGAAGATTATATTCGAAGAAGATTAATTTTCAATTAGGATAATTTGCGTCTGTTTGTGTACTAATAAAAAAAAGTTAAAACGTGACCATTATATTTATTATTTTTTCTTTTGTAAAATGAGCCTCTATTACGTACTTTGCCGCGAATTTTCTAAGGAAAGTTTTATGACGCCATATTGTTTTTTTAACACTTGCACGCTCTAAAATAAACAGTTATCCCATGAAAATACAACTTTAACAAGATTTAAAGAAAGATAATATAATTTTATTAAAAATAATTTACCTAAATTATTCTAATGCTAAATGTTATTTTCAAATGACAGTTGACAGATGGATGTCATTGACAGATTCCCAAGTTTGTCGCAAAGTACAGCAGGGTTACTTTGACGTCCTAAACCCCCTGTGCCCCTACACACGCTTGTCGTGTTTGCCGAACAGAAGGAGACGGCGCTATACTAAGAGATAGATTTATTTGCGTCTTGCTTTCTGGTATAGCGTCGTCCCCTTCTGTTCGGTAAACACGCAAGCGTGTGTTGGGGGTTTTAAAGCAAAAGTAATTCCAGTGTGGGAAAGAGACAGTGCTATACAAGTCCTTACTTAATTACTACCGTTTTAAGACTTCATGGTCGTCACCAGTGTATTATTTTATTTATGAAAAGTTCCAGAAAAGTGAATGTTCAGAAATGAAATGTCCTTTTCAAAGCATGTTTTAAATGCTTTTACTAAAAAGTGTGTCCTTTAACAATGTTTGTGTCATATTTTGTTACTAACAGCTTTAATTATAGAGTATTTTAATTCTCGTAATCCACATTTAACGTGATTGTGTCTCAATAGTCAATTATTTATAGTTTTAAAATTTCATATTAGTTACTAGTTAGATTGATGCAATTTTTTATTTAGCTATTCCTTTTAATATTTTGGAAAAACAGCAGGCTCATTTTTGTGTTTTTAATTATTTGACTTTAATTTGTTAAATCAAAATTATCATTGTCACTAAAACAGCCAATCTTCTTTTTGAACTGCATTCGTGTGTTTTATAATATAATTTTTTTAACTGTCACATTTTAATCAAATTTTTCTCAATGTCACTGAAATGCCCAATCTCCTTTTTGAACCTAACATAATGGTCATTTCACATTCGGTTTTCCAAAAAAATCTAGGCACACCAGTGAAGAAAACCTTCAACTCATCACAATTGTCTCATCACCATCATCATCAACAGCCCGGCAGGCGGTCGGTGAAATATTTTGACCAATTTGATCACTTTTGTCTTCGACGCTCGTTTGAGCTCGGAACGGAATTGGTTAAGATATTGCATCGTCCGCTTGTCTCGGGGACTTCAACGAGGGATGTTTGTGCACCGTGGTTTAATTAATTTGGTTAATTTTTTAAATTTTTAACCTTAAAGGACCTTGCGCATTACACTATCGGGATAACGGTCAACGGCTGTAGCGAACAAGTTAAGAAGCGTACTGCTAAAAAAAGAGATGACTTTGGCGCCACAATGTGTCGGCAATATAAAAAACACGTTCTTCAAATTGGATGTTTAACAACATTTATATTTTCAATGTTATTTTCTTGTTTTATCACTATTGTTTACTCGTGAGTATGTATTAGAAAAGCGGGTTTTAAGACACCAATGGCACCAAGGTGATGAATTAGAATTCTTAGTTGAAATGCCCTGATTACCAGTGCATAAGGCAGCAACTTGATCGCATTTTTTTGCAGACGAAAATTATGTAGCGGCGCTACTATTTAATTTTAAACATTAAAAAAATACATATGCATCTTGGTCTTGGCTTCTGTTTCCCGCCATGTAAAATACGTATTATACGCATACGGTTAGACTGAAAGCGTAATCTAATACCATTTGAAAAAATGCTGAGCAAGATATTATGATGGTCTGAGCGACTGGAGCTGCATACAGACGAGTGGCAAAGCGTCGACGACAGAAGTCAATACAGAAGGCGAGAAAGCGTCAAAACGCCGCGCAGCGCTTCTTTCTATAAGCACTAAAGTAGCGACCACGACTACACATGGTCGTGATTCTGTCTGTACCTATATTGCGCAAGGTTCTTTAATATTTTGTTATGTGAATGTTTGTTACTGTTATTTCTTTGTTTGTTTGTGCTATTTTGTTTTTAATTTGTTTGTGCTTGTTCATTACTGCAACTTTATGTTTCTGGTCGCTGCAACTTATGTTTTGTCATTTGTGTTTGTGCTTTTATGTTTTTGTGTTTGTTTGTAACATACTAATGGTCATGTTTTAACTATGTAACATTGTTGTTTCTAAATATTACATAAAGATAAACTTGGTTTAAGTCATATCAATCCGTCATCACAAAATCGCCCGTAGAGTTTTAAAACTCCGTATAAAATTGCCCCCTGTTCTTGACAATCTTCTTTTAGACTCAAAATCCAGACTTAAGTGCTCAGCTATTCGTCCTCCAATTAAGTCTGTTTGCGAGCAGGTCCCCGGACGCGAAGGCCTAAGAAACCCCCCGGAGACAACGCAGTGCCTGACGAAAAGAGACCCCGCACTGCCTTCTCTGGACCCCAGCTTGCAAGGTTAAAGGTACGGAATGGTAGATCTGTTTATCTGCTTCTTCTAGAAAATGTCAATTATGCAAAGTCAGTAGGTCAGACACTAAATAGTGTTGTAAAAGAAAAACAATGAATTTCATAAGATGATGCCTTTAGCGACGCTTATATCCAGCATTGGCCATCTTAGCGATATGATAGTGAAGTGTGCTCAAATTGCGGTAGATATAATAGTGCACAAGCAGACACAGCACTCTCTGCTCCTTCAATCTCATAATCCGGGACGGTGATCCTACTCGTATACGACCGGATAGAGATCAGGCTTAAGATCAACGACTTAACACGCTTTCAAGGCCCATACCTTTGCGGAGTTTGGCAGTATGATATCCCATGATTTCATACTGCCAAACTCCGAAAAACCCTAGCACCTTTTGCCCGACCCAGAAAACGATCCAAGGGTCTGATGCCCTGCAGTCGCAGTTGTGACCACGAGACCAAAGGGGCAGTCTAATATGAGCTACATTAGGGGAACAGTGTATAAGACGTACTTAATACAGCACTAACGCAGCGCAAGCGCCATCAGGACTTCATTTGCAAGCGGCAATTTACAAATGGCGTCCTGTTGGCGCTTGCGCTACGTTTGTATTGTGTTAAACTTGCCTTAAGTATTTGTTTTCCCATCTTCCCCGAGTAATACACTGTTCCCCTACTCCATACAAAACAGCATACATAATTATCTAATATCCCATTTTTGTCCACAGCACGAGTTCGCAGAAAACCGCTACCTAACAGAGCGAAGACGTCAGAGCCTGGCAGCTGAGCTGGGACTAGCAGAAGCACAGATCAAGATCTGGTTCCAGAACAAACGAGCCAAGATCAAGAAGGCTTCAGGCCAGAGGAACCCGCTGGCACTGCAGCTGATGGCACAAGGGTTATATAACCACAGTACAGTGCCTCTGACGAAGGAGGAAGAAGAGTTAGAGATGAAGGCGAGAGAAAGAGAACAGCAGTTGAATAGAGTCTAGATTTTGGGAAGGAGTTGAGTTTTGATGGTGGTGTTCTGGTGGGTGATGTTGGCATGATTCTTTGGGTTTAGTTTTTGCAAGAGATTTTTTGTTGCATTTATAATTGGGCATATTTTTGGATAGAGACTGGAGACATTGTGTAAGTCTGCTTGCTGTTTCAGATTCGAATGTAAATGTCCATTGAAAGCATATTTGTTTTTCGTAGACATTTTGTAAGATCCCCGAAAAGAGGGTCAGTAAATAAAATAGCATTTCTATTAAAGCCAACAAATCAAACACAAATCTTAAACTAGGCATCATGATTGTCGTCTATCAAATCAATGCATTTGCAGATGGTCGGAATGCCAAAACTTAGATCGGTTACATATTGAAGTTAAAAAAAATAATACTTAGCCAAGGTTCTACAACTTTAAGTAAAGGTTTTCCGTCCCGTATCAGATTTTTTTCGTCATATAAAAAGCATGTACAATTTCTTAATTAATATTAATTTGCGAAGGCATTTTAGTTTCTTGAAGGGAACCGCTACTTCCTCATGCCGCAATTATTAATTATATACCTGGATATGGATAAGTTGGTACTAGATTAATCATTTAATGAAAAATTTAATAATATAGAAATAACGGTCCCGCATGACGAGAACCTCGTGAAGGCAGAAAAAGATAAACAATTAAATCTGGCTCGCGACGTTGTTGACATGATTGTGGGACGTTACACAGCAGTCATTGTGCATCGGCACAATGACACTGCTGTGTGGTGAGGTGTGGTGAGGCTCTTGGCAATTAAGCCATTGGCAGACATGACTATCGAGTCATGTCTGCCAATGGCTTAATTGCCAAGAGCCTCTAACAACATAACAGAAATATTTTTAAAAAATCTAAAGAAGAATGCCCATTTCAACCACCACCAAACCAAACTCATCAGAACTCAACAGCTAAAGTTAAAAGAGATCAGAAACACCCTGTGTCCTTTTCACACTCGTCAACAGTTTAGATACAACAGTAATACTGACATGACACTTTAATTTGTATAATGTTTTGTTTTTCATAATGTTTTGTTTCAATTCTTCTTTGGTGTATCGTTGTAATAAATACTTTATCATAATCTGCGTAGCCTTTTTCGAATCATGTTGGAATGAACAAGTGGTCTATCATGGCGTCTTAAAACGAGAGTAACTCCAGTGTGGGAACGAGATGGTGCTAGATGACTTGTATAGCTCTGTCACTTTCCCATACTGGAATAACTCTCGCTTGAAGACGTTATGGTAGGCCACCTGGTTCCCAATCGATGCAGCTGAATATCTGTATTTAAAATGGAGTGTCAGGCTATACGATACTTTCTAGTGAAATGTTTTGTTCACTTGAACGTTATATCATGTCAAATAAGTGGCTTAGAAAAAGCTATTAGTAAAATTCAAAGTCGGTTATATTTGCGTGACTAAAAAGACATAGTGATGATTTTTTAAAGAATTAATTACAAAATGTCGTCGCTGTAAATGAAATATATTTTTATAAAATCAATGACTTATCGTTTGTCTCCCTAAAACTCGAGAACGGCCGGACCGATTTGGCTAATTTTGGTTAAATTTTGATTTATTTTGGAAGTTCAGGGAAGGTTTAAAATGTTACCGTTGTTTACCGGGTCAGCTATTATAATTTAACAACTTAATAACCAAACTGCAGGCTCTGATAACTAAATAAATATAAAAACAATCAAGATCTTAAGCGTACGTTCAGATGACAAGCGCTCAACGCGCGTTTTGATAACGCGCGTTTACAACTACATACATTTTATTCAGGCTGTACACATGCTAACGCGCGTTTTAATACAGCGCGCGTTGAACGCTGCGCTAGCGCTCGACTGTTGTCAGCGCGCGTCAACGCGCGCCTTGAGATCATTGGTTTTCTATATTTCCGTTCAGTTGAGCGCGCGCTTTCGACGCGGATAGACGTATTTTAGGGTTCTTCAGTATCAGTCCGTCCAAAAATCGTCCGAAATGGAAACCGAAGTTTTTAATACGGAATTATTTATAGATGAAATAGAGAAACGTCCTGCGATTTGGGACATGACAAAAAGCGATTATTCAAATAGGAACCTTAAGAGACAGGCTTGGGAAGAACTCGTCCTCATATTTTGTGAAGGAGATGACAATGCAGAAAAGAAGAAATTATTATGTGAGTACAAATTGGGTGGACCCAATATCTGCGCGCGTTGATCGCGCGTTGAGCGCCTGTCATCTGAACGTACTCTAAAGCATTCATTAGAGTACGTTCAGATGACAAGCGCTCAACGCGCGTAAAATTTTTGTATAGTGTTTACATGACACGCGCTTGTCAGGCGTCGAACGCGCGTTGCCGCGACCGTCATGGTATTCAGTACAGTTCTTACATTTGTTGAAGATGGACGTTAAAACAGTTTTAACAGTGATTCTATACCGACGGCTGAAACGACGCGACAGAAGACGCAGATATTGGGTCCACCCAATTTTGTCACACAGGCTGACTGAAAGCCAGTACATAATTTTGTATCCTAAGTATTTCATCTATAAATAATTCCGTATTAAAAACTTCGGTTTCCATTTCGAACGATTTTTGGACGGACTGATACTGAAGAACCCTAAAATACGTCTATCCGCGTCGAAAGCGCGCGCTCAACTGAACGGAAATATAGAAAACCAATGATCTCAAGGCGCGCGTTGACGCGCGCTGACAACAGTCGAGCGCTAGCGCAGCGTTCAACGCGCGCTGTATTAAAACGCGCGTTAGCATGTGTACAGCCTGAATAAAATGTATGTAGTTGTAAACGCGCGTTATCAAAACGCGCGTTGAGCGCTTGTCATCTGAACGTACTCTTAAAGTCAAGTAACTAATTTAATCCAAAATTAAAACATACTACAATAAGCACTTTATCTTGAAAATTACAAAGTCATTTGCAGTATATTATGCCTAATAGCGTTCCATAGCGGTGACACATTATAGCAGATAATAATCATTATTATTATTTATTATAGGAGCTTGTGGCTAAATTAATAATAACAGCTGTTTAACTCGATGTTCAAGATTAAGTCGGGCTTCTCAAGGCTTATTTTTGGATAAGTAACCATCCATACACATACCGAGTTTCCGCCACACCTTGGAAGCATGTTATACCGTTGATCCTGACTCTAGATCTTTGACAGTCGTTACAGATAGTGGCCCGAAGTCTGACAACGATTCTTGCCTAGATGTACATATCGTATCACCTAGACACTTGAGCCCCAAGTGGCCTAACAAGACGTCTTAAAGCCAGGGTAGTTCCAGTGTGGGAAAGAGACAGAGCTTTACAAGTCTTCTAGCGCCACCTCTTTCCCTCACTTTAACAACTCTGGCTTTAAAACGTCTTGGTAGGCCACCAGCGGCCGTATTATGACGTCTTAAAACCAGGCTTGTTCCAGTGAGTAAAAGAGACAGAGCTATACAAGTCGTCTAGCGCCATCTCGTTCACTCACTGGAAGATGTAAAATACTGATATTCAACAGTATCCAGTTAGACAGGACGCTATTCTAAAATATTTGGGAAAAGACAGGAGGCCATTTAAAAAAAATGGCGGAACTTCAACGATTTTTTTATTGCAACGATGTACCAACTCATAATAATTCTGTGTTGTTTTCTGGTCATATTATATTTGACGATTACCATAGCATTTTACTATTGACTAATTACATATTAACTTGCATTTCTTGTGCGCACAATGGTCTGTGTTGATCTTATTGTGAGTTTTTTAAGTAAATTTGCAGAATTTAAACATTTTTTTTTCAAAACACCCTCTTTACGAAAGTCTAATTCTTGTAACTCAGTAACTTAACACAAATTTTGTTGTAATTAGAATTGAGATGAATGTTATATTGACAATTGTAAAAAATCAGTTAAAATACTTTGAAAGGAAAATCCTGTAAATAAATATACAAAATCTGTTGTGATTAAACAGGAATTCAAGTTAGTAAGATTTATTTTTAACATTTTTAATTTTCACAAAATTTTAACCTAAGGTAAGATTTATCACGCCAATGTGCGCATGACCCTTTTAAATAATTATCTGCGTTTGAAAAATTAATGACAAAAAATTATGTTTTTGTATTTTGTAAAAAATTATAGTCGAATCTCCCACTCGAATTGTATAAAAATAAAAAAGTGTAAATAATTAAAACATAATTTTAAGACTTAATTAACAAATTACTGTTAAGTTATTTATTGTGCAATGTAGCAGTATTAGTCATTTATTATATTTTGACAACATTTTGGAAAACTATCATAAAAAAATAATTTGTTGCAGAAACTTTTTTTATTTCGATTTTTTTTTTTGTACATTTTTTCGGTTTACTTAAATTTTTCAATGTGTTGTCAACGTATAAATGTGAAAAAAGTAGCGATTTATAGACAAATCTTATTAAAAGAAGTTAAATGAATTTATTTTGTTTTATTTTTGATCAAACTTCTTTGGTTTTTTACCATTCTTCTTTGTAATTTTGGTTAAACAAGCCAACGTTATTAATATTTATTCGCCCCAGGTGTTTTTCAGCGTGTTTGATCGCCATCCAAGTTAGCAATAACGGATCCATGTGGACGACGTCGTCACAGGATATCCATTATTGTTGTATACCAAACCTTCTTTATAAGTCCAGAAAGTAACAAACACCTTTCTGAAAACCGCATCAGACAATTTGTTCAACTGAGAACCTTCTTCTTTTTTGAAGTCGGGTGATATTAGAAAAATATACCCATAAATGAACTGGATGTAAGTATTTAAAATGTAAAAATAACTCACGTTGGCGCTGCGACTGAGACACTCGACAAACATCGTAAGTAGCATAGCATTATCAGCCTATAATGTTCCCACTGCTGGGACACGGGTCTCCTCTCCATTTGGGGGACTAAACTGCCGGTTTTTTTACGATGTTTTCCTTCAACGTTTTCGGGACAGTGGTGTTAAAATACATTAAACGCATGAGGAGACATTTCGCGTGATCAGAACGCTCGCTGGCTTTTTTTCTGGCCAAGGAATGACGCCCGTCTTCTGATGACTTTTCAAGATGACAGTTCGGATGAGGAGGAGTGCTTTGTAGATTTTTTTAGCGTGATATAATCATCAAATGAGACCTACTTCCAGGACGGGAGGGAGTGTCAAACTTGTACTGACTTAAATCCACGGTGATCCTTCAATAGCCCTTTACGTTCCGGGGCCACGGTTACCTGATGAGACAGTTCCACGACCCCGGAAGGCTTTGGCCCTCTAAGAGGGTCCTGTCAGTTTGCTGACAGATCTTTGGGGCGTGCGTGGAACCCGACGCGATGCGCCGTCGACCCGAGATGCTTTGTAGCATGTTGTCTTACAAAAATATTTATCGATCCAACTTCGTCCCTATAAAACGTATTTATCGCCACCAAACAAACAGCATCGAATTAAAAAAAATGCAATAAAAAAACAGCCGAAATTAAAGTTTAGCACCCGGGAATCGAACCCGCATTCCCGATTCGCGATGCCGCCGCAAGTATTTCAATAAAATCACCCCTCTCGCCCCCTGGCTGTCAGTTCATTGCAAGACACCAAATTAAAAAGGGGTGATTGTTTAAGAAAATTTGTTAGAGGGGGAGTGAATTGTTTTTTTTTTAATGTATTTGTTTTAATGGTGATTGGGGGGTTCAGAAATGAAACAGTGGAGAGTGAGTAGCAGAGTAGCTTATTGTAAACAGTTTTGTGAGCAATAAATTAGTTCAAATACATAATATCTGCAAATTGATATGAGGAGCTCGTGGCTAAATAATTACAGCCGCACAGGCCTCTCTTCCGGGTTAAGCCGCGCTTGCCGAGGTTGGTCTGTGGATGGGTGACCATCTCTCATAGCGAGTTTCCTCCGTGCCTCGGAAAGCACGTAAAGCCGTTGGTCCCGGCTGTCATTTGTAGATCTTTGGCAGTCGTTACTGTTAGTCAGAAGCTCTAAAAGTCTGACAACCAGTCTTAACCATGGGGTATCGTATTACCCAGTTACTGGGTTGTGGAGGTCCGATAGGCAGCCGCTCCATGTAAAATACTGATATCCAGCTGCATCTGGTTCGACTGGAAGCCGACCCCAATATAGTTGGGAAAAGGCTTCGCAGATGATGGCAGATGATGAAAAAATATCTGCAAATTGATAGTTTGCAATATCAATCAATAATTTTAAATTGCCGTACCCAAAGGGTAAAACGAGACCCTGTGATTAAGGTCACACTGTACGTCTACGCTTTCTGTTTTTGACACTGTAACAACGAATCAGAATCCTTAAAAAAAAACAGACAAATATAAATATTTAAGGGGGCTCCCATACAACAAACGTGATTTTTGTGTTAATTTTTTTAAGACTGATTATAGAATACCTACGACACCTCCAGTATTCCTATTTGAGCACCAGCCATAGTCATCACGAAGAAACAAATAAACCATGAAACATCACAACAGGTTTAAAAGGAAATATTCCCGTTTGGGCACCGATTTTAGAGCACCTATGGCACCATTTGAGCACCAATCAAGCCATCACGAGGAAAATAAAAATCCATTCAACACATTCACATCAACATCAACAGCTGTTGATAGTTGTTCTGTTGTAGAAAAAAGTAGTTAATTTGAGAACACGCTTGAGACACGCGTGCCTCTAGTTAAAGTGCCGTTTACATGGCGTCAGATATAGGGATGAGCGTTGAATCATCGAACTAGTTGAATCAACCGTTGATCTCTTGTCAACGTATTAACGTTAACTGTATACATACGAATCAACTAGTTGAATTCGTCAACGACGTTTACGTCTCGTTGAATTAACGAGAACGCAAACGCAACGAACTGAGCTTACAAAACTTACGTTGTTTTCAACGTTGCGTTTTTTGGTTCGTTGTTTTTAACGTCATGCGCGTCATGGATTGCGAACGATTGTAAGAGTTGATTTTCGAAATATTTATTTTAAGAATAGTACTTTTATTGGTGGAGTTTGTTTACTTACGTTTACCACAGATACAGACCTAATCCCAATGTATTATTTGAAATGAACTATTTTTGAGATGCAAAGGTATAGCGAACAGCCGTCTATGAAAAATAGAAATAATAGTTTTGATTTCACACTATTTTAGATGTTAATTTGTACATAAAACTGAAATTTTCTTTTATTCATATAAGACAATTAGTCTATAATTTTTGTTATTTCTGCGACAAATTAAACAATGCGTTGCTCTGTAAAACAAAGGGTTATATTTTTAAGTTTTACATGAAATCATAAGTAGGTACACAATATTATTCTCAGGTAACAAACCTTACCTGTAAAACAAAGAAACGACATTTAAAGTTACTTTGTCGATCTATTTCTACTAATTAACAAAATAAATTATTAAATGAAAAAAAAACAGTCTGCTAAGAAATGTCTTCTCTTTATAACACAGACTACCTAGACACTCCATTTCCACAGATTACAGAGTATGACTTCCTAGCTAGCGCCATCTACTGAATCAACGTGACATAGTAAAAAGATTGCGCCTAGATTTAAAATGACAAAATAATAAGAAATCCCATGTATTTCTTTACATCTCCCCCCCTGAAATTGGAAAATTTCCTTGGAGATTTTCGTCGTTCCCTATAATTATTTCTTCATAACTCTTCCTTTCTTCTAATGTGGGAACAGGGATCAGTTTCGTTATATGAAATAGATTTGATTCCATCTTCCTGTGGCCTGTATTTATCTTATATATTGATTGTGATAATTTCTCTTCAATTTTGAATGGGCCAATCCTTAACTCATCTAGTTTTTTTCTGTTTAATTTGTGGCCATTTTCAACATATACCATATCACCTGTTTTGAAATTGTGATTTATTCTATTCTTATCAAATATCTTTTTATTATATTCGTGTGATCTAATTGTTTTTTCTAATGCAATTTTTCTGTCTTTAATCCAGTCTTCTAATTTTTTTTCTAGTTTAAGTTCATTAGGTATGAATGAGACATCAGTGCCATCCAGTAAGTATCTTGGTGTAAAACCTGTTATTGAGTGTTCCGTGTTGTTATATTTGCTGACACAATTATGAGCGATAGTGGTCCATGCTGTAGTATTTGGTTTTTCATTTATGCTGCATCTGATTTTATTTACAAGTGTTTGGTTTAGTCTTTCATTGAGTCCATTGGAAAACGGTGAATTGACTGCAGTGAAAATCAGTGCGATAGACTTTTCATGTAAAAACGTTTTGAATTCCTGGGAGTTTATTCCTGGATACTGATCAGTGAGTACCATACCAATTTCATTACTATTTGGTACATTATTTATAAGTTTTATGAAGTCTTTAGCGCTCTGTGTCTTTGAAGTTAATATATAAGCATATCGAGTGAAGTGGTCTACTAATAAGTGTAGATACCTTTTTGTTGATCTGGAGCCTCCAAATCCTCCAATTGTGTCTATTGACACAATTTCAAATGGTTTTGTGGCAGGTCCTAGGTATGACATTAAACCATATTTCGTTTGACTTCTAGTTTTATTCTTTATACATATATCACATTGTTTACATAAATTTGTGATATTTTTAGTTAAATTCTTTGCTGTGTATAGTTTTCCTATTTTTTGTTGCATTTGCTTTATACCTATATGACACATATTTTCATGTATTAATTTAATCAATTTCATACTAAAGTCCTCTGAAAGTATTATTTTGTCTTTTTTATTTATTCTTTTAAAATATATATTGTGTTTATAAATCAGTTTGTTCTTATATTTGTTTATATCCTCATTTTTTGTCTGATCTGCTATTATGTCATTCAATGTTATTATATTAATTATTTTTAACTGTTCATGTTCATCTTTATTTGGTTCTAAAACTGGATTTCTGCTCAAGCAATCAGCTTCTAAGTTATCCTTTCCTGGTGCATATTTTATTATGAAGTCATATTGTGACAGATAATAGGATAATTCTCCCAGCTCTTCATCAATTCTTGACTTGATATTTAAGTTTTCCAAAGGTTTGTGGTCGGTAAACACTGTGAAGCGTTTTCCGATTAGCCAGTATTGCCAGTATTTTATAGCTTCTTTAATGGCTAAGCATTCCAAATAAATGGCCTTTTTTCTCTTTTGGGCTTCGTTTAGTTTTTTTGAGAAATATGCTACGGGTTTTTCTTTACCGTTTGGTTGAATTTGTTTTAAAACTCCTCCAATGCCTTCTAATGATGCATCTGTGTATATGTTTATTGGCAATTCTGGATCAAAAATTTCTAATATTGGTTGTGAGCATAGTAGTTGTTTTATATTTTCAAAAACTTCTTGACAGGTTTTCGACCATATGAATTTTTGATTTTTTCTCAGTAGATTGTGTAGTGGCTCTAAAATTATTGAACTGTTAGGTATATACTCACGGTAGAAATTTATTTTACCTAGCAATTGTCTAATATTTTTTTGATTTCTTGGCGTTGGGAAATCTCTTATTGAAATTAAGTTATCTCTTACTGGTCTTACTGTATTATCTTCTATCACATGTCCAAGATATTTTACAGACTTAGCTGCAAAGTGACACTTAGTGAATTTTAGTCGGAACCCTTCTTTCTCTATTGCCTCTAGAAGCTGTGATAAGTGATTTAAGTGGTCCGCATAGGATTTTGAAAATATCAAAATGTCATCTATGAAATTTACAGCAAATTGTGTCAATTTGTGTTTTTTTAGTATGTTGCTTAAAATCCTTTGGAATATAGCTGATGAGGTTTTTAATCCAAAGGGTAAGCACGTCCACTGGTAGTGGCCCTCATGTGTAACAAAAGCTGTTTTCTTTCTGTCTTCCACTCGCAGTGGAATAGACCAGAACGCAGAATTAACATCTAATGTTGAAAAGTACTTACAGTTTCTTGTTTTTGTTACTAAGTCCTCAATCAAAGGGAATGGTTGGGCTTGAGGTACCACTATTTTATTTAAATCCCTGAAATCAATACACAGTCTTGATTTTCTATTATCTTCTTTCTTAAAAACCAATGTTACTGGTGCTGCAAACGGACTGTATGACTCCTCTATAAGATTTTTTTGCAGTAATTTTCGTACTTGTTCTTCTATCTCCAGCTTATCTTCTACTGAGCATCTGTAAGGTCTTTTGTTACAGTATTTATCCACAAGTAGATCAATTCTTGCTTCATAGTCTTTTACTGTTCCAATGTCATATTTATCCCTTGCAAAGCTTGATTTATATTTATTAATAAGTTTATTTATTTCTGATTTTTGTTGATCATCCAGATGACTCAGATCTATTGTAAATTCTTCTTTTACATGTTCATTAAAATTTACCAAGTTTAAGTTCTGTTTATTTTTGTCTTCCTTTGTGTTGTTTCTAAAATATAGTTCTTCCTCAGTTATTTGTTTTGTAGGTGTTTGTGTTATCTTCAAATTTTCATTCTGAATCAAATTAAACTCTTTTATTATATCAAGTCCAATTAGAAAGTTATATTTGAAGCTTTTTCCATCTACAACATAGACATCAACTTTTTTTTCTATATCAAATATCTTAATTTTTATTGTAATAAGACCTTTCGTCCTTTTAACACCATTAATTGTCATTAGATTTGTGTTGTTGTATTCCTTTTTCTCTTGTTTCTTTAGCCTCAATAATTTAGAATTTATCAAAGAAACATTGGAGCCAGAATCGTATATACCTAATATGTTTATTTTTTCTTCCAATGTTATTTTAACTTCAATTAATGGTGTGATTACTCGTTTTTTGATTCGTTATCTTTCAGTTCAACATCTAACACAGTATTGTTTACATTCCTTCTAAAGTTTTTCTTGTCATGATCATCGGATGGTTTATTAAACCAGCATTTCTCTTCCGAGTGGAAACGGTTTCCTTTATTTAATTTTTCACATATTTTGCAAGGTTTCATGCCATCAGTTTTTAATTTACTATCAGATGTATTTCTCTTTAATTTACTATAAATATTTTTATTGATTGTTTGTTCGTGTTTGCCAATTTCCTTGAAAAGACTTGTGATTGAGGTTATAGATTCTTTATCCAATTTATACATAATATATTCTGGTAGACCCATAACAATAAGGTTAATCATTGTTTGTATATCAATTTTGCTATTTATTTCTAATATTGTTAATACGACAACTTATATTCGTAATAACTCACACTCCTGTATTGACAATGTGTTAACAAATTTGAAAGATGACTATGGTCTAGAGTGCGTAGTAGACTTTAATGGAATTGGGGATGGGCACGCTGGTTTAGTGTGTACCTCTGTCCATAATAATGCCTTTCCCAAGGCATCTTCTAACGAAGTTATTTACATAATTAGGCGCATATATAATGAGAAAAATAAAATAAATTTTCGGACTCAATTAATAATAAATAATTGGCAAGATTTGGGAATAAACAGCTTTTTGAATAAGTTCAATAAAATATTCCACCAATGTTTTAAAAAGGTAAGGAAAAAAGTTAAACTCAGACACGCCTCTGGCCTCAATTGGGTCACTAAGGGAATAAAAGTTGCTAGCAAAATGAAACGCGTTCTCTGTGTGGGTAAAACCAAATGGAACCATGAGTCAATACAAACATATAGAAATAAATACATAAAAATATACAGAAATGTTATCAATAAGGCTAAAAAGTTATCACTACAGAATGAATTAAATAAGGCTACGAACATTTCGAAGGATATCTGGAAAATTGTTAACAAGCACAGAAATAAGATTATTGAAGAAAGACGTAATTTGGTCATACGCTCAGCAAATTCAATTAATTCTAATCCGGATGCTATTTCTAATATATTTGCTTCACAGTTCAATCTAGGTTCTAATCAGTATCCCACTGATTTTAGTAAAGCATTGGAATTTCTTAATAAGTACACTAATAGAGTAGATAATGACATGAAAATAGATTTTGTCACACCTAAGGAAGTTTATGACATTGTAAATAAAATGAAAGCTAAGAAATCGTGTGGTTATGATGATGTACCGATAACAATTATCAAGGAAAACATTGATTTATTAGCAGAACCGCTTAGTAATTTTTTTAACAAATGTTTTTCTGAAAGCGTTTTTCCTGATCAGCTTAAAATTGCTAAAATCACACCAGTTCATAAAAAGGGTTCAAAACAAGACCCCAGTAATTATAGGCCTATATCATTATTACCAAATCTATCGAAAATATTTGAGAAATTGATAAAAAATAGATTATTTAGACATTTTAATTTAAATAAAGTAATTGATAGACGACAATTTGGATATATGACTAATGTGGGGACTCTTGATGCTATTGACACTTTATTAAATGACGTAGTTACAAAACTGAATGACAAAAAAAAGGTTGCCGGGATTTATCTTGATCTTAGTTCTGCTTTCGACTTAGTCAATCATGATTTGTTATTAGCTAAATTGGAGCACTACGGGGTGAGAGGACCAGCTCTTAAGCTAATAAAATCGTATTTACATAATAGGAAAATGTTTGTAGAAATTAATTGTGAATATGAAGAAAATGATGGTAACAAGGAAATCCGATGTAGAAAAGGTTTTAAATCCAAACAAAGTGTAATAAAGATAGGTGTACCGCAAGGATCCATACTAGGTCCGCCATTTTTTATTATTTTTATAAATGACATAACTAATTATATTCTTAATCAAATACCTGACATTAAATTGACTATTTATGCGGACGATACAAATGCTATTGTTTCTGATCATAGCATTTTCAACCTTAACTTAATGGTTAATGAGGCACTAAAATATTTTGATGACTGGTTTACTGTAAATGGTCTGAAAATCAATGCCAATAAAACCAACATAATACTATTTCAGTCAACTACAAAAACGACTGACAATATTAGTAGTACTTTAAATGGACAAAAAATTGACACTGTGAAAGTGGTCAAATTTCTTGGTGTTTATGTGGATAGTTTACTAAATTGGAAACACGAGCTATCATCCTTGGTTAGCACTATTAGTTCAGCTTGTTATGTTTTGAGGAGTCTGAGGGCCGTGATTGACATAGAACAGCTGAAGACTGTTTATTATGCCCTGGTGGAATCTAAGTTACGTTCTAGTATACTCTTCTGGGGAGGTAGCTACCAGTATAATATTGATAAAGCTTTTATTGCTCAGAAACGTGCTATCAGAACTATGGTACGAATAAAACAAGAAGAATCATGTCGGGAGCATTTTATAAAATTAAATATTTTGACTGTACCTGGTTTATATGTAATGGTTTTATTAATAAACTTGGCCAAAAATATTGACAAAGTTGAAACTTGTGAGGGTAGAATAAAAAGGGAGAAAACGAGAAGACTTGATCTATCGTCGAACATAACACCCCACCTCAAAGTAGTCAGTCATTGTTCTCAATTTAATGCAATAAAATTGTTTAACAAATTGCCGATATCTTTAAAACAGGAATTGTATAGCAGTACTTTTAGAGCCAGTCTTAAAGAGTTTCTTCTAGAAAAATGTTTATATTCAGTTGGTGATCTATAATTGTATGAGAAGATATTTAATTTGTACCTAATTATTAATTTTGACATTACTATTGAATTTTGACATTATTTATGTAATTTTGACATTATGATTTAACTTGTGTTTGTGTGTTTGTAATGATTCCATGAATGTAACATTTTATTTATTTAAAATTTAATTCTATTTAGTTTTGTAGTTGTGTTTAGTTTAACAATTTTGCTTGTTTTATCAATATGTTCTACACAACTATGTTGTTCTTGAATAAAGATACTACTACTACTACTACAATCTTTCTTTTTTCGTAGCATACTCAAGTAATGAACCTCCTTGGAACTTAAATGTGAAAGCGTACTATTTTATTTGTGACCAACCTTTGCTCCCGTATGTCTCACAAAATGTAGTTTTCCATATCTCCCATCCTGCATTTATGTTACATTTAATCAACATACTTGTGTACCAATCTAGGCACTGTTTTTCAAGTAAATGTTTCAATGTCTCAATCTTTTCTGCATCTTTTAATATCTCAAAACGAGTACATTCGTTCTCAAATTCATTTATCCATTGAGTAACATTTGAAGTTTTTCCTGAAAATTTGTCTATTAAAAATCTCTCTGCTATTTTTCCGAGATTTTTATGTTCAGAACCTACATTTGTACTATTAATGGGAAGTTTTGTATCCTGTGTTATTTCATCTAAGTATTGATCACCAAATTGTATGTTTTCACCTTCATCTAGGTAATTTTTTTTTAAGTCCTGGGTTAAGGGGATCCATATTTTCCGTGTTTGATGTCTCTTTTTCAGAGAATTCTTGATTTTGGTGAAATATTCAGTAGCAGTTATGGCAGTGTGTTTGCTTGCAGGCTTCAAATCATCAGGTACATCAAATAAATGTCCATCAGGCGTTTCAATTGAGGTTATGCAAATAACATTGGATTTTCCGTCAGATGCAGCTAATACTGCAAACGTAAATTGTAATTTTTCCATTTTCTCCACTGTAAATGTCGTTTTATAAGACAATTAGTCTATAATTTTTGTTATTTCTGCGACAAATTAAACAATGCGTTGCTCTGTAAAACAAAGGGTTATATTTTTAAGTTTTACATGAAATCATAAGTAGGTACACAATATTATTCTCAGGTAACAAACCTTACCTGTAAAACAAAGAAACGACATTTAAAGTTACTTTGTCGATCTATTTCTACTAATTAACAAAATAAATTATTAAATGAAAAAAAAACAGTCTGCTAAGAAATGTCTTCTCTTTATAACACAGACTACCTAGACACTCCATTTCCACAGATTACAGAGTATGACTTCCTAGCTAGCGCCATCTACTGAATCAACGTGACATAGTAAAAAGATTGCGCCTAGATTTAAAATGACAAAATAATAAGAAATCCCATGTATTTCTTTACATCTCCCCCCCTGAAATTGGAAAATTTCCTTGGAGATTTTCGTCGTTCCCTATAATTATTTCTTCATAACTCTTCCTTTCTTCTAATGTGGGAACAGGGATCAGTTTCGTTATATGAAATAGATTTGATTCCATCTTCCTGTGGCCTGTATTTATCTTATATATTGATTGTGATAATTTCTCTTCAATTTTGAATGGGCCAATCCTTAACTCATCTAGTTTTTTTCTGTTTAATTTGTGGCCATTTTCAACATATACCATATCACCTGTTTTGAAATTGTGATTTATTCTATTCTTATCAAATATCTTTTTATTATATTCGTGTGATCTAATTGTTTTTTCTAATGCAATTTTTCTGTCTTTAATCCAGTCTTCTAATTTTTTTTCTAGTTTAAGTTCATTAGGTATGAATGAGACATCAGTGCCATCCAGTAAGTATCTTGGTGTAAAACCTGTTATTGAGTGTTCCGTGTTGTTATATTTGCTGACACAATTATGAGCGATAGTGGTCCATGCTGTAGTATTTGGTTTTTCATTTATGCTGCATCTGATTTTATTTACAAGTGTTTGGTTTAGTCTTTCATTGAGTCCATTGGAAAACGGTGAATTGACTGCAGTGAAAATCAGTGCGATAGACTTTTCATGTAAAAACGTTTTGAATTCCTGGGAGTTTATTCCTGGATACTGATCAGTGAGTACCATACCAATTTCATTACTATTTGGTACATTATTTATAAGTTTTATGAAGTCTTTAGCGCTCTGTGTCTTTGAAGTTAATATATAAGCATATCGAGTGAAGTGGTCTACTAATAAGTGTAGATACCTTTTTGTTGATCTGGAGCCTCCAAATCCTCCAATTGTGTCTATTGACACAATTTCAAATGGTTTTGTGGCAGGTCCTAGGTATGACATTAAACCATATTTCGTTTGACTTCTAGTTTTATTCTTTATACATATATCACATTGTTTACATAAATTTGTGATATTTTTAGTTAAATTCTTTGCTGTGTATAGTTTTCCTATTTTTTGTTGCATTTGCTTTATACCTATATGACACATATTTTCATGTATTAATTTAATCAATTTCATACTAAAGTCCTCTGAAAGTATTATTTTGTCTTTTTTATTTATTCTTTTAAAATATATATTGTGTTTATAAATCAGTTTGTTCTTATATTTGTTTATATCCTCATTTTTTGTCTGATCTGCTATTATGTCATTCAATGTTATTATATTAATTATTTTTAACTGTTCATGTTCATCTTTATTTGGTTCTAAAACTGGATTTCTGCTCAAGCAATCAGCTTCTAAGTTATCCTTTCCTGGTGCATATTTTATTATGAAGTCATATTGTGACAGATAATAGGATAATTCTCCCAGCTCTTCATCAATTCTTGACTTGATATTTAAGTTTTCCAAAGGTTTGTGGTCGGTAAACACTGTGAAGCGTTTTCCGATTAGCCAGTATTGCCAGTATTTTATAGCTTCTTTAATGGCTAAGCATTCCAAATAAATGGCCTTTTTTCTCTTTTGGGCTTCGTTTAGTTTTTTTGAGAAATATGCTACGGGTTTTTCTTTACCGTTTGGTTGAATTTGTTTTAAAACTCCTCCAATGCCTTCTAATGATGCATCTGTGTATATGTTTATTGGCAATTCTGGATCAAAAATTTCTAATATTGGTTGTGAGCATAGTAGTTGTTTTATATTTTCAAAAACTTCTTGACAGGTTTTCGACCATATGAATTTTTGATTTTTTCTCAGTAGATTGTGTAGTGGCTCTAAAATTATTGAACTGTTAGGTATATACTCACGGTAGAAATTTATTTTACCTAGCAATTGTCTAATATTTTTTTGATTTCTTGGCGTTGGGAAATCTCTTATTGAAATTAAGTTATCTCTTACTGGTCTTACTGTATTATCTTCTATCACATGTCCAAGATATTTTACAGACTTAGCTGCAAAGTGACACTTAGTGAATTTTAGTCGGAACCCTTCTTTCTCTATTGCCTCTAGAAGCTGTGATAAGTGATTTAAGTGGTCCGCATAGGATTTTGAAAATATCAAAATGTCATCTATGAAATTTACAGCAAATTGTGTCAATTTGTGTTTTTTTAGTATGTTGCTTAAAATCCTTTGGAATATAGCTGATGAGGTTTTTAATCCAAAGGGTAAGCACGTCCACTGGTAGTGGCCCTCATGTGTAACAAAAGCTGTTTTCTTTCTGTCTTCCACTCGCAGTGGAATAGACCAGAACGCAGAATTAACATCTAATGTTGAAAAGTACTTACAGTTTCTTGTTTTTGTTACTAAGTCCTCAATCAAAGGGAATGGTTGGGCTTGAGGTACCACTATTTTATTTAAATCCCTGAAATCAATACACAGTCTTGATTTTCTATTATCTTCTTTCTTAAAAACCAATGTTACTGGTGCTGCAAACGGACTGTATGACTCCTCTATAAGATTTTTTTGCAGTAATTTTCGTACTTGTTCTTCTATCTCCAGCTTATCTTCTACTGAGCATCTGTAAGGTCTTTTGTTACAGTATTTATCCACAAGTAGATCAATTCTTGCTTCATAGTCTTTTACTGTTCCAATGTCATATTTATCCCTTGCAAAGCTTGATTTATATTTATTAATAAGTTTATTTATTTCTGATTTTTGTTGATCATCCAGATGACTCAGATCTATTGTAAATTCTTCTTTTACATGTTCATTAAAATTTACCAAGTTTAAGTTCTGTTTATTTTTGTCTTCCTTTGTGTTGTTTCTAAAATATAGTTCTTCCTCAGTTATTTGTTTTGTAGGTGTTTGTGTTATCTTCAAATTTTCATTCTGAATCAAATTAAACTCTTTTATTATATCAAGTCCAATTAGAAAGTTATATTTGAAGCTTTTTCCATCTACAACATAGACATCAACTTTTTTTTCTATATCAAATATCTTAATTTTTATTGTAATAAGACCTTTCGTCCTTTTAACACCATTAATTGTCATTAGATTTGTGTTGTTGTATTCCTTTTTCTCTTGTTTCTTTAGCCTCAATAATTTAGAATTTATCAAAGAAACATTGGAGCCAGAATCGTATATACCTAATATGTTTATTTTTTCTTCCAATGTTATTTTAACTTCAATTAATGGTGTGATTACTCGTTTTTTGATTCGTTATCTTTCAGTTCAACATCTAACACAGTATTGTTTACATTCCTTCTAAAGTTTTTCTTGTCATGATCATCGGATGGTTTATTAAACCAGCATTTCTCTTCCGAGTGGAAACGGTTTCCTTTATTTAATTTTTCACATATTTTGCAAGGTTTCATGCCATCAGTTTTTAATTTACTATCAGATGTATTTCTCTTTAATTTACTATAAATATTTTTATTGATTGTTTGTTCGTGTTTGCCAATTTCCTTGAAAAGACTTGTGATTGAGGTTATAGATTCTTTATCCAATTTATACATAATATATTCTGGTAGACCCATAACAATAAGGTTAATCATTGTTTGTATATCAATTTTGCTATTTATTTCTAATATTGTTAATACGACAACTTATATTCGTAATAACTCACACTCCTGTATTGACAATGTGTTAACAAATTTGAAAGATGACTATGGTCTAGAGTGCGTAGTAGACTTTAATGGAATTGGGGATGGGCACGCTGGTTTAGTGTGTACCTCTGTCCATAATAATGCCTTTCCCAAGGCATCTTCTAACGAAGTTATTTACATAATTAGGCGCATATATAATGAGAAAAATAAAATAAATTTTCGGACTCAATTAATAATAAATAATTGGCAAGATTTGGGAATAAACAGCTTTTTGAATAAGTTCAATAAAATATTCCACCAATGTTTTAAAAAGGTAAGGAAAAAAGTTAAACTCAGACACGCCTCTGGCCTCAATTGGGTCACTAAGGGAATAAAAGTTGCTAGCAAAATGAAACGCGTTCTCTGTGTGGGTAAAACCAAATGGAACCATGAGTCAATACAAACATATAGAAATAAATACATAAAAATATACAGAAATGTTATCAATAAGGCTAAAAAGTTATCACTACAGAATGAATTAAATAAGGCTACGAACATTTCGAAGGATATCTGGAAAATTGTTAACAAGCACAGAAATAAGATTATTGAAGAAAGACGTAATTTGGTCATACGCTCAGCAAATTCAATTAATTCTAATCCGGATGCTATTTCTAATATATTTGCTTCACAGTTCAATCTAGGTTCTAATCAGTATCCCACTGATTTTAGTAAAGCATTGGAATTTCTTAATAAGTACACTAATAGAGTAGATAATGACATGAAAATAGATTTTGTCACACCTAAGGAAGTTTATGACATTGTAAATAAAATGAAAGCTAAGAAATCGTGTGGTTATGATGATGTACCGATAACAATTATCAAGGAAAACATTGATTTATTAGCAGAACCGCTTAGTAATTTTTTTAACAAATGTTTTTCTGAAAGCGTTTTTCCTGATCAGCTTAAAATTGCTAAAATCACACCAGTTCATAAAAAGGGTTCAAAACAAGACCCCAGTAATTATAGGCCTATATCATTATTACCAAATCTATCGAAAATATTTGAGAAATTGATAAAAAATAGATTATTTAGACATTTTAATTTAAATAAAGTAATTGATAGACGACAATTTGGATATATGACTAATGTGGGGACTCTTGATGCTATTGACACTTTATTAAATGACGTAGTTACAAAACTGAATGACAAAAAAAAGGTTGCCGGGATTTATCTTGATCTTAGTTCTGCTTTCGACTTAGTCAATCATGATTTGTTATTAGCTAAATTGGAGCACTACGGGGTGAGAGGACCAGCTCTTAAGCTAATAAAATCGTATTTACATAATAGGAAAATGTTTGTAGAAATTAATTGTGAATATGAAGAAAATGATGGTAACAAGGAAATCCGATGTAGAAAAGGTTTTAAATCCAAACAAAGTGTAATAAAGATAGGTGTACCGCAAGGATCCATACTAGGTCCGCCATTTTTTATTATTTTTATAAATGACATAACTAATTATATTCTTAATCAAATACCTGACATTAAATTGACTATTTATGCGGACGATACAAATGCTATTGTTTCTGATCATAGCATTTTCAACCTTAACTTAATGGTTAATGAGGCACTAAAATATTTTGATGACTGGTTTACTGTAAATGGTCTGAAAATCAATGCCAATAAAACCAACATAATACTATTTCAGTCAACTACAAAAACGACTGACAATATTAGTAGTACTTTAAATGGACAAAAAATTGACACTGTGAAAGTGGTCAAATTTCTTGGTGTTTATGTGGATAGTTTACTAAATTGGAAACACGAGCTATCATCCTTGGTTAGCACTATTAGTTCAGCTTGTTATGTTTTGAGGAGTCTGAGGGCCGTGATTGACATAGAACAGCTGAAGACTGTTTATTATGCCCTGGTGGAATCTAAGTTACGTTCTAGTATACTCTTCTGGGGAGGTAGCTACCAGTATAATATTGATAAAGCTTTTATTGCTCAGAAACGTGCTATCAGAACTATGGTACGAATAAAACAAGAAGAATCATGTCGGGAGCATTTTATAAAATTAAATATTTTGACTGTACCTGGTTTATATGTAATGGTTTTATTAATAAACTTGGCCAAAAATATTGACAAAGTTGAAACTTGTGAGGGTAGAATAAAAAGGGAGAAAACGAGAAGACTTGATCTATCGTCGAACATAACACCCCACCTCAAAGTAGTCAGTCATTGTTCTCAATTTAATGCAATAAAATTGTTTAACAAATTGCCGATATCTTTAAAACAGGAATTGTATAGCAGTACTTTTAGAGCCAGTCTTAAAGAGTTTCTTCTAGAAAAATGTTTATATTCAGTTGGTGATCTATAATTGTATGAGAAGATATTTAATTTGTACCTAATTATTAATTTTGACATTACTATTGAATTTTGACATTATTTATGTAATTTTGACATTATGATTTAACTTGTGTTTGTGTGTTTGTAATGATTCCATGAATGTAACATTTTATTTATTTAAAATTTAATTCTATTTAGTTTTGTAGTTGTGTTTAGTTTAACAATTTTGCTTGTTTTATCAATATGTTCTACACAACTATGTTGTTCTTGAATAAAGATACTACTACTACTACTACAATCTTTCTTTTTTCGTAGCATACTCAAGTAATGAACCTCCTTGGAACTTAAATGTGAAAGCGTACTATTTTATTTGTGACCAACCTTTGCTCCCGTATGTCTCACAAAATGTAGTTTTCCATATCTCCCATCCTGCATTTATGTTACATTTAATCAACATACTTGTGTACCAATCTAGGCACTGTTTTTCAAGTAAATGTTTCAATGTCTCAATCTTTTCTGCATCTTTTAATATCTCAAAACGAGTACATTCGTTCTCAAATTCATTTATCCATTGAGTAACATTTGAAGTTTTTCCTGAAAATTTGTCTATTAAAAATCTCTCTGCTATTTTTCCGAGATTTTTATGTTCAGAACCTACATTTGTACTATTAATGGGAAGTTTTGTATCCTGTGTTATTTCATCTAAGTATTGATCACCAAATTGTATGTTTTCACCTTCATCTAGGTAATTTTTTTTTAAGTCCTGGGTTAAGGGGATCCATATTTTCCGTGTTTGATGTCTCTTTTTCAGAGAATTCTTGATTTTGGTGAAATATTCAGTAGCAGTTATGGCAGTGTGTTTGCTTGCAGGCTTCAAATCATCAGGTACATCAAATAAATGTCCATCAGGCGTTTCAATTGAGGTTATGCAAATAACATTGGATTTTCCGTCAGATGCAGCTAATACTGCAAACGTAAATTGTAATTTTTCCATTTTCTCCACTGTAAATGTCGTTTTATAAGACAATTAGTCTATAATTTTTGTTATTTCTGCGACAAATTAAACAATGCGTTGCTCTGTAAAACAAAGGGTTATATTTTTAAGTTTTACATGAAATCATAAGTAGGTACACAATATTATTCTCAGGTAACAAACCTTACCTGTAAAACAAAGAAACGACATTTAAAGTTACTTTGTCGATCTATTTCTACTAATTAACAAAATAAATTATTAAATGAAAAAAAAACAGTCTGCTAAGAAATGTCTTCTCTTTATAACACAGACTACCTAGACACTCCATTTCCACAGATTACAGAGTATGACTTCCTAGCTAGCGCCATCTACTGAATCAACGTGACATAGTAAAAAGATTGCGCCTAGATTTAAAATGACAAAATAATAAGAAATCCCATGTATTTCTTTACATTCATTTAATCGAAATTACGTGATTTATGAGTGTAAGTGGATAAATAAGCTACAGAAATGGAAACATTAATTTTTACTAATCTTACTTCAGCCAGGATCTGCAATTAAACGCATTTTATGGGTCGAACCGTCAATCAAACGTTTTCCAATACATAAATTGAATCAAATTGTTTCTAAAATTCTACGCACAATCGTTAGATAAAACCGTTTAATGAATCAACGGTTTACGTTGCAAGTTGAACGTTAAATTCGTCAACGAGATGAACACGTTAACTCGTTCAACTCGTTGACGAATTCAACTAGTTGATTAACTAGTTGACAAACGTGAATCAACGTTAACGTTTCGTTGACGGAAAAACCGTCAACGACCCATCGCTAGTCAGATATGAATAAATGGATGATGGAATTGTAAGAAGGTCGGTGTGTTGATAAAAAGACTAAGTGCAAGTGGGAGTTGCACACGATAGGTTCTGTATTCTATTCTGGTGGATGAACACTTAACGCGATCCAGTTTAGGCTGTGGGAAAGAGATGGCGCTAGACGACTTGTATTGCTCTGTCTCTTTCTCACAGTCTAAACTGGATCGCATTAAGAGCTCGTGGTAAGGCCTCTGTTCTGTTGGAAAAACAAGTCTGTTGATACGGGAGTTTCCATAAAATAAATAATAATTTTAGTATTTTGTTGTTACAGAGGCAACAGAAATTCATTATCTGTGATAATTGCATGTTTCAACTGTTACTCTGTTATGTCTCATGCATGAGATACAGCTTGGTGACAGACAGACGGACAAAAAAACGGATAGCGGAGTCTTTTATAGGAAAGATTTGTATTTTTGTGTGTATGTTTGTAATGAATAAAATCAAAAACTACTGTGCCGATTTCAAAAAAGTTTTTATGCTTAGAAAGCTACATTGAGTAACATATAGGCTCTTTTTTTTTTGGGACGAACCCACTACACTATTCCCAAACCACTGCAACTCCTGAAAGCCAGAATCAACAGTGGCAACCACCAGAAAAGCGCCGAGACAATGAATCTCGACGTGTCCCGGAGAATGAATTTACCTGTCTTGGATCCTGCAACGAAATTAATCAGAAAAGAATAGTGGAGGAGTAGCAAAAATATGTTTCCACTTCCCTCCATGCAAGCAGGAGATAGAACAAAACGAGGTCAATAACATAGGCTATATAATTATCATGTCCACTACTTTTATTAGTAGTCCCGCTAGTTTTTTTATAAAACAGCATACATTAGATATTTAAGGGGGCTCCCTACCCTTCGTATGAAATTTCGACTCGGACCTGGCCGTTTTTTTAACTGAAGTCAAGAGCAAATCTATCTTTATATCTAAAAAAATTGAGTGTTAAAACTATTTAAATGAAGTTAATTCTCACATTTTTCACACATACAAACCCAACTCAAACTCGGGGATGTCAACATTCTTACAGAACCGATCAAGGGGTGTGTAACACCCCATATCGAACTGAATTTGATTACAAACTCGCGACTTTATTTAAAATCATCCCCCTGTATAAGGGTGGATGTGGAATCTTATTGCGAGTTTTGTTTCACGGTTGACACTTACATTGATGTTGGTAGGTACTTAATTTAGCGGGTTTGCAGACGGCGAGTAATGGGTGACTCGCCGTTCGATCAGGGACCATGCCCGTGCAGCATGTCGCAGCTTCGAATACAAGCTTTTATTATGTAGTTGTTTCCGGTGTAGATGTTCGTGTATGTTAGTCTCTACGAGTATGTTTGTAAAACGCACCCACGAAACAGGAGAAATTCCATATCAGGGCAAAGTAATTGAAAATTAAAAAAAAAAATGCTTACTTGTATTCATCTGCCTGCCTTTTCCCAACTATATTGGGGTCGGCTTCCAGTCGAACTAGATGCAGCTGAATATCAGTATTTTACATGGAGCGTCAGCCAATCGGACCTCCACAACCCAGTAACTGGGAAATACGATACCCCATGGTAAGACTGGGTGTCAGACTTATGAGCTTCTGACTAACAGTAACGAGTGTCAAAGATCTACAAATGACAGCCGGCACCAACGGCTTTACGTGCTTTCCAAGACACGGAGGAAACTCGTTATGTCAGATGGTCACCCATCCACAGACCAACCTCGGCAAGCGCGGCTTAACCTGGAAGATTGGCCTGTGCGGCTGTAATTATGTAGCCACGAGCTCCTCAAAAGAAAAAAAATGCTTACTTTTATTAAAACTGAAATTATCTCATGGCCTAATAATTGCCAGCACGGTTGGCGTAGTGTCTGAGCGACCGACTGGTCCACTGCGTGTCGCGGGTTCAATCCCCCAACAATACAAGTGTTAGAAAGTTACTATACTACAAAAAAAAAAGTTACTATACTACAAAATAATTAAATATGGTTTACTTTAAAATGAATTTCAGACTGGTACATTTTTTTGTTTATGGTAACATTTATGTTAGATTTTATCGTTTATGTAACCATAATTAGTAAAAATAATTATGGAATAATTAATGGTTTATTTTAAAAGTGTTAAACATTTTGGTTGAAACGATATCGATTCAAAAGGATTAATTCGATATTAATATGATTTTTTTACGTTACCCTCATTAAATTTGATTATTGTCAAAGTTGAGCTAATTGTGAATTTTAGGTCCGACAATCAGTCTAGTTTGTGCCTCGAACCGAGCAGGTCGAATTAAACTCAAACTCAAATTCTTTATTGCATTCATGTGTAGTACATAGGTGTTATAGAAATGTATAAGTTTCAACATGAAACAGCGAAGGAGTGGAACTCTCTGCCTGCGTCTGTGTTTCTGAACGCATACAACCCTAATCTCTTCAAAGTTAGAGTGAACAGGCTTCTGCTGGGTAAGCTCGCTCCATCGTCGACCTTGTCTTAGTCATTCCTGACCTAGACTAAGGTCAAGAGTAAACCCATCTCACATAAAAAAAAAACCGATTAGGGCACGGCAACATAATCCCTGGTAGTCGCGAATAAAATTGTTTGAGCCGTAAAAGTGTGAATTAATTGTTCTAAAAGTGGAGTATGATTGTAATAATAACGATTGTGGACTTTACTTGTCTTTATCGAACGAGCTAACACAATTAGTTGTTCCGGGTCTATGTTCGTGTATGTTCAAGAATAAGTAAGTTCTAACTCGTAATAACTTTTTACAATGTAATTTCTTAGCTAAGTAATGTTAACCATTTTTTTATTTTGGTAAAATCATCAAATGAGTCCCCCCGCCCAGTTTGGGGCAGAAAAGACTGTTAGACTATGTACTGACTAAAATCCACGGTGTTCCTTTCAGTAGCATTTTGTGTTCCAGAGTCACGGTTTCCTTTAGAGACGTTTCCGTGTACCCGGAACGTACTAAGTACAAGTCTCAACTATATCATCGAAAGTCTAAACATTTCACTTTTTTTATCGTAGTAAAATCATCAAATGAGTCCTCCCACCCACCCAGGACAGAGCGGGAGGCCCTGTCAGACTCGTACTAACTAAAATCCACGTTGTCAATAGCCCTTTACGTTCCGGGGTCACGGTAATTCTTAAGTCCCGCGACCGCTAAACATACACTTCAAATAAAAATCAAGTGTTACATCTCTACTTATCCCCCTAACCGCAAACTTGAACATATTAATTACCAATTAATCAACGTTCAAACTTAAGAGGAACTATCTATCAAATACTCGAATAACAACAAAAAAAAAAGAAAAAAGAATAACCTATACAGGTGTCAAAAATTAATCGGAGAGAGGTTAATGACCTTTTGACGGCAGTATAAAAATTACAGACCACCCACGACGAACGCATTGCACTAAACCATTACGCGACGGGAACTGTCCCCGTCTCTTTCTCCCTTAGAACATTCTTTACATTTCTCCGTACTGTAGAAAGAGATAGCTTAATTTTACTGGTTTCGTTCAACATTCGAATATCGTTCGAAACGTAACTAACGTAAGTTGAGCTGTCATTCAGAACATTCATTCAATAAAATGAGGCCTATTGTAATGGTTTATTGTCTATTTTAACTTGAACTGTTCTATTGAGAGTCTTGTAGGTTATTGAAGGGTCTTCTTATACTGGTCATTACCAATATAAAATGAACCGAGCTTTAGAACATTTTGAAGAAAATCAGAGGTCTTTTATTATGGTTTGGAGGTAAAGACAGATTGTCTTTGGCATAACACCGTCGTTTAGTATCGACCATCACATAATCCTTGTCTATGGGTTTCTTAAGAGGTATTAAATGGGATTTTATCTAGTAGATAGATGAATTTTAACTGGTAGTTTAAGAAATCACGAGTTTGTTGAACAAGTTTAACGATTCGTTATTGTTTTCAAATTAGTAATTTTATCGACTTTAATACAATGGGTTTGCGGACGGCGAGTAATGTGTAGCTTGCCGTCTGATCAAGGACTTATCTCTAAGCACGAAACCCGTGGCTTCGGCCGTATTTACGTACGTAGTTATTTTTACAACAAGCCCGAACTATGATCCTATTACAATATTTGACTTCAGTCGTCGCGGTATTATCCATCCGCTTTGATTTTGACGTTAGTTACGTTCGTATATCAGTATCCGTAGTTCCGTACCCGTCTCTTCGTATACGGACTAAGGCGCGGGCCACATAGAAAAGACGTAAGACGAGGACGCGTTGCGAAAATGTGTGAAAGTCGCGCCCACACCCCGTCTCTTCTGTGTGTTTTACGTCGCGACGTTTCTATAAATTTTGTATGAAAGAGACGCCGAAGAGACATTATGACTCCGCTCCGTCTGCGTCTTACGACTTTTCTATGTGGCCCGCGCCTTAGAAAGTAGACCCCCAGACCTGAGCTAACCTGGATAAAGGGATTGTATTTAAAAGACACCGTGGCTCTAGAACGCAAAGAGCAAGAAAGGAACAGGGCGGGATTTGACGATTTTGCCAGCCAAAAAAAAGGATGGATGTATATATTAATTTTCTGGACCTGTAATTTTATTTTAGTATGAAAAGGAAGAGTTTATTTATCCTCTCACTATAAAAGAAAAATATGGAGACTTTAATGTCTCTGGACATAATACCGCATTGTGTGGTCTCACTACACTAGCGAGCAAACATATGGAATAACTTACTTGGAATTGATCAGCGATAGCTCCATAAATAATGGCGTGATTTGAATAAATTTGGTATCAATTTAAAGTTAACAGTTAAACCTTTAAAGTGGTACCATTTTTATTATCCTTAACTAGTTATTAAGTACTCAAAATCGCGTGAAATCGGAGTAAGTGATCCGTACTTTATGCTCGCAAGTGTACTCATTTAGTGTGTATTTATTTTAAACTAGCTGACCCGGCGAACTCCGTACCGCCTGAGAAACGATTAAAAAAAAAACCTTTTAAACCTTCCCTGGACTTTCCAAAATAATTCAAAACCAAAATCAGCCAAATCGGCCCAGCCGTTCGCGAGTTTTAATCAGACTAACGAACAACAATTCATTTTTATATAAATAGATATTTTTTCTAGTCATTTTAAATCCAATTTGCATAAGAAATATAAATTCTCGTATCTTTCACATCTATGTCTATTATAGTTGTAGGTTCGGTTCTTATACCGGGTGTAAGGGTTCTAGTTGTAGGTTCAGTTCCTATACTGGGTGTAAGGGACAGCACTCCACAAACTTTCAGGGCTTGCTCGTTAGACGAAACTGAACAATCTTCCACAATTTTTTTTTGTCAGGAAATTTATAAAAAAATCGACCTCACCGTAGAAAATTATAAACTTGATTGGACAGTTTGTATGGAGAGGCTGATTTTTTTTTCATTTCCTTTCGATAGATTTGTTTGATTTCGTAAGATTGTTCAGTTTCGTCTACTGAGCAAGCCCTGAAAGTTTGTGGAGGGTTGTCCCTTACACCCAGTATGAAGCGATTTTTGGATTTTCAACAAGGAGTGTTTTTAACCGACTTCCAAAAGGAGGAGGTTCTCAATTCGGATGTTTAATTTTTTTTTTTATTACTGACAAGGAGTGTTTACAGTATTCAATTTCTCAACAGTAGCCTTATAAGTGTTCCGTACACGGTGTACAGCGATTTTGAAAATCTAAATGTAGTCATCAACTTTTGATGCTAACTGTACAGAACTCTTCATGTGCCAGTCTGACCTTTTCTCTTCTTTTTTTTTGGGTGGTAAAATCATCAGAATGAGTCCCCCTACCCAGGGCAGGATGGGAGGGACTGTAAAGGTGCGTACGGATAGCGCGTTCCTGTGTTACGCGTAGTTGGGAAACACTGTCCACGCGTACATTGGATACGCGTACAGCTCCTGTACGGACCGCCGCGAACCTGTACGCGAGGTCAATCGATCCAGAGCGCTCCGCGAGCCCCAGTCATTCGCCATGACTCCGACAAACTTAGCGGTTGCGTGCACCACCACTGCTGCGGCGTTAGTCATTATTCAACACATTTTAAATGAAAAAAGAGAAACAAACGGAAACCTAGATGGTGGATGAAAAAATTGTTTCGTGAAAGATTACAGTGTGGAAATAGGCTAATGGAAGATATAAATGAAATTCATAAAGTTGAATCAATCTAATAATATTTTCATTATTGAAACTCGAAGAACACACGTGTTTATTCATTTTGCCGTCCAAATATAGCGTAGCCGGCCGCGTGCGTCCTCTTTGACGCGCGACCAAAAACCGACTGACGGTTAGACATGGGTAGTTCGCGAACGATTGAAGTAAATGAACTAGTTCATTTCAAAAAATTAACTTTTCATTCATTCACTGGCCATTCAAATGTGTCTTTAGTTCAGTGTTTCTTTTCGCTTAGTTACTCTATTCACCCTAATAAGTATAAACTTTATTGTAATAGGAATACAGTCTTTACGGGAAACGGTAGGTCTATTTCCCGTAAAGACTATATTCGTATTAAAGTTTGAAGGAATATCGATATTCGTATAAAACTGAACTAGTGATTTAGTGAAATGCATCATTTCTCTAAATCACTAGTTCAGTGAACTAGTCCAATGAACTAGTCCAGTGAACTAATTCAGTGAACTAGTCCAGTGAACTAGTCCAATGAACTAGTTCAGTGAATCATCTCATTCAAGAACTCGTTCTGATTTGTTGAACTAAATGAAGTACTGAATGAATGAATGAACTACTTCATCAAGTGAAAAGATATATTTCATTCATTTTCTTTTTACTGACACATTTTGCGCATCTCTACTGACGGTGGCTCGCGCTGCGAGTTGGCTCGCGCGGTACGCGTACCCCAAGAGTGAACGCGTAGCTGCAGGTATGGACTAGGCGTTCCGGATACGCGTAAACTGAGTACGCGTACCAGGGTACGCGCAATCCGTACGCACCTTCAGACTTGTACTGACTAAAATCCACGGTGTCCTTCAACAGCCCTTTATGTTCCGGGGTCACGGTTACATGGTGAGACAGTCCCGCGACCCCGGCAGGCCTTGGCCCTGTAGGGGGACCCCGTCAGGTTGCTGACAACTCTTTGAACACGAGCTGGAAGCTCTCATCATCATCTGCCTGCCTTTACCCAACTATATTGGGGTCGGCTTCCAGTCGAACCAGATGCAGCTGAATATCAGTATTTTACATGGAGCGACTGCCTATCGGACCTCCACAACCCAGTAACTGGGTAATACGATCCTCCGTGGTAAGACTGCATTGTCAGACTTTACAGCTTCTGATTAAAAGTAACGACTGTTAAAGATCTACAAATGACAGCCGGGACCAACGGCTTTACGTGCTTTCCGAGGCTTGAAGGAGACTTGCTATGACAGATGGTCACCCATCCACAGACCAACTTCGGCAAGCCCGGCTTAACCCGAAAGATCGGTCTGTGCGGCTGTAATTTTTTAGCTACGAGCTCCCAGACCTCCACACGGGAAGCCCCTAATCTAGCATAATATATTCTGTCACAACACGGGAAGCCGACCATAGCATTATTAACTTAAGGATTCCAAAGTTATCCCCTAATTTGACAGCTAAGTAGCCAACTAATCTCTTTAATAAAAAATGCGATCTTATGCAAAATATATGTGGGAAAATATATAAATAATAATTATTTATTTAGACGTGCCGTATCAATGCGAGGAATTTTTGTAAATGCGGTGCGCAAGCGCCAATCAGCAGGTAGGGTTGGCACCAACCAAAAACTACATTACAAAAAAAATTGTACGAAATAATATGTTGTATCTTTGCTTGTTAAACCGAATTTTTGTAGTTAAGTTGGTGGTGGAAAATCATTAAATGAGTCCTCCCGCAAAAAGTGGAGTAGAAAGGATTGACATACTCGTATTGATCAAAAACCACCTTATTCCTTCAGTCTGTGTTTCCGAACGCATAGTAAAATAGTGAACAGGCTTCTTCTGGGTAAGCTCGCTCTATCGTCGACCTTGTCTTAGTCACTCCTGCCTGACCTAGACTAGAGTCGAGAACAAATCCATCTTTAACAAAAATAAAATTGTTAGGTACTCTAAAAAGTAAATATAAGTCTAAGAACCTATGCATACCACGTTTTTTAAGCAGCGCGCAGTGTGCTGCGCATTTTAGAAACGCGCGTCGACGGCCCGTTTTCATCAGAGCAGTTTGTTGTCGTTTGTTTTAGGCTGCGTCTGACTTGCGTGCGTATCGCGTCTGTATCGCGTCAAACGCCCTGTGCGGCGCGTTTAAAAAACGTGGTGTGCATAGGCTCTAAAGCACATTGATTAAGGCTTATACTAACTTTAGCCCGCAGCATTTCCCATGTGAAGTTCGGTAATTATCCTACGGAAACTCCGTATTGGGATATAAAATATCCCACTTTTTAATCCAGATTATAAACTTTGACTGCACGGTTGGCGCAGTGGTTGAGCGATTGAACTGCTGCGCTGCGTGTGGTGGGTTCGATGCTTGCACGGAGCAAATATTTGTATGATCAAATATTTCGGATCCGGGTGTTTGTGTATGTGAGTTTCTATGTTTGTAAACGCACCCACGATACAGGAGAAAAACTACTTTTAATATAAAATAAGATAAATATAATATAATATGAAATAAATTTAAGCTTCTTTTAATTCTATATTCGTGCCTATTTAATTAGTTTTCAATTACTAAAAAACTTTTCAACGACAAACTTGTACTGCGCCAACCCTACCTCCCTCAACCAATCAGCGTGGCCGCCGCCGATCTATCACCGGGCGGCGCGCGCGCACCAAAATAAAAACAAACATGGCGCGATCTGGGTGGCCCACAGGTTATATATCAATTTACAATATTCACTTTTAATCAGTTTAACTTGACTTAGCAGGCTGGGAAATATGTTTGCGAGAGGTTTTTGCAAATGTACATTTGGATTTCTGTGAGAAAGTGGGAAATAATATGACCTTTTTAATATAAATATGTTTGTTCTGGGCCTTAATTTGACCCACAGGCAAATATGAAGTCATAAATGGAGCGAAGTAACTAGAACTCCTGCGCAACATCATTATCTGCCTGCCTTTTCCCAACTATATTGGGGTCGGCTTCCAGTCGAACCAGATGCAGCTGAATATCAGTATTTTACATGGAGCGACTGCTTAGCCTATCATCATCATCATCATCATCAGCCGGAAGACGTCCACTGCTGAACATAGGCCTCCCCCTTAGACCGCCACGCCGAACGACAATTCGTCACTTGCATTGCGGTTGCCCGCGACCCTCAAGATGTCGTCGGTCCACCTAGTGGGAGGCCTGCCTACGCTGCGTCTTCCGGTCCGTGGTCGCCACTCGAGAACTTTTCTTCCTCATCGGTTAGGAGTTATGGTGGTATTAGACTGCCTGTCGGATCTCCACAACCCAGTAACTGGGTAATACGATACTCCATGGTAAGACTGGTTGTCAAACTTTTAGACCTTCTCCCTAATATAAACGACTGTCAAAGAATTTTTAGCTAAAGGACGTGCCGGTTTTCTCACGATGTTTTCCTTCACCGTTTTGAGAGCATTTGGTGATGAAATAAATTACACAAAGTAATGCGTCTGGCTGGATTCGATCCCACGACCTACAACTCGTAAGTCGGGGCCGATATCACTGGGCCACCACTGCTCTTACAATATTGCTTACCTACGTTCCGGGGTCACGGTAATTCGTTAGTTAAAAGCTCCCCGTCATTATGCTGACACTCTTTGAGGCGCGCGTGGAACACAACGCGCCGTCGACCCGGGCATGGTCCATGGTCAGACAGCGAGTCGCCCATTACTCGCCGCCCGCATGCCCCTTACAAAATTGCTTACAAAGCTTTCACTCGTCTGATAAATTAATGTAGCTTATAGAAAAGACTGAAGGTTAATTGAGGTGCCTTTTATATCTTCACCATGACTGCGAGATTATAATACAAGTATGATTTCTGCTGACTATTGATTCTGTAAAGCAGGTGTTCCAGCGAAAGCTTTGCTGATCTACATTTTCACCTTACCTGCTTGCTTTACTGAGTCATAGTGAGTTTAGAATTGACAGTTTTCTCAAATTGTTATTTTTTTAATAGTCTACTATTTCCCGACCTGAGCAAAGGCTTTGCCCCGTTCCTTCCACTTATCTCGATGGTGTGTCTATTCACGCCAATTCACAAGGAAGCCATCCAAAGTTTCCGCCATCTTCTTCTAGGCCTGCCGCGACCCCGTCTAGTTGTCTCAGGGCTCCATTCTTGTGTTATACGAGCCCACAATTAATTGTTAGTGAGTACAGCTTGTCCCAAATCACCAAATGTTTTACATCAAAAGTTATACTATTTTTTTTATCTAAATTAAAAAAAGGTCATTTTTATCCTGATTTCATATTCTCGTGGGATAATTGTCGAGTTGTAGCTGGTTAATCCAACTCTAATGTCCACTCTGTTGCTTTTTGCGTTCCGGGGCGACGATTACCTTCACAGATGGTCTTGCGACATCAGCAAGGGTTTGACACTCGTCAGGGTTCAGTTTGCTGTCAGCACCATGAGCCGCGCGTGTAACGCACTGTCGACACGTGTATGGTCCTTGATCGGGCGGCAAGCTACCCATTAATTGCCGCCCGGAAGCCCCCAAACAGAGAGACTCAATCTTTTTATTCTGCTCAAGCGTTTAAATAGCATCACTACCGCTTAGCTTTCTCTACACAACACTCCCAAGATCATATCTCAACTTCAGATCAATTAGATCGATAACACACCTTTGACAACCTCCACATTTGACATTTTGACAGTTGTGACAGCTTTGACAGTTTTGACAAGTGTCGTGACAAGCGCGTGCTAGCATGTAAGCAATTATTGTAACATGTTCTATGTGTTTATACCTGATGGTAAGCAAAGGTGGGTGAGGTTTGGATTTTGATGGGTGACCGGGTTTATGGTAGGTCAAGTTTGCGGTTTTACATTATAGCTATCATAGAGTCCTTCATCTATTCTTAGTGGGATATAGGCTAATTTCCTATGATTGGAATCAAATATAGCTGCTCACAATTTAGGACCCATTAATATTAGTAGTCATTTTACCCGTGGTGCTAGGCAACTATATGGGCTTCTCCCAGTTGTAAAGTACCTTTGTGCCTATTGGCCTTGTTTTGTTCTGTCTCCTGCTTGCATGGAGGGGAGTGGAAACATATATTTCCTACTCCTCCAATAATCTTTTCTGATTAATTTCGTTGCAGGATCCAAGACAGGTAAATTTATTCTCCGATACACGTCGAGCTTCATTGTCTCGGCGCTTTTCTGGTGGTTACCACTGTTGATTCTGGCTCTCAGAAGTTGCAGTGGTTTGGGAATAGTGTGGTGGGTTTGTCCCATATATAAAAAAGGCTAATTACCAGCATCAATAAATTGGAAATCTAATTAGTACGTCAAAACAGTTTTGAAAAATAATTGACTCGTGTATTTTTTCTTTTGTTCAATCAGTTTATATTTACAAAGATAAATGCATCAAAACTCGAGAGTGGCTTGTGACGTCTGGACGCACTAAAAATGACACCACGGCATGTCGTATTTTTTTTTATCGTGGTAAAATCATCAATTGAGTCCTCCCACCCCGGGCAGGGCGGGAGGGACTGTCAGACTTGTACTGACTAAAATCCACGGTGTCCTTCATTAGCCCTTTACGTTCCAGGGTCACGGTAATGATATAAGTCCCGCGACCCTGGTAGCCTTTGGCCCTCTAGAGGGGAGCCCCGTCATCTTGCTAACGGCTTGAGGCGCGCGAGGAACAAAACGCGCCGTCGACCCGGGCATGGTCCTTGGCCGGGCGGCGAGTAGCCCGTTACTTGCCGCCCGCATGCCCGCGCCTACGGTGGCCGGAGATCGTCTTGCGACGTCTGTCGCCATGGGCGTCTACCACTGCGGCTACGGCATGACGTATAGTGAATTTTAAAAGCGTCGTCTCTTCGACAATTTTGTTTTTTTTTAATTAGCCATTTATGTCCCACTGCTGGGCAAAGGCCTCCCCCATATCCTTCCAAGTGTTCTTTTCCAGTGCCACTTCGGACCAGCCATCGAGGTACGCATCTAGATCGTCCTGCCATCTCTTTTTGGGCCGGCCTCGGCGGCATCGTCCATTCTCAGGCACCCATTGAGTGCATATTTTTGCCCAGCGACTATCTTGCATGCGAATGACGTGACCCGCCCAATCCCATTTGATTTTGTTTTAAGTACATAAAAACACAGAGATCACCAATCTACCATAAAACTCAAATATAAAACTAAACATTTATCAGCTGTTAAACATTAAACACATCATAATGATATTCATAACAGAGCTACTGTATTAATAAACACAAAAAAACAAACATTGAAGATCCCCTCTGTCCGTAAATACCGGCGCGTGCGCAAGTACGGCGGGCCCTAAATCCGTTACTACTGTTATAGAGTCTAGGAACGCCCCAAATTACGGGTTGAGGTCCATTCAATGTGCATAGACAAATAGAAAAAGACAATTTCTTAGTCATCTACCTAATTATAGTGAACATATTGCAACAGTTGTTACAGCCAAAAGGGGATAAGCGACATTTTATCGACATCATAATTATATATTCTTTTTTTTTTGTGTAGTCTTTGGTAAAGCTTTTATTTTATGAAGAAAATGTTATTAGTTTTGAAACTTATAAAAAAATATTACGAATTCAAAGTATCTAACATTACTTTAGTTAGTTACTTTAGTCCTTTTTTTTTGGATAACTTTATTTTTTCTTATTAAGTACCAATTTAATTTTATTTCATTCAAATTTGTTATACCTACATTTTTTACAATTTAAAAAAATCTAGGAGAAAAAATAGAAAACTAAATGTTCATAAAAAAACTTATTCCATTTTTAAACACTTTTCAAACACCACTTCTTTAATAGTCCAACTGATTACAAATCATAAGACATCGTAAGCGCCGTCTTTACTCAAAAAATCAACCAACCTCTCCCCTTTCAAACACTTTTGTATACAAAACTCCTTTTCTACTCAAAAACAAAGAAAGAAACATCAAAAAGGCGCTTAATTTCAGCACTCAAACCCAATCAAAGTACTTCAAATCTACGATAGAACAAATTAAGCGAATCTTGAACAATCTACACTTTCCTCTTTGACAGTCAAACTTCAAGACAAAGCGAGAGGTAAATACTACAGAATGCTTGTGTTAGAACGAGACAGCACCTCCCGGTTAGACCACCCAAGTCGACGCTTGGCATCCGACAAACTATTCAACTTCGCCATTATAATCTTGATAGTTTTTTCTTTTTAATTATATTTTTTTGTGTTGTTTATTTATAAGCGAATTTTGATTGCACATCAAAATTCGCAATTGGTTTTGTTAAATCCGGGTTTGATTCCGGTTTGTTATTTGGTAGTTTTTCGGGGTAATTATTCTTGTTGATTGAAATGATTATTATTTATAATTATAACTGAATTTAAAAAAAAAACTGGTAATTTATTGACATTGTGGACGTTGACTTTTTTTAATTTAAAAAAAAGTGGATAGCTCCACATAGTTATTACACTTTCAGAAAAGTATCCTGAAAATGGGGAGCCTTTAGAGAAAATAAAATATTTTTTATTTTCAATCGAGAAATTATTTCGCATAAGGAAAAACATTTGCATGTCTGTATCCTGACTGTAACAGAAAAGTAGGCCAGAAAAAGCATTTTTTTTCGGCAAAAAAAAATAAGTACGCTTAAACGAAGCGAAGTGCGTCTTTAATGGCGCGGGTACGCTGCGGCCCCAGCGCCATCCTGACCGCGTGCGCTGGCAGATGGGACTCCGCACTAACAGCGCACTTGACCTACACGCGAGAGCAAGCGCGTAATTTTTTGTTATTATTTTTATTAATTTATTATGATTTACTAACACTAGGTTAAGAACATTGTTACTAACAAATATGGAAGTAATTCTGAAATAAAATTTATTATTATTATTATTAAACATTTGACCATGGCCTGAGGATATCATTATAAAATTATTTCGCTTTTTATTACCTAAGTAATGAGTGTAAAACCTAAGAGTATTATTCATTAAGAAAAGATAAATGATTTTGCTGCTTTGCCTCTATATTGTCTAATCATTTTAACGTGTAATAATAAGTTCATCAAATCAGTTTTATTGATACTTCAAATTATGTACAATCGATAAAGTTGAATCATGACACATTTTGACAGTAAGTCGTTTGAATCCGTCAAAATAACAAAGATCAAGGTCGTTTCCATGGATATATATATTTACACGAATGTATTATATTATATTACTAATTGTATTTGAATGTCTGCAAGAAAATAACCTTATGGTGGGTCATGATTCAAATTTGTCGATTGTACTTATATTGAGTATCGTTATTATCGCTAATTATAATTTAAAACTAATTGCGGAAATCATGATAGATTTGCCGAGTGAATGGGATATTAATTTTACAAATGCAAAAGTAAATGTCTGTCTCTCTCTTTGATCTTTTCACTCCTATACGCATGAACGAACTTCAATGAAGTTTGGTTTTGGAAGTAGCCCTTGATTATAAAATTTGAATATTTTAGAATTAAGAATATTTTTATACATATATTTTACGATATTTTCTGTAGAAGTATGTATATGCCTCAAGTCGATCCGCAGGCAAAAGCTAGGTCATACAAATATTTATTTTCGTGCGGGAATCAAACCCACGATCCGCAGTGTTGATCCAGTAAGCCACGCCACTGCTCCAACCGTGCTGTCAAATAGTGTAATTTTATAATAATATTTCTTCTCATCATATTATGTATACCTTTGTAAACTGATAATTATTAAGAAAATTATTAATTAATTGTATTAGAAAAATAAAATAATAAATCGCAAAACGATTGGTCACTCAATTGCCCTCCTCAAGTATCAAGTTAGTAGGTCGCAGTAATTCGGTTGTAATAGTCCGGAGGTTTGCACCAATACATTTTTTGATCTCAACCAATGATTGTACTTGTACTGAACGATTTAGTGTGGAAACATACGGGAGGAATGTTTGGACAGGCCCGTTTTAATCTGGTAGTTGAACAATCCGTGACTATGGAACGCAAAGAAATTAGGAAAACGGTAGATTTTAGGTAGAAAGCGTCTGACAGTCCCTTCTGCTCTACCCAGGGGAGTAGGACTAATTGCCATTCGAAAAAAAATTGTTATTTTTCTTAAATGCAAAGATAATTACTACTTATTACACTTTTTTGTGGTTTTTAATCACTCTTCCATCTTTGAAGAGACTTTCACTAAAAAATATTAATAACTTATACCTTCAGTTGCACTTTACGTTCCAGTGTAGCGGTTACCTCGCGATCGCAAACTTTTTTGATGTGTGAAAGATTGTAATTTGACGTTTTCACATCGATAGATTACAATCTACCGAATAATACGTTAAATTGTAAGCAGAACGTGGAGGTTCACAATCTTTCGACAGATTACAATCTCGCGAGATAGATTATAACGTAACGGTATTTACAATTTTTCGGTGACATAATATACACTATACAGGGTGTCCTGTAATGAATGGATGGATAATACAGAATCTTGCGTCGCGTTGTGTACGAAAAGGCTTACCCGCTCGAACTTCCCTCCCGTATATTTCCACCCACAAATGTTTGCTTAGCGCCTCCTTAGTACATTTTTAATCCAAAGTATATTATTGATATAATCGATTGATGTGGATGCTGAGTGGTCCATCAGTGAGTTAATGGGAGGCATCCGGTACACATTCAAATGTTTTGGGAATATTAAGTAGTAGTTTCGTAAATAGAGTTAATTTTCTTCTTTTTTTTCCGGGTGTTAATGATGCAGGCAGGTTATAGGAAATTTCTCCTGTGTACATTTTTTACAATATTTTTTTTTAATTTTAAACAGTCTTATTTCTTTCACATTTTTATTATTAACTATTTAAACTTTAAATTCAAAATTATAAGAGACTTTTGTCAGAGTATTATGAAAATGTCAGAAACATATTAAAATAAAGTGACAAATATTTTAAAATGGTATAAAAATGTGGGTGTGATTACTTATTTAAAAATAAAATGATAGAAATTGTGTGAAAAATAATAAATAAAAATCCATGGCAATTATTTAGTCATATTGTCATCGGTCAAAGAAATAAAAGTGACACGTTATAAATTTTAAAATTTATACATGGTTCATCATCATCATCATCAGCCTATAATGTTCCCACTGTTGGGACACAGGCCTCCTCTCTGTGAGAGGGAGTGGGCCCTAGTCCACCACGCGGGCCCAGTGCGGGTTGGTATACATTATTATAAACAATTATACATACTTTCGCATGTATAATAAAATAGTAGAAAACAGATACAATTAAAGGTACCACGTGTACCAACCACACTGAATAATTAATCCATTTTTTATTTTAGCTGCAACAATTAATTAGCGGCTTCCTAATTAACAATGATTATATCATTTCCTGTCTTAATCTGCTCATCTGTTTTTTCACTTAATGATTAATCATACCCACCCACTTAAATGATTTTTGATCTTCAAGGTATGCAATTCATTATGTTATCGTCAGTGCTAAAATTGTCAAAATGAAACTATGCTACTCATTTAAACAAAAAGGTCGCTAAAATAGAAAAAAAATAAGTAAACATAGGTTTTCGTTACCAAACATTATTTAACCATTTAAGATTTGACCTTTTAAAAGCCATTCTTTGCTTTAAAATAATCCCACCAAAAACATTAAATGTAAAAAATGCCAAGTCTCTCGATGCAGTCTTTCCATCGTAAAAAGTTTTGAGATCTCACAGAAGCCAAGTCCTATTCAAATTATTTTGTAGTTATAAATCAACATTTAGTAATTATATCAATAGTTTTCTGTATATTATAACTATAGTGACTTGGCAATGAGCACAAGTAAAAACAAATAAAACGGTATATTTGGAGGAGTTGAAAGTTACACACACCGCATGCATAAACATTCTCTTTTACTTTATATATTCTCTTAACATTCATCATTTACTTTCATAAAGCGATGGCCCGTAAGGTATTCTTAATTGTAGAATTCTTAAAATGTAGTCGGTAGTGACCATCATGATTCACACATAACAAATAATCTGATCACAGGTCTCGTCAGTAACATTTGCACATAATTCCAGGCAGCAAGCAGCTTTTAATTTGTGCTCATTGCCAAGTCACTATAGTTATAATATAAAGAAAACTATTGATATAATTAATAAATGTTGATTTATAACTACAAAATAATTTGAATAGGACTTGGCTTCTGTGAGATCTCAAAACTTTTTACGATGGAAAGACTGCATCGAGAGACTTGGCATTTTTTACATTTAATGTTTTTGGTGGGATCTCATTTATATTTTGTAAGTGTTTTCTTTCTTTTTTTTTTTTAGGTGTCCTCATAATTTCTTGGACTTCTGCTACTTTTTTGCTTGGGACCGATTCTCTATCTAACAAACTAAATAGAACTAAACTAACCAACAAATAACTAAATAAATGTATATCTACTAACTTACAAACTAAATATAACTAAACTAAATAACACGTAAACAACTAGATATGTAACTATGTCTCATCATCATCATCATCATCATCAGCCGGAAGACGTCCACTGCTGAACATAGGCCTCAGTAACTATGTCTATGTTATATTAATAAACTATTTTCCTAAATAACTGTTTCAGTAACAATAATAAATCTACTATCTAATCCGGCTAACTTAAGTTCTCCGAATATCGCTACAATATTTTTTTTAGTTTCGAAATGGTTGTTCATAGATAGATGGCGCTATCAAATGAAAATTATTGAATTACTTTAAAGTACTACTTAGACTGCGCTCTGTAACGAAACCATAGCGCGATTCAGACAGGTACAACGCCATCTATCGAGCGCGCATACAATATTTATCGCAATACAATGGAGTTTTAACTTTATTAATTTAATGAATTATGAACTTTATGTATTAATTTAGATTAATTATAGTCTATGTATTACATTTATATTATTCTTTTCTATTCTATGTATTTATTCATCCAATTGAATACTTAAACAACGAACAAAGTTAACAATGCAGTCAAAATCCATACACAATGTTCTTGCCAAACCGCAAATATAAAATTGTTTTCTATGGTATATTATTTTTTAATGTTTTTATAATTTTTCCTTTATATGTGGCTAATGACCTATCTTGGTGCAAAATTTGAAGTTTCTAAGTCTGCTAGAAGTACCTTAGATTTTTGATGATCGGTCAGTGAGTCAGTCAGTGAGTGACAAAATGGTGTAACTTTGATCGACCGTAACTCCTAAACTATTCATTCAATTGGCATGTAATTTCGAACTTAAGCTTGTTCTAATGCCTACTATTATTCACTGAAAACCTTAACTCCTAGCTTTGTCCACGTCGAAGATATAGGGGGGGCGAAACAGCCGCGAATCGCTTCGAGAAAAGATGGTACGGCCGTGCCCGTTTTGCTCGAGACTTGGCGGGGCACTGCCGTGCCCCCAGATAAAATAAAAGTAAATCAAAGATAAAAGAAAATTGCAAACTGACAAATAAAAAAGTACGAATTTTCATGAAAAATCTGAATAGAGAAGAGACATCGCAATAATATGGCTCCCACATATTATTGCGATGTCTCTTCTCTTTTCAGATTTTTCATGAAAATTCAGCATAACATTTATTCATCACGATAATAGTGACACACAGCTTGTGTGACGTCATGCATGCTTTTCTAACACTAGCACTAAATTAAACAATAGTCATGAAAATAAAAGAAGCATGAAAATAATGATCCTAAATATTTTTATTGAAAATTCTATACACGAATTACTTACACATAAATCAAAACAAAGTTTGCGACCTCTTTGAAAAATTGAAATCTTTTTTTACGAATATTCATATTATAATTTCTTTTTCTTTATTATTTAAAAATTTAGAATATAAAACAATAAAACAATTCAATTATTTTTCCATAATATTTAAAAAAAGAAACAGTTTATTGCTAGTAAGTACATTTTTTTCTTGATGTGTAAGTACTTCATTGTTGAAACATAATTTTTACAGTGGTAGTGTTGAGTATTGACAGAGTTTCTGACGTATTCTCCCTTATTTAAGTAGCATAGAACATTCTTGAATCCTATTAAAGGACCCAAATCACATCACCTCTTTCCCCTCATCAAAATATTATCATCAAAGCGCCTCTCCACTCCATATTAATCACAAACAGTTAATGATAACTATGACTGATGTGGTGAACAGTAAGTAACCGCTAATGGGAACTTTAACATCCGTTTAAATACTTAGTGGCTTCTTAAACGATGGTTTACTATTATTAATCTGAGTTATAGTGCAGTGATCGATTGATTGGCTTCTGGATTGGGCTGGGTTTGGTTCCCAGAGTTAGACGGTTTAGATATAAGTGAGATAATAATTATAAATGTATAAAAACCATTTCCATGATTTACCACGATAAAAAATAAAATGTTTTTTCATCGTGGTGAATCATCAAATGAGTCCTCCCACCCAGGGACCGTCAGACTTGTACTGACTGAAATCCACGGTGTCCTTCAATAGCCCTTTACGTTCCGGGATCACGATAATTCATCAGTCCCGCGACCCCGGCAGGCTTTGGCCTTCTAAAGTGCGGGGAGTCAAATATAAGTAAGATATTTACGATGACAATGGTAGAAGGAATGATTTTTTTTAGTTTTCTTTCTGTTTAAACAACCACGTTAATGGTAAACCAGTGAAGGTGCAATTTTGGCATCATGCACGCTGTTCTAACATTTGCACGTCCTTAGTTTTTATTAAAAAAACGTTTCCCAGTACTAGGAATTTCCCCTGTGCGTTAACAAACATTTAAACTTACAAACAGAGTCCTCCCCGCCCAGGGCAGGGCGGGAGGGACTGTCAGACCTGTACTGACTAAAATTCACGGTGTCCGTCAATAGCCCTTTATGTTCCGGGGACACGGTAATGAGTTAAGTCCCGCGACCCCGGCAGGCTTTGGCCCTCTAGACCCCGGCCCCGTCATCATGCTGACGCTATTTGAGGCGCGCGTGGAACACAACGCGCGCGTCGACCCGGGCATGGTCCTAGTCGGACAGCGAGTCGCCCATTACTTGCCGCCCGCATGCCCGCGCCTACAGTGGCTGGAGATCGTCTGCCGACGTCCGACGCCGTAGGCGTCTACCACTGCGGCTGGGGTGGAGGGAAGACGCTATATCCTCTCCCTCACGCGGCCTGCCTCCTCCTTCGCGAGCATAAATGCTTTGCAGAAGGAGGCGACCGCTTCCCGCTCTAGTTACATATAGGTAAGGTACTTTTCAAGAGACAGTTGACAGAAGGATGTCAATAGGTGCGTCCACACAGAGCGAGCAGCCTCGCGAGGCATTTGCCGCGCGGGGAAACTGCCTCGCGAGAATGTTTGTTCTATGTGGACACCACTATTTTTTCTCGACCGAGGCACGAAACAATATACGAGAGCAAAACGAAAAGCGACACTGATGGCTCGGGCGCTTGGTCGCGTGTCTCGGCCGAGCGAGACACGTCCACACTAACCGAACTGCTTCGCGCGGCAAATGCCTCGCGAGGCTGCTCGCTCTGTGTCACCTATTGTCGTATTCACCTTTGTCGTGGATTCGTGGTATTTTTCCCACTTCACACTCACTAGATAAACGTATGTATAATGCTGGTTGTTTAAATCATCGCCAGAAAGTAATCACCACTCTATGCACACATACCAGTGCCACACTATGCTTGTGTGATTGGCCGTCACCGTTTTTAGTATTATCTATATATAAAGTGGTCATCACCGTACTTACTAATCACCACTCCAAGCACAATCACCACCTGCCTCAGAGTACGGTTGCGATTGGTTGTCGATTCTGTCGAGAATATATCTTTATGATGTTGTTATCACCAGTCACTAATCACCACTTCATGCACAATCACCAGTGCCTCGGCGTGCGTGTACAATTGGTTGCCGAGTCTGCCGCTACAGAAAGTTTACAACTGTCTTCACATTGACATTTCTTGTCATCACCAGTCACTAATCACCACTTCATGCACAATCCCCAGTGCCTCGGCGTGCGTGTGCGATTGGTTGTCGAGTCTGTCGCTATATAAAGTTTATTATTGTTATTAATACTGGTCGTTTATTGCTTCTGGACGATTACTGAGCGGGCGAGGCTGGGGAAATAGTATGGATAAGACTTTGATGAAACATTTTTTCTTTGAATTATTGTGAGATAATTTTAATTATTTGATTTTGAAGCATTTTTGAAGTAGTAGGAAATTATACTATTTTTTTTCTTTAGAATGTAAAGTAACTTTATTATTATACCCATGAATGTAATTGAAAAATATAATATGGAAACTATTCTGTAATCTACACATCCTATTTCGAATGACGCCAACTCGGTATACAATACTGAATCTTTTTTTTTTTATTTATTAATTTATACTGTCTACAGCTGGGCAAATGTCTTCCCCAAAACCTTTCACTCTTCCCTTTGTATAATGTAGTTTTCTAAATATTATATTTTTACTCACAATATCATTTTAGCAGAGATAATCTTCTTTTTTAACATGTAGTACCCATGTGTAGTCTGTTTTTATTGGTTTTAATTTGGTTTTCAATTTAATAACCACCTCTAAAAATCTTACTAATCTTACCAAGCAAGCAGAAGAAAACTTAAAAGAAAAACTCAAATATAATTTTAATCTGCCAAAAATTCCTATAAGATTCCAACTCACCGTCTCATCCACTCTAGTCCACCGCTGTGCTGCGCACGCGGCGGCCGCGACGTGTGTGGTCCGATACGGCTCGGATACTGCTCTACTTGCCTTTTAGTTTTCACACGAATTTGACTCTATTTTAGGGGGAAAATATTGTATGAGTTCTTATTAGAATCTTGTTGGGATATGTTCTGATGGGGCCTGGCATTTTTAGATAGATAAATTGAGGAACTAAAAATTATGGTATGTAATTAATACCCCGGAACGTAAAGGGCTATTGAAGGACACCGTGGATTTTAGTCAGTACAAGTCTGACAGTCCCTCCCGCCCTGCCCGGCGAGGACACATTTGATGATTTTACCACGGTAAAAAAAAACTCTACTTAAACAACGACACGGTTGGTGCAGTGGCTGAGAGATTGGACTGCAGCGAAGTGGGTCGCGGGTTCGATTCCCGCACGGAGCTTATTTTTATGATCTACAATTATTCCGGGTCTGAGTGTTTGTGTATGTGAGTTTATATGTTTGTAAACGCACCCACCACACCGGAGAAATACCTAAAATGGGGTATCTTAAAAAAAAAAAACTTTAATACTACTAATTAAACTCTTATTTACAAATAACATTATTATTTTTTGCACAGTAGTAATAATAATATGTTAGGTATAATAACTGACTCAACGATGATTGAAAAAATATAATGTGCTAGCCAATCACCGTCATTTTGAAGTCATTAAAGTATTGATGATTATAAATTATAACATTATTTATGACTTAACTGACGTTTGGTCTAGTGGTCACAGCTCTACTGCTGTTCTTGTAGTACTAGGTTCGATTCCCGGATTTGACAAAGTCATTTTTGACAGGCCTGTTGGTCTAGTGGTTAGTGACCCTGACTGCTATGCCGGAGGTCGTGGGTTCGATTCCCACCCAATACAAATATTTGTGTGATGAGCACGATCATTTGTTCTGTGTCTGGGTGTAATTTATCTATAATAATATGTATGTATTTAGAAATATATAAGTATGTTTATCAGTTGGCTAGTACCCATAACACAAGCTCTGCTTAGCTTGGGACTAGATGGCGTTGTGTGATAGTTGTGGAATATTATTATTATTATATTGGAATTCCTTATGAAGCAATTTCAGGCCTAAAAAACTCATAAGGAAGCCAGCTTTTTTAAGAGATAGAAAATCATCAAATGAAACGACAAAAACATTGTCTAACACTAGGAATTTCTCATGTATCGTAGGTGCATTTACAAACATATATACTCACATACATAAACACCCAGACCCGGAACAAAACACTTGTACGTCAAAAAATGTTCTTGTTTGTAGGAATCGAATCCACTATACTCAGTGAAGCTGTTGATCACTCAAACACTGCTCCAATCGTGCCAAAACATTGTCAAATAAGATAGAAACAGCTGCAAGTGATACACTTTCCCCCTTACTTTTAAACATTGATTAGACGTTACTTATCTTAAATAGCTCTTAAGCAACGGCGATATAATACTAGACTCCTAATAACAGGCGACCGATGTCTGCCAACACATTAGGCAAAAAAGTCTTATATCCGTCTCATTTCGACCAATCCTGTGAGCCGTAAACATACGTTGAGACAGAACAGACCTTGAGTTAGCCAATCACAACGCAGTACCCCGTCCCCCTCGCTTACGTAGTACCTCAGCGAGTTGGCAGAATAATTTTTGTTCCTTAGATCGTGCATGCGTAGTCTAGTATTATATCGTCGTTGCTCTTAAGCCACTTGCCATCTCTATTCATTGAAATAGAAATTACAAGGACAGGTGATATTTAATCGGTAGCTAAGCAACACAAGTTTTTATAAGTAAGGGGGTATCACTCTAGCTTCCATGTTATGCGAAATCTGTCGTAAAATAATATGTCTTATAAGTAATCCTATAACGGGCATGCGGGCGGGTAGTAATGGGCAACTCGCCGCTCGACCATGGACCATGCCCGGGTCGACGGCGTCTTGTGTTCCACGCGCGCCTCAAAGAGCGTTAGCAAGATGACGGGGCCCCCTTTATAGGGCCAAAGCCTGCTGGGTCGGGAGACTTATTCCATCCCGGGAACGTAAAGTCGCGGAACTTATTCCATTACCGTGACCCTGGAACATAAAGGGCTAATGAAGGACACCGTGCATTTTAGTCAGTACAACTCTGACAGTCCCTCCCCTGCCCTGGGTGGGAGGACTCATTTGATGATTTTACCGCGCTAAAAAAAAAAGTTATCCTAGAATTTTTTTCCAATTTCGGTCTGATATTTCCCTTATCGAACTACAAGACGTACGGCAATACGCCATCGGTACATGGTGGACATCCAATCTTTTTATCACACAAAGCGTTTTGCCAATACTTTTATTGTACGCACAGCTAAGTAGTGAAATTCCCTGCCAGCATCTGTGTTTCCCGACAGCTATACCCTTGGGGTCTTCAAGTCAAGAGTGAACAGGTTACTTCTAGGCAAGCGTGCTTCATCGTCGACCACATCTTCACTTACCATCAGGTGAGATAGTGTCACCATCATCAGCCTATAATCTTCCCACTGCTGGGACACAGGCCTCCGCTCTGTGAGTAGGAGTGGGCCATAATCCACCACGCGGGCCCAGTGCGAGTTAGTAGATGTCACATGTTTTCGAATTTTTTGGTTCTAAGACATGCCGGTTACCTCATGTTGTTTTCTTTCACCGTTTTGAGCGAGCCTAAATTAAATAAAAAGTGTACAAAAAAAAGTGTGGTGTGGTTAAGGGCGCATAACCAGAAAGTTGGCAACGTCGCTAATAGTTGTCAAATATTAACAAGTTCTAATTAATTTGGCAATGTTATTGTATGGAAATAAGAAATATGGCTCTGTAGTGCACTAGAAAACTGAAATAGCTATGCAATTAAAACACTGAATTTGCTGTTGTAACCGTTTCAGGTCTATAAAAGGCATTTGGAATGTTTCCAAAAGCTTTTTTTACGTCTACAACTATATATTCGGTGTTACGATTTTAATTATTGCATTCCCTAATAAATTTTTTAGTGCACTACAGAGCCATATTTCTTATTTTCATACAGTAAAATAGTAAAATTAATTAAAACTTGTACGTTACCAACTTTCAGAATATGCGCTCTTAAACAATCACTCTACACTTTTTAAACGACTTCAAAAAAGAAGGTTCTTCCTTTCTCTCATCAACCATTTTGAACCCCTTTCCTTCAATTTTTAATTGTATTAATTCAAAAACAACTACCAATGCTACACTTTTCATATTAACACTAATTTACGGCTATTTGCTATTAGAAGCCGATGTTTGCCGAACGCTCCCGATGTTTGCCGAGCGCTCCCGATGTTTGCCGAGCAACTCCGATGTTTGCCGATCATGATCGACATAAGAAACTCCATCAATATTTACATTTTTCATGTAATACTCCGACAAACTTATCTTTGCGGTTTCGTTCCGAATAACTTCTTCTAACTTTGGTACTTCTAGAACTGCAAACTTAACTTTGTATTTTAGTATGACGGTTACAAATTTAAATTTGCCGTTCGATTTCGAGATAGCTGGAACATTTTGTTTGGGTTTTTGAGTTTCACAGCCGTATTTAATAAGTTTGTTTTATGTAAATATTAGTTTTAGTTATGACTATGCATTGTGATGGTGATTATGAATGTTAAGGAGGTGAAAACGTGATCTAATATTGGTGTGCATTATTAAATGTAGTTCACGATGTATATTTAGAAAGTTTTGGGAGAATAAGGGCAGAGGACCATGGAAATAGGTTTTATTCCAACACACATTTGTTTGTTTATAACCGACTTCAAAAAAAAGTAGGTTCTCAGTTCGACCTGTATGTATGTTTGTATGTATGTATGTTTGTTGTGATTATCTCACGTTTGGCTGAACGGATTTTGATGCGGTTTTCAGGAAAGTGTTCATTACATTCTAGAGAAGGTTTTAGTTAACAATAATGGATATCTCGTGAAGTTGTCCCCATAGATCCGTTTTTGTTGCTTCATCATCATCATCATCAGCCTATAATGTTCCCACTGCTGGGACACAGGCCTCCTCTCTGTGAGAGGGAGTGGGCCATAATCCACCACGCGGGCCCAGTGCGGATTGGTGGATGTCACATGTCTTCGAATTTTTGGTTCTAGGACATGCCGGTTTCCTCACGATGTTTTCCTTCACCGTTTTGAGAGCAGTGGTGATGAAATAAATTACACAAAGTAATGCGCCTGGCGGGGTTCGAACCCACGACCTACAACTCGTAAGTCGGGACCGATACCACTGGGCCACCACTGCTCACAGTTTGTTGCTTACTAGGATTGTAAATTTTCAAAGACGCCGATCGCCAATCCTAGTACATAATATATATCGAATCTCCTCAACATGCAACAGTAATAATAATAATATACCTAATAATAATATTCCACAACTATCACACAACGCCATCTAGTCCCAAGCTAAGCAGAGCTTGTGTTAATGGGTACTTGACAACTGATAAACATACTTATATATTTCTAAATACATTCATATAATAGATAAATTACACCCAGACAGAGAACAAATGTTCGTGCTCATCACACAAAAATTTGTCCTGGGTGGGAATCGACCCACGACCTCCGGCATAGCAGTCAGGGTCACTAACCACTAGACCAACAGGCCAGTCGTCAACAGTGGGAACATCTATAGCAGATTATGCTTCAGAACGCACCTTTCATCATATCCTTCCAAGCTCACTTACTAACTAGGCATGTTGCGTACACGCATGTAGATGACTCACATTAATATCTTAACGACTACACATGAGTGATGAGCAGGGATGACGGATTTACAAGAGTACTATATCATCGACTGATTTTATTGGTTGTTAACTAGTTCTGTGTCATGGGTTTGCATGTGTGAGATTTTTTTTTAAAGTTGTATTGGAATTAGCAACTTTGTAGTGCCTTTAAGCTTACTTTAATATTATAAAGCTGAAGACTTTTGTTTTGTTGAAAGCGCTAATCTTACGAAATACTGATACGAATTTTAAAAAAATACGTGTGGCGCTCGGGGACTGCCGCGGTAAAGCTATTGCATAGCATTTTATTATCAATTTATACATTTTTTTTAAGGCTTCGGTCAGCCACGTCAATGATAAATGATATTTATTTTGCAAATAGGTTTTCACAAACACTTTTACAAGTCAAAGCATTTTTTTTTTTAGCTAGAATAGGCCGGTGTTTCGTCCCTGACTACTCTGAGAAGAAACATCCGAAACAAACTCAGAGGTCACTGTCTCTTTTAAAGTCCAGACATTAAATTGGTTAAGTCATGCGAGGACCCTGCAGGTTTGTGTCCGAGATGGTCTTTTGAAGAAAGAGCCATACAAATTTGAGTGGACCTGTCCAGTCAGTGCAAGCATTTGTCAGGTATCGTGAAGCTCGACTCATAACTCAAGGAGCTCAACAATCCAGTGAAACGTCAAGAAAAACAAACACCGTGCCAAAGTCTTATGAACTGAAACGACGTTATAGACGATTCGGGGTGTTAGGTTTATTTTCGTTACGGAATTTCTTGATTCGGTCTCTACGCTCAGAGCTCACGATAAAAGCTATGCAATAACTTAAAAAATATTTTTGTGTTGGATACTTAGTCGATATATCGAGGAAAACACTATCCTACTAATATTATAAATGCGAAAATTTGTAAGGATGTATGTATGTGTATGAAGGTATGTTTGTTACTCTTTCACGCAAAAACCACTGAACGGATTTGGCTAAAATTTGGTACACAGATAACCTGGATTAACACGTAGGATAGTTTTTATCCCGATTTTATATTCCTGTGGGATAATTTTCGAGTTGTAGCGGGTGAAACCACTGGCCACAACTAGTTTCTATTTTATCTTTTCTTGACAAAGCGTGATGCTACACGTGCAGACAGACATACTTTAAAACTTATTATTAGTTATTAAAGTAACACCAAAATGTATTTATAATGAAATGTTTTAGTTCGTTTATTGACAGGATCTTTCTCGCGAACTATCAGTTGTAAGTTATGGCCAGTTTATTTTTGTCTATATTTGTTATTTATTTTTAAGTATAATGTAGACTGAAGTAGAGAATTATGAAGGGGTAGTGATGAATTAGAAATTATCTTTTAAAATGAGTATTAATCTTTGAACAATAGGCTGGAGAAATTAATTTTAGAAAATAAAGATTATTAAGTTACCCAGAAATCTATTTGACGAATAGTACAGACGCCAGCCTGCAGGTCAACCTACCCGAATCTGTCAAATACCAATCAAATATTAACCTTTCACTGTTGTGTTATGGTTGAAAATCTACTTAAGAAACTTGACAATTTGAGGTAGGTAGATGTGCTGGCGTCTGTACAGAGCCTGCGCCGCGACTGAAGTCTTTTTGACGCGGCGCTAGTATCTATGCCATTACATCAAATTGCATTGAAAATGCAGTAAGTACCTATCACGAATTTTCAGCAGAATTTTAGTCGGATTTACAACTTAAGAGATTCTAAACTTCTTATCTATATTTTTTACATGTCTTGCGGGTTGACTTTTTACATGCGACACGACTTTTCATGCGACTTTCTACACTACATTTTATGCCAGTTTTGATACCTCTTTCTTTGGAAAGCTGCGATACTACCTTCTATGAAAATCGTGTCGAAAAGAAGATTCGGGTGAATCCTGAGATTCGTCATATTCAGGTGATTCCCTTGGCGAAATTTATTTATCAAGATTTTTTATAACTAACAATGTAATATAAAAAGACAATGCCAGTTGCTACTTAGAGCTATGACCCACCAAATAAAAGTTGGCTTCCAACTATACCAAATGTAGCATTCTATTTGTCCTTTATCAGTGATAACTAAAATTATGATTAAATGTCTTTAAAAGTGCAGTTTCTGTTTTATTGGATAAAATATCACATTTAGGTTAGATACCTATGTCGAGCATACGTTAACGTCACGTCCCTATTTTCACAATGCTGGTCTAGCCACAAAGCACACACAATACAATACTAACAATCTTGATGGATTACAGATGTTGGTGGAAGCTGTAAGATAATTCAAACACATTTATAATTTGTAATAAACAAACACAATAGCCACCCAAAAATCAAATGACTTTGTCAATAATGCCAGTTGTGACATTTTGACACAAAGATAAAATACACAAACAATATACGAAATGGACTGAGCACTCATGCCGTAAAAACGTGCTGAGAGATAGCTCCGATGGGGCCAGTTGTCTCTTTCTAATAGGGTAGGTCTCGTCCAAAATACCTCAGTGCCTCAAGTCGAAAGTTTTCGACCAATGTGTGTTACCAGTGATGACGTATGGCGCCGAAACGTGGTCCTTTACTATGGGCCTCATAAGTAAGCTCAGTAAGTCCAACGAGCTATAGAGAGGGCTATGCTCGGAGTCTCTCTGCGCGATCGACTCAGAAATGAGGAGATTCGTAGACGAACCAAAGTAACCGACATAGCCCAACGAATTAGCAAGTTGAAATGGCAGTGGGCAGGCCATATAGCTCGCAGAACTGATGGCCGATAGGGCCGTAAGGTTCTCGAATGGAGACTACGCACCGGCAAGCGCAGCGTAGGACGTCCACCCACTAGGTGGGCAGACGATCTTATGAAGGCCACAGGATCACGCTGGATGCAGGCCGCTTACAACCGGTCCTACTACAAGTCCAAAGGAGGCCTATGTTCAGCAGTGGACGTCTTACGGCTGATATGATGATATATGATGAATAGGGTAGGTAACCAAAATACATGTTATTACACAAAACAATAAAAAAACATTTATAAACATAAAAACGTGTGGGAGCGGGGTCCAAACTACCGGTGGTTAGGGCTACAGAAACAGGAACCTCCTCACAATGCGGGCCGTATTTAGGAACACTGCCTTCAAAATCAGGCCCTTGATCCAACTACCTAGAGAGAGCCTCGAAAGGTATTCGTCGAGGCCCTTTGCCATCAGGCCATTGGCTGTAACGATGAATCGGCACAATGATAGCCGAGCTCACATTCCCACTCCGACAACCGCGCGTGCTAAGTTGAGATATTTCATTTATTTATATTTCTCAGCTTTCAGTTCAGAAGATTCTCGTCATGCGAGATGGTATCATCAATTATTTATCATTACGCGGCGCACCGATCTGTCTATCATAACAATATCAGGGACATTGGCGACAATAGCCAGAATAAAAATAAAAAAAGAATATTGAAAAATAAACCTGAAAGCAATTTTAAAGCCGAAAAAGTAAATAAGGTTAGCAAGTAAGAGTTATATTTTACTGTTTCTATCCATACTACTTTCTGGGAATAGGAGGAAAGGGACAAGCGCCATCCAAGTTGCTCTTCTCTTTCGTCATGCTAATTATAGCAAATCAAAAAAAACCTAAACGGTGGCGATTACGGTTCATTTTTGGGTACTAGGTAACTTGAAGTGCTCAGTCCAGATTTTATGATAGGGCTATGTTTTGATTAGGTATTTCCGCGTCAATGACGTTTCGTTGTACCTAATAATTCATGCTCAAATGTGAAATATTTTTAAGAGTTTATATTCATAATGTGATTTATGTATAAAAAAAAACATTATTTTCGTTAAACACATTTATTGAAAATAATGTTTTATTAAAACTGAATATTGCATATTTAAATCCGAACAATAACACATTAAAAGGTGTCATTTGTCATTTTCTCTGCGTGTAGGTATGCTTAATGCGTAACGCACATGGCCGCGATGAAAACAGGAAATGGTTTTTGGGTTTTCGAAATCCTTTTATCACTAACTTTTTAAAAGCATCTTTTGCAGAGTAACAATTATGTAATCAGGGGTCTTATTTTCATTTAATATTTTTCATTAGTTTATATTTCCTGTATCTTGGGCTGAAAGGTGGGGCAGGATCTGGCATTGTCATTTAGCTTCATTATAAACACATTTAACGAATTGGCATCACTTTAGGCCGGATGGTTCCCGATATATGGCGTTTTAATTTTTTTTGGCCAGGGGAATCAAAAAAAGGTAGAGGAAAATCAAGTTTTATTACTATTTTAATGTAGCCTCTATATAATACTAATCAGTCTCGTTAACAATTTATCACTTTCTATACCCGACCACGAATCGTTAAATCACAAATTGCATTTGAAAACCTGGTCAGGGTAATCAACGAGCTAGCGAAACCAAAACCAGGGGAATCTAATACTTATGTTCATAATTTCGTCCTGGACCAACGAGCGGCGTTATCTTTCACAAAGACGTACGAAGCTCTACCAGCAGCGCACATGCGTTGGCACGGAGACAATTTTCTATAAAATTCTACTAGGATATACGAAGATTTGTGACGCGCCACGGGAATCACTGTTTAGTCTCGGACAAACTTTATATTGTAATTTAAAAAAAAACTATCATAAATATACATGCTGTATCTTTTTTTAAATAAATCTACAACAATCCTGGTAGCGATTAGACCACACTGTTTATTTTGTTTACGTTCGTAAGTAAGAGTTTTATTGGTATTTTGTTTGCGAAATGTGCAGCGGACGCGCCAGGGTTATCAATTTTTAAGCCTTTTGGATTTTTTTTCGACTGTTTAGAACCAAATTAGACACAAAAACTATCGTGCAACAGTAAGATCATACAATATAGTGGCATAAAAAAAATTTTTTGGTTTCTAATTTAAATACTACGGGTAGTTTTTTTCTTCGGACAACGTAAAATTAGCCTCTCAAGATTCACCCATTCTTGTTCCTATCATATTTGAATTGTCCGTCATGTCATTGTAACGCAAGTGACAAAAATAATGTCGCAAGTCGCATAGAAAGTCACACAAACATCTTGTCGCCTTGCACCCAATACGCCAATTAGCAACAGAACTACAAATAATCTATTTTAAAACAAAGTATTTGGAGACATTCGCCGTAACTAAATGGACAAGACAGATGGCCGAATACCAAACTAATTGGGGACTAATTTTCCATGTCATAGAGATTGAATTATGGTCGCTCAGAATGTTTAGTAATGGGGTGTCGCTGAAGATTGCTTTACAACCGACTTCGAATATAGAGGAGGTTCTCAAATCAACGCGGTGTTATTTTGTAATTTTTAAAATTTATGATACCGAAAAATCCTGTGAGCCTGTAAATAGCTTGCACCATGTAAAAGAATTGTAAGAAAAAAAAATATGAATATCTAAAATAGTCAAATATGAAAACGAATCCCTTTTTTTAACGTGGTAAAAACATCAAATGAGTCCTCCCACCCAGGGCAGGGCAGGAGGCACGGTCAGACTTGTACTGACTAAAATCCACGGTGTCCCTTAATAGCCCTTTACGTTCCGGGGTCACGATAGCTCGTTAGTTCCGCGACCCCGGCAGGTTATTGTGCTGACAGCTCTTTGAGGCGCGTTTTTTTTTCATTTCAAGTTTTTTTTTTTCTAAAATACATAAATTTTCTTTACGAGTATTTCGTTAAAAACCTCCTCCAAAACTCTACCAAGAACTCTTTTTATCGATATAGTCGGTCAGGTAGGTATCTCGAATCAGTTCCCCTTAATTTTTCGGCATAAATAAACTATGCCGAAAACCGAAACCGATACCAAGCTCCTTATTACGCACATCACTATTTAAAAACCCTTACATCACACATTTCAAAACGCGTTCAAAAACTTCAAAGGGCACCAATGCTCAGTAGTTAACAATTATCGCGACATCCGTAGTTCGATTCCCGGTAGAGTACGTTTAAATCATGCGGTTGACTGGAAGTAAGTTTATTTTGATTTATTACTATTTTATTGTACATTCTTTGGGTTGTTGTAAATCAAAATGTGTGCGCTTTCATAGTGTTATAAGCGCGAAAGGCGTTTCATGAAGTCCTTTTTTGAAATGACAGAATATACTTAAATCTATTTTTATACAATTTCATATGACGGAAAATAGATATTTAGATATAAATAAGTTTAAAAAAAGGAAAAAAGTTAATTGAAAGTTTAAAATTGGTCTTTTTATGCTGTAATAAACTATTGACAGACTTTAAAAAGTAGGAGGTTCTCATTTAATTTTTACGGCTTTACACCGAGATTTCTCGTCCGATTTGTGTGATTTTTTTTCGTCTTTGGTGTATTAGCTGTGGGTATCATAATTAATTGCAGCACTCATTGTGGCGAAAAGAAGAAACAATGAATCTCAGAATCTCTGTCATCTGTCAATTTCGAATCAATCAGTACCCTTAGCACGAGTTTTCACTATTTTACTTTACAGCGTCTTTCCAGTATTTACAGCGTTTCTTGTATGAAAAAATGGAACAGCGCCTCTGGTGTGCGAAGAAGGAACTAATTTTTTCCTTGAAAATTGTCAATTTGAAATTGTCAAAGTTCCAGTTTACTTTACGTCTCAAATACTGAAAACTCGTGCTAAGGGTACTGTTATGGGGTGCTATGACAGGAAACCTCCACGTGCGCCCGTGGACTGGAGTTCCCTCTCGGATACGTCCGGGGGGAAGACCAGTTTTTCGGGCCGGTGCACCCTGGGATGCGGGCAAAAACTCTTCCTTAGGCACTGTGTGCCTAAGGGGTCTCTTTGCCCGTATGCGAATAGCCTGTCGTGTGGACGCTCCAACGCGTGTCCCTCTGATTAGCAGAGGGCACAGCGGTGGAGCGGGCTTGCGGACGGTGAGTTATGGGTAGCTCGCCGTCCGACCAAGGACCAAGCCCGGGTCGGTGGCGCGTCGTGTTTCGCGCCAAATGCCTGCTGGGGTCGCGGGTTTTTTCTTAACCCAGGTTACCGTGGCCCCGGAACGTAAAGGGTATAGGAAGGAACACGGGTGGATTTTAGTCAGTAAGAGTCTGACAGTCCCTTCCGCCCCACCCAGGGCGGGAGAACTCATTTGATGATTTTACCACCTAAAAAAAAAAAAAAAAAAAAAAGGGTACTGTTATATATGTAGATATGTCTTTAATTATGTATTTTTTATAATCGTATTATTCCTCTAAAAAAAAAGGTCTCAGCAGTTGTTGTGTTGTAAACTGCAAGAATACTAATGGAAATAGTAAATTTAAGTTTTACTGATTCCCAAGCGGTTAAATCAACTATCAAATCTAGTTTACATAGCCGCAGGAGCTGGGACCCCCATCATCTAGGCTCGTAGGGGGCCAAACAGGCTGGGGTCTAATTCTTAAATACCGCATGAACTATTTAGCCTTAGTTTCAGATAACTACGTATTTTGTTCAACTTTTTGTCAGGTTTGCAACTTTGTTACTTTTGCCAAAGCTATCTTATATTACAGATTGTTGTAATCTATATAATTATATAAAAATGAATGCCACTTTTCGTTGTAATTTTATAACTCAAGAACGGGCTCACCTATCCAAACCAAATGTTTAGGCTTTGTTCGGACTATTTAGTAGATGGTTTATGTGAAGTTTGCACAAAATCGGTAGAGTGGTTCTTCATTTATCACATTTTTTGTAACAAATGAATTCAATAAATGGCGGATCACTTTGTTAATGGGGATTTTGCTGTCAAATTGACACTTCGTAGCGAAGCAAGTACCGGGCCGCTAGTTTGCTATGAACAAATCTTCAAGTAGATCCAAAATAATTATATCAATATTGATGTGAACACGTTTTTTTTTTAATTTGAAATGTGTTTGCTCTTGACTCTGGTCTATCTGAGAGGTGAAAGAAAAATCTACGATGGAGCGAGCTTACCTAGAAGAAGCCTGTACACTATGAGCCCTTTCGTACCTACACAAGGCGACGCAAGTCTCAGATACCTTACGACTTTGATATCCAGGCGACTATCGCAATACAAATCATTAGAGGTTCGTACACAGGCACGCGTTAGAGGATACCAAAGTCGTAAGCTATCGGAGACTTGCGTCGCCTTATGCATGAAAGTGCTGGTTTGTATGCGTTCGGAAACACAAACGGAAACATTATATTTTTAGGATATTTTTGTACTTTAAGTTTCAATTGCGTCAGAAAGTAGATACTTAATTGGGAATGTCAACAAAAACGACAAAAATAATTTTATAACGTAATATAATTTATTTATTATTTTCTATACATTTAAAAACTAGCACAGTCACAATAACTACCCGGATAATAATATATTTTTAATAAATATTTACAATTTAAAGAAAAATAAAACAGAAAAAAAATGGAAGAAATGAAATGACTAAGGGACAGTATTTTATAGAAATTAAATTAAGAAAACACTGTTTTATTTACAGAACACACATAAATAAAATATTATTTACTTAATTAAAATTATTTTTTACATTATAATACAAGTAAGAGAATTAATTATGCCAAAATAATGAGGAAAAAAATGCTAATTTTCATAAAATTCCGGAAATTAATGTCACAAAAAAATTGCTTTAAGTATTAAAAATTTAATAATTATCTTCATTCAAAAAATTACTCCTCATTTTTTCAAAACTTCCTCCTTATGGCTTATTTATACTTATGCATATTTTCTTGTACAATGCCTCACCATACTTATTATTAAATAATAATTAAAATTTTAATAAGTTATAACTAAACAAACTTACAAACTATTTGGTTATCATATCGCATCAATATATCAGTACTTTTTAGTTTTCAGCTATTACAGAGATTCAAAGTATTTAAGTCGAGATTTTTACTAACTGCCTAACTTGCCAAAAATAAAATACTTAAAAAATCGGTTTCTGAGGTTCTCCAACGTATAACACCTCAGAAAACGGTAATTTTAAGAAATTATCCAGAAAATGCGAGCAATATTTTACATTACTTTATTTTCAGAACATTTCCACTATTTTCTAAGTTAACAGCTATATTACAAATTCTAGAATAACTACGTTTTACTCAATAGGAATAAATACGTTAAATTTTATATTATGTACACTACAAGGAACATTTACTTTATTTTGCAAAGTACCATAACTACGCTATGTTGCAAGGTCAAATCCCAAGAATAACCGCAACGACAAACCGCAGTTAATATTGCCCGCAACGACAAAGCGCAGCGGCAATGCTGCCCGCAATGACAAACCGCAGCGGCAATGCTGCCCGCAACCGAAGTCACTACCGGCCAAACCCGATGACCTAACAAGGGCACATTACAATGATCATAGAGCTCACTAATTAATAGGTTTAGGTAATAAATATGAGTTTGTTTTAAACGCACGATCCTAGCGAGAAAGCAAGCGGCAGCAGCGTTAGCAGCCGCCGGCGAGTACTAGATCGAAGTTGCAGTGTGTTTGCGTTCGAGTTAATTTTCGTGATACAATAAACCAGTAAACTGACTTCATCTAGGACACACTAGTGTTGCCTAGAATCAAGTTTGGCTAGTAAAAAGACAGTGTAGTTAGGCCTGATATCTGTTCTTGACCGGTAATAGATAGATGTCGTTGCGGTCTGTCGTTGCGGGTGGTATTGTCACTGCGGTTTGTTGTTGCGGTCGTCTTTTAAAAAGCACCTTTACTATAATATCTCATGTAGTCTCAAAATGGCCTTTTATTTCATTTAACATAATTATAATCACCAGTAATGGACGCATTCTTTTATAATTATTGTGTATTTATTGGGGAATCTTCAAATCTTACAACAATTATTGCTGTTAAATCATCATCACTAGTTAATTTATTTTATTAATAGAAATATGTCCCAACTTATATATAAGAAACCCCAATGCTTTCTAAACACCCCAACATTTTTTTTCAATTATTGCTTCCATACAACGACAAGATTTTCAAAGCTTATCTATCAACATTACTGCAGATCAAAAAATTTCTGAATTCTGTTTTTTTAATGTTTAACGTGGTAAAATCATCAAACGAGTCCTCCAACCCAGACCGGGACGGGAGAGACGTCTGTTCCCCTGCAGTCATGGTTGGCCCACTTCCACTTCAGCATGCTGATTTTACGTGCAATGTTGGTTATTCTGGCTGATGATAATGCTAGGCAACTTGGCTTCTCCTAATTGTATTGTCCATTTGTGCCTATTGGCCTTGTTTTGTTCTGTCTCCTGCTTGTCATGGAGGGAACTGGAAACATATTTGTCCTACTCCTCCATTATTCTTTTGTTGCAGGATCTAAGACAGGTAAATTCATTCTCTGGGACACGTCGAGCTTCATTGTCTCGGCGCTTTTCTGGTGGTTGCCACTGTTGATTCTGGATTTCAGGAGTTGCAGTGGTTTGGGAATAGTGTGGTGGGTTTTGAAGATTCTTTTATTTAACGCCGGCTCCACACGTTGGCCGTGTTGGCCGAACAGAGGGAGACGGCGCTATACTAAGAAACGAGATAGAATTATTTGCGTCTTGCTTTCTGGTATAGTGCCGTCTCCTTCTGTTCGGCAAACACGGCCAACGTGTGGAGCCGGCGTCAAGATAGGTTCGCGTTTGACCACTATTTCGCCTAATGGTAAGCGAAGATGTGGTCGACGATGAAGCACGCTTGCCTAGAAGTAACCTGTTCACTCTTGACTTGAAGACCCAAGGTTATAGCGGGAAATACAGATGCTGATGATGAACTGTCTATTGCACGTCTACGTGACATTTATCTCCTCTTCTTCATCACTTTCCGTCACTGTACTGTGGTTGTACAAGCCTTGTGCCATCAACTGCAGTGCCAGTGGATTCCTCTGGCCTGTGGCCTTCTTGATCTTGGCTCTTTTGTTCTGGAACCAGATCTTGATCTGTGCTTCTGCTAGACCCAGCTCAGCTGCCAGGCTCTGACGTCTGCGCTCTGTTAGGTAGCGGTTTTCGGCGAACTCGTGCTGTGGACAAAAAGGGGATATTAGTTTATTGATTAAAATAGTAATACCTATAGAACGTGTGGACTGTGGACGAATGGTTGAATTATCATCATCAGCCGGAAGACGTCCACTGCTGAACATAGGCCTCCCCCTTAGACCGCCACGCCGAACGACAATTCGCCATTTGCATCCATCGGATGGTTGAGAATGTTTGATAATCAATTACGACAGAACAGCTGAACGGATCTTGATGCCCTTAGATATCCTGCCAGAGACTGTATTTCCTGATAGCTATAACCTTCAAGTCAAGATGCCGATTATTTTAGTAATTTACCTTTAATCTAGCGAGTTGCGCGGCACTGAAGGCAGTTCTGGGTCTCTTCTCTTCTGGGGCAGCTTTCTTCTTCATTCTTCTACTTCTGGGACCTGGTGGCAAAGAGAATAGAAGATTAGTCTATGAAAAAACAGCATAATGTTGACCACATCAGGCCCAGCGGGCACTGCAGTCCTTAAATGCAAAAGGCATGTGAAGGAAAAGGGAGGATTTTATTCAGTAAGAGATTGACAATCCCTTCCATCTCACCCACGCCTTGGAATGGGCACCTACAGATGCCTTATCATGAGTTTTCAGTTATCCTGACGTAAAGAAAACTGGAACTTTGATATTTTCAAATTTACTCTCAAGGAAAAAAATAGTTCATACTTCGCACACCAGAGGCGCTGTTCCATTTTTTGGAAAGACGCTGTAAAGTAAAATAGTGAAAACTCGTGATCAATAAGGGTACAGTACTTTCACAGTTATTATGACTTGTGACTGAGACTGTAATACCATAGCTTAGTAGTACATTTTTGTCTTCGACAATTCAAAAGTGCCTACTTGAAACTAGTCCACTGTAGTAACAGTATCTTTAGCACGAGTCTTCACTCTTTTATTTTACAGCGTCTTTCCAGTATTTACAGCGTTTCTTGTATGAAAAAATGGGACAGCGCCTCTGGTGTGCGAAGAAGGAACTATTTTTTTTCCTTGAAAATTGTCAATTTGAAATTGTCAAAGTTCCAGTTTACTTTACGTCTCAAATACTGAAAACTCGTGCTAAGGCTACAGATAGCGCTAAGTCACAGTAAAACGTTCAAACGAGAGAATAGAAGATTCAGCTTCTGAGTGTGAGTTGCAGTAGCTAATTTGGTAAAACGTCTGGAGTACTTATCTAGAAGACGCGGGTTCAAATCGCACACGCATCTGAATTTTTCATTCCTCAATAATCATCTTTACGATGCGCATCGCGTGTTAATGTGTTTAAAAATAATCGATTTTCATTTTGACTTAGGACGGGAGGATTTATTTAAAGATTTTAAACCCCAAAAAAAAGGATGCTTATTAATAATTATCCTTCCTTCCCTTTACAACATCCGGAATATATTAATATCCCCTTTTCATTTCATAACCCTGTTAAATTACTATCAATTGAGAACTCTTCCATAACAGTTTAATTGAATTACCTAAAATTTTCTCCTAACCAATGATGGCGTAACGGAATCATAAATACAATGAAGACAGGCGTGGCCTACGGAACCCTTTTGTCGTTAATTGTCCTTAATAAATAATTTAATGAACCCTAATGATAGTGTTGTGGGCTCCAAATGATGTTTGGTTCTGTATTTTAGGTTTAATAGTGATGGGATGTTTTTAATAGTTGAATTATTAGTGTAATTAGCTAAAGAATAAGTAGTAGTTTTTTAAGAATTAAAAATCAATTGTTAGAATCATAATTAGAATCTATTTTGGGATGTTTAGATAACTGTTCGATCAAATTTTAACTTACTAATTTTATGTATTTTGAACCGACTATAAAAAGGAGGATCTTAGTTCGTCCAGTATTTATGTATGTTTGACTGCGATTATCTCGCGTTTTTTGAACCGATTTTGATGCGGTTTTCAGTAAAAGTCTTCATTATTTTTAGAAAAGGTTTTAGTATACAACAAAAATGGATATCCTGTGACGTTGTCCGCATGGACCCGTCGCTGTTTACTTGGATGGCAGATTTTTGTTGAATATCATGAACTAAAAAAGGTAAAATAAGAAATCGAAGTCAGTACCCTTATCACGAGTTTTCACTATTTTACTTTACAGCGTCTTTCCAGTATTTACAGCGTTTCTTGTATGAAAAAATGGAACAGCGCCTCTGGTGTGCGAAGAAGGAACTAATTTTTTCCTTGAAAGTCAATTTGAAAATGTCAAAGTTCCAGTTTACGTCAGAATAACTGAAAACTCATGATAAGGTCTCAGTTCCTCTTTTGATTATGGTATTTTTTTCACAGTATAAGAGCGTATTTTATACAAAATTCGTTGTTTTTATATAATTATGTAAATAAACCTGGAAATTCGTTGATTTTAACTAAGTAAATAAAACTGGAACTTATAAGAAATACTGTGACCACCCATCCAAGAATTGAACACACGAAAGATGCTTAACCACATTTGCAAAGTACACTTAACCTCAGTAACCAATTTTAAAACAGAAATTATAAAAAATACCCCTAACCATTATCGAAAACCTAATGAACCATTAATAAAATCCTTAGTTACCACAAAAACAACTACTCGTATTTCCTGATAAAAATAACAAAAAGAAGTCATAATGAAGTGTTAAATCCAAAATGGCGGCGGTACCATCGCGACCACAAGTGTTAAGTCTAAATATTTTACTGGCAACTGGCGTGATGGCATGCCAGACTATGATTTATTATTATATGCCATTCGTGTGCCAGACTGCCAAAGCTGTAATTGTTATAGAAATGACTAGTTTTAATTGGCTATTTTCAGAGTTTTGATTGTTAACGACATGTTTTATATGGATATTTGACGTTTTGCATGATTATTGGAGATTACGAGCCTATATAAGCATTATTCTTTGTTCTTGAAATTTATTTTTTGTTAATAAGTGATACCTTAAAAAAAACTCTGCTTAAGCATTTCTTATTTTCATTTTCTTAGAGTTATTTAAAGCGACAGTATCTGATTATTAAGCTGACAAAAAAAGCGTTTCAAAAATCTAATTAGTAAAATACCTTTTTTACCCGACTGCGACTGAAAGAGGGTTATGCACTAATAAAATGAACATTTAAATTAACGCATTACGATTGTTGCAAATAAAGGTGACATCTAATGTTACTGTACGTCTCACACTAATTCCGTTTCACCGAAATTCGCGAAAACTAAAAATCGTTTAAAAAAAAAAACTAAATGATTTCGACTGCTAATGAATTTAAAATTCGAACTCAGAACTGTCACTTGGCGTCAGAAATAGGTATCAGCATCAGCCTATAAATGTTCCCACTTCTGGGACACATGCCTCCTCTCTGTGAGAGGGAGTGGGCTATAATCCACCACGCGACCCCAGTGCGGGTTGATAGATGTCACATGTTTTCGAATTATTGGTTCTAGGACATGCCGGTTTCCTCACGATGTTTTCCTTCACCGTTTTGAGAGCAGTGGTTATGAAATAAATTACACAAAGTAATGCTGGCAAGGGTGGGTTCGAACCCACGACCTACAACTTGTAAGTCGGGGCCACTCGGCCACCTCTGCTCAAAATAGGTATACAATATAGAGTACTATTCTATGCTAACTCATTCCCAAGCACATTGCTATCCCCTCTAATTAATCACCTACTTAATAAATAACGAGTATCTACTAAAACACAAACCATAGATAGCACATATTGATAACCTCACAGCAACCACGCGAAAGAATTTATATCCATCCTGCCACAGACAATACACCCAGAAACAATCGCACGGACATTTTTAAAATCCGCCATCTTGTTTTACGCCAAACTTTATTCCCACACTAAAGTGCAGTCCACTCACGGATATTTTACCTCCAACTTGACATGGCGCTGTCAAAATGACAGTATGTTTATGCGTGTGTGTCATTGTTAAGTTGCTGCAACTGTGACAAGTAAGTCTCATTAGCAGTAGATCACTGAAAGGACCATGCCCATCTGTGCCCCAGAAACGCCCAGATAAAGTATATTACAAGATTGTTTTAGTAAAAAAAAACTAGAATTATGATGTTTATTCGAAATCATATAAAGCACCGGTTAAAAAATAAAAAAAATAAGACTTTTTGTTGACATTGCAGTACTTATCATCATTCAATCATTCTCCATTTATTACGGTTTGGAATCATGTCCTTTGGCCCATTTATATAAATTCATTCGTTGTGATAGTTTTGTTACTAATGATAACGAATACCTATTATTGTAGTGTTGCGGTTTTATTTGCGTATTATTATTGATTCGATCGGCAAGATTGATTGATAACCCAACATGATTGATATTAGTCACAAAAGTGATTAATAATTACTGCTTTACTAAAAGATCTAAAGGATGTCTCCAGACACTCAACAGTAAAAGATAAAAGTACTTTGTGGTAATGTTAAAGTATATCTTTTTTTTTTTACGTGGCATAATCATAAAAGTAGGTAAAATCATATCTAGGCTTCAATTAAACATTATAATTATATAATAATTGAAGTCAAAACCTAATGAAGTAAAGGCTCAAAAGACTTAGCTCCAAGTCAAAAACATTCCAAACAAAAAACTAAAATGAAAATGCCTGACACTCATTCACTCATTCACTCTGCCTGCGCGTCTGCTGCTGTGTTTGTGTGTTTTCCGATTTGGTCTTCTGTTCGATAAAAAATCTTAACTTACATGTTTATTTGCTATCAAAGATAAGTCAATAAGATGATCATGAAGTTCCTAGTGAAAAACTATTAGCAATGCTGTCTTTATACGATAAAATGTATAAAAAACCAGCAGGAAGTTATCATGTTTAATGTCCAATATCTTTTGAATCGGTGCTTTATATAACATTGAACCTAGATATCATTAAAATATCGCTAAAAAGCTATCGTATGACATAGAGCTGCAATTTGGGCATTGCATGACATTGCTGACTTTCAGCTCCATACTAATATGGGCATGGTCCTTTCTTTTATGAATGATTTTCGAAAAGCTACCTAAAGGGATCAAAAGTTTAGAGCTGTGTTGCAAACCATGCTCCACCTTCTATCCTATCCGCTGAGCCCCAAAACATACAGTCAAAGCGACCTCGGCACTCCTACCAACAAAGCCTGCAAAGTTAGACCAACAAACTCGCGCCACTAACAGAAGAACAGTGATCTTTACTACCCTTACAATAAGGTTGCTTTAGGCCTGCAGCTGTCAAGTGGCAAAATAAATTCGAAAAGACTGTACACTAAATTCCTTTGCGTAAAAAATAAAGCAAGTACAGGAAGGCAGAGAAGTGTTTACGGCCATACGCTACCGTTTGCGATAGTGTTAAAATGTTGTGAATTTATAGCTGTTTGGCCCTTTGGCTAGATCAGGGTGATTGCAGCCCATTTTATTATTCGTTTTAAATTGTAATGGGGTGCTGATGGGTTGGCCACGTGGGGGGTATATTGTGGTGGGGAACAGTTTGGGGTTTTAGAAATTAATTGTAGTGGGGTAGTTAACATTTAAAAAAAGGTGATATTGTGAGTGCGTGGTACAATATAACTAATTGTTTGGGAAATATGATAAGTTATCTTATTGTATAAGAAAATTAAAATTGGATCGTAAAATTCCATTGTTTTTTAACAAAAAATAGTAATTAATTTAGCAAAGACATTTTATGTTTTCTGTTTATTAAATTTACAAGTTTTGAGCTTTTATGAAAAAAGAAATTACTGAACGCAATGATTTACAAAAATTAAATTATAATTATGTATGTTAAATTATTTTGATCATTAAACATAACATACTGGAATTAATAAATATTTCTGTTTAAATAACAGATTCACAATATTTTCATATTATGATTATAATTTTAACACATATAAAAACAAAATACGAATGAACGAAATAATTTATATTTGCTTTTGAACTAAAATAAATAAATTTAAAAACCGTAACATTTATAGTTGGCAAACAACCAACGTTGATCAAAGAAATCATAAATTTATAATTATTTTAATCATGATTTTATTATTTTATAAAAGATAGGTTGGCGGATACGTACAGACATCGTGAAATCTGCCATTTCTTTTATTTTTTTACAAGCCCACAAAATACCATACTAGGTTAAAGTCTAGATTTGAAACATACATAAACTTGCACTCCACCCCGACTTCGCTCAAGTAGCATTTTTTTTTTCATTCTTAAATAACAACCCTACAGAAAATCAAATCTTTTTATATTATATTAATGTAGATTATGTGCATTTAATATCGTAAATCTGCAAGAAAGATCAAACACGTTTCTGAAATCAAGCTCTAAGTTTCAAAATACTTAAAATTCTGCTCACACACAACAAAATGGAGCGTGAAGCATACAAACGAATCTCCGGGAATCAAACGGAAAATCACTTTCAAATCGAAACAATAACGTCGCAATCAAAATTCTATTTTATAACCCTTAAAATAGAACAGGAAATCGTAAAACACTGGACTTCTGAAAAAGAATACCGCAACACCAACACTGAAAAATGCGTTTTAATTCGAAGAAAATACAGTTTATTTTTGTGGAGCAGTTTAAAAGACCATACATCAGAGTAATAAAGGAGGCGAGCTAAATTTTTATTCGTGTTTTTAATTAAACAAGAGTTTTAAAATGTTTCGGACATTTTCTATTGCGAGAATGGCGCGAGAAAATTGCTGGTCACTTTTGAAAAAAGAACGGGCCGGGCGCCATGTTTCTTTTTTATCTTTTCTTTTTCTAAAATTTACGCGGTTTTATAAGAAATATGGTGTGTGTAATGTTTTTAGTGCCACTTGGCTTATTTTCTACCGTTTTGCATGGAAAATGGGATGTTTAGTGAATAGTGTGATCTTATTTACATAAATTGAAGATAATTTTGGTGTTTACGAGTACTGTTTCTATTCAAAGTGCCAGCTACAATAAAATAACCAATTTTCAACATTTTGAAAATGTTTTTAAAATTACTTTATATCATTTTTATGCAACTATAAAAAGTGCATTTAAAATAGCGAGTTTCCTAAGTGCCTTGGAAAGCACGTTAAGCATTTTTGATCCCGGCTGTCATTTGTAGATCTTTGACAGTCGTTACTGTTAGTCAGAAGCTTTATAGTCTGACAACCAGTCTTATAATGGTGTATCGTATTATACCCAGTTACTGAGTTGTGGAGGTCTGATAGGCAGTTGCTCCATGTAAAATACTGATATTCAGCTGCATCTGGTTCAACTGGAAGTCGACCACAACATGGTTGGTAAAAGTCAAGCAGATGTTGATGACAATATTCTTTCATACTTGTTTAAACTTAGTTAAACAGCCATTACTCTTAGTGTCTCATATTTATAATTCAAAACCTTATTTTTTTGTGCTAAAATCATCAAATTAGTCCTCCCATCTAGAGTGGAGCAGAAAGGACTATCAGACTCGACTGACTAAAATCCACGACGCTCCTTCAATAGCTCTTTACCTTCCTTACGGTAAACTATTAAGACAGTTTCGCGACCTCATAATTCCAACCCGTCACCCGATTTCGTCCCTTAAACATTAAAACCGCAATTCATCACTCACTAAGTACAAAACAAAACAAATTAAGGGCACATAACGCAGTTAAAAGATATAATTTGAATGCTCGTACCCTAAGTTGGGGCCATTTGAATTCCTGACAACCCCATCTGGACATTATAGGGACAAATGAGGTGATATATCTATACATGGTTAAGGAGATAAATTCATTTGGTTTCATCATTTAATTTTCATTTTTTTCGGCATTTACCCCCTTGTTTTTAGAGGGTAAAGTTGGAAATTACCCCTTTTTGGGGTAAAAGATGGATATCGTTACCTTTTTTGAAGTTGTCGCTATTTTTGTTGTACAGGAGTCACATGACACTTGACTTTGACAGGCCTGTTGGTCTAGTGGTTAGTGACCCTGACTGCTATGCCGAAGGTCGTTCGATTCCCACCCAGGACAAATGTTTGTGTGATGAGCACGATCATTTGTTCTGTGTCTGTGTGTAATTTATCTATAATATTTATGTATTTAGAAATATTTAAGTATGTTTATCAGTTGTCTAGTACCCATAACACAAGCTCTGCTTAGCTTGGGACTAGTTGGCGTTGTGTGATAGTTGTGGAATATTATTATTATTATACTTTAAACATTAATTTTCTGTATTTGAGTATTTTTTTTTATAGCCGCAACAGAAATACATTATCTGTGAAAATTTCAACTGTGTAACTATCACGGTTTATAATATACAGCCTCGTGACAGATGGACAGACAGGGGGGGTATTACAACGTCTTATTCCGGCGAGTGAAAGTGACAGAGCTATACAAGTCGTCTAGCGCCATCTCGTTCACTCACTGGAACAAGCCTGGTTTTAAGACGTAATACCCCCCCAGGCATACGTCTTAATAATAGGGTTCCGTCTTACCCTTTAAGGCACGGAACCTTAAAAACTTTATTTTTATTGATGAAAGGGATAAAAATATAACGTAAAAGTGTCTTCTTTCTACTCCACAACCATATAAGCATAAAACCGTATCATTACGCAAATATAAACAGCAGTTTCCGACAAAAATGGTGACAGACATACGAACAACCTCTCACTTCGAGTCCAATCAGAAACCGGTTGAGTACTTGGGTTCAACTTAACTGTTAGTTTAGAAATAACTTAATTAACTTGAACTTAGGATCAATGGTTTGCGAGAGTCATTAATTTTGAAGTTTTAATTGGATTTTCGAATCTATGTACTTAGCAGTTTGAGTTCCAGGCCTTCTGCGTAAGCTCGCCCTACGTTAGGCATCATATCTTTGTTTGTGGGTTAGATTGAGGTCAAAATCAAACCCCTTTTTAATACAATAGGTACTCTTATCTAAACATACATATAACTCAAAGGTGACTGACTGACATAGTGATCTATCAACGCACAGCCCAAACCACTGGACGGATCGGGCTGAAATTTGGCATGCAGGTAGATATGATATGACGTAGGCATCCGCTAAGAAAGGATTTTGATCAATTCTACCCCCAAGGGGATAACATAGGGGATGAAACTTTGTATGAAACTAAGTCAATTTGATAAAAAATACATTGTTAAGTTCCGACATCCACGCGAACGAAGTCGCGGGCACAGCTAGTTAAGATATAAAGTCATATTGTTAAAAATAACGGTTCTAGATATAAAGTCATAATTATTGTTAAAAATAACGGTTCTATGCTACGCCGTAGCACTCGCCTACGGCGTAGCATATTTTTATGATTTGTTGCTACGAAATTCGTAGCACGATTTCAATACAAAGCTAGATGGTGGATTATGGTAAGCGTCCACAGATCCGCATCGCACGTATCGGACGCATCGCATTAAACGGATTTCTGTATCGGCAGCGATCGGATTGCCGACGCGAGTATCAGAATCGGATTGCCGATGCCACCTTCATTTGGTTTTTTTTAGTGTTCGTACGTTCGGAAAGTGTTTGTGAGAAAGGAGGAAAGCGATGCAGAAGTTGTTATTGCTTGTTTTTTAGCAGAAGATCGAACGGATGCGGATCAGTGGACGCAGTTGTATGAGTTTTAATACAAGGCAAACTAAAATCCGTTACGTACGATACGTCCGATACGTGCGATGCGGACCTGTGGACGCTTACCATTATGGCCCACTCCCTCTCACAGAGAAAAGGTCTGTGTCCCAGCAGTGGGAACATTGACAGGCTTATGATGATGCTCAGCGCCTTTTAAAGTTTAAAACAAATAATACTTCAATATGACTTCTCTACCTACCTCGTTTATAAATAGCAAGTCGTGAAGTAAAAACCGTAATAAGTGTAATTACCGTAATTATACGATTATTGAGTTAACTGTTTGAACGATGTAATCGTTAAGTATCGGTACAAAAGAGGTGTTTTTTGCGAATATATTATTACTCATACATTGTAGCAATTAAGTGGTTTTGCGGTTGTCAATACATGGATATTTTAAAATGTAATACTTTATTCTTAACGGGGCGTAGAGGGCTAAAACTTGCCAGGGTTACTTTAGACTTCCTAGTTGTAAGTCGTAGGTTCGAACCCAGCCTGTGACTATAAGATTCTTCATCATCATCATCTGCCTCCCTTTTCCCAACTACATTGTGGTCGGCTTCCAGTCGAACCAGATGCAGCTAAATATCAGTATTTTACATGGAGCGACTGCCTAATAATCGGACCTGCACAACTCAGTGACTGGGTAATTAACCATTACAACGGTTTTGTGGGGCTTAATTTATAAGTTTGTATTATTTTGAGAAAATAAATAAATAAATAATAAAAATAAATAATACCCCATGATAAAACTGACTATAAGATTCTTACTGACTAAAAGCTACCCCGTTCCTTCGGTTGCCATTTGCGTTCCAGGGTCACAGTGTCCTTTTAAATAGTCCCATGTACTGTCGGGGCCGCCTACTCCTCGGGGTTATAACAAAGTGTTTAAAGATTGTAAGTAAAGAATACATTTCGTTTTACACAAGTTCGTTCAATACCGAGATTGGCTTTTTTTTGTTACAGATGTGTGATAAATAGATGTGGCATGGGTAAGTCATCTTTTTTTACTGAATTAGTGTGTAATAGTTATAAATTAGACATTGTTTTAGGCTATCACGGTATATTTGTAATATGTCACTTACGGTATATCTTCCGTGATTAAATAATTCTATGAGTTCCCAGTAAATAATTATTTATATAATATCCCGTAAGACATTATAAATTTTGTTATAATTAATTGTTTTAAATCAAATTAATATACTTGAGACTCTTTCATGTAATGAGTGATGAAAAATTTACTATATTGATTGGCAGCGAGAGTACAGATTCCTTTGATATAATGAGATTAAAACTCTTTTTCTGATACGTAACATGCTGTTATTTTTCCTATACATCTATGCTAGAAGCCGCTTCACCCGTGTTGAGGACAAAACATATGATAAGAAAGAATTCAATTCTTTTACACTTTAGCGCATCCATTTTCAACACACAATAGTTTCACACATCCATGTCTCCTATTACATATTCAGGACACGCACACTCAACCTAACTCAGAGCACATGGACTTTATTTCAAAAGCAATAAAGCCTATAATCGCTTGCACAATTTCTATCATTCCTCCGCAAGTCTATGAAGCAATATTGAATCTTGTTTTTTAGAAGATAGAGTTGATATTTTATTGTGGGTTTTGAAGTATTTTTTTCGCGTTAGAATAGATTTTCTCCTACTTTGATTTTTAAAGGGCACTTAAGGGTGGATTCTTATTACATAGAACATGCTTTGTTTTTCACACCCCTTCTAGTGGGAAAAAAGATTTTGTTTGTCAAAGGTATTTAGGAAATAAACATAAAAATGCAAATGGAACGTAAAAGATTTAAAAAAGGGTTTATTTTGTCACTGCGGTTTACTTTTACCGGGTCCCAGGACTATCTAAGAAGGACACCGCGGCCCTGAAACAAAAGGTATGTAAAGGAACAGGGTGTTTTTTAGTCACTAATAAATAGTCTGAGAGGACCTATGTAACAATTTATTTAGGTAATATAATTCTAAGAAACGACATACTTTATTATAAACTAGCTTCTGCCAGCGACTTCGTACGCGGATCCTGTTGCTTATGCCAGCGACAATGGGGTCGTCAAAATCGAAGATCGGAAACGTCTGATGTCGAATTCTTAGACCTGGGGACGGGAAAACAATGGGACGCGCGTGACGATTGCAGACGTTCCAGATCTTTCATTTTTGTAAGTCAACAGGAAATGCCCATCAGACTAAACAACTCTTGCTAAGATGTTATTCATATATAATATGTATATGTTTTAGTGTAGCTGGGCTCTTGGAATTCCACATCAGTTGTTCCAGATCTCAATTTTCATACGTCAACAGAGAGTGCTCATTAGGCTGAACAACTCTTGCTAAGACGTCATTCCTATATATATTATAGTGTAGCTGGGCTCTTGGAGTTCCACATCAGGTGTTCCAGATCTTCAGTTTTTATACGAAAACGGGGAGTGCTCATCAGGCTGAACAACTCTTGCTAAGACGTCATTCCTATATATGTAATAGTGTAGCTGGGCTCTTGGAGTTCCACATCAGGTGTTCCATATCTTCAAATTTATTTTCTCAGCAGAAAATGCTCATCACGTGGAACAATTTTTGCTATGGTGCTATTTTTGTATCTCTTAAAGTTTAGCTGATCTATTGCAGTCCTGCATCAGGTGTTCATGTTTCCAAGATAAATTATAGCCTATATGTTGCCCAGACTTAATAGCTATACAACAAAAAAAAATCAAATCCGTCCAGTAGTTCCGACGATTAGCGTGTATGGAGTAACTGCTCCCGTTTTCCTTACATTTTTCTTCACTGCTCTGCTCCTATTGATTGTATCGTGATGAAAAGTATACAATAACCAGCGCAGGAGTATGAAAAATAATTGTACCAAGTTTCGTCAAAATCCGTCGAGTAGTTTTTGTTTCTATAATGGTTATACAGACAGACAGACAGACAGACAGACCGACAGACAGACAGACAATAATTTTATTAATTGCATTTTCGGCGTCAGTATCGATCCCTAATCACCCCCTGATAGTTATTTTGGAAATATATTTCATGTACAGAATTGACCTCTCTACAGATTTATTATAAGTATAGATATAGAAGAAGATAGATAGATTATTTACCTACTACCGAATGAATACTATGAAAAGTGAATGTAGCTTTCTAATGGTGACAAAAGTTTTGAAATCGGCATAGTAGTTTTTGAGCTCATTACAAACATACACACACACACACAAACCACATTTTTTCCTCTATTAATATTAGTGTGGATGAAATAATTTTCTACGGAATTTCAAACTATTAAAAAAAGTTCAAAAAAATATCTTCATTCGGGAATCGAACAGGAGACCTATAGGCCATCAATAAAAATACCTACATAGACTCGCCTTCTTCCCATGGGGGGTAAGCAGGGACTACAGAGCGTCACCTGCTTTGAGCCTTTCGCTTCATCCACATTCATGCATCAATAAAAATACCTACACACAATCGTAATAAAACAAAGTATGAAACATTTTGAACGTAACGACTTAGAATTCTGTCGATCCCTATATCAAGAACAATCCGCGATAAACGGACCAAATCAAGTTATTAGGACATTCCTTGATGAGCAAAAACTCCTGCGCATGGTGGCCTGTTCTTAGTAGCTAGGGATGGGACGAGTCGATGATTTTTTTTGTCGATGTTGTTTTTTGGCAGCGATTTATTTTTTATGTGTTTCAACATGGTGGATGACTTAATAATCATCGATAATTGTTTGCTAGTTAATAAAAAAATACTAAGTGTAGATTTTTTTTTGTTCAATTATAGTTCATAAACTGATGTTTTATTTTTTCTTTGTATACCTATCTTGTTTCAAAATATAAATACATTCATTTTCTAGGCCATTATAAAAGCAAAAACCTGTTTCATGAACACAATAGAAAATCTGATCGTCTAGTTAATACGAGTTCTTCAAGTACAAAGAACTCATTAATTATTGATTTGACATAATGTCTTAATCACTCAATTCCATGAGAACTGAAGAATGAACGACAAACCAGAATCATTCAGTCACTCGTTCGCCTGCCCTGACATATTTTCACAATTTATTACGTAGCCCTAATTTATCGACTTATCTACCCAAATTAGTCCTTAATAATAAACCCATAATGCAGAAAAATCCGGACAAACCCGTAGTGTATGGATGGCATCTGTTATTGCCCTATACAATACCGTAAACGGTTGCCATTAAAAATAAAGACGTATTGTTGCCTAGGGATGGGACATCGATTGTTATCGATAAGCTGATCATATCGACTTTTAGAAATAGTTCAATTTTAGATGCAAGGGAAGATGTTTTTGAAAAAAGCTGTTTTTCCTGATTATTTTGAATTTAGACTCAAGATATTTTTTGTGACGGATTTGTCACTGCTTATTACGTAATAATAATTTGGATCGAATCTATAAGACGCTATCTGTATTGCGTCAAATAAAATACAGAAACAGTTTTTTTTTTTGTTTATATTATGTTATTTTGCGGACATTTAGTTATCATCAACAAAACCACTTTTAAGTTTTGAAACCAAGTTGTCAAGTTTCTGACTCATACGACTTAGTCAACTATTTTAAAGAACCATGAAATTAAGAAAATTACTTTAAAGAACATTACTACCTTGAAAAATAACTTACTCAAGAAAACAAACAAACCATGTGGCCAACTATTAGGTTTTGAATTTAATCATAGTTAATTAAAAACAAACAGTTTTACAAAATAATAAATGCATTGATACAAAGCAAGTATCAATTTTGTTTATAGGCTCTCATAAAGCCCACCTCACGACCTCGGGGAATACGACTTGCAACGCAACTCAGGTCAAGCCAAAAGAGCGTTTGTCACTTGTGTCTATCTTGTACATCCTAAATACCATCGTGCTTGTAACAGATGATGGAACATATCAAGGTACAATCAGTCTACGTTTACTGGGATACAATTCTTCTTTTTATAAGACAATGTAGTCTGTAATCAACTCCAAAGGCCCAGTGTGGGATTGTGGATGTCAAAAGGCTTCAAATTTTTTCACCGTTTCGAAAGATGTTATAAAACCCTTTTGTGCAGTCAATGTCACTTACAACTCGAGATAGGCCATACTTACCTTATTATTCGAGCCTATTTACTATTACTGAGAGGACGCCTATGTCCCAGGAGCTGGAATTGTGTTGGCTTATTTTTATGTCGAAAAACGCTGGTCGTTGGAACGTTTAGGTCGTGGCCAAGCCGTAAAACATTGTCAATCTTAGACACAATTATATTATTAAGCAATTTGCTTTTCAATGGAACCTTTATTGGACATGGCTGGTATATAAATATGTTGTTGAGGTTATTAGAAGCTGTTTACTTCCTGAATTATTGGAAAATTATTTAATCTGAATTGTGGATTATACAGTAATTCTTCTGTAATTTTCACTAGCCCTGAATAAAGTGTTAATAAATAACACGCTTATCATTGCATAGTAAATAAAATTGAAAACCGTTATGGATTTCTTGTCGATACCGCCGATCAATTTATTTCTGGTTTCTTTCCTTTTTTTATATTCTTTTTTATCTTCTGGTACGCAAATTTTAATATTAACTGTTATATTAAATGCTAAAGTGAGAGTATTTTGTTGTCATAATGCATAAAAAAGAAAAAAAACTTACGCCGTAACCTCCGGACCGATTTTATTGAATTTTGAACCTAGAAACAGTTACAGAAAAGCGAACAGAAAAAAAGCTAGTATATTTATAAAGATGGAATAAAAGTAAAAGTCCGTTACAGTAATCGTCAATGTGATGTTTTGAACTCGTGTCAAAATCTATCGACAAAATTATCGATAACTACGCGCACATCCCTGTTTTTCGCTGTAATCCCAATTGTCACAGTAGCGGGAAGGTCTGCACTAATTAGTTGTGATGGGTGGTACGTATAAACGATGTACAGGTAGGTGATAAAGTGTTTATCGATAAATTTAAAAAAAGCTTCACCATTCCTGCCCTTTTCACATTCTATAAAATAAAATTAAAAAAATAAACCTAAAAAAATATAATATATAGAATTTCTTTACTGTGGCAGGTAAATTGAAATAAAATTACTTTTTTATTATTATTAATTTGAACCTATGTAACTATGAAGACAGACACGTGAAAAGACAGTTTTACGTAAATTTAATGTAGTTTGAAGTCAAAATCAAAACTAAGTTTTAAATGTTGCCTTGTTTTGTGAATTCAATATTTCAATTTACCAGAGGTTCTTTCATTACAAGTATGATTATGATTGGTGGTACCATCATAAAATTCTTCCTTCCGCCCTAGATGAAGCCGAAGAGTCAGACTGTCAGGCTCTTACATGACTAAAATCCACCCCGTTTTTCGATTGTCCTTTAAATTCCAGGGCCATCGCAATTTTTCCTTCTTTGACAGTCCCACAATTCGCCAAACACTTGAGCATTACCTACGAATCAATGAGTAAACGAATCACTTTTGCTCATCATAGTACAGACATTTTTGTCATACTGATCAAATATTTTATCTTATCCAAAGAGGTTTTGATTTTACTTTTTATTTAACATTGTGGATGATCAGGTGGGTTCAACACCTTGCTATTATTACGACTCTTTAGTAAATAATGATAGGCAGAGAAGAAAATTGATTAAAATTCGACTTAGCCCCCATTCGCACAAGCGCTTTTTTTCTGAGAGAGTAAAAAGCGCCGAAATAGAACAAATGCATTGCCATGTATGTCTTCACACGTCAGCGCTTTTAAAACGCGGCCATTTTTTTCGAACTGTATTTGATTTCAAGTGCTGGCCCTATAGCCAAACGGCAAGCGACAATCGCTAACGTTCAGCAGTCGCTAATACATTTTCAACTTTATACCCCAGTGCATTAAGTTAAAAATTTATCAACGATTACAGATCGTTTTCGTTTGTTTCGTTCGCTATCGCTCAGCAGTCTTTACTAGATTTTCATCTTTATGCGATGGGGTATAAAGTTGAAAATGTACTAGCGACTGCTGAACGTTAACGATTGTCGCTTGTCGTTTGGCTACAGGCTCTGGTCGGTGATATTTAAGTTCAATTTACCTTTTTGTTCCAAGTCAGCGCTTTTTTACCGCCCGTAAAAAAAGCGCTCATGCGAATGGGCTTATGAATAATGGCTGTGTGGAACGAGTCACGACACTATAGACTTCAGCACCTCGGCAATCGTGTAGATTATGGTCCTTTTTTATCGTGGTAAAATCATCAAATGAGTCCTCCCGTCCAGGGCGGGACAGGAAGAACTGTCAGAATTGTACTGACGAAAAATCACGGTGATCATTTAATAGCCCTGTACGTTCTAGGGTCGCGGTTGCCTGATGCCCTAACCTAACCGCAATAACAGATATTTTATCTCATCATCAGCCAGAAGACGTCCACTGCTGAACATAGGCCTCCCCCTTAGACCGCCACGCCGAACGACAATTCGCCACTTGCATCCATCGGTTGTCCGCGACTCTCACGATGTCATCGGTCCACCTAGTGGGAGGCCTACGCTGCGTCTTCCGGTCCGTTTTATCTTACTTCATCATACTTTCAATGAGAAGAGTCTCAAACGGTCACCCAACCTTTGCCTATGCGGACGGCGAGTAATGGCCGATGGTCCGATCATGGACCATGCCCAGGTCGACGGCGCGTTTTCCCCCCTATCTATCAATCCCCCTTAGAGGACCAAAGCCTGCCGTCCTGTCCAAGGTTAGGACTGATTTGATGATTTTAGCAAGAAAAAAAACATACAATAATTACTACCACAAACCCATCTGTCTCTTACCCGCGACAACAGTTGCTTTAGCAGTGCAACAAATGAAAATGTAAAATCCTACTTTCCGAGCAACAAAAAGCTAACATTATTTCATCCGTATGTCAGCTATTATGTAGGAAACTAAAGGTTAGTTCGTGTGAACGTGGAATGTGACTGTTTCCATTTTGGGACATCAGTAGCAGTTATGGTTCAACGGGTAATTAACTCGCTTTTCGCGCTTAACGATTTTTAGGGGTCCGTGGGAAAAGTTGTTGAGGAAAAACCTTTTAGTTTTTTTTTCCGTTGTACTTGATACAATAACTTTTTTTTTTGTTTTATTGAAATGGACAAATTGTTTTTCGACAATAAAGATAATATATTTGTTATGTAGTTTTGTTGCAAATGCCTTCTTGCGACAATACTTTGGTCTTTTAGCCTTTTATTATCTTTTTACTAGCAATCTGCTATAGTCTAAAAAATATCCCAGGAACACAATTTTGGGACAAAAAGTATCCTATGTCTTTATCCAGGTTATAAACTATCTGAGTACTAAATTTCATTTAAATCCGTTCAGTAGTTTTTGCGCGAAAGAGTAAAAACAAAAACGTGTATCCTTTTAAACTATTGTGTATGTAACATTTTAAATAGTAGTAAGTTAAAGTAATTAAATGTAAGATATTTTTGTAAAACTAAAAAATATCTAAACGTTTAAGATTAAACCCGATTGAGAATTTGAAAACATTACATCAATATTTATGATACCACAGACAATACACTGCCCATTTAAAATACCACTAAAAAGTTCTAATACCATTTATCCATGGCCGCGGGGCTAACAAATTGCCGTGACTCCAGAACGTATAGGGCAATAGCCCTTGAACTGACTAAAATCTACAGTGTCCTGCAATAGCAGGACACTGTAGATTTTAGTCAGTTCAAGTCTGACAGTCCCTCCTGCCCTGCCATAGGTGGGAGGACTTGATGATTTTACCAAGTAAAATAAAAAACATTTATCCATTGTACAGAACCATAGAGCAAAATTCACGGTCGATTACACCTCATTCTATTGCAGGCATAGACAATTGACGATATACTCGTTTGTTTCATTAAATTCTCAGAAATGTAGTTACAGCTAAAAAGTACTGTGTTAATTGATTAATTGCTACTGTATGTATGTTTGTGTGCGAGTGTGAATAAACATGTTATATACGAAGTATGCTAGCGTTTTGACCGCGGTTCCGTTCGTGTTCTGGTTGGAAATTATCACTGGGGATATTTTTGGGTTACGTACCCTAAAGGTAAGACTGGACCGTTTTTATCCTGGTAAAATCATCAAACGAGTCCTCCCACCCAGGGCAGGGCGTGAGGGACTGTCAGACTTGTACTGACTAAAATCCACGGTGTCCTTCAATAGCTCTTTATGTTCCGGGGTCATGGTAATTTGTTAAAGACTTAAGACTCCGCTGTCCGTGCGTCTGGCTCTCTGTCTGTATGTACGTCTGTAACCAGGCTGTACCTCATGAATCGTGATAGTTAGACAGTTGAATTATTCACTCGGCTACAAAGAGATTTAAAAGAACCTATAGAGCGGGCATTGGGAAAACTGTCAAAAATTGTCAAAATTGTTGATGCCGTGCGTCAGTAGCGCTATCTTAGCGTTGCATAGCAACGCGACTACTAGACTGAGGGACTTTTTACCTATTGGTAAAAAGTTTTGGATCACAAATTTCTTCGTGATGTCCCGTCTATTGCTCGTATATAGTTTAATGTCTTTGCTCGGCTATAACAACAAACACTAAAAAAACAGAGGCTTCCGTACAACAAACGTGATTATATTTCCGTTTTTTCTTTAAATATTATAATTTGAATTGGAAATAATAAAGCTTTCCAAAACTTTTGTAAGTTCTTTTTAGTTCTTACGAAGATAAGTCCGTACGTCCGAACATACAAATTTATTTATAGCTATTAAGTTTTTTTTTATATAGCGTTAGGCTCTTGTTTGACCCCTATATCGCCTGATGGTATATATAATATAAGCGATGATGTGATCGACATATGAATGTATGCAATTTATGATAAAGAAAACAAAGAAAGTCTTTTTTTAAAAGCCTACTCTTTCCTCTGTCTTCGATAACTTCTTATTAACAAACTTTCAATTCTATCGGAAACTGTCTAGTTTATCCAATAAGTTTCTTTTTCTTACTTTTATTAACGAGCTTTTATTAAGTTTTTTTTTAAATTAATATCAGAAGTGAACGTTGATCGTATAACAAGCTTTAGCGTAAAACTTTCCAAAAACTTTCCTAAATAAAACTTCACTTCATTAAAGAAATTTTTTTCTTAGCCCTGTTGCCAATAATTTTCGTGATTTATTCCCATATTGTTAAATTCTGATAATTAATTGACCTTTAGGAAAAAAAAAGGTGTGCGAACTTCTTTTCAATTAAAGAGCCAATAAAAAACCACTTATAAAGTTCTTATCTCAACCGAAAATATTAAACGGCTTTAAAAGTTCAATGCATAATAAATAAATATTACTACACATTTCACACCTTAACCAAAAAAATACAATTTATCGAAGCTATATTTTATTTCAAAAATAATTATATCCCGCCACGGAATCTCACCTTAAATGCTACTGGGCGTTGCCAACATAACGCGACTGAAGCAAAATGGCGGACGTTCGAAAAAAGAATAATTGCACGATATAATTGAGCTAAATTGTTTCATTACTTCACCTGTTAATTCTACAAACATACTCATGCTGCTTACTCAAAAAAATCAATCGATTTACCGTCTTATTGCCACGGAAAAAAAGACGTATTGCAAAAAAATAATCTTTAGTTAACTGTAAAAGTTAAATTGTCTATGCTTATGGAAAAATAAAGGTAGTGTCAATGTGTTAAGGGTTTCCCGTTGGTATTGCGAAATTAAACTCTATATTTTGCTAAATAGAGTTGAATAATGGTTGAGAAACGTGTTTTTTAATAATTGGTGTGGTATAATTATGTTGTCAAGGCATTTTTTTAAATAATGAGGCTCTTTTAACAGCGGTTGCGATGAAAGATCGAACCGGTTACCGCTTTACTCTGTAAGCTTAAAGCGAGTGATTATGAAATTCTACTAGATTTTTTCATAGCCATTAAAACGTTTTTTTTTTGTGAAATTAAACTCAAACAACAAAATGGCGTACAGGATAATGCACGCATTTTACTAGGTTTACTTAATGTTCGTTTCTGTTTTATTTTACTAAATGAGACTCAATCTTATTTCCAAAAAAATTCATTTTCAATTCCAATAAGTTACAATCTGATTACAACTAATTGCGAAAGTTAATAAATTATCTATCAGAAATCTTATTAAATTGATTTACTGAGACATAAAATTTCGATTGTAAATCGTGCATTAGCAAATTGAAAGTGCTATTATTTGCGTTAGGTAAATCATTTTGAAAACTTCACACCATTTTTAATTTACACATGCGAGCAAAAGTATGGAATCTCTTACTTGGATTGATCAGGGATAGCTTATACGAGTAGATAACTTTGGTATCAATTTAAACCGAACAGTTAAACCTTTAAAATGGTACCATTTTTCACAATGTATTGCTATGACCTGATGTTTGCATTAAACAATATAATTCCAACTTCAGTCTAGCCAACATAATAAATGTGTAAGAACCATGGCTACCAACCCGACGGCGACGGGCGCATTCTGAGCTAATTTTAATTCCAACTGAACCCTTTTGCGGTGGTAAAACTGGCTAGTAGGATAAGGGTCCTATAGGAGGATATTTTTATGATATTATCCTGTTAGACTAGTGTAGAAATGGTGTATTTTGAAAAAAAACCGTAACCCTTTATTATTAACGAATTGTTTGTAATAATTATGTGTTATTCTTTGTAACTTCAAGATATTTCTGATAATAATCTATTCGCTTCTATAATTTACAAACTAATCATGTCCTACAAAAGATAAAAAAACCCTTTTTCTACCCTTCCGCTTACCTCTCTCCTTATTAGTAGCCCATATTTCCCCACCCCTCCCCTCCTGATAACAGTAACAAAATGGTGGTAGCATTAATATTAAAAAGTGTTAAAAAGAATATTCATGAACCTACCAAGCATAACCGAAAGTCAAAGGTTCATTTACAAGATCAATCCCAACATTATATTCCATTCACAAAAACAAACAGTTTTAAAACAATAATAACACTTTTAAATTACTTCCATTGTTTTCTAGAAAATTCACATTCGAATTGTTTCCGCCATTTTCTCGTGTCATGTCACTGTGACAGCTGTCAAGGCCGCCATCTTGTTGACATGGAATGTCAACGATTTATTGTGTTGCCTTCCAAGTTTGAATTAGTGATGTGTTTTTCTTTGAATTTGTGCAAATATCGTCACGGTTTGTTATGTTACGGGGTTTTAAAGTCAGTTTTCATTTAGGTTAGGTACTATTTATTTAACACAGTAAGTATTTCAAAATAATTACAGTATTATACCTACATTTTATCAATAACCTATATTAGGGTCTGCTTCCAGTCTACTAGTTGCAGCTAAATATCAGTATTTTACATGGAGCGACTGCCTATCTGACCTTCACAACCCAGTTACTGGGTATTGGAAGTAATACGATATCCCCAGATATGACATACTTTCGAGCTTGTCACTACCCACAACAACTGTCAGAGATCTACAAATGACAGTCGGGACCAACGGCTTAACACACATTTGCAAATAATTATGAGTCATTGGAACCTAATATTAAACTAGAATATATTTTAAGTAACTTAGTATTGCCTTAATTATAAATGACTAAAGCATTTGACCAATACAGTTCTAGAGTGAATCTAATAAGGCTCGGTAATTTGATTTCTTATTGGTATTTGATAAAGTTTATGCAATTTACATCTAAATGCGAAAAGTGAATTTCTTAAGGACACTAAAGAAAAGGGATTCTGAAATTAGGTGAATTGATATTATTAAGTATAATTTCCTGTAAGTTATTATTTCTTAATGGATTTCTTATCATTTAGAAGGCACTTTAGTGAAACGAACAATGAAATTGTTTCGACTAAAACAACAGCTATCTTTTAATTATTATTTTATCAGCCTTTACAATAAAATTGTGCTAAACGGTAAATATTAATCATTTATTTTAATTTTTGAAATGCGAGTAAAAGTCATTTTTTTTACTGATCGTGTCAGTGTGTACAAGCCACATTTTTCTTGAATTTTTTTAAAACGCAGAGAAAATGAGCCATTTTTTTCAATTTATTTTATTGAATACTTCTGGTTACTTTTCCACACCCGATATTTTATAAAAAATAAATAAGTAGATCTTTACTTGAAAAAATACGGTATCGGACACGAGTGAGCCTTAATTTTTTTTGGACGTAAAACATTCTTAAATCATTTAAAATAGGTACCTAGCACAAACTATTATTATTCTTAAGCCCCCACTCTCCAGTCACCCGCAATTTTAATTCCGTCTGACGCCTAATCGAAATTCACGAAATTAACATACAATGCAAAGAAAAAACAATCATGTGTAAAACATGATGACAGACATACATACAATCAGTGTTTGAATATATTATTAACGCTCAATATTAATAGGATAAATAAATATTTATTTAATACTCTCGAAAAGTACTACTGGGTTGTTTAAACAAAAATTTGTATGAAAAACAGTCGTATTTTTGTATAATTTACTTGTAACACCTATTTCTAACTGAATTAAATAATTTTACTAATTCCAAATCGTTCAAATTTTCACACTTTAATGCCAGTTAATACATAATTAAAAAATCAGTACAAAATATAATATATTTTCATATCTACGATATTGTTTACAGATTCAAGTCTTATAGCAAAGTAGCAATAGAATTTAAAGAGAAAAAAAAATCCTTTAAATTTATAAAATGTTTTCTTCTTTTATCCTTTTTTTATTTAAATCAGTAATTTAATTACTCCATTTTTTGTTTTTTCAACAGTTTCGATGCACACAAGTGCCGCGCCAAAATATTGTAGTCCCTATTCTTATTTGACTATAGAATCACTAAAAATTCCAGTAAACGCGACCCATACAAACGCAAGTCTACAAAAATAAATAATTCATATCCACACATCTTTGAACTGTCACTTTATAAAAACATAACGTCTACACTTTGACCCTTAAACTCCTTGCTGATTTGTCAAAACACTTTCACTATGAGAAAGCTGGTTTAAAAACGTGACATGTAGTCTTAATGTCATTTTGACAGCGACAGGTCCAGGCAGTCAAAAAAAATGTTCGATTTGTAAGGTTAGCTGAGATTCAAGATAAATACGTAAATTATATTAATAAACAGGTGCTATCTATTTTGTTGATGAGGTATAGATACCTAATTAGTGTCACAATTAATTTCTACACATCAAATCAGAATCGTAAAAGACTAATTACTAACCTATCTAATTATAAAATTAATATTACTAAACCGGATTTTAATATCCCATAGTAACTTATGAAACAGATATCCAAATAATTATAACAGAATAAAACTAATGATAAAATGTAAAGTTATTCACACGACACATTACATAAAACGGTGTAATCAATAAAATAATAATTATCATTAATGTTCGCGATACCGGTAGGCCACTATTGTTTATTATTTTTACATGTTTTTGTTTTTTGTGTTTGTAAATAATTATAAATGTAAACGGATGAGTAGAAAATGGATAAAAGAGATTATAAATAATGGAATAATCAGTAATAATAAAAGAAAAACATTTATCAAAACCAGTTAAAATTAGAAACCAATGGAACCATAATTATCCGGAAATATAAAATCGATACACTGAAATAAGTCAGAAAAAACGAATATCTATCACAAAAAAAAATCTACGTGTTAACAGAAAAAAAATACTTGAACAAAGTAGAGCATACTTCCCACCCGTAGAATCGTAAACCGACGGGGTATCAATAAGCCTATGGAGCGCTGCCCTAATTCTTGTTCTTTTTGTTATGTTGGCAAAAAGGCCGACGGCCCACCTAAGGGAGAGAGGACACCGACGGTTTATACATTAACTTCACAATTTATTTAGCAATAATAAATTAACTGTATTTCCCGACAGCTATAACCTTGGGGTCTTCAAGTCAAGAGTGAACAGGTTACTTCTAGGCAAGCGTGCTTCACCGTCGACCACACCTTCCCTTAAGTACCAACAGGAAAGATATCATTAAATAAAAAAAAATGCGAATGGCTTCAACCACGTGGTAATCGAAATTTATCCCAAGGGAATAAAATACCAGGATTAAAGGTGTTAAAACTAACTATAGCTATAACTAAGTAGGTACCTATAATCTACTTTTATGCCAATTTTCATCCAAATACGTTTTGCCGTTTCGTGACTAAGTCTTAAACATCTATCCATCCAAACATTCGCATTTGTAATGAATATTGTAAATGTCATGTACGAGTATTAATAAATGCTAAGAATTAATTCTTCGGGGTCGCGGGACTGCCTACACAGGTAACGATGACCCTGGAACGTCACGGACGGAAAGAACACCGTGAATTTTAGTCAGTACGAGTTTGACATTCCTTTCCACTCCACTCTTGGCAATAGGACTCATTTCATGATACTGACATACTAAAAAAAAACTCTAGTTGCCAATTCACAAAGCTAGTTTAATATCGAGAAGAATGGGCAAGAAACTCCAAAGAGACGCACTGTTTTATAAAAAGAAGCTCTATTACCTAATAAATTAAATAAAAAACTACATAGGTAGTTATTTACAAAAGGACGACGATTAAATGAGAAAAAACAACTGATACTTGACTTCCGGGCTATAATGTTAAATCTAGCAATAATAGAAAGTATAGCAACAAAGGCATAAATAATCATAGGCCATTTTAAATTCAATACCCGATAAACAAACAAACTCCTATTTTAAATTTCAAATGCAATAAAGATGTCCTATCCATTAGAACTCCCGTAAAGGACACCGCATTCAACCCAAAAATTAATTCAGAAAGAAATAAAAAACAAAACAATGTTTTTGAATAAATAAATACTAAAGTCATTACATTTGTTGGATGTGTCAACGAACAAAATATACCAGCATATGTTACGGATCATTTCTTTTAATGTATTCTAATACATACGCTATACTTCGAAGTCTCGTTGTCAAAATATTTATGTATGTTTTTGTCCGAACGGAATATTTTATGCGTCAAGTTGTGTAATGTCGATGAAGCACGAAGTTTCGTTTTTAAGTTCGATTGTTTATAGAATAGGAAATTGTAAAAAAGGGTTTGAAAAGCTAGATGGTTTGATAATGTCGTCAATGTAAACTATTAATGGTTTTGTCTAAAAAATAACAATTGCATGTTGTTTAAAAGCCATTGAGGCAGAAAAAAATACGGTAAAACTGCATTATTTAATAAACACTTCAGTTTTTTCTCGTAGTAATTGACTTCATAACAGCCTGATTAGATCTTAATCAATAATCCATAATTATCTGAAAATAGCTACTGTTCAACTTTTTTATCGATCAATTAAAAAAAATTGCTGCAAAAGTCGACGAAATGTCAAGAAAATAACTGGAGTAACCACGCAAACTAAAAATTTCTTACACAAAAAAGAAATGCGAAAACCCGCAATAATACCAACAGAAAAAACACTTGGCTGGCAAAATAAACAATAGTGCCACAAAAAAGAGAGAGAAAAAAATGTGTTGCCACTTACCGGAACTAGGCCTGTCACTGTATCTGGTGCAGTAAACCCACGCCGGCCATAAAGAAGCATTGCCCGACTGGCTATTAGTATCAGTACTTCCGCAAGTTGACACGGCCCCACTCGAAGTCGACGAAACCACAGAACTAGCAGAATCCGGCCTTTTCTGGTTCTCTATAACTTTTGGCATCTCCCTTTCTTTGGGCACCTGCTCCCCGATTTGCGAAACGGTCTGTCTTAACCCCCCAAGAGGTGGCAAAGACCCGAATTCTGATTCTTTAGATTTTAGGTAGTCGAAGCTGTATTTTTGGAAGTCATTCTGGGGTTTCGATAAATCGTATGGCTTGTACAAAATGCTGTGGTTCGGACCAACTGGTTTTGGACCTTCGATCTTGTTTGTTTTCCTTAACGCGTTCAAACCAAATTCGGGGTGTAAGATATTGTTAATTGAAAAGGCTACAGGTACCGACGGCTGCTGTCTTTGAGCTCGAAGTTTATCGGTATCGAATCTCTGGTTTTCTGTGTTTATTTGGGGCTTAACATCAGGCGTTTCTGGCCTATAGTAGCTCTGGAAGTTGTCCATTTCATTTTGGTGTTCAGGGCTCGGTGGAGGAGAATTTGGCTGCACTTTGACTATCGTCATGTTTGGGGAAGTTCGCTCATATCTTGAGTCGATTGTGGTACAAGTATACTGACTTGGTGGGCTGTAGTTCATTGGGTTCTCAGCATGAGGAGCAGGAACTCTTCCAGTGACAGGTCCAGGACTATTCGCCTGGTTCGGACTGCAACGATCTTCGAAAGCCATCTTCACACAATTTTCGAAACTGATTCGCGACTACAAGTTTATTAAAGTCAGTACATTATACAGCACAGTCCACATATAAAATAATGTCAGCTTAATTTGAATGAGACACAGTGTTCACATTAATATTTATCGGTATCGATTATCATGACTTCTTAATTCTACCGCACTAGTTTTTTTGATGCAAAGGGCGCGTGATGGACAGCCACGGCTGTCAGATAGAAATGTCAGTTGCGAGTGACGTGGGGACTTGTCCCGGCGGCGTCTGCCGTGTGACTGCGCCCCTCGTCTGTTCGGGGGGACACGCCCTCGGACAAACAAGCTTTTTACCCTTCCCCATTCGTTTTGTAGGCGTTAACCGTTCGCTTTTCATTGCTCGACAACATCTTTTACGTCCTCCATCTTTGTCTAACATATGGCGGTTCACTGAGGCAGAGAAAGATGGATGTACGACAATTGATTTAACCTGAGTGTGTATTTAGTGGGCTCCGACCAGATTTGTAATTCAGTTGTAAATTGCTTCTATGGCTCTTTCGCGCACCCATAATGTATCAATAATACGCGGTGCGCTTTGTACAGAATTTCAATTAAACTTTGACAGAATTATTATATTGATAGACGTCGCCATGTTGAATTATTGAACGGATATCGGCGAAGTAGGATTTTTTAAAGAAATTATAACATAATATTGTGGTAATTAAGTTGTGTTATTTAATATTAAATTGTATGGACGCGATAAAAATCTACAATTGTTGGAGTTTTATTGCTGTATTTAATTACCGTTTAGGGTTCTGTAAAAATGTTGCGGATTGTACTTTTGACCTACATTTCATTTTTATGCATGCATCATTTACCTTTTCTGGTGCCGCCTAAAAAGCTCCCTTGAGATTTGAGTCCCTCGCTTTATTTTATAGTAGACTTTGAAAATTTCCGTCGGTTGAAGTGTTTAATTAACGTTAAAACTATACTTACGCTTTAAACGCGGGATACAAAAAAATTCTTTATAAGTATTTCTTTTTTTTCCAGTAGCTTAAAACAATAATAGTGGGCTTAAAAATTATATTAAGAAATAGGGTCCACGGTTTATTCTTCTGCTTATTCCAAAAAAAATTGATCAAATGTAAAACATAAAAAAAACTTTTTTCATTTTAATTACTTAAATATTCTTGTGATTTTGAAAAGTTTCCAAATAGTTAAAATATATATTTATAAATAATATACTTACATACGGAACACCTGTTAATTTAGTCAAACTCAACTAAAATGTTTTTGCAATTTTCCACACAATCTTTTTACAGTTTCAATTATTTTTTTAATGCGACTTGTTTCACGCTTCAAAATCATTGCATTTCTGTAATAATCATTAATAATAACGTCGTTATAAATAATCTCAAAATGAGCGTGTCAATCAGATGTGATTATTAATTATTATTTCTTTAATTAATTTAGTAATTATCTTTCTTTCTTTATTGATCAATCAAGAAATATTTTTCTAATTATAATTTATGATATATCGGCTGATTGGTTTGGTTTTAAGTAGGTACTTTAATGCGTTCAAGTATTAATTGAATTTTGATAAGTAGTACCCTAATCAAGATAAGAATTTGCTATATTAGATTCTATAATAGGATCTGTGATTGGACATTGTAAAGAATGCAGAGATTTGATATGAGTATTCTTAAGATTATTTTGATATTTTTTTACTTTGAAGTTAATTGATTATCTATTTTTTCTGAAATAATTTCAACTACCTACTCCAACATATAGTCACTTATTTCACATATCTATTACTTTATCGTTTAAATATAAAATTATTTAAAAATACGTTTTTTTTTTATTTATATGGTTTAAAATTGTTTGATAGAAATAAAATGTGAATAAATATGTTTTGAAGTAGGTATAGGAAATATCATAACATTTATGCCAAAACTACATAATATATCGTTTACCGGTATTTTATTTTTAAAATAAATGAATCAGTACAATTCACCACACTAAAGCCAATCCTTTTTTTTTTATTCGACATCTAATCTAATTACCATCACCACAAATAACACTATGACATCACATTTTATTTGATTCGAAATAATTTAATTGGTATTGAATACACTGACCGTAACGTGAATACCAAAAGTTAACCGATTGTAACAAAGTGAGGTTGTGTAACAAAAAGTATTGAACCGGAAGATTGGAATAACAATTGTATGAGTATTTATTTCTGTAGATAATTGTTACTGTAGGTGTATTTACTATTGTTGTACATAATGTATAAATGATTGGACTTTGTTGTTGTTGCCCAGTTACTGAGTTGTGGAGGTCCGATAGGCAGTCGCTCCATGTAAAATACTGATATTCAGCTGCTTCTGGTTCGACTGGAAGCCGACCTCAATATAGTTGCGCTTGATAGTCCAGGTTTAAACCAAGGTTTATTTAGTTTTTGTAAAACCCCTTCTACACGATCCAAACCGACCGTTAACAGAGGTGTCCTTGGTCGCGTCAACCGTACCCAAACGTCTGGAACGCTGTCGGCCGAAGGTTGAGGCCGACACGGACGCAGCCTGTCGGGAGGAATGCGCTTGACCAAGGTCATCCAAAGTTCGTTTGACTCCGCCCATATCTGGTCGGCCGACCAACGTCTACACGGTAGATTTTCACACCAACCGGACGAAGGTCACCTTTGTCGGGCGGTCGGGTTTGATCGTGTAGAAGGAGTTTTATACGAATGACTCTGAATAAAACTCTACCTTGTTTCTTAATTTGCTGTCTTCTTCTTCATAATATTGGCGGTGATATGTATCACTAGTCTTCCCGGGGTTGCGCGACTGTCTTATCGGAACGTAAAAGGCTATTGAAGGACACCGTGGATTTTAGTCAGTACAAGTCTGACAGTCCCTCCCGCCCTGCCCTGGATGGAAGGACTCATTTGATGACTTCACTACGAAAAAAAAAGAAATGGCCTTACTACCACCATCCTTTCGGTGTCCGACGCCAAGCAGTGTGTATTTACGTGCTCCTTCGGTGCGCAGGAGTCTCAACTCCTTCCGAGAGAGCTCGCTCCTTCTTAGGTCACCAACCTCTGAGCTAGATTGAGAAGACACACACACACATATACCTACAAATGTTGACACAGTTCTTTTTTCAAGCTAACTCGGAGTTAAGTTTCTACTTACCTGTATGTTTAAAACAATGTAACTTGCCGACAAGGTTAATAGTTCATTATCTTTGACGAACCGACTACTATCCCCAAAAAGTATTACTAAACACTCATTCATAATATGTGGTTACATAAGAATGAATATTTAACAAAAAAAAAATACAATTTTAAATGAATAACTAGCACATGTCGGCAAAGTGACTAGCAGAGGTCAGGGTACACGTAAAAGCGCTCCCACACCACGAGCATTCACCTGTGATGTAACGTTACAGATTCGAACATTTCATCAGAGAAGGAAGACAATCGAGCATCACAATGCGCACCTTGTATCAAATCTATATTAAATACACGCGAATGCTCGTCAGTCAGGGAGGTAGTACTGTAATGTAATGCTCAAAGTCAATCTATAATGTTACATTACAAGCGAATGCTCCCGGTGAAGGAGTGTCTTACATTCAAGCTCAAAATAAGACAAGAGAGCAGTCAGTGGCTCAGTGTCAGTGGTTCCGACCTCGACTTACTAGTCGATCGTGGGTTCGAACCTAGCCAGGCGCTTTCATCATAATCATCATCATTATCAGCCTATAATGTTCCCACTGCTGGGCCATTATCCACCACACGGGCCCAGTGCGGGTTGGTAGATGTCACATGTCTTCGAATTTGATGTTTCTAAGACACAGTTTCCTCACGATGTTTTCCTTCACCGTTTTGAGAGCAGTGGTGATGAAATAAATTACACAAAGAAATGCCCCTGGCGATGGCGGGGTTCGAACCTACGACCTACAATTCGTAAGTCGGGACCGATACCACTGGGCCACCACTGCTCTACATCATAACCATACTGTAGGATAGTTATAATTATCGAACTTCAGGTGGGCAATGCCACTTTTTTTTTTTAGCGTGGTAAAATCATCAAATGAGTCCTCCCACCCCAGGCAGTGCGGGAGGGACTGTCAGACTCGTACTGACTAAAATCCACGGTGTCCTTCAATAGCCCTTTGCGTTCTGGAGTCACGGTAGATCGTTAGTCCCGCGACCCCAGTATGGTTTGGCTTTTTAAGGGGGGGGTCGTCATTGTGCTGACAATCTCAATAGCCCTTTATGTTCTAGGGTCACGATAATGAGATAAGTCCCGCGACCCCGGCAGGCTTTGACCCCCGTCATCATGCTGACGCTCTTATGCCTTTGTCAAACGACAGACGAACCGAATGCGTGGCGTAGCGTTTTTGTTTGTAATGTATGGAATTGTTTGAAGCCTGTCGCATAGAGTATCGGATCGCTTTCGCATTTTTATATGACATGATTCGGTTCGGTTCGCTATCGCCTGTCTGTTTGACAAAGGCCTTAGAGGCGCGCGTGGAACACAATGCGCCGTCGACCCGGGCATGGTCCATATATGGTACTCGCCGCCCGAATGCCCGCGCCCACGGTGGCCGGAGATCGTCTGGCGACGTCCGTGCTGTGGCCGTCTACCAACAGGGGAGGGCAATGCCTCTGGGATAACCTAGTGAATGAAAATATGAATGAGGCAAGCTCTCTCAATGGCGCCAAGTAAACACAAAGCCGCAGTCGGCTAATCAGCATAAGTGTAAGTGTCAGACCAAAGTCTTGTGAAGTCGCCGACCCTTGTTGTCAGCCGACAATGAAATGTCAAAGGTCTAACTGTTGAATTATTGAATAGTTTAAAATATGTATTATGTTAATGTTGGTACACCTACCTACCTGCTTATCTAGTTTATGAGATAGGTGTGAGGTGAGACAATGTTTGTTTTAGCGCGACAGCTTTTTTTTAATCGTGGTAAAATTATCACACGCAGAGAAATGTCTAGCTACCTGTACGAGAACTTCTGGTTGCAACCGTGACAGCAAGACTCACTAGTTGACTTTACAACATTACTATTTACTAGTAATAAATAAATACTAAGTAAGTAGTAGAGATAACAAGGACTTAGTATTTATTACTAGAAATTTTGTAAAGTCAACCAGTGAATCTTGCTGTCACGGTTGCAACCAGAAGTTCTCGTATACATTTCTCTGCGTGCAAATGCGTCCTCCTACCCAGGGCGGAGCGGGAGGGCTGTCTGACTTGCACTAACTAAAATCCACGGTGATCTTTCAATAGCCCTTTACGTTCCAGGGTCACGGTTAACTGAGGCTCCGGCAGGCTTTGGCCCTCTTAGCGGGACCCCGTCAGACGCGTGACCGCTTACAGTAACTTTCAGAAAAATTCTGAGGCCCACCGGAAGGCAATCCCTGCATAATATTATTTTGTATTAGATACATCACAACTGCCTGCCAACTATATTGTGGTCGGCTTCCAGTCGAACCAGATGCAGCTGAATATCAGTATTTTACATGGAGCGACTGCCTATCGGACCTCCAAAACCCAGTAACTGGGTAGTAAGATACCCCATGAGAAGACTGGTTGACAGAGAAGACTTATGAGCTTCTGACTACAGTAACGACTGTCAAAGATCTACAAATGACAGCCGAGACCAACTGCTTGTGTTAGAAGATACATTTTATATAATATGGGAGGGATGACAATCTTTGTGACTAAGAGAGCGATGAGTATGAATGTTGATATATGGAGAAGAAGAGGAAGGTCAAAGAAAAGATGGATGGATTGTCTAAGGAATGATAATATGAAAAAGGAGTAAATGATGCTGTGACGTCTGATTGCGGCGAAAGTAAACATAACATAAGGAAACTGTGCTAATGAAATAATAAATAACCACACATTAGTAAAAGGCGCCAAAATTACACCAAATTAGCATGTTTATTAAAATTAACACTAGAGTGTAAGCGCCGCCGGCTAGACAATGTGTAAACAGAAATAAAAGAAAAATAAACTAAAATGGCGTCGAGAGCGGGCGCGCTGTCACTTCCCGCCTAAATAGCTGTCAAATGTCAAGTGAGGCTGTGGTCATACAGAGAGAGAGATTTCAATGTTTTTTTTTAATATCTAATTCGCAATCATGGCGCTTGCAACAGCGTCGAAATATCGGGAACTCAACAAATATATAATCACGGAAGATATTCCGTAAGTGACATTTTAAATTATCTCATTTTTGCTTCATAAAATATCATCAAGAAACCGTCTTATCAAAAATACATCTCAGTTGAGAAAACGTGTTGGGCTGATTTTGTCTTACCTATGCTAATGCCATTATCATTTCTTGCGGTTTCAGGTATGCAGTTCCCAATTCGTGAACTCTTGATCACCTTCAAAATATAATCTCGTCTTGGAAGCAGGGACCGGATTACCGTTATTTTTCTTATAACGTTACGAATTATCGTTATGGTAACGATAAAAATGTAACGATATTAATAACGATATCTGTAAGTCCGTTAACGTTACCTAATAACTAAAATGAGTATCGGTAAAAGTAACAATACTTATACCGGTAAGTGCGATGTAATTTAGTTACAAAATTGTAGGTCACCGCCATCGGCCACCCCCATCGTCTTTTATCACCAAAGTTTGCAACTTAGTACTGTAGATACAAGTACAGACCAGTAAATAGGCAACGAAGGATGAATAAAGCCGGAAACACATTATTTAACACGCCACGCGACGCAACGTGTCGCACCCGATGTGCAGTGGGCGCGTGTCGTCGCGTCGGGTGTTCATAGTGTGATTCTGGTCATAGAAAAACAATACATTTGATTTGACCCAACACGCATCACGTTTCATCGGGTGGCGTCGGGTGTTAATAATGTGTTTCCGGCTTAACAGACCGAACAGACCAACCATTTTCGACCTTATCGACATTTAAAATTTAGTTTGCTTTTTCTCACATTCTCGTTAGCTAACATTGCTCCTTCATTAAAATCCGGTGTTTGCATAAATGTCAATAAGGTCGAAAATCGCTTGAAGGTCGGAAAACATTTGCTTAACGATAGCAAGTCAAAAAAACAGGTGCAAGCGATTTTCGACCTTATCGACATTTAAAACTTAGTTTGTTTTTCTCACATTCTTATTCGTTAACATTGCTCCTTCATTAAAATCCGGTGTGTGCATAAATGTCAATAAGGACGAAAATCGCTTGAAGGTCGGAAAACATTTGCTAATCGATAGCAAGTCAAAAAAACAGGTGCAAGCGATTTTCGACCTTATCGACATTTAAAATTTAGTTTGTTTTTCTCACATTCTTATTCGTTAACATTGCTCCTTCATTAAAATCCGGTGTTTGCATAAATGTCAATAAGGTCGAAAATCGCTTGAAGGTCGGAAAACATTTGCTTAACGATAGCAAGTCAAAAAAACAGGTGCAAGCGATTTTCGACCTTATCGACATTTAAAATTTAGTTTGTTTTTCTCACATTCTTATTCGTTAACATTGCTCCTTCATTAAAATCCGGTGTGTGCATAAATGTCAATAAGGACGAAAATCGCTTGAAGGTCGGAAAACATTTGCTAATCGATAGCAAGTCAAAAAAACAGGTGCAAGCGATTTTCGACCTTATCGACATTTAAAATTTAGTTTGTTTTTCTCACATTCTTATTCGTTAACATTGCTCCTTCATTAAAATCCGGTGTTTGCATAAATGTCAATAAGGTCGAAAATCGCTTGAAGGTCGGAAAACATTTGCTTAACGATAGCAAGTCAAAAAAACAAGTGCAAGCGATTTTCGACCTTATCGAAATTTAAAATTTAGTTTGTTTTTCTCACATTCTCGTTCGTTAACATTGCTCCTTCATTAAAATCCGGTGTTTGCATAAATGTCAATAAGGTCGAAAATCGCTTGAAGGTCGGAAAACATTTGCTTAACGATAGCAAGTCAAAAAAACAGGTGCAAGCGATTTTCGACCTTATCGACATTTAAAATTTAGTTTGTTTTTCTCACATTCTTATTCGTTAACATTGCTCCTTCATTAAAATCCGGTGTGTGCATAAATGTCAATAAGGACGAAAATCGCTTGAAGGTCGGAAAACATTTGCTAATCGATAGCAAGTCAAAAAAACAGGTGCAAGCGATTTTCGACCTTATCGACATTTAAAATTTAGTTTGTTTTTCTCACATTCTTATTCGTTAACATTGCTCCTTCATTAAAATCCGGTGTTTGCATAAATGTCAATAAGGTCGAAAATCGCTTGAAGGTCGGAAAACATTTGCTTAACGATAGCAAGTCAAAAAAACAAGTGCAAGCGATTTTCGACCTTATCGAAATTTAAAATTTAGTTTGTTTTTCTCACATTCTCGTTCGTTAACATTGCTCCTTCATTAAAATCCGGTGTTTTTTTTTTTTTAGCGTGGTAAAATCATCAAATGAGTCCTCCCACCCCGGGCAGGGCGGGAGGGACTGTCAGACTTGTACTGACTAAAATCCAGGAAGTCCTTCAATAGCCCTTTATGTTCCGGGGTCACGGTGAGGGCACGACGTGCCGTCGACCCGGGCATGGTGTATGGTCGGACAGCGAGTTGCCCTTTACTCGCTGTCCGCATGCCCGCGCCTACGGTGGCCGGAGATCGTCTGCTGACGTACGGAGGGAGGACGCTGTCCTCTCTCTCTCGCGGCCCGCCTCCTCCTTCACGAGCATTACTGCTTCGCAGAAGGAGGAGACAGCTTCCCACTCCGTCTCACCCCGCAGCATGGCCGCAACCTTCGTGCAACGGCACAGTGTAGTGGTGATTTGTTTCGCTGCCGATAATTATTTAATAAACCTTTATTAATAAACCTTCAAAGAGGGGTCTTACCGCCGCGATTGCGGCGAGCTCGAAAAATCCGGTGTTGCATAAATGTCAATAAGGACGAAATTCGCTTGAAGGTCGGAAAACATTTGCTTAACGATAGCAAGTCAAAACAACAGGTGCAAGCGATTTTCGACCTTATCGACATTTAAAATTTAGTTTGTTTTTCGCACATTCTCTTTAGCTAACATTGCTCCTTCATTAAAATCCGGTGTTTGCATAAATGTCAATAAGGACGAAAATCGCTTGAAGGTCGAAAAACATTTGCTAATCGATAGCAAGTCAAAAAAACAGGTGCAAGCGATTTTCGACCTTATCGACACTTAAAATTTAGTTTGTTTATCTCACATTCTCTTTACCTAACATTGCTCCTTCATTAAAATCCGGTGTTTGCATAAATATCAATAAGGTCGAAAATCGCTAAAACTTTTTTTTGACTTGCTATCGTTGTTCCTTGACACCTCTCAAGTTTTTATTCGTATTTTGGTTTAAAATAAAATGAATAACACTTTTTTACGAGTGTACCGCACCCATGTGCGAAAAGCCGTAATCTTCCTGGTTACGATACACGAAAAGACGACGTGGTACGAACGAAAAGAGGCGCGGCGTGTCATCGGTTTGGCAACGTCGCACCAGAAATTTTTAGCTTTTAGTGAATTAACGTTATTAGTAACGATACTTAAATAGCGGTAAATCCTATAAATTAACGTTATGTTTAACGTTAATATTTAACGTAACATAACGTTTATGTTTTGGTAATTTTACCGGTATTTTTTTGGTAACGGTAACCGTCCCTGCTTGGAAGAATGTATGTCATCAGACAGACTTACGACTTTGAGAAAAAACTTTCTTAGATGGTTTGGTAGACAAAACTCGACATGACCATAGCTATTATTGGAAAAAATTATTATACTATGAACATAGGAATCTATTTAAGACTAGCTGACCCGGCAAACTTCGTACCGTCTCAGAAACAATAAAAAAAAACCCTTTAGACCTACCCTGGACTACGACAAACATTTTAAAACCAAAATCAGCTCAATCGGCCCAGCCGTTCTCGAGTTTTATTCAGACTAACGAACAACAATTCATTTTTATTTATATAGATTATTATATTTTCGGCGACGAGTCTATTCCTTCTTTGCGTGTTAATAGACTGAAATTACATCGATAGACAAATACATACGCCTGAACAGCTGTATCGTTTGTTTCATTCAAAACCTGGAAGGATTATACAAATTAATTATTCTGAAAGGAGACTATTGAACAACCATAGATTTACTTTTCTCCAAAATTCCAGTAATGACCATTTTGCTACAGCTGTGAATCGAACTATAACGCCAAGAATATCTCTACCGTATTATGTATACCATATCTACGAGTAATCTATTTACCTAAATTCTACCAACTTTACATCTACAAGACCAAAACAAAACATAATTTCTGCAGCAACCAATAACTCCCCGCTAACATAACGACCGTGTCCTTATGCCTGTCAAAATGTCGACCACAGACATTGTAGACATAGCTCATTGTTTATATCAACGAATATCGATTTGTCTAGTCGCTAGTACGCAAATAATTGAACATCGATTAATATATTATCGATTAAATAATGTGGATGAATAATTTAGATTCGTAGTGTGGGATGGAGTTGTATTTGAAAACAATGGTTATGTTAAAATATTGTACTTAGTTGTCATCATAATAATCGATCAGATATATGACAGATATTTAAGGAACAAGTAATTTTGAGAGCAGTGGTGGCCCAGTGGTATCAGCCTCGACTTAGTTGTAGGGCCTTAGTTGTAGGTCGTAGGTTCGAACCCAGCCTGGCACATTACTTTGTGCAATTTATTTCATCACCACTGCTCTCAAAACGGTGAAGGAAAACATCGTGAGGAAACCGGCATGTCTTAGAACCATCAAATTCGACGACATAATATGTGATATCCACCAATCCGCACTGGGCCCGCGTGGTGGATTGTGGCCCACTCCCTCTCAGAAAGGGGAGGCCTTTGCCCCAGCAGTGGGAACATTATAGGCTGAGATGATGATGATGAAGTAATTTAATCTGACCACTAAGGTACTAATGTCCTTGGAAGACGCCCACGGCAACGGACGTCGCAGGAAGATCTCCAGATTACTCGCCGTCCGATCATGAACCTTACCTGGGTTGAGGGGTCTCTTCATTATGCTGACACTCTTTGAGGCGCGCGTGAAACACAACGCGCCGCCACCCCGTCGACCTGGGCATGGTCCATGATCGGACAACGAGTCGCCCATGCCGCCTGCATGCCCTCGTTAACGGACTTAGAAAGTAGATAATCCTATTCCTTCAGTAGTCCTTTGCGTTTCAGGATCACGGGTCCCACCCACAACCCAGGCAGGCCTCATAGTCCCTTTTCACCAAATATCACTGATTTTCATCCAATATTCCCACTAAAACTCCCACATACCAATAAAAGCCCGCGGTTCTGCTCCCATTCGTATGTGATCGGTTCTATTTCGGAGCGTCGTGTGTGGTCCGGCGGGCGCGGCGTGTAAACGTGCGCCGGCGCCGGTAAGGGGGAGACTGATACTTAGATTGAGGAAGTAGGAAGGAAGGATGTTTGGTCATTTTAGAATTCAATTTTCAATTAAATTTTCAATTTCAATTTAATTTATGTCATAACAAACATACATTTGTGTCGAAACATGAGTAAGTAGTAGGTACCTATACATTCTACACATAAAAAACCCAAGGACAGCATACAAGACGAAACAGGTGGGTATTTGCTTTTTGCGATTATTAAATTTGTAATTACCAATGATTAAAAATGTCAAGTTATTAAATTATTAAATTCAATGTCATGTTATCAAATAAATAAATTCAAATAAATAAATAGTTAATTATTTTTATCTCTAAAAAATTTCGTCAATACTAATGATTAAATGTCAAGTTATTAAGTTCTAAATAATTATCTTTACAAAATTGAGGAATGTAAGACTTCTAGAAGAACGTAGAAATTAAGAATCATGTTTCACAATGAATAGTTAGGGTCAATACGCACTTTTCAATAGAGCAGCTTTTCTAGGATCGTCGTGCCATTTCGCATCGCGGCGCATCTCGTCGTGAACTGACCCTTTATTTTGAGATTTTTAGCAGTTCGTGGTTTAAAAATACTACTTGTAGGTACTAGTACTTTTCTCTCGTGTAGTTTTTCAACCATCTAAAATTACTTATCAATTCAGGTTAAACTTTCTTGCTCCTTGCTCTAATCTTTCAATTGACATTATTAGCACGCAGATAAATGTCCGGCTACCTATACTAGAACTTCTGGTTGCAACAGTGATAGCAAGACTCACTAGTTGACTTTACAACATTTCTAGTAATAAATACTAAGTGTAGTATATATAACAAAGTTTTTGTATTTATTACTAGAAGTTCTCGTATACATTTATCTGCGTGAAATTGTTACTAATTTAGTGTGTAGTGTGGTGTAGTGTACAGTTATCTTCATAAAATACGCAAAATACGCGCATATGACGTGAAATTGCGTATACCAGCCCGTTATACTACTCGTACAATACAATTTCATAGCACTCGACAGGAAGACAAAAAGTCCCCACAAAAAGTCACCTGAGAGCAGCTGGCTTTAGTGTCATTTTCCTAAATTTTCACAACAGTTCAACTTTTTCCTTTATCAACTCAGGATGCAAAAATGCTAGGAAATAAAAAGACACTTAGAATAATCTTCGCCTTAACATCAGTGGCAGGCACACGCGCTCGGACAAACACTCGTGTTCGCAGCTACTATAACTTACTGATATACTTCATTTATACGCTAGTGTCAATATACGATATAATATGTATACTTGTGATATAAACTGTATATTTGACTCCGAAAATATTATAAGTAAGTATTGATTTTTCGATTTGGAAATGAATATCTAAAAATATTTGGAATACCTTGTTAGTTAAACTATTGAATAAAAAAAAAGGATTTGGATCAGGTGTAAGAATCAAAGCAAGATATTTCTTGATTTTCTCTCTAACCCAATCCATGGAAAAGAGTCGTAATCAAGAATAGCACTATTTATCATGTTTGATTACTCGACACTTAGGTTGTTGGACCAACATTCCAAGCTAATTAATAATTGCATTCTATTATAATATATATTCTGTAATAAAAGCTCCACGAAAGCATAAAAGCAAGCGCAACTTATTAAGAAAAAAATAGTACCAAACACAGAGACTAGATGGCGCTACTTGTAGGTACTCGCATTATCATTCTTTGGAATGTTTTGTACTACCTGTATTGTGGTTGAAATAATATGGATTTACAGAAGTTTTATCTGTTCTTGAAATTTTATACTACTTTTTATATTGTAGCTAAAATATATATTTATAGAAATCTTATAGACTATGATTAAAATTTAATTTCATTAATTCTAAAATGGCTTAATTAATTATGTTTTTCAACGAGCAACAGGAAAAAATCGGTTGCTAGGCGTTTCGTATTGGTATACCCGACTGCGCCAGAGGGATGGTTATGTTTTTTCATACATCTGGTCATTGACGCACGCCGATTGCGATAGTCAAGTGGTAGGCCTTACCGAAGCCGCCTGGCTCGCCACCACCACCTTAATGAAGTCCGGCGACGAACCATTTTTATGTCCACCTTAAACAATCATCATCCACCCATCTCTCCCTCCCTCCATCTTAGATCTATGCTTCTAAGATAGATTAAGCCAAGAGCAGATCCCCAAAACATTATTTTTAGTTAACGTCGCAACTTTTGTCGCATTTCTCGTATTTTCAAAGCCAAGTAGAAACTTCTCGGAATAACTAAATTATGTATCAACAAACAGTATTAAACAACATGTTAGTAAATTGCAGTTAAATTGTCGACTGTTAAGTTGATAATGTTAGTGTAATCATACTGTAATATTTAGCTTGGATATTATGCAGGGACTATAGTTTTTCATGCGATGTTGCTCGTACAATATAGCTTTTTTTAATCATGTATAGGAGAGTTATTATTCTACGGCTGCCACAAACTAGTCATTCTTCATCATGCCAGGCCTCAAAGAATCGCGGGCATGCGGACGACGAGTAATGGGTGGCTAGCCGTCCGATTATGGACCTTGCCCGATTCGACGGCGCGTCCTGGTTTACTCGCGCGCCTCAAAGAGCTGTATGCAACCTGATGGCCTTCCTTTGAGGGCCAAAACCTGTCAGGGGTCGCTTAACTTATATCTGATAACCGAGACTCTAGCTTTAAAGGGCTATTCTATTCTTGAAAGACTCCTCGGATTTTAGTCGCTAAGAGTCTAACAGTCCCTCCCGTCCTGCCCTAGGTGGAACTCTTTAGATGATTTTACCACGATAAAAAAGACCTTAATGCATGCAGTGTTGGCCAAGTTCAGCGTGTTTTATAAATGCTAAGGAGTGGAACTCTCTGCCTACGTCTGTGTTTCCGAGCGCATACAACTCTAATATCTTTAAAGATAGAGTGAATAGACTTCTTTTGGGTACAGCTTGGCCAGAACGGGTTGAAACGGAACTGATCTTTTTGTTTCTGACAACGTTTTAAAATCTTTGATATTTGATGTAAACAAAGACCGCAGGTTAGTTAGATTTATTATTGTGCCATAAAACTAACGTAGTAAGTAAAAAAAAAAAAAAAACATTCAAAGTGCTGGTAGCGCGAAGACAGTGGCGACTTCCGGTTTTCTACAGTTTTTTGCCAAGCTGTAAGTTCGCTTCATCGTAGACTTTGTGTCTGACACCTCTAGCCTACACTAGAGTCCAGAGCAAACAAAGCTGCTGGGAAAAGCTAGTATTAAAATTAGGCAGACTTACAAAAGCATTGTCAAAAGAAACAGTACTTCAAAACCCCGATTTACAAATAATAAGATATTTTGAAAGCTAATAAATCACAGAATGAATAACAAGGCCAATATTGCTGGCAGTCCACTGATAAACATGATGATGACAGTTACATTAAGTTTATTGCATTAGATGCGGCCTCATGGTGCAAGCAATCAACAATTATTCACGAATTCATCGTAAAAAAAACAATTAGTTACTTCTAAACAAGCGTACTTACGAGTTGTAGGTCGTGGGTTCGAACCCCGCCAGGCGCATTACTTTGTGTAATCTATTTCATCACCACTGCTCTCAAAACGGTGAAGGAAAACATCGTGAGGAAACCGGCATGTCCCAGAACCAAAAATTCGAAGACATGTGACATCTACCAACCCGCACTGGGCCCGCGTGGTGGAGTTTGGCCCACTCCCTCTCACAGAGAGGAGGCCTGTGTCCCAGCAGTGGGAACATTATAGGCTGATGATGATGAAGCGTGCTTCACCATCGACCCCATCATCGCTTACCATCAATCGAGACAGTGGTCAAACACTAGCCTAGCGATGAATAAAAAGTAAATAAGATGCCTATGTCTCATTAAAATAGATACATACAAACTGACATTATTATAGTCCATATTATTATTATTCCAATACTGAAAACATAACATATATGTCCAAGAAAATTCAAGGAAATTATCCAAGAATACTTAGTACACTGAACAGAAGCGACTGTTTATTGTGTAATGAGAATCTAAATTCTCGCGACTTTTTTAAATTCAGAGAGTGACGAGTTTGACCACAAAGGTTGCTGTCAGGAAATACAGATTCCGGCAGAGAAGTCCACTGCTTAGCTTTCTACGTATGGGTGGGATGTCCATCATGTACCATGCATGATGGCGACTTGACGTCTTGTAGTCCGATTACCTTGTAGGTACTTCCACATATATTCTGCCTAACCTTTTCCCAACTATATTGGGGTCGGCTTCCAGTCGAACCAGAATATCAGTATTTTACATGGAGCGACTGCCTATCGGACCTCCACAACCCAGTAACTGGGTAATACGATACCCCATGGTAAGGCTGGTTGTCAGACTTTTAGAGCTTCTGACTAATAGTAACGACTGGGTTAGGACTCATTTGATGATTTTACTAGACTAAAAAAGCGTTCAAAATAAACTGTCGCGTCTACACATTCAAGAAACAAACAATATTTCGCATTTACACACAGTTTCAACCCAGACATCGAACGTTCATGAATAATAGAGCTGTATTGATGTTGCCACTGCACTGGGGTGGCCAAGGGTTGGTATGATTCAACGGATTTATAATTCAGTGTGTAATGGCATTGGTTGCCCTTCTATTTGTTTTGGAAAGGTGAAAGGTGAAGGGAAGTTTCGTAGAACACGGAATAGCTGTATATGCCAGAGTCTTGATTGGATTGATTTGCATGACGCCAAAAATGCGTTCTAGCTTAGTGTTTTCATTTCCGATTATAAATAATGAAAAGCGTAGTCACTGCTCACATCAAGTTAATTACCTAAGCAGTTGGTCTCTGCTGTCATTTGTAGATTTTCGACTGTCGTTATACTGTTATTTAGAAGCTCTAAAGTCTGACAACCAGTCTTACCATGGGGTATCGTATTAACCAGTTACTGGGTTGCGGAGGTCTGATAGGCAGTCGCTCCATGTAAAATACTGATATTCAGCTGTATTCTGGTTCGACTGGAAGCCGACCACAATATAAGTAGTTGGGAAAAGGCTAGGCAGATGATGATAATTGACCGACCAATGATTGTCATTATGAATTTAGCAGATTACGAACTTTATGTGACGTCTGATAGGGAGAATGGAAGAAAAAAACGTTTTGCGACTAACACAAGTAAAATAGGATAAGGGCAGGTAGACAGAATAGAATAGAATCATTTATTTGCCTGAAATCTTATAACTTTTCACAAAATTATGAAATTGTATAAGTCCATTTACCAAATTATAGATATTAATAGGATAACAATAGTAGGTAGGTATATGTAATAGAGTTTCAACAGTACGTATTTTCCTACTTGTCTTAAAATCCATAAATTCCTTAACAGTATAAAACAGTTTTCTATAAGCCAAAATTTGGGATGTTTTTGAATAAAACTGGTTCGCAGTTCTCTTATCTCCTTCGTTATGTTATTAAATATCTTTATCGCCATTTGGCTTGTGTTTTTTTGCCAGTATGCTGTTCTTCATCTTGGCTGTGCTAGTTTAGTTAGATCCCTTGAAGTTTTGCCCACCTTATAAACATTAGCGCCATCAGCTGACTGAATATATTGTGGTGCTTTATTACAAATACTCCCATGATGATGATGATGACGAAATTGTTGCAAAATGACAATAGAATGACGAATTTATGAAAGTAGCAGACTTGATCCCGTACTTTCAAACATAGTGTTATATTTGCAAAACTCCTGGTCACTGCACACTAAATGATACGTTACGTCGTCATATTCCTTACTACTGCCAATTACTGCGTGATTACTGCAAATAGCAGCGTTTTGTTTACCCGTCTGTTATACGATAAATGTACGGCATTTATTAACTTGTAATGTAAAGGCGAAAGTTGCAGGAATTATGAGGTTATTCTGTGTTGCACTTTGTTTTAATTTCTTTAATGAATTTTCTGGAAGATTCCTATGTCCACAGATAGGTATAAGAAAGGGGTCCATATTGGCTCACCTAAAATTCTTTACCCGAAATTGTTCTTCCTAACGATTTGTAATCCGAATGATCACTCTTCCTAAAATTTTTCATCCTAAAGTTTTCATTCATACTATTTGTAGTGCTACCGGCGATGTTCATAACACTCATGTTTTCGAAAATTGTAAAATTGTAATTATTGTAAATATATTTAAATTCCTACTGTTTTTTATCATCACGCTTTTATTCCTAAACATAATTACCGTAATATTTTCACTCATACTCAGAACATTTACTAAGGCGTAGGTAATAAAAAATATGTATATGTGGGTAGAAGATGATATTTATAGTTCTAATTTGAGGGTGACGTCATGCGGGTAAACCTATATGTATCCTTCCTTCACAGAAGCAATTCGACGGAGCCCCGCTTTGCGGGGCTCCGTCTTCTTTCAGACCCCGCCATCCTCTTCTAACCTAGATTGTCCGAGTCGGGGTGCCAGCAAGTCGACGGAGCCCCGCTTGGCGGGTCTCCTACTTCCAATGTAGGAACGAGATGGCGCTAGACGACTTGTCTCTTTCCCACAATGGAATCACCCTCGCTGCCAACTGGTACAAAATCTTAGTATTTAATTGAATCCTGAGACTCAATCTCAACAGTCGTTTTCTCGGCCACTGAACCAAAAAAAGCTGCTCAATAGTCAATAAGAACCAAATTGCCTTGTGAACCACAATTATAACAACAACCTCACTATTTATCCAAATAAATATTCCAATCACATACATAAAGAGTCCATCATGTCTAAGGCTGCTTTTCCACCAGAGATGTACTATGCTACGTTGCTGCGGATGCGTTTGATATCCACCAATCATATTCATTGGTTTACATAGCACAGTACAGGTGGAAACGGATTCAACTAAGATGCGTTTTTTATATGGAAGGATGCGTGCTATGGAGGCGTGATATGGGTCCTCTTCTCTACTACCGTACATCGCATAGCTCGAGCTACGCATCTTCATAGCACATCTTACTCGCACAGCTACATAGCGTAGCATCAGTGGAAACGGTCACACAGTTTCGTATCTCAGCTTTTACATTCTCGCAGCACAGCTACATAGCACATCTCTGGTGGAAAGGCACCCTAAATATTCCAATCACTTATATAAAGAAACCATCAAGTATTATCAACGTGTGAACAACCATTAAATACTTCACACATAGAACTGACAGTTTTGACTGACAGTCGGACAAACATCAAATTAGAAAAAAAAAAAAACTCACAAGCGCTCATCGTTATGTCAAAGTTGTCAATGTCACTGTCATTAGAACGAGATGGAAGTATGATAGTTGTATAGCGCTGTCTAGCTCTGTCGTTTGAAGAATTTTTTAATGTTCATAGGCCTGTGATCTTTGACCTGATAATTACGTTTTCACCTCACCCGCTCGGAAAGATTCTATTTCTAATTCAAAATCTGAACGCAAAACTCCATTTTGTGCTCTAGAGCACAAAGTGTTGTTTAAAATTCGAACACGTCTTGTATTCAATTGTTTTCTACTTTTCTGCACTGGCAGGCGGTCCGCCCCCCTTCATTTCCTCGCTGTGTGAGGTGAAAAGTTGTGTGTTGCACTCGGCAGCAAAGTTTTTCTGCGTCTCGTACCTTTGAAAACTTCGCATCGCTCAGGATTCTATATTTGAACCGCTCGTTTCTCTCGCGGTTCAATCTTAGAATCCTTCGCTCGCTCAGTTTTCAATTCAAGTACTCGCGCCAAAAATCAACTTTGCAGCCTTGCATAACAAATAACTATTTCACCTCACCCGCTCGGAAAGATTCTATTTCTCGTTCAAAATCTGAGCGCAAAACTCCATTTTGTGCTCTAGAGCACAAAGTGTTGTTTAAAATTCGAACACGTCTTGTATTCAATTGTTTTCTACTTTTCTACACTGGCAGGCGAGCCGCCCCCCCTATTATACATTTCCTCGCTGTGTGAGGTGAAAAGTTGTGTGTTGCACTCGGCAGCAAAGTTTTTCTGCGTCTCGTACCTTTGAAAACTTCGCATCGCTCAGGATTCTATATTTGAACCGCTCGTTTCTCTCGCGGTTCAATCTTAGAATCCTTCGCTCGCTCAGTTTTCAATTCAAGTACTCGCGCCAAAAATCAACTTTGCAGCCTTGCATAACAAATAACTATTTCTAATAAGTGTTGATAAAATGGTGATAATTGTTTGTGTTATGTATTTGGGTTTTGATTTCCTTATTTAGTTGCGTGCCTCTTTAGTCTAGAGGTCGTAAGAGCTGACTTGTTATTTTTTCCCACACCGCCCGTAGACCTTTTCACGTTTTGAAGTTAACGGGAATTTTGACGTTGATTTGATGAAAACCAATAGTTTTTCTTCACCCACTAAAGGCGCTTTTTCAATTTCTACATAATTAACGACATAATATCTACTTTAAGTACGCTGTACAGTAAATACGTACTTACTGAAATCATGTGCTAAACCCTCGGATATAATGAAAGTTCTCAGCGACACCCCAGAGCCATTTCTTTCATGGGAATTAAGCAAAACTGGCTAATTAAGGACAAAATTCAGCTTTGACCCCTACACATGTCTTCAAAGATTACGGGCGTAACATTATAAGGCTAAATTCCTTCCTGTTACGCTGATATCGGTCGTGACGTGTACGTTCGTTGGCGTATTTTAGTGAGAAAAGCAACGTAGTACGCACTAAAGTTGCAGTAAAGTGATTGAGGACACACGTGTCAGCATAACAGGAAATAAGGCTATAATCCCAAATCGAGGACTGACTTGCTAGTCCAGAAATATCAATAAAAAAAAAAACTATTCTGTCTTTCTACCTTCCTTCAAATCCCCGTGAACCATAAACCAGTAGACTATTCATCTAAACATGGCGTCCGCGACAGTTGTCAAATTTCCCGCGCGCGGGTGTGGCAGCCATATTGGAGTCAGTGAGTTTTCTGTAAATAATAATAATATTTACAAATGGGTTTTAGGGGCTTGTTATTCGGGGTTGCGCTTTTGATTGGTAATTGGGGTTAATGAATTGATTTGTTTTTATTGTGGTGAAGAAAATGACATACAAGCATACAACATAGTGAAAATGACTTAAAATCATTAACTAATGGTTTATTCATTGATCACTAACAAGACTGCCAAGAATCAGACATTTGGTGATTCCCCGGTCAGGCAAATTGATATTGGGTTTTTCCTTCAGGAAATTGTCAGTTGATCGCAATAAGCTCGTACCCTATTACCTACCTACATTTTTAAATAAACATAATGGGTGAAATAGTGTACTTACTTGTTATACAGCTCTGCCAAACCCTTCGGGAATTACGATTTTATAAGGTATTATGTAATGTTAAAACAAATTGCTTGTACCTTCACATATTTTCCCGAACGTTTGAGTCGATCGTGGGTGTCAAAAGAAAAAATTCAACTTCATCGTGGCAACCCAAAGCGAAGATGACGAAATAAGTTGAAAAGCTTCATGAAAAAATTAGTCGCAAGTAGCTGCGAGAATGGGAACACTATGCCCAGCACTGGGACAGATTACCATAATAATTAAGTTGTCAAGGTGGACTGTATATATGTTTTCGATGTAATAAAACGCCTGACTTGTAGAGTTGAGTATATTCTTGATTCACAATAATAGTCTTGATTTACAATAATAGTCTTGATTCACAATTCTTCTCTTCAATTGCACTAGCTGGGACGGCTTGTTGCTTCGGTTTTCTTGAGAGCACTTGCTGCTGCGCTGACTGCGACTGAACTACGAATTTGCAACAAACCGTCCCGCTTATATCCTATTTTTGCAGGGTGCAAGTAGTGGGTGGAGGTGAGCACGGTACATCCGTCCCGACCAATTACGACGCTTGGTCGGAGTTCGCGCGTGGTGGGGGACCGGACAGGTTTCGACATGTTGAAACCTGTTCGAACGTGCTCGCGTCCACTTTACATCGTCATAATTTTGAAGTCTTATTCACTAAAGGATAATGAAACAGCCCTAATCGATTATTAATAAGTGTGTCCCTACTTTCAAATCATATTTATTTAATCAACTTAAATTCTACTTATATATAATCATTATTTACATCTTAATTATAAATCAGTACGAAGTGACGACGTCCGTAACATCCTCCCCCCGGCGCAGGGCTACCGTAGCCTTATCTTCCACGCAGAGGACGGCGAGCTTCGTCGTGGGACGTCGAAGAATGCCCGCTGTTGTTCTGACGTCGGCCGATCGCACCTTGCCGTCCGGACCGTCGTACGTGGTCTCCACGACGCCTCGGGGCCACGTTCCTCGCGGCAATGTGGGGTCGACGACGACAACCAGGTCGCCAACTCGCAGAGGCCGTCGTTGGTCGTCGGATGCCCCCCTGGGCACCAGCGTCGGCAAGTATTCGGTTACCCAGCGCCGCCAGAAATGGTCGGCGAGCGCTTGGGCAGCTCTCCACTGTTTTCGGCTGGCCTCCTCGCAAGGCCCAGTCTGGGGAAGGCCTGAGGAGGTCCCGATGAGAAAATGATTCGGAGTTAACGCCTCCGGATCCTTAGGATCAACGGAAACGTGGGTGAGAGGCCGAGAGTTTATAGAGTGCTCGGCCTCTATCATTAGGGTCAGCAGCACTTCTTCCTTTAGTGCCCGCTGACGCAGTGTCGCCCCCAACGCCGTTTTGACAGAGCGTACTAGTCGTTCCCACGCTCCCCCCATATGCGGCGCCCCTGGTGGGATGAATTTCCACCTCATTCTATGCGAGAGTCCGAAGTGGACGAACTCCTTGGCCCATTCTTCATAGGCTGTCCTTAGTTCGACGTCTGCCCCTCGAAAGTTGGTACCGTTGTCGGAATACATTACTCGGGGCCAACCTCGTCGTGCGGCCATTCTTCTTATGGCCATTATTGCCGAGTCGGTAGATAAACTCGCTACCAGTTCCAGATGTACCGCCCTTGTCACTAGGCAGGTGAACAGTGCTCCCCAGCGCTTCTCATGTCTTCTTCCTATGACTACTGTCATTGGTCCAAAGTAGTCGACTCCGCAGTGAGTGAAGGGTCGCTGCGTCTCCCTCAGTCGTTCTATCGGTAGGTCCCCTGTGACTGGTTTTACCGGCGTCGCCCTTCTGATGCGACAAAGTTGGCATTGCTGCGCTATGGCTCTCACTGTAGGGCGTAGGTTGACAACCCAATATTTTTGTCTCAAATCGTTGACCACACGTTCATTGTTGGCATGGCCGGCTTTTCGATGGGCGTCTTCGACTAACAGCCGGGAAAACGGGTGTTTGCCGTGCAGAATAACTGGCATTTTCTTCGTGTCCGAGACTGCAGCGTGTCCAATCCTCCCTCTCACCTTGAGGATTTGTTCTTCTAAATAAGGGTCCAGTTTATATATGCTGCTGGACTTTGGCACTGGTCTTCCCTTCTCCAACAGTTTTATTTCTTCTGCGTAGTCGTCGAATTGTGCTCGTTTCACCCATGCCCTTTCAGCCTTTTCCATAAGGTCGACGGTTAGTTGCTGGCTTCGGTCTTTACATTTTTCCTTGAAGAGGAGGAGTATTGCCGTTGTTCGTATTAGCTTCTCATACGAGGAGAATCTGCTTATGTCGGGCAGATGAGAAGCGCGTTCCTTTTCCATGACCATGTAAGTTACTTCTCCCTCTCGGTCTTCCTTCTTGGCCTTTTCTGTCGGCCAGTGTTCCTCGTCACAGTATAAGAATTCAGGCCCGACGAACCATCTGTCATCGGGCTTCATCTTTAACTTGTAGTTAGGGCGCGTGGCGTCGTCTGCCACGTTCTGCTCCGTGGGCACCCATCTCCATTGATTGGCGTCAGTCAGCTCCGCTATTTCGCCCAAGCGGTGTGCCACAAAGGGTGTGTATTTGATGGCATCTTTCTCGATCCAACGTAGAACGGTTTGTGAGTCCGTCCAATATGTTACTTTCTTGGGCTTGTCGCGATGCTCTTTGACAATTGTATCTGCCAATCGTGCGCCGACTACTGCCGCCTGGAGTTCAAGTCGAGGGACGGTTACCGGTTTCAATGGGGCGACCCTTGCTTTTGCCGCAACCAGGCTCACGGTCACTCTTCCGTTTGGTTTTCGGATCCTCCAATAGGCTGTTGCTGCGTATGCTTGCTCGCTTGCATCGCAGAAAACATGGAGCTCCATCTCGTCTTCCGGCCCCCTCCCATAGCACCTTGGGATCCGCAGCTTTGTGGCCATGTCCAAACTTCGGAGCCATTCCTCGAAGTGTTGCGCGTCTTCTTCGGGGATTTCTTCGTCCCATCCCACTCCGTGTCTCCACAGGTTCTGTAATATGATTTTACCCGTAACGGTAAAATGGCTGATGAGACCGAGGGGATCGTAGACGGCCATCATTGCTCCGAGAGCTTCCCTTTTCGTTGGTGCCCTATTTCTCATCTTCACTTCGGGTGCTAGGCGGTTAAGACCTGTGTTAAAGCCTAGCTCGTCTTGTCTCGTGTGCCAGAGTAAACCGAGTGTCTTGTCGGAGTTCTCTTGCCTCTGGCCGAGCTTCACTTCAGCGTTGAGCACTAGTCTTTCTTTAGCCACATTGTCCACCACATTACGTCTGTTGGAGCACCATCCCCGGAGGTTGAAGTGTGCATTTTCATGTATCTTCACGACCTCTTGTGCTGTTCTTATCGCCTCTTCTTCCGTGGCGAAGCTATCGACATAGTCGTCCATGTAGTGGCTCGATGTTATCGCTCGCACAGCGTCAGGGTATTTCTGTGCGTACAGCCTCGCGTTAGCATCTCTAACCGAGTGCGCGATGAACGGCGAGCACGAGGCCCCGAAGATCATTGAAACCATCTTGTACTTCTTCGGCGGCTTATCACGCTCTTGATCTCGCCATAAAAACATCTGAGCTGCTTGGTCTTGTGGTCTTATTTTCACCTGGAGGAACATCTCCTGAATGTCTGCTGTCACGGCTACCTGGCGTTCTCTGAATCTGAAGAGGATTCCTGGTAGCGATCTCAAGAGGTCAGGTCCTTCTAGTAGGTGATCATTGAGGCACACTCCGCTGTATCGGTGTGCCGCGTCAAAAACCAGCCGCATCTTCCCCGGCTTATTAGGGTTCACGACCGGGAAGTGTGGCAGGTACCATATTTTCTTATTTCTTTCCTCTTGTCCATCGCACTCTTGAGCATAACCTTTGTCGAGGAGGTTTTTCACTTGAGCGCGATACTGTGCGGCGAAATCTGAGGAGGAGTCCATTTTCTTCTCTATCATCTTCAGTCTCTTCACGGCACAGTGATAATTATGAGGCATCGGAGCGTCTTCGTCTCTCCATGGCAGACCTACTTCGAAGTGTTCTCCAACCTTCTTCATTGTTTGTTGGACCACGTCGATTGCCTTTTGGTCTTCCGGTCTGACTTTCTTTGCCAGGGAGACTCCTAGGGCATCAATCCTGAAGTGCGCTTTCACTAATTCTTCTACGCGTCGTACATCTTCTGTCTGTTTGTTCGCAGACACGTCGTAGATGTGAAGCACTAGTTGACCCTCCTTTTGAGTCAGCGTTGAGCGCGGCGCTGTCCCATGGATCACCCATCCCAGTTGGGTGTACGAGGCCGCAGGCTCATTCTTCTTGCCCATGCGTAGTTTTCGTGTCACGATTAGGTGCCAATTGTCCGCACCTATTAATACTTTTGGTGTGGCTTCACTAAAGAATGCGTCCTTTCGCATGTCTCGGAGGTGTGGATATTTCATTAAGTTTTCCCTATCCACTGTCTGACCATGAAGTCGCAGGTCCTTCATCGTTCGTGCGCGTAGTTCTTGATAGTCGCCGTTTTGGCCACGAATTTGCAGTTTGACCTCTTGACTGCGTTCTTCGTGTGGCTGAGAGGTCACTCCTTGTATTTTGAGTGTAGAAACTGGTCCTCTTACTTGAATACGGCGTGTTATGTCCTCGTCGATGAGTGAGGTCGTCGATCCTTCGTCCATTAGCGCGAACGTGCTCACTTGACCGCCTGGTCCTTTCAAAATGACGGGGCACATCTTCAAGAGTACGCGATGCGGTGCGTCGTTGCTTGCCGAGACAGTCATCACGGACTCTGCTGCCGGTTCGACATCTGTCGCCTTTTCTTTAATGTCTTGTTGCGACATCTCTTTGTGGAGCAGCGCGTGATGTGGGCGGGTGCACTTTTCTTTGCCACATCGCTTGGCTCGGCAATTCTCTCGTCGGTGGCGATTATTCACACATTTAAAGCACACTTTCTCCGTTCGTGCCCATTCCCATCTGTCGTCGACACTCATTTTTAAAAACTTGGCGCACTTAGGCACTTCATGGTCCCCGGCACAACACAGACATACGTGTTTCTTTTCTTCTTCTTTTTCTGTCGTGGCATAAATAACTTCTCTGCCCGCTTTCCTTTTTGCGCTCGCTTGCACCACGTTTTTCTGTTCTCTCTTTGGTGCAGGTGTGGGCGTCGGGTTTGTGAAGGCGTACCTCATGGCACGGTCAGCCTCCCGCATCAGGAACCGAGATAATAACATGATTTCAGGCTCACGTGACGTTTCCACTGCCTCAGAAGCGTAGTCGCACCATCTTGATTTCACGTGCGGGCTTAACTTGTCCACGACTTCACGCACTAACATTGGGTTCCACAGGTATCCACGATTGTCCATATTGGATAGCACACACACTATGTTCTGTAGCTTCACTGCGAACGAGTTTAGTTCACTTGCTACACTAGTGAGCCGAGGCAACTTCTTTATGTCCTCCATCACGTGGTCCATTAATATCTCCGGCCTTCCGTAGTATTGTTCTAGCGTCTTCATAATTGTCCGTGGGTCAGACGCAGAGTACAGGAGCGCGGAGACTGCTTCCCTTGCTGGACCTCTGATGCAGTTCCTCAGTCTTGCTAGATTCTCCATCGCGGTGAATTTGTAGACACTCGACGAGTCTTCATAAGCTGCCTTGAATGGCAACCATTCCGTAGCCGCTCCGGTGAACAAGGGTAATTCAGTCACTTGTCGTGGCGGCGGGCGTACACGCATCATTTTGTCCAGCGTGTCGGCCAGTTGTTCGATGCCTCTTCCTACTCTGCGTTCCCCTCTTGTGGGTGAACGTGAGGTCGAACGTTGTCTTCTTCGTGGCATGGCAGGCGTTATAGCGTCGACACATGTGTTTGGCTCTGCGGCGGTTTGTTGGGCGGCGGGGTGCGGCGGCTGAGTTCTCTCTTCGGTGACCGGTGGGTGGCCTTGGTCAATACTTTGCAGCCACTCATCCACCCTGTCTTCACTCCTATGTCCGGAGCCCTCTTCACGAGCCTCTGCCTCTGCTTCAATTGCCGATACTTCGTATTCAAACCGTTTGTTCACAAGAGCCTTTTCAATTTCCAATTGCTCGTTCCTAATTGCAGCAATTCTTCTCTGTGCCTCGTATTCTGCTAGCTTCACTCTTGCCACGTCACTGCTGTAAGATCTCCTTGATCTTATCGTACTTGCAGTGTCTCTCACTGACATATTTGCCGTTATTGTTCTTGCAGAGTAGTCCTGAATTCTTGGCTGGAACGACGTGCTTGGAGTGGCGAGTTGTTCTTCACGCACTACACTCGCGATCGCGGTTGCTCGACTCGCCGGTACGCGGCGTGGAGCGGGTGCGGTAAGCGCGGCGGACGCACCATCAGACGGCGGCACTACTCTCCCCGTCGCGGTGGCGGGGGGTGCGGTCACTGACACGGTGGCGATGGGCGTGGCACTGTCGATTCCACTTGCGGGCGCTTCATGTTGGGTGCGCGGTAACGCAGACGCAATGGTTGAAGGTGACCTCGGCGGCTCTTCAAATGTTCGGGGACGTCGACTGTCGTATCCCGATTCCGCCTCACTTTCTTTGGCCGCAATACTTCTAGTCTTCATTTTCAGGAACACTGCACTATTTTCTTTGTCTTCAACTCGTCAGGCGAGCGATGATTCGATTGTATTCAGGCGAACGTAGAAACGAAGTCTTCACCATCCGTCGCTCGATGGACCAAACTTCTTTTATCATCCGATGCTCGATGGACCAAACTGTCAAGGTGGACTGTATATATGTTTTCGATGTAATAAAACGCCTGACTTGTAGAGTTGAGTATATTCTTGATTCACAATAATAGTCTTGATTTACAATAATAGTCTTGATTCACAATTCTTCTCTTCAATTGCACTAGCTGGGACGGCTTGTTGCTTCGGTTTTCTTGAGAGCACTTGCTGCTGCGCTGACTGCGACTGAACTACGAATTTGCAACAAACCGTCCCGCTTATATCCTATTTTTGCAGGGTGCAAGTAGTGGGTGGAGGTGAGCACGGTACATCCGTCCCGACCAATTACGACGCTTGGTCGGAGTTCGCGCGTGGTGGGGGACCGGACAGGTTTCGACATGTTGAAACCTGTTCGAACGTGCTCGCGTCCACTTTACATCGTCATAATTTTGAAGTCTTATTCACTAAAGGATAATGAAACAGCCCTAATCGATTATTAATAAGTGTGTCCCTACTTTCAAATCATATTTATTTAATCAACTTAAATTCTACTTATATATAATCATTATTTACATCTTAATTATAAATCAGTACGAAGTGACGACGTCCGTAACATAAGTCGATAAAAATCCCGAAATCGCACGTGTGTCGCCGCCCTTAAGATCCCCAAAATGCAAAACGACGCAACTCCTTTACCAAAACCATTTCATTATTCACTTACTTTGCTGAACTTTGTTCCGATTTCAAATATCATTCCGATTACAAACACTGCATGTCTTCAACATCTTAACTCCATAACATGCTTAACGTAAAACCTACCTTAACTTTTACGAAATTAAGCTGGTTTTCGTGTGTAAAAGCTTCTATTCGGTCTTTTAGTTGTTTGTTAGATTTCCACGTTTTTTTCTAATGGAAAACGTGTCTTATCTTTTGAGTGCTAAAGTTGGTTTTTGTTAGTGGGAGGTTGTGTTTATATAATGTTTTGATTGTGTATACATTTTTCGCATGAGGTTTTCATTCTATACCTTATTTCGGGCTTGTTAGAAGGAGCAGGGTCGAATGGAGGGTTAAAAAAAAAAAGATTCCGACGAATTGAGAACCTCCTCCTTTTTTTGAAGTCGGTTAATAAGATAGAATTGATGAAAGTTTAGAATCAAACCTACTGCTGGTCATATTGACGGACTTTACCCATGACGCGACGCGATACAGAATTGCATCGATTGACGATATCTGTCAGATATCGCACAAGCGTCCGGCCGAAGAAAATGTATGGACAATCGCTAGTGCTTGCTAATGGAGTCGCACGGATTGACGATATCGCTCACAGATCTGCTCGATATCGAATTGCATGTACGTGCTAATGACAATGCACATGATTTTCTGTTCGAAATTTGATTGCGCAACTACTCGTCACTGGCGACATCTTATGTCTTTAGTTTGCAGCGCCTTTATGTCGTAGTAGTAAGGTGGATTTTTGAGGTTCACGGTCGAATTGCATCGCATCACTCCATTATTAAATACGTGCGACTTGAATCGGCGGAAAAGTCGGATCTATAATGTTAATACATTACAGGTGAATGCTCGCGGTGAGGCAGCGCCTTTATGTTTTGTTTCGAACATGGAATTTGGATTTTTTTTTAATGTAAGTAAGTGTTCTGCATTATTTTAAAAGATAAATACATATTTATCTTTTAAAATACCCATTTAAATAATCGTCTAATATTAGTTTTCAAGCTAACGTTATTCGTAATAATTACCTACTTAATTAATAAGGGTTTTGTTCAAGTTATTTACTTACATCATTTCACTTTATGCGTAGGTGTAATTAATTTTAGCCAAAATCCGTCCCTGTCGAGCTCAATTGGTTCATAGCTTGCTAACAGCTTGTATCAAATAATATTATCTATGGTATTCAGTAATACAGCTACAATAGCTCCCTTTTGTTGGTTATTTGTTGACTATTTATGTCTAGAATAATATTGATTTAAATAATAGTTCGATATTATCTAGGCTTGTAATAATACATTTTTAAATGGAATATGAGTATTAGGATATTTGCCGGAAAAATGTTATGATTAAGCAATTCAAAATTGACGAAGATTTTAAAATTCTCAATACGTCACAAACAAGTACGATTTTTACTTGATGAAAAAATTACCCCATTTCTTCGGTTTCCCTTTGCGTTCCAAAGCCACGGTGTACTGCTAAGACAGGCCCGCAAATAATTCACCCCTTCTTATTTACAGATCTGTGAATTTCATTTCCCATTTTCCCTCCAAAACATTAATAAATCTCAAAATGATTATTAATTATTCTATCACGCCTCTTCAAATACTCATAATACATACATATACAATACCCAGGATTCGCCTACCTATAAATAACGTCATACAAAGCGAGTGAGGTCGGGGTGTAGCATTAGTACTATTGTAGACACACCTGGCTTCTCCCAGGGTAGGGTGGCCATGGTTTTTGCATATCGTCGCCTTACGGCGTTTACGCACTACGTCCGATCCGAATCCGATCCGAAACCGTGAAAAAAAAATCACGGACAGAATTCGGATATTGCTTACGCACTACTCCGATCTCTGATAACCAGCCGCATAGCCCCTGCCCGCCCCGCTGCCTCTGTTCTCGTACGCAGCTCGGAATTAACTCGGACGCAGTGCGCGAGCATACATACAAATAATACTATGGCTACTTCGGTCCGTCATTTTTTCTCCGAAACGGAGATTCTCGGATGACGGAAAGAAATCGGATGACGGAGATCGGATGTAGTGCGTAAACTACCATAGAAATAGTTCTACGGCTATGACGGACCGTATTTTCACGGGTTCGGATCGGATTCGGATTGGACGTAGTGCGTAAACGCCCTTAGAGTGAAAACCTCGGGATTGCATTTTTTAATTTATTTTATTGCATTCCCTCCTGTCCTGCCCTGGGTGGGAGGACTCATTCGATGATTTTACCACGTAAAAAATATCCTTCCTATCTTCGATAAATGAGATATAACGAAAGCAAAATAGTACATTTCGATATAAGTGGGGAAGTTTGTAATTGCAATCGAGGTGGAATATTGTCAGCTGAGCCTTTGGCGAGGCTGATTGGCAGCGCCTAAAAAATATTACTGATTTATGAAAAATATTGTCGGCAATAAATTGGCGGTCATAAATCTATACTGATATAGTAAAGCTGAAGAGTTTGTTTGGTTGCACACGCTAATGTCAGAAACTTCTAGTGGGAATTGAAAAAACCTTTTTTATATTGAATAGTCTATGACCGAGGAAGACCATAGCCTATAAAACATCGCGCTACGACTTATAGCCTAGCAGCGGAAATCAAACAACGGGGTAAAATCTAGTATGTAATAACTAAGAATAGAAAAACATCTGCCACCAACCCTAAAGAAATCCTAGTCACCCTACTCCACCCCAAAAATGGCGGCCGCCCATTCTATAATCTGTGGAACATTTTTCTTAATCTACTTCCATCGGCTTCAGGGCGCGGCTTTAATGGTCATCATTACTGCTTTGTGGTTATATTTCCTGCTGGCAACATCGTGTTTACATGATTTTTGATGTGCAGACAATAATGGGATGGATTTTGTGATATTATTTTATGTTTGTGACAGAATAATTTGTTATCCTTACTAATCTAAATTTTACTCGACGTATATTAGTCGATCTTTTTCATAAGCGCTAAGTATGTATTTCGATTTTTTATTTCAAAATACTTTTCTGGTAGGCGTTCAAACACGAGTCTTTCGAAAATAAAAGCTGTTAAGTCTAAAAAACCTCACAATTTGCCACTGGCCACCGTAATTGCGACCAAAATAAATGGAGTCACTTTAAAATAATTTCCATGTAAACGAACTTGACTTCTGTGCATATCGGTCAGGTAATAATGAACGGGAGTCATTAGGATACCGCGAAAACGTAATCTTTTATTGCGTTTAAGCTTTTAGCCCTCATCTCGCAAGCAAATATAAAATAATTATCATCGATTTATCGTAAATATGGAAGTACTTATTGCAAGAAATTTAATGTTAGGATGTTTGTCACTAAATCACGCAAAAACGACTGGAAAAATTTGAAAGATAGATTTTAATCTAGAATAAAATACAGGTTATTTTTAATTTCGGAAATCCACATTAATGGTTCTCGTGTTTTAATTATCTATTTATCAAACTCTACACAAGCGAAGACGAAGGTATAAACTAGTTAGCAATACATCGTAAATATATTATTGTAAACGAAAATATTATAATAATTTCAATTCCAGAAAATAATAAAAAACTTACATTTGGAACTCTGGCATAAACAACATATTGACCGGAATATATGTGCCGATTAAAACATTATTAATACATCTATCTTCCTCTTACATGTAATGGCGTCTCTTTCTAGGGTCATTTTGAAAATGGAACGCGGCATGAGTGCATGAAATTAGTGCCGCTTTTTCTTTCCCGCCGAGAGATTTGTTTTTTTTTTTCAACTATATAGCAAAGGACGATGCGACGCCATATTGCTTAGTTTTTTTTCTGGTAATTATCAAACGTTTTGAAACATACGTTTTGGTTTTTATGGAGGCTGTCGGTAGTGTCATTTGTAGCTGATTGCTTTGTATACAGCGGGATTTTTTTAAAAGACCGAATTATTTTTAAATGATAAAATAATACAAAATAATAAACAATTCGTCATCATCTGAAGCTCTAAAGTCTGTCAACCACTCTTATCATGGGGTATCGTATTACCCAGTAACTGGGTTGCGTAGGTCCGATAGGTAGTCGCTCCATGTAAAATAATGATATATTTATGATGACGTTTTTTGCCTAGCCTTTTTCCCAACTATATTGGCGTCGGTTTCCAGTCGAACCAGATGCAGCTGAATATCAGTATTTTACATGGAGCGACTGCCTATCGGACCTCCACGACCCAGTTAGTACTGGTAATACGTATTATCATGTTTTCCGAGCCACGGAGGAAACTCGCAACATCGTAATAATTATGCAATACATAATAATCTCTTCATGTAGTTGTAATTTTAAAAGAAAATTACATTCAATTCCTTCAAAAATGTTTTTATTGCTTACAATAACGCATTGAGCAATTTTTGATGTAAATACATAAAAATACATTTTATTTCAGTATAAGGTTTTGCAACTGCAGTTGCCATGATATACCTATGACTTGAATAAATAGCTTTTTTTAAACTTAGACGTCTTGCATATTGTATTTTGTAGTTCCATAATGAATTCCAAAGAAATGTTGCATTTGCTTCTATATTATTTAGATGAATGAAAACCTACTTAGGCACTAAAAAACGAGATATAATTAATTGAATAACTGTAGAAATAGATCGAATTGAGAAAATACTACGCAAAAAAATTAAAAAATCTCAGTAGGTATCTTTCTGTAAACGTAAAAAATACAATGAAATAATTCAAATTAATGTATCCTAAAAACAACATCCTTTATCTCTCCACCTAACGATTTCAAAAATCCTTATTTCCCAAAATTTTGTTATTAAGTTTTTCTGTTCAAAAGAGACAGCCGGCAGATGGGATTTTTTTAAATATGGCAACATCGGAAACTCTCCGGGAATTAATTACTTCAAGATTAGTGTTATATAAGATTGAAATCTCTATTTTTATAGATTTTTAATACGTTTTTAAGTTTGTTTTAAGAATTGTAATAGGTAGGTAGCTGTTAGTTTTCTTTGTTTGCCTTTAATTAGATTTTATGTTTGTTGTTTTTGAAAAATAATTGAAAAGTAATGTTATTTATAACAAGGAAACCTAGTTTCAAATAGGGTGAAGGGAGGTTATTTTGTGAGACAGGCAACTCAGTGATAGAGTTTTAAAAGTCTCTCAAAACGTTACCTATACATGCACTAATGCGAAATGATGCAACTAAACACTGTTTTAGGCTATCACGGTATTTTTCACAATTTAAAATGTCACTTTATTTTATTTTATTTTATTTTATTGAATAGGTTCACCAACAATTGCTTACACAGGAAACAAGATCTTACACACTAGTCTAATATAATTGCAATAGTGTAACAATTACTTATAGGTAAACACAGCATTTACAATAATTATGTATGTAGACGTAAATTCCATGAATCTATAGATACTTACATCAATTTCACGCATCAAATAAAAGAAAACAGAAAAAACTAAAACTAAACAATAAACGGAAAACACAAAACAATGATTTTACTATAAAATTAAACAGGAATAATAATTTGTGATTAGATCTAAGGACCTAAGTCAGAAATCAGTCAGGCCAGAGAGAATAGACTTCTGTTTGTTAATGGTGTCAGAATGCAGATCAAGAATATCACTACAACCATTGATAATCTTACAAATCCTAGCGCAGGGAGAGTTTGCGCCCAAGGTCGTTCTTCGCAGGGGTGCGCACAGGGGTGTTATTGGGCTACGCGGAATTCTACAAGGCACACGAAGTTTAAAGTGGGCCAGCAGTTTAGCTGAGTCAATTTTGTGAGAGAAAAGTTTACAAGCAAATATAGCATCATTGAGTTTTCGACGCTCATCTAAGGATTTCATTCTGAAATGCTTCAACCTAGCATTGTACGAACGTATTTTTTTTGCTAGGCCATTTGAAAATGCCAAGTGCCAAAGAAAACGTTTTTGAATCCGCTCGAGACTTTACACTTACGGGATATCTTCCGTGATTGTTTATTCTTTTGAGTTCCCGATTTTTCTACGCTGTTCAAGCGCCATGATCGCGGGATGAATTATTTAAAACTGAAATCTGTTGGAATGCAACGAAACTCGTAAAAAACTAAATAGAATTTTAATTTTAATGAAGTCATTTAAATTCCATTTTCATTCAAAATATTGCCAGCGTTAATTAAACCGCCTCTAGGTAACCCACAAACATCTGACTCTCAGTTATTAATACAACTGTTTTTCTCAGTAATAAACGCACCCCGATTCGTACACAATTAAATCACACTAATTAATATTCACTATTTAAGGCTTCATTATAAATTAACCCCATTTTTCAAATACATAACTGTAAAAACTTCTTACCGGTCTTATCACCCGCCATTTCCTTACTGAACAATTCCATGAAAAGTTTAAAACAGTCCACATAGGGGTTGTTGTACATTTGCCACAAAGTTAACTCGCCCCATTTTTTTAAACCTCATACATTGAAAATTGATTCGCCACAGCTACATTTTTTTATTGTAATTTTGCCACAAATCTTCATTTCACATAATTTTTATTTAGACGGTGGCACCAAAACCTCCATGATCCTGTTCTCCTAACACTTTTTGTTGAGATTCCACATTGTGTCCGGTTTCTGTAGTTTTGTGCTGGATTTTATTATTTAATTGTTCTACTTCCGTGCGGAAAAAAGAAATAAGGCGAATTTACAGTTATCAAAATTAACAAAACAAAAACTGTACCTACCTATCTAATTTACACATACTTTTTTTCGTGGCGAATTACTTTGTGGCAAATTTACAACAACCCCCACATAGCACTAAAAACCGGTATTATACCGAAATCCACTTAGTGCCGAAACCATCGACTAACGACCGAAAGAATTAAGTTTTTAAACTCGGCGCTGGCGTGTTCTCGAATGCATCCAATATGGCGACCATCGAAATATTTTTTTGTTACCATCGTAATTATATGGTTGGTTTTGATGTAGGGTTCTGTGTAACGTAGGCGTGAATGAGAGATTTTTTTTATACTAGCTCATCCGGCAAACTTCGTACCGCCTCAAAATAACCTTTTAAACCTTCCCTGGACTTCCAAAAATAATTCAAAACAAAAATTAGCCAAATCGGTCCAGCCGTTTTCGAGTTTTGGCGAGACTAACAAACAGCAATTGATTTTTATATTTATAGATAGATTACCTGATTTTCAGAATTTACTATTTTTATTTTCCTTCTTTGTGTTTTTAAGCACTAGTTCAGTTCTGATCAAACTTTTAGAAGTAGACATAAGTGAATTTTGCTTTACGAAAAATACGCGTGAACTTAAAGAAAAGTTTATAGCTCGATAAACAATGCCGTTACCTGTAGTTGCTTAAACTCTAAAGATGGATATCTAAAGATGGATATTTAATTGCATGAAAGGCGGTATTATTCACCTTAGATCTTGGCACAGTTTAAATTCAAATTCACAATAATGCGAATTATATAACGTTTAACAAAATATTCTAAATTGGCATCAATGCAAATATATTTTTATTTCAATATTTTCAACGAAATCTTTTAATAAAGTCTGCATCAAATATCTCAATAAAAATAAAAACAAAACAAATATCATAAAGAAATATTATGACAGCACATAAAAAAATATATCAACACAGTTCTAAAAATTTGAATTCTTTATTCTATTTTCAAAATGAGGTCGGATTCATAAAAGTCTATGAGTTGGCAACCCTGTTTATACGTGAGACATAAAATCTTGGTCAGTGTGGGTGTTGAGATTAATACGTGGGTTCCGTCGTTAATAAATTATATGTGAAGTGTAAGCATTAATTGCTGTTTGGTTTTAATTATATGTATAAACTGCTAGTACTGTGCGGTCTTTGACTTGTATGGGAAAAAAAAATAGGCAAATAACAGTAATTCTTCATTTCAAAAACAGAAAATATGTATTCAAATCAAAACTTATTTATTAATCAACGCGGCGGGATTAAAACATTGCATGAGCTTTCAAGCTATTTTAAAAATATTCTTGGTGGATGGATAAATTTTTGTTGCTCTTTCACGCAAAAACCACTGAACGGTTTTGGTTGAAATTCGGTACACAGATAGTTTATAACCTGGATTAACACATAGGATAGTTTTTATCCTGATTATTTGTTCCCACGGGATGATTTTTGAGTTGTAGCAGGTGAAACAGCTAGTGATAAGTATATAAAATCATAACAACTTTCTTGAACCTTACAGCAATCAACAAGTTCTGAAGAAAAAAATACAAGAAATCGCGAAGAATTATGAAAATAAAAACACACATCCTGAAATAATTATGAATTCAATGGAGGCTCGTTATTAAATATTTCTTCAGTTCCTTTGAATCCAACAAACGGATATTGCGAACAGGAAAATCATATAAAAAGGTGAATACGTTTCCAACTAATTTACATCGATGAGCGAGCTTTCAATTTCGCCCTGTATTTGTATGTAGACATGTATTATCTTTATTAATTCAAACTAATATTATAGATACGAAACTAAGTTTGTTTGTTAGTTTTTCACAATCACAATTTTTTTGTAAAGTTTCATCAAAAGTTCATGAGCTTATGGATGAAAGAGTAACAAATTTAATATAACCTTTAATCTAACCTTAAGTTCAAATATTATGTTGAGGTATGTAGGTATAGTATAATAGTAAGAACATCACCTTTAGAAGCCAAGCAAAATAATTTATAAGCAGGAGAAACCACGGGGCACAACTAGTCATGAATAAAGAATAAACGTTAAGTATGTTTGTCACATGTCATCCATTTTGAATGCGATAGGGGCGCGCCTGTCGCTGTCAATTTGTGTAATTCAATTAGTTGAATTGAATTAATATAGCATTTGATGTGGTATTTTTATATTTTTCAATAATGAAGATATGTTACGGTGACCAATTCTCTATACTTAGTACTTACAAGAATTGAAAAAAAAAATGTATAATTATATAAATTCTTTAATCAGATTCTATAATTATGTTCGGCTTTCTCGTAATATTTTATAAAAATGGAAACTTATAAATGTTAATAAATAATATTTCATAAAGATGGAAACTTATAAATGTTAATAAATAATTCAATTCATGGTTTCCTAGCCATTTATTCAAATAATAAAAAAATATTTGATCAAAATGGCCAAAGAAACGTGAACACTTAGATACTATTTTAACCTATGTAGAACCACCAGCTATACTAATTACGAAAAAAAAACATTTATAATTAAGAACCAATCCGTATTTTCTACCGAACCCCAAATCTTTCCAAAGCCTATATAATCAAAGCCAGTGATTAAAAAAAACAAATCCCTTTCCATAAATTAATAACGTCATCCCGTAATATTCATTAGCCTTAAAAATAGAACGATCCCCCCTATAAGACAGAGACAGAAGCATTGACAAACGATCCGAGATTCATTACTTTTGTACAAGCTAGAAAGAGATAGCAACAGTTTTCATTGTTGCCGCTAAATAGACCAGGCCACGCGTCATTGGCTGATATTTCCCGCGCACAGGGCGTCACCGGTTTCCCGCCATAAATTGAGTTGTTGACACATTGATAATGAGGTTACGTTTTAATATTAACTTTTTTTTATTCCCGCGCGAAATTATAAGCTGGAGTAAAATAATTATTGTTATGATTCGAGTTTTAATGAGCTGCGTGTGTGGTCCGTTCTCGGGTTGCTTGTAATTAAACTGTTTCGGTTTTGCAAGACGCCATATTTAAGTTTTCATTGCGGGTTGTAGAGTTAGTTCAATAGGGACGCACAGTGTTTTTACCCGCGCTTTGTGTGTTGTTCGGTAATGTACGGTTTTAGTTGCGCGGTAAAACAACTATTCATTTTGATTAAGTTTTGCGGTTACAAAATAGAGTTTAAATATGCAATTGGCGATTGTGTGAAAGCTTTAGTACAAAGGAGGTTTCGAACGCTTGAGGTTGTAAATGTGTATGAATTGATATTTCTCAACTTTGTTGCTAATAGAACGATTTTGACGAGAGGTGAGTCGATGTTCATGACTTTCTGAAGGCATTTACTTGTGTTCTCGAGTGGACAATGAATTAACTGATTCCTTTCAAAATGAGCTGGCTTCGTTATTAACGCTTGACTAAGAACAACGCATGAGTTAAGACAGCAAATGCAGAGGTTTTTTTATATCCTAAATTGTGTCCTACTGTTGGGCAAACGCCTCGTCTTTTTTCTCCCAAACCTGTCTATTTTGGGCAACGTCGGGTCATACTTGCCCCGTGAACATGATCAGCTATGTTTTTCTCTATATACAACGTGTAACGTTAATAGCGCAAAACGTCTCGTGGGGTAACTCAGCCCATGTTAGTGAACAATTTTTGTTGTAATCATCATCATCATCATCAGCCGGAAGACGTCCACTGCTGAACATAGGCCTCATATATTTTTCATAGGTCATAGGTACTGAATGGGCCCGATCAATTTCTCATTTTGTATGAAAAAACAATTTTTTTTTAGCGAATTTCCAAAAGTCTTGGAACAAACATTGCTCAGTAACATGGGCTGAGTTAACCCACGAGAGGTTTTGCGCTATTAACGTTACACGTTGTATAAGAAATCTCATCGCTGGACTATAAAGATGTGCTCTGACACGAAGCGACCTTAAGATCGTCCGATCCGGTAGAGTGATTTTTTTTACTTGGTAAAATTATCAAATGAGTCCTTTCACCCAGGGCGGGACGGGAGGCACTGTCAGACTTGTACTGACTAAAATCCACGATGTCCTTCAATAGCCCTTTACGTTGCGGGGTCTCGGATTACTTGACAAAAGAGTCCCGCGACCCTGCAAGTTGAAGTGGCAATGGGCAGGCCACATCGCTCATAGATTTGATAAATAACTGATGGGGAAGAAAAGTTCTCGAGTAGAGACCATGGGCAAGAAGACGCAGCGTAGGCCTCAAACTAGGTGGACCGACGACATCGTGAGGGTCGAGGGCAACTGATGGATGCAAGTGGCGAATTGTCGTTCGACGTGGTACTCTAAGAGGGAGGCCTAAGTTCAGCAGTCGACGTCTTCCGGCAGATGATGATAAAGTAAAGCACAAGGCGTTCCTACAATCAATATTGAGCCTTACTACAAATAAATATTAGAAGACATTTAAGAAAAACTACTTACATGTCTTAAGTAGGTAATATTTTCTCCCCCCCGACGGTAACAACTAACGCTTATCTCATTGCCTCAAGACTCAGACCAGTCTAATTTAAACTTAATGACCCAATACCGAAGATAGATAGCTTAATATACATAATGGTTCATTTTTTACCGACGACGCAATTAAGTATATATTTTTTTCATTTTTTACTGCAAGTAAATTATAAAAAAGATGGTGGAAGACTTAATTCTGTGAGATTAGCTTTTAAATTAGGCGTGACATTTAAATAGTGGTGGGTAGGTATTTAATCGAAAAATCTGGCCAAGTGTAAGTTGAAATGGGTACTGAGGGTTCCCTACACAGTACAATGTTTCACAAACATTGTTCTGCTATGGCCTGGTAATTTTCAAACTGCCTCTTCGTGACCCACCAAATACTTTCAAACCCAAGCTGGCCTTAAAGTTTGTTAACCCATTAGACCAAATGATACATATTATTTCACAGTAAAAAGACCTGTGACCCGATATTTTATTTTGATGGATCGTCACTGGGTCGCGATCTAGCAAATAGGGAACGCTAGTCTACGCCATTTGTCCGAGAACTTAAAAATAATTTTAATTTAGAAGATTGTAAGTGTAATAAATAACGGGTGGAATTGCATAATATTATATGAAAAAAAATAATTGGTTACCTAGTAATTATATCACACAACAATAAACCCATTGAATTAACAATTTTATAAACATATAGCAACCGGCGGCGCTTGCTTCGCGCGAAGTTTGACTCTAAAACTTAGCCAATTATTACCCGCTGATCTTACAGAGTGTTATAAAATAAAAATGCTATGTAAAATAATTTAAAAGTGGTTCAGCATTTTTTGTAATTATCCTAGACAAACAAACACAAAATTTTGTTCCGAAGAACTTTACATACATCAATTTTGGTGTATAACAATACAGTTATAATTAATTATCATCTGCCTTGCTATTTCTGTGATACACATACATGCCAATGAGAAATAACGTACCTAAGCATAAGTAATTTTATAATTACATCCGTATTGAGAGGTTTCAACTTCAATGGTTAATTATCCATTGAAGTTGAAACCTCTCCGTACGGAACCATAAATATGAAAATAATCTAGGAGGACATTAAGCGAGCTTTTGATTTATTTTTTGTTTTAATTAGACAGTTCTGTTACAGCTTATTTTTTTGAGGTTAATAAAAATAAATTGACCGAAAAGTTAATTTGTAAAAGAATCTTTGTGAATTTACTAGGGGTTTTTCAAAGCTATTAAACAAAAACTTAGCCGAACTTCTTTTGAAAATGAGTGATTTTATTGTTTGAGAAAGGAATATACCTAATTGTCCAAGAATGCGAGAGAAATTAAAGTTTTATAATAAAATTACTGAAGATTTTTGCAAGATTGTAGGTAATAGTATTGTGTTCTTGGATGGGCACCACCGTTTGATGAGATTTGTAATGCACTTATTTATTAAAAATCATTTAATTTACTCTTCGAAGTTAGAGCGAACAGACTTCTTCAGGGTAGGCTCTCTCTATTCCACCTCTAAACTAGAATCAAGAGCAAAAATGTTTCAATTAAAAAAATAAAATCGTCTAAAAACGCCGCGTTTTTTCCACCGACTCCCAGCCAATTTCCTCATAGCGAAAACAGCAGTAAAATTACAACAATCTGACATAAACAATATTATTGTTATTGGGACCAACGGTCGCTGGTCCCCGATCGTTAGTCGCCACTGTGTTCGCTTATTTATTTCACGCCTGGATTGAAACCCAGTCAACAATAATGCGAACTTGCCTTTATAATGAAAAGTATCGAGTTATATTTTCACTTTGAAATTTCCTTTGGTATTGATTTGCTTTGGAATTATGTGCAGGGAATGTGATACGGAAATAATACCTGTAGCAATATAGGTATGCGCTTAACTTTTTATGGGTATTACTTTTCATCGCATCAACTCACAAAACATCGAGATGAAATTATTAGAACGATGAATTTGCACTGGTCTTCTTATATTTAGTATCAGCCTATTGCCGTCCACTGCTGATCGTAAGCCTCCCCCAAAGAGCGTCAATCCTCCCGGTCCTGGGCAGTCCGCATCCATCCGCTGCCAGCCACATTCTTCAAATCATCGACCCATCTTGTCGCAGGGGGTCCTACACTACGTTTGCCCATTCGCGGTCTCCACTCTAGCACTTGTCTGCTCCATCTGCCGTCTGTTCGTCTACAGACGTGGCCGGCTCACTTCCACTTCAGCATGCGGATTCTACACGCAATGTTGGTTACTTTAGTTCACTGGTGAATGACTTTGTTCCATATTCTATCCACTAGTGAAACTCCGCTTCTTCTTAAACTTATATCCTATTACATAAACCACGAATCTAAGAAGTCGTTACAAACTCACCATCTTTCTGTCCTTAACCCATTACTTGTCGTAACAACACGTTTTCTTCTTCCATTCTCCCCTGTCAGACGTCACAGCATCGTCTTTACTGCTTTTTATCATACCTTTCACTCAATCCATATTTTTTTCTTAAGTATTCACTTTGTAAAAAAAAAAAAAACAACATCTTCTTTTTTTTCTTCTTTTTCTTCTTTAGTATTCATTTTATGGTCGCGGGACTTATTCCATCACCGTGACCAAGGAACATAAAGGGCTATTGAAGGACACCGGGGATTTTAGTCAGTACAAGTCTGACAGTAAGGGGTGGGAGGACTCATTTGATGATTTTGCCACGTTAAAAAAAAAAGTATTCATTTTATAGATGTATACACGATACAAGACACACTCTCTAAAAGCTGGTGGACTTGCATTTTCAGTTGTGGATGCAATTACCGTGAATGGCTTAAAATATTAATTATACTCTTTTGCCAGATTAGTGGTCCACCTTAGCTTTGCATCGAAGAAAATGGAAGACATGTGAGAGACACTTTTACTCAGCAAAAGTGTTCAGGCTAACAGTATCACATACTTTAATTACCTACTAATTTTAAGTGCAAGCATGATAATCAACCGTAGTTCTTTTCTGAATCCATTTAATAATTAAGTAACTATGACATTCCAGCATTGAAAAAAAAAACTTTCTCTCTAACTAACGGACAAAGTAAATAACGGAACTTGTCAGAACACACATTCTCTCAATTTTCGTTACAATTCTCTGTTGGCACAACAGACGGTTGAAAAAAACACTTAAAGATGATTCCAACACATCACACCATTGTCTAACCGTCTCTCCATTACCAAAGCTATTAGAAATAAAATCAGGCACGCGTAACAAACCCAGTAGTACATACAAACAAAGAATTAAACAATCAGTACAAAAGTACTTAACAATATACTCACCTCAAACACCTACAAAAAGTTTTCACACAAAGCAGTCTTTATTCTAAACACAAATTCGCAACGGTGTAAACACACCATTGTCTCTGGCCAGGTGACATAGACAATTCGGTGTTCGTTTTCTTGTGAGCTGTCAAACTTTACGTCAATATTTTGGCGCGATTTGTGACGCTGTGGGAGTTTGTATTTTGACTAGTAATGTCCTGTGGGTTCGAACGGGATTTTTGGAATCCTTTGATACGGTGTGTGGAATGTTCACGGTTTGAGCATAATGAGGGTTTTGCCATAAAGTTGGAAACGTGCAAAGTTACCTTAGATTTTTTGACACTAAACATGACACTTGATGGCAACATAATAAATTCATCTCTTATTTTATTCAAAAATTAAGCCAAAGTTATTTTCAAAATGGAATTCACTAAACCAACGTAACTCAATCAAACCTAAGTCGCGGGATTAACGAATTACCGTGACCCCGGAACGTAAAGGGCTATTGAAGGACACTGTGGAATTTAGTCAGTACAAGTCTGACAGTCCCTCCCGTCCTGTGTGGGAGGACTCATTTGATGACTTTACCACGAAAAACAAAAAAACCCAATCAAACCTATTTCAATGGATATGTATAATTTTATTAACTTTAGACTATCACTATAAAATATCAATCATCATCATCATCATCTCAGCCATACGACGTCCACTGCTGAACATAGGCCTCCCCTTTTGATCTCCACAGATACCGGTTGGAAGCGACCTGCATCCAGCGTTTTCCGGCGACCTTTATAAGGTCGTCTGTCCACCTTGCTGGTGGACGTCCTACGCTGCGCTTGCTAGTCCGTGGTCTCCACTCTAGTACTTTTCGACCCCATCGGCCATCTGCTCTGCGAGCAATATGGCCTGCCCATTGCCACATCAGCTTGCTAATCCGGTGGGCTATATCGGTGACTTTAGTTCGTCTACGGATCTCCTCATTTCGGATTCGATCACGTAGAGAAACACCTAGCATAGCCCTCTCCATAGCTCGTTGAGCGACTTTGAGCTTTGAGATGAGGCCGATAGTGAAAGACCACGTTTCGGTGCCGTAACTCATCACTGGTAACACACATTGGTTGAAGACTTTCGTCTTGAGGCACTGAGGTATGTCGGACGAAAAGACATTGCGTAGTTTCCCGAACGCTGCCCAACCGAGTTGGATTCGGCGGTTGACCTCTTTCTCGAAGTTGGACCTACCTAACTGGACTACTTGTCCTAAGTAAATATATGAGTCAACAACTTCGAGTACCGAGCTTCCAACAGAGACTGGGGTGGGCACAACATTGGCATTTGACATAATTTTCGTCTTGTCCATGTTCATTTTCAAGCCCACCCGTTGTGAAACTCGGTCGAGGCCATCGAGCATCATGCTGAGTTCCTCCATCGACTTTGCCATGACTACGATGTCGTCGGCAAACCGAAGGTGAGTGATGTATTCGCCGTTGATGTTGATGCCAAGTCCTTGCCATTCCAGGAGCATAAAGGCGTCTTCCATTGCGGCAGTAAACAGTTTCGGGGAGATAACGTCCCCCTGTCTTACGCCTCTTCTCAATGGAATCGCCTTCGTGCTCTGCTCCCGTACTCGGACCGACATGGTGGCGTTATTATACAAGCACTTCAACACCTCGATGTACCGATAGTCAATACGGCATCGCTGGATTGACTCAAGTACCGCCCATGTTTCCACCGAATCGAAGGCTTTCTCATAGTCCACAAACGCTAAGCATAATGGCAAGTTATACTCTTCGGTCTTCTGTATAACTTGCCGCAGCGTATGGATGTGGTCTATGGTACTATAGCCTCTTCGGAAACCGGCTTGTTCGGGAGGCTGGAAGTCATCAAGTCTGTGTTCGAGACGGTTCGTGATAACCCTTGAAAACAGCTTGTAAACATGACTTAGAAGCGTGATGGGTCTGTAGTTCTTCAATAGGCTGTTATCACCTTTTTTGAAGAACAGCACCACATCACCTCTACTCCATGTTTCAGGCGTTTTGCCCTCGGAGAGGACGGAATTAAAGAGTTTCTGGAGGACTTTAAGTACCGGTGTTCCACCCGCTCTCAGAAGCTCTGAAGTGATTCCGTCCTCGCCCGGCGCCTTGTTGTTCTTAAGCTGCTTCAGGGCCATCCTAATCTCGTACAGACTGATGTCCGGGATATCTTCGGTATAATGTCGGGACAGCTTGGCTCTTGGATCTCCTACCAAGCTGTCAACGGGCTTTGCGACCGAAGTGTATAACTGTCTATAGAACCTCAAAATATCAATGCTTCATATAAAATAATAATTAAAGTATTTATTGTATTGAGAAAATTAAGTTGATTGATTCATTGCTTATTAGCAATGAATCAATCAACTTAATTTTCTTTTAATGAATCAATCAACTTAAGCTTCGTAGACCCTATTTATCTATTGATAAATAGGGTCTACGAAGCTGCTACGCTTGCTACGAAATGGCTACGAATTTTATGACATTCAATTTTATTTTAATTTTTTCTTTTGTTTTTATGTCATTACTGCTTATTTTAGTAAAAAATATGTTTTTTGCTTAGTAGCTACCCTATAGGAACCAATATCTGTTAGTTGTAGTGCAAACATAATATGACAAACAATCAGTTTTCTTCAAAATAAACTTATTAAGTTACTTAAAGGTTTAAAATGTCCAAGAATCTTCAAACGGACCAATCGAACACGGAAATATGGCGTTTTCTGTCAAATACAGGTCGTATTGTGAATTGTGCGGTGCATTCATACTAATAAGTTACGCTTGTCGCTAATGAAACGGATTTAAAAACTCACTGCAAGTTTTCTAAGAAACCATTGTTGGTCACTCACAAACTTACAAATACTGTTCGTCAACTATTAAATGTATGAGCTGCATGAATAAAAATCAGTTTGACAGCCGCAAATACAACTTTGTAACATATTTCGGCCGTGCAATTTTCGCGGTAAAATTGATTATCAAGTGTTTTGACGTTTCTTTTTTTTTATTTGTTGACGGGCACGGTTCATGGCTGATTGGGCCTTGTTACCTTTTTTTCTGCAAAGAGTTTAGTTGGGTTTAAAATTTTACGGTGGAGAATAATATTGGTATTGTGTATGTTAATAAAGGTAATACCTGCAGTGTGACTAAAAGTGTTTTGAAATTTGGTTTATTGATGAACTTGCACTTGCTTTTGAAAGTGCAGACGTTTCTAAGGTAATTTTCATTGATGTTGATTTGAATTGCAGCTAGGTTCCAAAGTAATGTCCAGAAAATTGCAAATCCTAATAATCGTTGAGTTTCACAAATAGATATATATTTTTCTAATATAATTATTTACCTAGTAACAATTTAAACGATCTTCAACAGTGTATCTGCATTATTAAAAAAAATACGTTGGCCCACACTAGGAATTTCTTCCTGTATCATGGGTGCGTTTACAAACATATAAACTTACATACACAAACACCCAGACCCAGAACGACTACTTGTAGATCATAGGTACAAATATTTTTTCCGTGCGGAATCGAACCCACGACACCCATCGACAGCAGTCGATCGGTCAGCCACTACATTGCACTTCAGCTTATCTGACTCAATTTCAAATTCAAAATAGCCTTACCAAGAACATTAAAATAAAAAACTACCAATAATATCACAACAACAAGCAATCGAGAACAAAAGCGCACTCGAAACGTTTGACAGCCGAGAACGTTCTTATTTCAAACGTTACGCGCCAAAACGATTTCGGTCTAAAACGGAAAAAATATCTCCGTTGTCTTTGATATTCGCTATTTGAATATTTGAAGAGAGGCAAAGGATTGGTCTTTGACATGACAGTTTTTATTTGAATTCGGAACGTGGACGAGGCGAGAAGCGTGATGAGGATCGTAGCATTGAAATGAAATGATATTTATGTTTTGCAAGTAGGTAAAAAATAAACATAAACAGTTTTACACGTCGTTTTTTTACAAACTAGATGGGGCTGGTGTTTCGTACCTGACTACTCTGAGAAGAACCAGCCGAAACAAACTCAGAGGTCACAGTCTCATTGTTTGGTCTGAGATGGTCTTTTGAGGAAAGAACCACACAGATTTGATTGTATTTTACATGGCGACCGTAGTTTCTGCCAATAGAAAAAGCGAGAGTTAATGAGAAAATAAAGTCTTAGAAATTAATAGGAACTTGTTTATTTTTGCACGTTAAACAAGACCGCCAAAATGTGGCAGTCGCTTTTTTCAATGTTTATTCAATGACTTTGAACAGGATTAACAAAAAGTTTCCTTTTTTTACTTTTTCATCATTGTTTATGTTGTTACAAAGGATATCATAGAATTAGGGAGAGGCCTCGAAGCTTCAAAAATTATCCATCAAAAGTTATTACATATTACGTTATTTAGTGAAATATCGAAATAAATTATAAAAATAAATAAATTATGTTAAAATCCAGCTACATTTCACATAAAAATCTCCAAAAGTCCTCAACAACAAAAATACACCACAAAAAACATAAATTCCCGCCTTTTCCATTATTTGTTCTTTGGAATCCAATATGGCTGACAATATAAGAATATGCTATGATACCCGCCGTGAGCTAATTACCAAATAACGTAGAGGTGAAAGTATTCAAGGTGTTCAAAACACCATGGCTTGGGGAGAGAGCACGGGAATGAGCGGGAGCGATTAGCGATAGCGATTTATAGGGCGAGTTTTATTATAAAAGCTAATATTATAAAAACGAAACTTCTGAGTGTTTGTTTGTTTGTTTATTACGCTTTCACTTCTAAAAACCTGGATGATTTAATTAATAAATTATTTAGAAAGAAGAACGGAATTTTCTGGCCCTTGTTAGGTACTAGGAAAACTTTTTTTTTTTAATAAATTATCTTTAGCTAAAAGCTGTTTTAATTTTGGTGACCACTAAAACAGGTATATGCCATTTCTTCTCAACAACATTTTTTTTAATAAAACAATATTTCGTTCCTTTTAAACGATATTCTATTATTATTCAATCATGCAACTATAATTATTATTTAAATAAAATCTATAGAAAGAAACAATATTTAGCGAGAAGCAAATTAAATAAGACATATCAGAAATCCGAAACAATGTTATTTACCTAATGTATCGGTTATGTAACACATTGACGTAGAAAATAAAGTCGTAAACTCAAGCCATAGACATTTTTATGAGCCTGATTTTAAATGGTTATATTAATACTAGCTTATTCCCAAGGCTTTGCCCGCGAAGTTAGACGAAAACATATAAACACTAATATGTATTTTATTTACATATAAATACACCCGATGGGCGATGGGGCCGTAAGGTTTTTGAATGGAGACCACGCACCGGCAAGCGCAGCGTAGGACGTCCACCCACTAGGTGGACAGACGATCTTATGAAGACCACAGGATCACGCTGGATGCAGGTGGCTTCCAACCGGTCCTATTGGAAGTCTATAGGGGAGGCCTATGTTCAGCAGTGGACGTCTTACAGCTGATATGATAAATAAGGTAAAGGGAGATTTTTTTGTGAGACAGGCAACTCAGTGATAAAGTCTTAAAAGTCTCTCAAAACGTTACCTATGCATGCAGTATACAACGTGTAACGCTAAATGCGCAAAACCTCTCGTGGGGTAACTCAGCCCATGTTACTGAACAATGTTCTAAAACTTTTGGAAAAAAAATAATTTAAAATTGATCGGGCCCATGAGTATGAAAAACCATTAAATTCATTTTTTTTTCCGAAAGTCTTATAACAAAAATTGTTCAGTAACATGGGCTGAGTTACCCCACGAGAGGTTTATTTGCGCATTTACCGTTTCACGTTGTATAATGCGAAATGATGCAACTAGTTCAACACTAAAGTGGACAAGACGTAGTGACACATCATTTTGCATTACGGCATGCATAGGTAACGTTTTGAGAGACTTTTAAGACTCTATCACTGAGTTGCCTGTCTTATCAAATAATCTCCCTTTACCCTACAACCTATTTTTTCTATTCATTGTTAGGAGATAAGTCTTAAGACAAACAGACCTAAAGAATTTATTTCATATAATTTAAAGCTAGCTTTTAAAGCATGAAAACGTAATATTCAAACAAATTCACGTTCACATTTATAATTTTAGTGTAGTGAAATAAGTTCGTGTGAGATACGAATATTTTTAGTTACGATTTTAAAATGTAATGGATCATAATGGCTTTATTTACTAAGAATAATATCTGGTTGACCGAGCTTCGCTCGGTTTTTAAAATGTCTATATCTTGGGAACCGAGCTTTTCTCGAACCTGGGACCTTGATAAATCGATTCCTTGAGCCGAAAAACCCATAATCTGTAACTTTCATGAAAATCGTTGGAGCCGTTTCCGAGATCCTGATTATATATAAATATATATACAAGAATTGCTCGTTTAAAGATATTAGATACAGGGTGAATTTTTCAACTAGGCGTAGATTGCTATATTCAAAACTATGAGGAATATCAAAAAACGTTGAAATGAGTCTCGAGGCCGATTTTGACGAAAACTAAAGCTGCATCATTTGATTTTAGAAATATCAGTAATCCTGGCCAGGAATAGAAACCGTTGATTTTGGAAAAAAATCACAACCTGTATTATTACACTATTTGATAGTGTTGCTAATTAGGTGTATAGTGTGTAGATTCTGCGTAACCTACCTAACAGGATAAATACCATACCTGCTTTAGCACACAGAGAACAAAAATGCAACCACAAGAATGACAAAAGCAAAATAAAAATGGTGGCCAGAAAATTACCATATACTAAGTCTAAAACCGATTAGAGGCAACACGCAGCGCGTTACGGGATCGCCTATTGTGTTACCTGTCAAAATAATTCTCCTTTTTTCAATCCCGACTTTCATTTTTTTTTTCCCTCGTTTTTTACTCTCCCGCCGACCGAAGGCCAAAATGGTGCGCGGCGAAAATTGGATTTCAAAAGGGGGTTCTTAAAAAGTTAAAATATTTCGTTCGATAACGGCTGTTTGTTTTATGTTATCTGTGGTTTGGAAGTGTTGCTGAAATACGGTTATGCAGAAACCGTATTTCGAATTTTAGGACGAATTTGTGGTCTGTAATTCTCGCTGCGTGTTTGAGGAGGTTCGAATTGAGCTTGCCTTTCAGTACGTACGAGTATCTTCTATACCGTCTTGATAAGCCGAAAAGTGCTATCCTAAGAATCAGAGTTTGTATGTAAGATTTGATTTGATTTAATGATTTTTAAATAGTTACCTACTTAAAATGATAACAATATTTTTTCTATTGAAATTATTGAATACTTTGAAATAGTCTCAGTGAGTTTTTAACGCGTTGAAAACGTATGAAAATGTTGATTATTGCTACAAAATATTAAAATTCACCGATTCTAACATTATCAAACTCAAAACTCAGGACAAGCTACAAATTCTGATGTCTCTGACTGCACGAGCAGTCAGTATATAGCGGCCTTAATTTTTAACTAATTAATTAAAATCAGTCAACGCAAGAGGTCTCATTTTCAATCAATCAAGTCATCAAGGACACCACTGAAACCCATCCATTCTCGTAAATACAATAAATGGTAAAGTAACTCTTGTTTGTCTGTCAGTTTGCTTCCATTTCACGAACCGCTGAACGGATTTCGATGTAATTTGGAGTAAAGATTGGGTTCATTTTAACCGTGAACTCAGAAATATAAGCGGGCATCATCGACAAGCTACCACACCTTATAGTAATAAATTTGAACTAATATGGTAATAGATTTGAACTATTTTTTTTTCGCGATTAAGCAACACGTTAAAATATTCAATAGGTGCTCAAATGGGAATACAATCGTTGCTCTAAATAATGGTGCTTTGAAAATCGTTGCTCGAATATTTTCGCAGACGAAGCCACAGTCTTAACCTAGTCTTTCATAATTACATGAGCCACAAAAGCTCCCAGATTACCCCGCCACACAAAACATGGCCGGCTCATTAATAACCAACTACTTAATCATCTGATTGACACCTGATATGTTTCCGAACGTAATCACCCTACTGCAGATGTTCTTAATATAAGACAGGTGTGAGTTCCCTCTGTCTTGATGTGTTAAAGTGGAAGTGGATCGTGTGTACTGGCCTTATTGTGTCTAGACTTGGAAATAGGCTATTTTATTCAAAAAAATAATAATTTTGACCGTCTATTCCCATTTCAAACCTCTCTTAGAAAACTGATGTGATCTTTTTGTATTAATATTTTTAACATTAATTTCGTGTTTCTCACAAACCAGCATGAATGATCCCACATCATAACGACTTCACAAAGAGGGCATATACCCACAACTCTCTCTCAAACTCAACAATATAAGGAAAGAGGACGGTATGTTTGTGTTGCATCGTATGCTACATCGAAAACGGCTGTGGCAATTTTGATGTTTAAAGTTTTAACAGGAAAATTGCTTGTTTTTGTTGCGAGGTGTATTTTTCATACTTTGCTGGTATTTTTATGGTCACCTTTTTATGTTATGTTTATCCCTAAGCATAACCTGTATGAACGGAAATGGATAATTGGTTCGGAATCTTTGTAATTTTTTAATGCAAACTAAAGGATAGTTTTAGGTATTCTATTTTAGTCATATATATCCCAATTGTATTTTTTAACTAGCTGTTGCCAGCAGCTTCACCCGCTACAACTCGAAAATTATCCCACGGGAACATCAAATCGGGATAAAAACTATCCTATGTGTTAATCCAGGTTATAAACTATATGTGTACCAAATTTTATCCAAATCCGTTCAGAGGTTTTTGCGTGAAAGAGTAACAAACATCCATACATCCATACTTACAAACTTTCGCCTTTATAATGCATAGTAATAGGAAGAAAACGATTGAAGGAGATCGAAAGATCTTTAAAATAAAAGTAATGCTACTGTTTGCATTTGACAATTTATAATCGTCGGTTTGGGGTAATCTAAATTGCGAACCTGAGAAAAAAATTTATAGGAGGCGTATGTGGAGTAGTTAAGGTACCATTAGCCCAGGTGCCACTTCAGCGGGTGCCCAATGTGGAAATTGCTAATTCCTTTTAAATCCAATTTAAAACCACATAAAGTCTACTTTCTTTTGAAACAACCTGCCTTCCTAGCCTTCTCCCAACTATGTAGTAGCCTGTTTCCGACGCAGCTAAATATAAGATTTTTACATGGAGTGACTGCCTATCGGACCTCCACAACCCAGTAACTGGGTCATAGACTGGGTTGTCAGACTTTTAGAGTTTCTGACTCTTTTCGACTGTCAAAGATCTATAAATGACAGCCGGGACCAACGGCTTTACGTGCTTTTCGAGGCTCGGAGGAAACTCGCTATGAAGATGCGGTCACCCGTCCACAGACCAACCTCAGCAAGCGCGGCTTACCCCGGAAGATCGGCCTGTGCGGCTGTAATTATTATTTAGCCACGAGCTCCCACTGCACTAGATCTTTTTATTTTGTTTTAAAAATCTCGATAAAATTTAGTCTTTTTTTTAATTTAATTTTATAGTTTTGCGTTTGACCACTAAGTATCTCACCTGATGGTAAACGATTTTGTGGTCGACGATGAAGCACGCTTGCCTAGAAGTAACCTGTTCAGTCTTGACTTGAAGACCACAAGGTTATAGCTGTCGGGAAATGCAGTTTTCAGTATATTCAGTATATTTCTTTTAACTCCACTATAAAACGGCATGTATTTAATGCGGCAACTAAGTATAATGAATATAGGTTGAAAAAAAAATAGAGTGGGTACCAAACATAATGGGTTGGCAGCTAATAAGGAGTATCGTAGTAAGTAAAAGATGGCATATTAATATATCAGTTATAAGCTCCGTTTTAATTTAAACTAGCATCAAGTTTTTCTTTTGGGAACTGAATTAATATCTAAGCGAAAACTTAATGATGAAAATAAAATAGAAAATGGGCATACATAAATAATACAAATCAGATTCTATTTAAAATTGTTTGTATGAAGAATAAATATAAACTAGCTTAAAATTGTGTGACTTTTAATAGCTTTGAATTAGTACCACCTGCCAGAATGCTCGACGGAGCCCCGCTTCGCGGGGCTCCTATTTCTGCGTGCAAGGTTTAAAGTAACCTTCCAACCTAACCTGTCCGTGTCGGGATGCCCCAAGTCCCGAGCTCGTTTCATTCGCTCTTGCATCCTAGGTCAAATAACTGATTACTACCTGTCATGCTGGCTCACAAAATAAACAAAACTAAACACTAACGTGTTAGTTGCACACATTACCGGCGAATGCCACCCTACTAACATTATTAGTCGCCAAGTCATTATATACAGCTCCTCGCCTAATATTTCAATTGACTGGTATAGTTTATTTGCTACCTAAACGCAGCTGCTAGTTTTTAGTTTTTATAACACCCTTAATTTTGAACCTTACGTAATATAATAGTCGCGAAAATATTTAATCGCTGGCAAGTTATTTTATTTGTTGCAAACATTTAGTCGACTTTTAAGTTATTAGTCACTCGGAAAATAATAAGCTCTATAAAACCACATCAAATACAAATCAAATCCTTGGTGTTCTCCATATTCAGTTACGGATCAGAGACATGGACTCTCAAGAAAGCCGATCGCGATCGCATCGATGCTTTTGAAATGTGGTGCTGGAGAAAAATGTTGCAGATACCCTGGACTGCATTCCGCTCCAATGATTCCATTCTCCGCGACCTTAAGATCCAAACCAGACTTTCTACCACCTGTCTTCAAAGAATCCTGGAGTTTTTCGGTCACATCGCGAGGAAAGATGGTCATCAACCTTGAACAATTGTTGGTTACTGGCAAGGTTGATGGCAAGCGTCCGAGGGGTCGCAGTCCTCTTAGATGGTCGGACCAAATTCGCTCTTCCCTGGACACGAAATTTCACGATGCTCTTCATTCTGCTAAGGACAGAAACAGATGGCGGAGCATCGTCAAGCTCAAAGTGACTTCACGTCGGGGGAATCACGACCCTCAGCAATGAGGAATACGACGCGAGGAGGATAAAACCACATAAAGACTACTATCTTTTTAAACAACCTATCCATTAAAAAAAAAAACATAAAACCAAAGAATTCACAGACAAGCGCAAACGCAACGCTAGGCATTTCAATTATTATACATGGCAAGCCAGCCATCTTCGCCAATTATCTGCACATAATTACTCGCCACGCTTTAAGCTGGCAACGCCGTAATTATCCTATTACTTGTGACTTGCGCATGCGCAGGTAATGGTCGTAAAGAAGTTATATTTTATAGGTGGTTCGCTGTAAGTGGTGGGTCGCCATTTTGGGGTAGGTTATTAATAATTTGTACTCTATTAAAAATTGTCGGCAGTTGGCCTAAAATGCCTGAGACTGCTACACGGTAGATATATTTCAATTATATTGATAATTTTGTTTCTAAATTGTAGTTTTTTTTAGTTTCACCATGAACACTTTTAACTTGCTACATTATCGTTCACACATAATATACCATCTCAAAATGAATTATGTAACAAAGGTTCTGTAATAATATTGGCGATCCAAAAAGAGTGTTCATGGAGTTTCTTGCCCGTTCTTCTCCATAGAGAATGGAGCATCTACGGTACTTTTATAGTTTGTCTTGTGATTGGGACTGTAGCACCATAATTTTGTATTATTTAATTATATTCTTTGTCATTGACAATTTCAAAAGTGCCTGTAAAATGGCCTACTTGAAATAAATGCTTTGATTTGATTTGAATAGACACGATTAGGTCTAAAATGACTGTTGAAACCCATTTACTCATTTAGACATCTCGAATTGATTCTCAAACAATTAACGCGAGGTAAACCACGGCAAAAGCTGAAACATAAAATGTTGTTCCAAAATATAATTTTACCCAAGCGGTCGCCTTCTTCTAAAGCAGTCATGCTCGCTAAGGAGGAGGCGCACCGCGTGAGGGAGAGGACAGCGTCCTCCCTCCACCCCAGCCGCAGTGGTAGACGCCGACGGCGACGGACGTCGCGTCGGTAGACGATCTCCGCCCACCGTAGGCGACTCGCTATCCGACCATGGGCCATGCCCGGGTCGACGGCGCGTTGAGTTCCACACGCGCCTCAAAGAGTGTCAGCATGATGACGGGGCCAAAGCCTACCGGGGTCGCGTGACTTACCGAATTACCGTGACCCTGGAACGTAAAGGGCTATTAATGGACACCGTGGATCTAAGTACGAGTCTGACAGTCCCTCCCGCTTTGCCCTGGGTTAGGACTCATTTGATGTTTTTACCACGATAAAAAAAACATACTATGTATAATTTTACCTCGTTCCCTTTGCGGCACAAACAGAATCTTCAACTCATTGTCGACTGAGCGATAAATGATTGAAATTGTACCCTTTCTGGTCGGTCAATGATCATTTATCTCAATTGATTGCCTTATCTGTCACTGTTGGTACCTAAAGTGTCACATTTTGATCTGATGAACACGGGAGGTAGTTTTTTAGATGAGAAACATTTATTTTTGTAGTAAAAAATATGACATGAAAAATGTTTAATGATAAATGGTATCTTTATTTCTATATTTTTCATAGAAGTAACGGGTGGAGTGTGTTTTGAAGCCAGCTGGTCGATCGAGCTATGCTCAGAGGAAAATGTAGGATCGCGGAACTGTTAAAGGTAACCGTGACCCCGGAACTTAAAGGGCTATTGAAGAATAAATAATCAATCACAGGGTCCATATTTGAACTTGTACCATTTTTATTTTTTACCATCTAATTAACAGTAACATATGGAATGCAATAAAGAATTGAGTATTGAGTATCACCGTGGATTTTAGTCAGTTCAAATCTGACAGTCCGCGGCTATTTTGAAATGTTTGCCAGTAAGGATCCCGATCATTCCCGGTTATTATTTAATAACACTATACGATTGTTAATTTGAGATACAACTCGTTTCTGCCTGGATTTTTTTTTCTGGGTTTTTTTTCTATGAAGCGTGAGCATTCTCCTTTCAAGGAAAAAAATAGTTCCTTCTTCGCACACCAGAGGCGCTGTTTCATTTTTCCATACAAGAAACGCTGTAAATACTGGAAAGACGCTGTAAAGTAAAATAATGAAAACTCGTGATGAGGGTACCTACTAATTTTCTTTAGTCTTACTAATTACACTTAAAATAATAATGCTGCTTCTTAACCTTCTAAATGATATTTTATTCAATATTTCAATACATCCAGACTGTTTTGTTGTAACAAATAAACTCATTCAGATACTTTTCAGTTCCTAAACCAACGTCAAAAGGAACTGACAGCGCCATCTGTCGAAAGCTTTTGAAGTAAGAATATTTTTCAAAACAAAATATTTTAGAAACTGAATTTACATTCTAGAAGCGGGAAAGCATAAAACTAATAATAGAATCGTCTCAAAGTTCCATAAAAAAATAAAAATACTTTTACCAAGTCATTTAATGACAGCGGCACTACGTACTACAATATTTTTTACACTGCAACATTTATTAAATATACTCCACGCGTCTGTAAAACAATCCACAACAAAATTAAACCAATTAAACAACAATATTGAGTCATACAAAAATTAGGAAACTCAAAACATACGCACACACACAAAACTAAAATAACATACAATTTTCTACCAATTAAGTTCTTCAAACTTCCAATATTCATACACTTATAACAGAAAAACATTTCTTGGAAACCTCCACAGAGGAAAACCAACTAAAACTTCAAAGTTTAAAGTTCAATTTCACTTGTGTCGAATACAATCGGACCACACACGACGAAGGTTTTAAAAAAGGAACGCGCCGACCGCGCCTCGTTCGTTACCTCATCGTCGGGTGGTTTTTTTTTAATTTTCTTTTTTTTTATTAAGCTAAGGTATCGAGGATTCGAGGCTAGTTATATACACGCCTTCCAGTGTAGTGGGGGATCTTAGTAGCAAACGATTGTGAGAAACTGGAATTGTTGATCTTTCTTTTTATTTCTGTTTATTGATTTGTTTGTGTCGTTTAATTTGGAAATTCGTTTTTTTTTTAGGTGGCCTAAGGTTTGTTCAAGATTGCCACCATAATTATTTATGAGTGCATTTCGCGCCAAGTTTCATACAAAACAAAAAGGAATAATATAATTTATAAATTATTTTTTAAAAGAAGCTTCCAGTAATTTATATTCTCGCTCAATTTATATTTTATATACCTACGCGTTTACCGGCAAATTATTATTTTATATAACTCACTGAAATTGTTACCACTTGTTTCTGTAAAATGACTAGATACTAGCTAGTTCTTAGTAAAAGTGGTAAAAGACACTTATTGACAATCGTTTTCCAAGAGCTTTTTTTGATTTTACAATAAAATTAACATTAAAACTTTTCTGGACTCTTTTCATTCATAGCTTAGATTGTCACTTTGCCTAGGCGCTCATTTGAGTTTCAAAATATTAAAATGTATTTTGTTATTTTTAATTAAAATACATAATATGTGGTACTTGCTCTCATGACAAGATTAGAATATTTCCGTCTAGTTTAGATTTAGTTAGTTATTAAATTCTCTGTTTTTTTTTCTTTCAAGCGTGTGTGTGTAAGAATTAAATTATTTTTCTTTCTTTCTATGAAATAAGCTGAATTTGAATTGACTGTTCCCTTTTCAAAAACCGAAACTCGCGGCGCGGCCGTCGGGAAAATTGATAATCTAGGATTCTAGATCAATCATCTCTAAACAGTCTTTGTTAATTTATTAAATGGTAAAACATGTAATTCAAAAACATAACGTAATTATTAGCTAAGTAATTTTAAATTTATTTTTACGTCGTACACTTAAAATGGACTCCGCCGACGGCAGCAGAGCTCTCGCCGTCTTGTGTCAACCAAATTCTATTTTGGTGGAAATCATTTGACCAACGAACAATTTTTTGAAATAAATGTGATATGACCGAATCGTTTATTTTTTTTTTAATTTAATTAGCCTCGCATTTTACAAACATCTCGACGATTAAAAAGAAATTAAAACACTTAAAATAAATATTTTTTATTTTCGCTAGGACATTCAACCAAGTTTCAAAAGAACTTTTTGCTGGACTAAATGCCAACTTCCCTAAACTAATTGACAAGAATTGCTACAGCTACCAAAATAATAATTGTACAAAATACAGCCTAGTTATAAAATCAAGTTTTTGAACAAGATATTTCTATCCACCTAATTGGACTAAACACTATGATCTACATAGATAACTTATGGCATACAGCTGTTCAAGTAATTTAAATAAACTATCAGTTTTGCGCACCCTATAATTAAGCAGTAAATAGTTTTATTAATAAATTGTGTTTTATGTTTATTACTGGCTGATAATATTTTACGCGTGGCCATTGCTGTCATAAAAGTGACAGTGACAGGATATGCAAAATGGCGGCCAGTATTTCATTAGGTTGCACAAAACTACAATTTGTACCTACTGACTAAAATCCACGGTGTCCTTCAATAGCCCTTTACATTAGGGGTCACGGTAGCTCGTTAGTCCCGCGACCCCGGCAAGATTTGGCCCACTACGGGGACTCCGTCATTGTGCTAACAGCTCTTTGAGGCGCGCGTGGAACTCTACCCGGGCATGGTCCATGATATTATGATTTTTTTTTTTTTTTTTTTTTTTTTTACGTGGCAAAATCATCAAATGAGTCCTCCAACCCCGGGCAGGGCGGGAGGGACTGTCAGACTTCTACTGACTAAAATCCACGGTGTCCTTCAGTAGCCTGTTATGTTCCGGGGTCACGGTAATGAAACAATCCCGCGACCCCGGGTGATATTATGATAGGATAATTATGCAAAATGGCGGCCAATATTACATTAGATTGCACAAAACTACAGTTGAAAATGAGCAATTCAAAGTTCTTCCTCTGGAGTTATTTTCATAATAAGTACGTATCGATACGACTGAATAAAATATCTTTGGACCATCTCTGATTAGGATCTGGTTTTAACACCACGCGCATAAAACAAAGACTGAAACTGAAAGATTTTCGTTTCGAAGAGCTCGTGGCTCAATAATTAAGTGGGTTAAGCCGCGCTTGCCGAGGTTGCTCTGTGGATGGGTGACCATCTGTCACAGCGAGTTTCCTCCGTGCCTCGGAAAGCACGTAAAGCCGTGGCTGTCATTTGTAGATCTTTAACAGTCGTTACTGTTAGTCAGAAGCTGTAAAAGTCTGGCAACCAGTCTTACCATGGAGTATCGTATTACCTAGTTACTTAGTTGTGGAGGTCTGACAGGCAGTCGCTTCATGTAAAATACTGATATTAAGCTGCATCTGGTTCGACTGGAAGCCGACCCCAATATACATATTAGTTACGAAAAAGGCTAGGGAGACGTTGATGATAAAATTTTTGTATCCTTTTCCTCATTTGAAACAGTCACTAAAGTGTACTTACACTAGTGTACTAAATATTTGGTTTTTTTTTTAATTCAGATAAGCAGTTGCTCCAGGATAAATACTGGTATTCAGTCATCTGGTTTTTCTAGTAGCCGACTTCACCATAATTGGAAAAGGCTAGGCATATAATAATGTCTTTCTTGTTAAAAATATCAACATTAATAAACCGCCATTAAAACTAATCGTTCCATACCACAAAATGCCGCCTAAAATCGCCAATCAAAGAAAAAAATCGGACTACCTAACGTAATCACACCTCGAATATATAAAACACAAACGGGTCCCAGCTTAGACCCGCCATAAATAACAATGTTTTATTACATTGGGCTTCGGATCTTAGCAGGCCGCCATCGCCAGTTTTACTTTTTATAGTTTTTTAAATATCCCCACGGTAAGTATGTGGTTCTGCCTTTGAAGATTATTTTGTTATCTCCATGTAATAAAATAGGTGTATTGGGTATGGCTTATTTTTGTAATCGTTTTTCGGTTCTCTTTCGTTACGTGGAACGGAACGGCGATTGTTTTTTTTTTTCTTTTTTTTTTTCTTGAGGGGATTAGTTAGTTGCGTTCTGCATTCGAATTCTGAGGTCTTTGATTTGGAGTTTTGGCGGGATTTTATTATTTTTGTGAATTAAATTATGATATTGCTTTAAAAGCGTGCATGACATCACATTGCAGCTTTGTTCATAACGTGGTTGAATGTAATGTTACTTAACGCAAAATCTTCAAGAACACATAGACAGTAGGTAATTTGCAAGTCAGCAAAATTAAAACATTTCTAGAAGACACCTACCATAGACAATATTTTTTTATAAACCGACACTAAGGGAGCTTGCTCATGAAGCGCATCGAGCGATTTGCAATTTCTACTAACTAAAAATGAAAATCGTCCTTGCTACTACGATATAATGATGCAATTCGACTGACTTACGTCGTCGTGGCGAGCGTGTTTTGTTTTTCATCTGCTCGTAGAACACCGCACGTTTTATGTCATATCTCGTAGTGACAAGGATGGTTTTCACTTGTAGTTGGATCGGTTGAATTGCGTCGCATCGCGCCATGTGTAAAGTCCCTTAGTATCAATAACGAACTCCCCACTCCACTCCATTATAGAGGAGAATAGGCAAAAATGCACCATCACGCCCCCACGTCCGCTTCGTAACACTAATCTGTTACATTCTCCCCCGAGACGAGGAGATGTGGGTAATTTGGACTAGTTAGCGTCTAATTGTGCCGCTTCGCCCCAGTTTTGGTATTGTTAAGTGATTTATATCATTTTTGGGGTATTATCGTGTCTGTAGGGACGTAAGTAAATATTTTAGGGAAGAGTGGGGATATTTTGGAAGATTTTATTGTGTTATATTTGGAATTCTTCTCATGAAATTGTCGTTTAAAAGTTGTTTGGAGTGGTTTATTTGAAGCAAGCCTAATTAATATATGATCAAACGAACTTCCAAGTGAAGTTCGATCATTATTATATGAGTCGCTTCATTCGAAGATATATTTAACCATGTAGTCCCCCTCCCTTGCGCTAGCAACTACGCACGTCTTTTTAGATTTAATTTACCCTATTTTAAATTTATTTTTGTATTCTGGCAACACTACCCTACCTCGGTGTGGATGTCAGTTGAAACCGTCATTATTTTTAGAGAGAGATAGAGTTATGAACTTTTGCAAATCTCGTCAGGGTTCTTTTGGGCGGGTAGGGAAGTTATATCTTCGAATGAAGCGACTCATATAATAATGATCGAACTTCACTTGGAAGTTCGTTTGATCATATATTATATTTCGTCGCTTCATTCTTCAGATATATTTAACCATGTAGATGTTAAGAGATAATGAGATTTGCAGGTTCATTTCAATAAATCACAAGTTTCTAGAAATGATGATTTATTTACTTTTTAATTTAATTGACAATAAAAAAATAGTTTTCTATATTTTGATTCACAATCAGTTTCTTAAGACTAATTTCAATCAGTTACATGCTGATTCAGATTGCATACTGCTTCTGCAAATTCGGCTGCATTTATTATGTTGAGTTTATAAAATTTTGCAAACGATTGAGAACGACTAGTCCATCCGGCGGTTTTTCGTATTGTATCAATGCACACGCCAGCCGAACTTGCAGAAGAAGTTGAGGCGTGTCGTGTACTGTGTGCACTGAATACTGATGTATCGACACCGCTTTCTGATAGCACCAATTTTATCCATCGACTTATTGTTTGAGCTGTAGCTGCCTTATTAGGTTTTTTAATTGTTATTATCAATTTTTTTATATTTACATCTCTTATATTTTTTGTAATATGTATATAATCTATGAGTACGGTAGCAGGGCAAATATTTTTATTTTCTATAAAGTAGGGAAGAAAAAGCACAGGTTGATCTCTTCCTGGAGCTGAAGTCTTGATAACGTCTGTAATCACTATTTTTACTCCACTGGACGAAATATTTATATTCTCTAATTTTATTAAGGATAAAGTTTGAACTCGCTGTGCTGTACATAAAGCCAACAAAATTACTAACTTTTTTGTTATTTGGCTAAGATTTAATTCTCTGTTCGGGTACCATTTAGAAACAAGGTTAAGCACTAATTGGGGATCCCACGTGTGAGTATATTTGGGCTTGATAGGTTTAAGTTTATAGGCTCCTTTTAATAAACGTTTGATGCATTCATCGGAACCAATGTTGTTGCCCAATAGAAGCGAGAGTGCTGATCTGTGGGAATTTAAGGATCCATACGAGGCACCTTTATTAAACTCAGCTGTCAGAAAGGAGATGACCCTTGCTACCGTACTCTCATAAGTACTAATTTCATTAGTTTGGCAAAACTGCCACCAAAGTTTGTACGAGACGCTATATTGTTTTTTGGTATTATTAGAAAGCGATGCTAACATGAGATCTATTGCCTCTGTGGGGATGTTACGCCGGAGGAAGGCTTCCCGCAGAGTATCGCCGCAGCCAGTGTAAGCTGGTTGTGGAGCGGGTGTTGGTGATCCCTGGAAGATGATAGGAGTAAGTTTTTACTGGGTTCGAAAAATATAATTTCTGAGGTGATTAATTCCTTAACGATAGGGAACCATGGTTGTGATGGCCACCATGGGAATACGAGTATACCACACGCCTCGTCATTTATTATCTTATAAACGCTTTTAAGTAGTAACGAGAATGGGGGAAATGCGTAGAAAAAATCATATTTCCAATTAATTGTAAAAGCATCGACAAAAGACGCATCTGGGTCCGGAAACCAGGATGCGTACAAATGACATTTGGTATTGACGCGAGAAGCGAACAAGTCAATTAATGGTTGCCCTAGTTTACGAACAATAACTTTAAATGCTTGATCCGATAAGCTCCATTCTATGTCGGGATTGATAATTCTTGACTCGTTATCAGCTTCGATATTTTGTTTCGTATTAATATAGGATGCAAATATCCATAAATTACGTTTCTCGCACCATTGCCAAATTTGAAATGCTAGATCATTTAAGTGAGGGTATTGTACTCCTCCCATTCTATTTACATAACTCAGTGCAGTCTTATTGTCAACTCGTAACAATATGGAACAATTTGATAGTTCCTTCGCGAAGGTTTTTAGTGCTAAGAAGCTAGCTAATAACTCCAGGTAATTTATATGACATTCTCTTTCAGTTTCCTTCCACGAACCGTGAGCGCGATTACCACCACAAAATGCTCCCCACCCTGTTTTAGAGGCATCCGAAAATATTTCCAATTCAAAATCAGTGGTGTCAAAAAAGTTTGTACATGTAAATATGTTTTGTGACCACCAATTTAAGTCTTTTAGGATATATCGTTCTAAGTTTATTTTAGCGTTATAGTTACTAAGAAATCTTTTCAATACAAGGTATTTTTGGCGTTCCAGCGTTTTGGTATATAGCCACCCGTATTTAACGGCGGGACACGCTGCTGTGATGACGCCGATTAACTGGGCAAATTCCCTTATGGTACAGGGAGGCAAACCAGTAAACTTTTTTACAAGGAGTGCGATATTGTGCCGTTTATCAGTGGGCAGGGAAACGGAAAGGTTTGTCGTATTATAAATGAAACCTAGAAATTTACACTCTTGCTGAGGAATTAATGAGCTCTTTTTATGATTTATTATAAAACCTAGACAAGTTAACGTTCGTAAAGTTTCGTTAACGTTACTGAGGCACTCACTGTAAGTTTTACCTATACATAAAATATCGTCAAGGTAAATAACTGATCTATGACCTTTGCATCTAAGGTAGGTCATGACCTCTTTCATTATTTTTGTAAATACTCTAGGGGCGATGGATAGACCGTATGGCATTGCGTTAAATTCGTATGTTATCGTTGTCGATTTATCATTGTCGAATTGAAAACGTAAATATTTTCTACATGACTCTTTGATTGGAATCAAGAGATAAGCTTCTTTGAGGTCTATAGTTGCAAGGAAACCATTTCTTGGAATAATTTTACAGACAGTCCTATGATCTTCCATTTTGAAATGAGATTTTAAAACAAACCGATTAAATGACTTTAGATTTAAGATGAATCTTTTTTCGCCGTTTGGCTTAGGTGCCAAAAATATGCGAGATATAAACTGGTCTTTTACTGGTTCACAAACGTTAACCGCACCAAGATCTATGAGCTTGCTAATGGCCATTGCCATATCGCATTTCTCTTGTTTAGACCAAAATTCTTTGGGAATGGTATGAGATTGTATTATATCACCTATTAAAGGGATATCTACACCTTGATTAATCCATCTAAGGACTGTCGTATTATTGGTAAGTTTTGTCCAGCAATCGTAATAAAGTTTTATTCTGCCTGCATGTACCTGAGTCAGTGGCATCGTGATGGGGCACGTTGCTTGTTGATCTTCGGCTGGTTGGATGCACGGGGGGCTCGATAGTTGTTCCGCTTCTGACCCCCTCGCCCTCCTCCCCTGTTCGACTGGAAGCGAGAGGGTCCCGACCAGTTTCCCTGGTAGCTTGACGGGTTAGCTGCAGGATGTGGCCTGGAGCTGGAACTAGGTTTGGATGTTGGAGAAGTTTTCTTTATTTGTTCCCCTTGCTTTACAATGGCTTTTGAGGCCTTAATTTTCTCCGAAAGGTCGTTACCGAATAGCGTGTTGTCGCGTTCAGAACGATCTAAGAATTGTAGAAAAGACTTATCCAAACCAGGGAGTATGAATTTTACTCTAGACTCCGTATTTTGGTGGTGCAAATCGGATAAGATTCTGCAACCATCGCTTATAAATTTTATTGCTTCTATCCTGCTTTCGTTGTTTATAAGCAGGTGTAGGCCTCTATTTACTGCGGCTATGCCCACCCCCAATTGCTGCTGGCTAGCGGTAATTTTTTTGTCTCTGAATCTGCCTGATTCTGGTATGGCTGCCGAAACCTCCAGGTTGAGCGTTGGCGCCTGAAGTAACTGGCAGTTTTCCGGTATGAGGTAGGTTTTCAAAAGAACCTCTCTATTTTCTTTTGACATACCTTTTTTGAGTAAAGGTAGCCAGATTTTTGCGAGATTCTCGTGAATCTTCTCACCAAACTCGGGAGTCTCGTCCGTGGCGTCGCCTAGCGCCGCCAAAATATTTGGGTCCAAATCACTGGGAGGATCAGTTGGCACATCTGGGGCGATAGACAGATCGATCGGTGGTGGATCCGGGGGTGGTGTTTCTGGCCCGGAATCAATCACAGCATCCACGATCTCGGAATCCCGCGTTTCCGTTGGACCTGGAAACATTTTTTTTTTTTTTTTTGTAATGAGGGTAGTCATAACTTTGCATAGGGAAAACTTCGTAGGTAGGTTAGAACAGTATTACATGCGATTCTAGTTCCTAGAAACCATGTTTGTTCTTGTAAAAACCATTGTGTTATCATCTCGGATAACCTCCCGGTATAATTTAACCTTCGTGTTGCCATCGCGGACAACCTCCCGGTATTATAGGTTACTTTGTTGAAGTAACCGCTAGTTATTTAGCCGTCGTGTTACCATCTCGGGCAACCTCCAGGCATAATAATAATATATATTATTATAGTCATAATTTTTTCTTCTTAATAACACTTTTGTAACACCAATGATAGGAAGTAAAAATTACTTACTTGGATTTGGTTCGGAATCGGATGACGAAAAACATCTTATTCGCCGACGGTGAGCCTTTTTTTCCAATCTCCTTATTTTGTTTTTGTAATGCTGGATTTTTTCTTCTGCGTTTCGCTTCGGCATACTTTTTTTTTTTTTTTTTTTTAATCACTTAGAGTGTCGAAGACGTCCGTTCGTTGCTGCGCACGAAAAAGGAATGACGGTTTCAACTGACATCCACACCGAGGTAGGGTAGTGTTGCCAGAATACAAAAATAAATTTAAAATAGGGTAAATTAAATCTAAAAAGACGTGCGTAGTTGCTAGCGCAAGGGAGGGGGACTACATGGTTAAATATATCTGAAGAATGAAGCGACGAAATATAATTCATAATTATTCAAATCACTTTTTCGAATACCTATCATGAATTTAATTGAGGTACATACCAGCATCTAACAGTTATTGCCTTTCTGAATCCCTAGCATGAAATCTACGTATTTGGCAGTGCTGCGTATGTACACGCCTGCAATATGTATGGCGTGTTGCACACTCTCCAGAAGTCTTTCACGGGCTTTTTTGAAGAGACCCATGTTGTATTTCATTTGAAAAACTTCGAAAAGGAAGAAAAGGAATTCATTCCACAGCCTAAATGTGCGTACAGACCATGTGACATGTGAAATAACCTGTGTTTATAAGACGTCCACACTATGTAACCTTGTTATTGAACATTGCAACATAAAAGAATACTGTACACATTAAAATGACAATGTTTTTTATCAATGTTATAATACCATTGTCGTTTGTTCTTCTTTAGTGCTAACCGTGACTAAGTTATATAACATATTATTGTTGTACATATCAATAACATGTTACTATAACGTAATTTATATAACATTCAGCGTCCACATTATATGAAACATGTTATATGGCAATTTTGTATAACATGTTATGTTATATAGTCTATATGCACCGGTCTCAGGGCAAAACACCTCTAAAATTTGGATATTCGCTACCGTTTGGGTTTTAAGATGTGAAAGTGAACTTCCCTACGATGGCTATACGCAAGATACTAATGTTTAACTCGGCCCAACTCGAAGCTTGTAGTACTATCCCACTGCTGGGCAAACCAGCAGCAACAACCTCCCTCCATTCCTTCCAACGTTCACGACTTTGCGCCACCTCGTTCCAATTCTCAAGGAAGACATCCAGTTCGTCCCACCATCTCCTTCGAGGTCTACCGCGGCCTTCAGAGCACTAATCATGAGCTTTGCAAGCCTACAGCTCGTTCGGCAATTCGGCATGCGGCAGACATGTCCTACCCAGTCCCATTTAAGTTGGGCAGCCTTTTGACCCACGTCAATAATTTGTGTTTTGGAGCGCAGTGTAGTGTTTCGAACGTGATTTGTTAATTTAACACCAAAGATACTACGTTCCATTCCAATTGTAGATCTATCTCAATAATTTTACCTACCATAAACACTTAATCCACCTTTAAAATTTCAAAAAAAGAACACCAAAAAATCAGTTAGGTTCCTCCTGTCACTACCCGCATCCAGCCGGTCGTAAAACCCGAATTATTAACATATAAATTGTTATTTGTCAAGCACGGTTGCCGTCCCGCGATAAGGCACGGCGTGCAAACGATTATATTGTATACTGTGGTATACAGAGGTGGGATGAGGTGGTAAGTGGAATAAACTTGTTTGGAGTTCTTTTTTTTGAGCTAGGATTTATGTTAGAACTAGTTTTAGCCGCGGGTTTTAGTATTTTTTTAATTCGGTTTGAGGAAACTAATTTTTTTTTCAACCAGAAACCGTCACATAAGATACGGCTAGCTAGTGTTCTAAATACAACAGAAAGTTTATACTGTCCTTTATATTTTTAGTTTTATACTTACCGAAAAATAATGGGCGCTTTGACGATTATGATATCGATAGAGAACGCTGTAATCCACCACATCGACCCAATGCAGGGTGGTAGATGTCAGCTGTTAGATTTTATGATATTTTCATTCACCGTTTTGAGAGCAGTGGTGATGAATTAAATCATTCAAAGTAATGCGCTGGGAGTTGGAGTTTGTCATTAATTAGAAAAAGAAATAGTTTCAGTCTTTTAGATACTGTAATGGTATGGTAAGCTTCAGAGAAAAATCACCCCTTTTGTTAGTGACATCACTACCAACCTCTAAACATTGTGCGGCACATTGTTCGACACTTCAGTGCGCGTACTAAGCTGGTATCGCGTTTAGCCTCTGTTTCCACAGACTTGGCACAGTGCAGCACATTTGTGCGCGAGCATTCCATTGAATTGTGTTTAGCAATGTGTGCGCACAAATAACGAGTCCGCAGGTCACGTGTGTATGTTAGTGTTTGTTTTAGTGAGTCCACCAGAGTGAACATTTGTGCTGTATGCTGTGACGCACACCCGTGGAAACGCATCTTTTTTTTTTTTTTTTTTTTGCGTGGTAAAATCATCAAATGAGTCCTCCAACCCCGGGCAGGGCGGGAGGGACTGTCAGACTTTTACTGACTAAAATCCACGGTGTCCTTCAATAGCCCTTTCTGTTCCGGGGTCACGGTAAGGAAATAATCCCGCGACCCCGGCAGGCTTTGGCCCTCTGAGAGGGGGGCCCCGTCATTATGCTGACGCTCTTTGAGGCGCGCGTGGGACACGACGCGCCGTCGACCCGGGCATGGTCCATGGTCGGGCAGCGAGTTGCCCTTTACTCGCTGCCCGCATGCCCGCGCCTACGGTGGCCGGAGATCATCTGCTGACGTCCGACGCCGCGAACGCCTACCACTGCGGTTGGGGCGGAGGGAGGACGCTGTCCTCGCTCTCAAGCCTCCTCCTTCACGAGCATTACTGCCTCGCAGAAGGAGGAGACCGCTTCCCACTCCGTCTCGCCCCGCAGCATGGCCGCAACCAATGCCGGGCGCGAGAGGTCTCCGCCTAGTGGAATCGCATCTTAAGATAAAATTAAAGTAAGCTTATGTCTACAATCGTTACAACATAAAAATGCTGGGCCACCATTTTGTCCACATAACTCAGTCCACTGCTGTCACTTTACCATGCCCGGGTCGACGGAGACGGCGGCGTGTCGTGTTCCACGCGCGCTTCAAAAAGCCTTCAGCAATCTGCAAGCCACCGTAATAGAGGGCCTAACGCCTGCCAGGGTCGCGGGACTATCACGTGCGGTGCTCTGAAACGTAAATGGCTATTGAAGGAACACGATGGATTTTAGTCAGTAGGGGAAAGGTGTACGAGATGATCCGTCGAGGCAAGATGATCCTTTGATATTGCAACGAAGCCAGTAGCGTCATCTAGTTGTTTTTAATGGTAAAACGTAGTCCCCGATATTCCCCCGCCTCAGTCAAAAGTAGTGGTGTCGAGAGTGACAATTAAATTTTTTGAGAAAAAAAACAAATATTCCGTTACTTTGATCTAAGGTAAGGGTGAGTTGAAGTTTATATCTAATTTGTTCTAGGTACTTTATTACTAGGCTGTGGTTTAAGTTAGCTTTGAAAATTGCTCTATTTTGTTTTTTTAATAGCATGGTAACAGTTGAAAGCATATAGTTTAAGTTATCGAACATTGAATAAAAAAGTTTATGTTGGGGCAAGATGATTATGTTACCGGTGTACAAGATGATCCCCACGGATCTTCTTGTAAACCGGTAACATACCTACTATTACGGGGATATTTTTAACCTTTGTATGTTATTATGTTTAAGTTCATATATCTTTGGTTTAAGACTATGCCTCGTAATTATAAAAAAAAAACTAAACGCGGATTGTGGTCAGAACACTCCATGATCAAAGCACTGGATGCTGTTAAAAATGGCATGCCATATAGCACAGTTTGGATTGCCTGTATTATCACTAAAAACGCGGGCAAAAGTCAAAAATAAGGTGGCTGTCAGTACAATCAAATATATAGGTGAAAAAATAAACCGAGATTATGGTTTTATGTGGGTTATTCTCTTCCTGGATCCTGGGATCATCTTGGACACCGGGGTGTACAAGATGATCCTTTGACAACGTTTTAAAAATGTGTTTTTTTAATAGTAAAGCATCGAAAAAATCAAAATTTTGAGTATGCCAACAATAAGATAAATAAATTTACTATGTATATACGTATTTACATTCGCGCTAAGTAGGATATCTTTTAATCTACAAGCAATCTCCCTTAAGGGAATCATCTCGTACACCTTTCCCCTACAAGTCTAAGGCGCGGGCCACATAGAAAAGACATTAGACGCAGACGAGGCGGAGACATATGTCTCTTCGGCGTCTCTTTCATACAAAATGTATAGAAGCGTCGCGACGTAAAACACACAGAAGAGATGCGGGGCGCGACTCTCATACATTTTCGCACGTCCGCGACGCGTCCTCGTCTTACGTCTTTTCTATATGGCCCGCGCCTAACAGTCCCTCCCGTTCCGCTATGGGTGGGAGGACTGATTTCATGATTTTACCACGATAAAATACAAATAAAAAATTAATGTAGACTATAATGTCTACAATCGTCACATGGCCACCATTTTGTCCACACAACTCAGTCCACGTCTGTCACTTTGTTTTATAATTATGACGTGCTAACCGAAGACATTATCAGCAATTATTTCATACTATACGTCTATACGTAGCACCTGTCTTTACAACACTAGTACTAAAATATAAAGATTGCACGGCAGATAAGCTTGTATGTGCGAAGTGTTTTTTAATGCCAGTACTTAATATTTTAAGTAGGTAGTAATTATATTTTAATTGGGTTGAGCTGTTTTATAGTTTTAAAGGGTATTTAAAGCCGCAAAATCTATTTTATAGTTATAAGACAGAAAAAATTAGTTAAAAATAACTAAAACCCGACTACGAAAAAATTGCGCACTGAAAAGTACGAAACAAGAACAATATTCATTTGACCGATATTTTTCCAATTACCTATTAAACTTATAAATATTTATCTTTTATTACGTAGACAACTTACCTATAATTTTATACTTTTGTATATCTTCCGTGTTACATAAATTTTTAAGTAGGTAATAGCCGTGGTCGTGTGCCACCTGCGGTTGTTTCATTATTGGCTAGGTGGCGTAGAAAGAAAGAAAAACATTTATTTGGCATAAAAACCACGACAAACACACAACAAAATAAAAAAAAACTTGAGAGGTGTCAAGGGACACCCGGATGGAACGAAGTTACTGTATACACTCAACAAAAATAATCGTCGCGACTCCACTCCACTCCACTCCGCTCCGCTCCGCTCCGCTCCAATCCGCTCCGCTCCGCTCCAATCCGCTCCAATCCGCTCCGCTCCGCTCCAATCCGCTCCGCTCCACTCCACTCCACTCCACTCCACTCCACTCCACTCTTTGAGCTCTAGCACCCTTTCGCAACGCGCGATAAGGAACTTCGTTCCAAAAAGTGTCGTGACAACTTTTCGTAAGATTTTTTTCCGTCTAGCCCCCTTCACAACGCGCGATAAGGAACTTCGTTCCAATAAAAAAAAGAAACAGAAAAATGGAAACTTAAAGTAAAAACAAAAATAAAAGGGAGAAGTGAAAGACAAAGATTTGATGTGTGTCCCATGGCTGCGCCAAATAGGCCCCAGTTCAGCAAAATGTTGCGTCTAACGACACCTCATTTTGTCATGTGATGATATGTAGTTTAGAAGTTATGAGGGAACAACCAAACATACATACGAGTGCATAATACATACCGGTTAAAATCATAGCCCTCCTTTTGGCTTAGCCGTAGTTGGGTAAAAAGGGGTGGATCCACCCCAGGCTACGGTCGGGGTCCGGCGGCAAACAGTTTTTACTTTGCTCCGTGTGTCGGTGCGCAGGAGTTCCAGTTCCTTAGGCGCGGGCCACACAGAAAAGACGTAAGACCCAGACGGGGCGGAGACATATGTCTCTTCGGCATCTCTTTCATACAAAATGTATAGAAGCGTCGCGACGTAAAACAAACAGAATAGACGGGGCGCGGACGCGACTCTCATACATTTTCGCACGTCCGCGACGCGTCCTCGTCTTACGTCTTTTCTATGTGGCCCGCGCCTTATGTGTTCCAGTTCTTCTTGCACCATCTTTGCTTTTGGGCTATACTGAGGTCAAGGACAAGCCCATCTTTAACTTAAAAAAAAACCTATTCACTTGTTACGAAAAGGATTTTTTTTAAAAAATAACAACATTTGTAAACAGTAAATGAATCTGTAAGGCCTACTGTTCACACAGTCGTCTTTCGTAGGATGCATGTAACCTACAAATGAAGATGGGCGTATTTTGCATATTTGTTATGTCCACGCTGCTGCATCCAATAGTTACTCACGCTACAAAAGGTCTCAGTTTTCTTTCAAACTAGCATCGAGAAAGAACGTCTTTTGTTGTAAAAATGCATGACGAACGCAACACGAGCGGCTGACGCGACGTTGCCGTTTCGTGGACACAGAGTTCATTGTTTCTACGCAAGATGCAAGCATTCGTATTGCAATCGTCAATTGCCGAAAGCGTGCGTATGACGTGCGGTTACGTGGACAATAGGCCTAATACTTACCTACGTCAAGTACAACATAGGCTTTTTTTACGTGGTAAATTACCACATGAGTCCTCCGCCCAGGGTGGAGCAAAAAGGACTATCAGACTCGTATTGACTAAAATCCACGGTATTCTTTCAATAGCGCTTTACGTTCCAGGGTCACAATTACCTGTGTAGACAGACGGTACAGACGACAGGTGTGTTTTTCCATGTCTAGATGTTAGTAGTGAGTTTAAATGTTTGTGAACCAACGACGATATAATACTAGACTACGCATTGCACGATCTAACGAACAAAATTATTCTGCCAACTCGCTGAGGTACTACGTAAGCGAGGGGGGCGGGGTACTGCGTTGTGATTGGCTAACTCAAGGTCTGTTCTGTCTCAACGTATGTTTACGGCTCACAGGATTGGTCGAAATGAGACGGATATAAGACTTTTTTGCCTAATGTGTTGGCAGACATCGGTCGCCTGTTATTAGGAGTCTAGTATTATATCGTCGTTGTTGTGAACGGACTCACGCAGTTCAGGAATTACTCCAGAAGCCTTACCACGAGTTCTTAACGCGATCCAGTTTAGGCTGTGGGAAAGGGACAGAGCTATACAAGTCGTCTAGCACCTTCTCTTTCCCACAGACAAAACAGGACTCAGAGGCCTGATAGCAATTCTTAAAGTGATGCAATTTCTTCTAAAGAAAAATGAATATTGGCCGAGACTTCGTATAAGTCCCACAATCTCACATAATCAACACATTTATTCGCTTCATTAGCAAACTTAAGTATTTAATTATTAAACTCTCATCTAATTTATATTCGCTACACGTAATTCACCTCTTCCATGCATAAAGACTATAATTTTCACGCCATTAGCTTTCTTGTGTAATAATTTATTAATTTATGAAAACAATTACACGTCACGCTTGAGTTGTCTTGCGTTGAAGAACATAAAAGGTCTTTTAAAAGTCGATTTATTTGAAATGTCCATTTTTTTATTAGAAGTCAGTTGAATCGGTTTTTTGAAGTCTATTTTGCATAGGACCCTAAGATGGTCCATTCAGGAAATATTTTTTTATTTCACTTGTAATATTTTGAAGACGAAATGTACGAGTAATGTAAGGATCAAAAAATTAATTCCTGTGGTAAATTCGCGGAGTACTCCTACTAAGTGCATGTTTAATGCAATTTGATGTACTTAATGACAAAGCTATACACTAGCTCCGCGTCAAAAGGTTAAAATTTCAGTCGTGGCACGGACTCTAGATGAATAATTGGTGCCCTAAAATAGTGACACGAAATCGCGGCAGAATACGCAAAAGATGGCGGGTGGATGTAGAATTGCAGATGTTTAGAAGAGAATTTGAAAGAAGTAACGCAGAATCCTAGCCATTATAAGGACGGGTTTACCCCAGCAGATAAATGATAAATTAACCATTTATAAAATATAGAGTTCCATTAATTATTTGTTTACTAGATCTCCTTATTTAATTTGACTTTAAAATTTGTAATAATGTTTCTTTTATTCTCAAACAATATATCTACTGTTTTTCTAACTAGTATACTCCTATAGGCTATAAAGCATCAGAATTAGTATTTACGCTGTTTATTTCTTAGGTCATTAGGCATCAACGGTAGTCGTCGGCAAGCGAAAACATGACCTATGTCCACAACACTTTAATAAAAACCACACATTTCATTTCCCATAAAATTCCTCACTAAAATAAATACCCATACCTTATGCAATTAACCGTAAACATAACATTTTATTATATCACATAAATACGTAATATTAGCGCTCAAAATATGGCGCGAAACAATATAAAGATGACAGATGCTGCTAATGCGTCCGCCATGATACCAACCAATGACAACCCGCCTAACTTTTTTCATAGCAACGGCAGCTGCATGTATTCAGCCAACATTAACGCATGTTATTGGTTATTTTATAAATATAGTAGGGATGTGCTTGGGGTGTGTTCTTTTTTCAACAATGATGATGTTATTTTGAAGAAAGAATTGGATTTTTGTAATGAGGTTTCGAGATAGAATGTTGATGGCCGTTCTTAGATGCGTCCGATAAAAATGAAATGAGTTTTTTTTTTTGTGTTAAAATGGATTCTTGAGATTCTGTTCGCGTGTATTTAATAAGTTTTTATGTGGTCTTTTTATTATCTATTAACATCTGAAAAAGTTGTTATTTCACATTTTATTTGATAAAGTTGTGTTTTTCGTGTTTTTGTGAATTCCTAGAAGAATTTTAGCGATACGAATTCAATTTGTTCAGTAGTAATTTTATTATTGTATTGTATGTAGTGAAGAATTTAAACAGGAACTGCAAAAACCAAAGTTTCCTTTGAAGAATAAAATGAAAATAGGTACTTAAAATACCTGTAGCTTCTTACCTTTAACAAGACTTTCAAAACTGACATTTATTTTGGCAACATGGATCAGTGGCCATCGACTACTGCACTGCGTGACGCTGTTTCTATTCCCGCACAGAAGAAAGATTTGTTTGTTATATATGTTACGGCTAATACCCGAAGTGCGGTTACACCTAGGTTTAACCGGCTAAACCTAGGTGTAACCGACCACATGCGGTTAAACCTAGGTGTATCCTAGTTATCTTCGGTTAGAACTAGGTTTAGCTGGTTAGAACTAGGTCTAACCTCGGGACTTGCTGGCACCCCGACTCGGACAGTTCAGGTTAGAAGAGGATGGCGGGGTATGAAAGACCCCGCCATCCTCTTCGTGGTTATTTTTTTTTAAATCACTCAGAAGTAGGAGTCCCGCGAAGCGGGGCTCCGTCGACTTGCTCCTGTGAAGGAAGGATACACCTAGATTTAACCGCATGTGGTCGGTTACACCTAGGTTTAGCCGGTTAAACCTAGGTGTAACCGCACTTCGGGTATTAGCCGTAACATATACAAGTAGTTGTTTCGAGATATTTAGTGTTTGTGTATATGAGTTTCTAAATTTTTAAACGCAGTACGCGCTAAGCTTCAGGAGAAAATTCTAGTGCGGGGCAAGGTTTGTGTTTTTAAAGTTACAATTGAATCTAGCACAGAAGTTCGGCATTAATTACCCAGTACCTAATTAGATTATTACATTCAGATTTATGTAAAATTATACAATGTGTCCCGTGTCGGTCTGTTCAAAATTAGGGGAAGGTTAGCTTAGTCAATTCTGTCAATCAAATTTTAGCACATGTGGGGTCGGAACCCGACCCCTACTGAATGGTAGTCATTTCTGTTTTTTAATTCCTTCTCATGAAACGCGCAAACTAAAACGACTGCAACTTTCGGATTTAAATAACAAAGATCGCAGAAGATGTAAATACACTTCAGCAGCTCTTTCCTGGTGCAGGCTGGCTCAGAATAAACATTTTGCTACATTCAACCCCAAAGATTAGGTAATTAGGCAAGCCTATGTTCTAACAATGCTGTCTCCTAAACCAAGTGTCATAGAAACGAGTTTTTGGTATAATTGTTTAAATAAACTCAACATCTATTAGACGAGTAAATAAAAAAGGAAGATCTCCGGGGCGAATTTTGTAAAAATCTTGGTTAATTGAAAAAACGAGGTAATTTCATCGAGATGTTTTACCCTTTAAAAACCGGCAAAGTGCATGTCGGGCCACGCACAGTGTAGGGTTCCGTAGTTGCCCAACAAAATACTTATGCGAACTAACTAAACTGATTCGCTGAATTTAATTTTAAAAAGAAGAATTTTCAAAATCGGTCCAGGAGTCTTTGAGAAATCGGGGATAATACATAAAAAAAAAGATTACGACGAATTTAGAACCTCCTCCTTTTTTTGAAGTTATTTAAAAATAGTTGACGATAAAAACCTACCTATCCCCAAAAAACATACCTATAAAAGCTGTAAAAATAAAGTTGACAAACTTACATTTGCAGTTGAAGAGCATGTTCTCCGATACATTTTGTTTAAGAAAATATGATATCCAAGTACATTTTATAAGTTGGTGGACTATTACTCGTAAAGTTGTAAAGCCTACTCAGTCATGATAATTTTCTTTTAAATTTCGTTATATATACTACTATTGTGAATTTTTTCACACCCCCAAACATAACCGTTTAGCTGGTAGAGGGGGGGGACACTCGAGTCGAGCAAAATTTAGCACTTTAAAGCTTAATATTTCACAAACGAATTTTTTTATCAAAAAATTGTTAATGGAAACTCACATTATTTTTTAAAGACCTATTTATTGATACCACACAATAAGGGGTACGCGAGAAAGAAAAAAAACATCCCACTTTACGTGTACAGGATGTACCCTAAAAAAAAATATTTTTCGAGATTTTATTTTACCACTTTTTCGGCACAACAAATCCGTATATTTACACCAAATTACAGCTTTCTAGTACTGTGCGTCTCTGAGCTAAACTGCGGACAGACGGACGGACGGACGGACGGACGGACGGACGGACATAGCGAAACTATAAAGGTTCCTTGTTGACTACGGAACCCTAAAAAATGATGAAGCATTTATTGATAATATTTGAGTTATTTAAGCTATTCTTTATAATATTCAGCTGCTAAAAGTTAATTAATTACCTCAGTTGGGATTTAAAACCCAATATCTTTAAAATACTGAAATGGTAATCAATGGGGCCTGGTTTCCGACCCCACATGTGGTACAATTTTAGTGACAGAATTGAACAAGCTACCTCCCCTGTTTGTACAGAACGAAACCGGACACATTTTATAGGTCGGTATTATGATAATACTATATACTCGTAAAACTGGAAGTCGATTCCAACATAGAGTAACTAGCTGACCCCGCAAACGTTGTTTTGCCATATAAATTAAAAAAAAAATAGATAGTAGCCAATTCTCAGACCTACTGAATACGCATATAAAATTTGATAAAAATCGGTAGAGCCGTTTCGGAGGAGTACGGTAACTAACATTGTGACACGGAAATTTTATATATAAGACTATGTCAGGCAAATAATTGACAAACCAGCCAAAATAAAAGCTATAAAACTAAGTGTCCATAACGCCATACCTATTAATCATTATCAAAAATCTCTCCAATTAAGAATAACCAATAAGCCTTTCTTTATCCAAAAAGAAATTCAAATAAAACTCGTCCAATTTTTATAGTAACACTTATCTTAAATAAATTGGAGCGTAAATTATTTAACTTTAAACCAAATACTTGACCAAAGAGTTTACGATCTATAAAAGTTTACGGCTAAACTTTATGGTAACGATCCATATCTAAATACTGTTCGAATTATGAATTATTCATGTATTGTGTATTGAATGAGATTACGTAATGATTGCCTCCAAAATCGGGACCCTGATTGTTCGAGGGAAGCCATTTTAGATTGTAAGTATTATAAAGAAGACGACTAAACATACCTATTTGCGTATCTAACCTGCTTCTTTTCAAAATGCCGTTTTTTTTTCTTTTCGTGTCAAATGTTACAGCATTTTTTATTTTTTTATTTAATGATAGGTTCGCCTATGACCACTATCTAGCCTGATGGTACCTAAGCGAAGACGTGGTCGACGATGAATCATGCACGCTGGCCTAGAAGTAACCTGTTCACTCTTGACTTGAAGACCCCAAGGTTATAGCTGTCGGGAAATACAGATGGCGGCAGGGAATTCCACTCCTTAGCTGTGCGTACAATAAAGGTATTGGCAAAACGCTTTGTATGTACCGGAGGGATGTCCACCATATATCGATCGCGCATTGCCGTACGTCTTGTAGTCCGATGATGGAAAGGGCTAGGCGGAATCAGGTTGTGCATTTCCATCGCACACTCTCCGAAATGTAACCGATAAAAAACCGACAGGCTGGCAACACGGCGTCGATGTTCAAGGCTCTGGAGCTTTGAATCGACCAGAGCATCGTTACCGATTAGCCTCTTGGCCCGTTTATCTATTGACTCAAGTGCATCTAGTTGTTATTTGGCGGATCCATCCCAAAGGTGAGAGCAGTATCCATGCATGACCGAACTTGCATTTTTTTATAGCATGTTCCTATTAATATTATGACGAAAGAAGAAATACTGGTTGAAATAAATATCAAACTCATCTCTTCAAAGTAATAGAGAACAGTCTTGGGTACGCTCGCTCCATAATCTTTGTCGCATTCAACTTTGAACGAAACTAGAGTCAAGAAGAACAATCACTTCTAAAATAAATATAAAATCACTACAGAAACGTATTTCCAAACGTCTTTTATAATGCGGACAGCGAAGGGAGATGGAACTCTCTGCCTGCGTCTGTGTTTCCGAACGCATACAACCCTGATCTCTTCAAAGTTAGAGTGAACAGGCTTCTTCTGGGTAAGCTCGCTCCATCGTCAACCTTGTCTTAGTCACTCCTGACCTAGACTAAGGTCAAGAACAAACCCATCTCACATAAAAAGAAAAGAAACGCAATGTTTCAATCTCCGCGAGACGTTTATATGCAAGCCGCTTCCAACCGGTCTTATTGTTAATTTATACGGGAGGCCTATGTTCACCAGTAGACGTTCTACGGCTGATAATATGATGATGATGATTATTAGATTAAAGAATGTCCGGATTCGTAGTAAGCAACTGCGAATTGAAGCCATAAACACATTTTTTTTTTTTTTTTTTAGCGTGGTAAAATCATCAAATGAGTCCTCCAACCCCGGGCAGGGCGGGAGGGACTGTCAGACTTCTACTGACTAAAATCCACGGTGTCCTTCATAGCCTGTTATGTTCCGGGGTCACGGTAAGGGAATAATCCCGCGACCCCGGCAGGCTTTGGCCCTCTGAGAGGGGGGCCCCGTCATTATGCTGACGCTCTTTGAGGCGCGCGTGGGACACAACGCGCCGTCGACCCGGGCATGGTCCTTGGTCGGGCAGCGAGTTGCCCTTTACTCGCTGCCCGCATGCCCGCGCCTACGGTGGCCGGAGATCGTCTCGCGACGTCCGTCGCCGTGGGCGTCCTACACCGCGGTTGGGGCGGAGGGAGGACTCTGTCCTCTCTCGCTCGCGGCGCGCCTCCTCCTTCGCGAGCATTACTGCTTCGCAGAAGGAGGCGACCGCTTCCCACTCCGTCTCGCCCCGCAGCATGGCCGCAACCAACGCCGGGCGCGAGAGGTCTCCGCCTATCGCAGCCGTGAGGACACGTCGGTGCACTGCCCAAGCTGGGCAGTCCTGCACCGTATGCTCCACCGTGTCCTCCGGGCGATCTTCGCAGTGGTGACAAAGCCATAAACACATAAGAAAAATAATCCCCTTCGTTTCATTCCTTCGTAAAACAAGTGAACATCATCATCATCATCAGCCTATTAATGTTCCCACTGCTGGGACACAGGCCTCCTGTCTGTGAGAGGGAGTGAGCCATAATCCACCACGCGGGCCCAGTGCGGGTTGGTGGATGTCACATGTCTTCGAAGTTTTGGTTCTAGGACACATGCCGGATTCCTCACGATGTTAACCGTTTTGAGAGAAATGGTGATGAAATAAATTACACAAAGTAATGCGCCTGTCTGGGTTCGAACCCACGACCTATAACTCGTAAGTTGGGGCCGATACAACTGGGCCACCACTGCTCTCAAGTCTCAAGTGAACATTTCCAAGGAAAATATTTAAATGTGTGCGTGGCGCCTACTTACACATTTATAAAAAAGTGGGTTCACTAAAACGTTACGTTACCAAAAAGCAAACCGAAAACTTATGAACTTAAAGATTTTGCATTAGTATATCTTGCTAATCGAATTAGTGCTACTAAGCTTCTTGTATTTGGAATGCGGGCGGCGAGTAATGGGCGACTCGCTGTCTGATCATGGACCATGTCCGGGTCGACGCGACGGCGCGTTGTGTTCCACGCGCGCCTCAAAGAGTGTCAGCACAATGACGGGGACCCTTAGAGGGCCAAAGCCTCGCGGGGTTACGGAACTAACGAGTTACCGTGGCCCCGGAACGTAAAGGGCTATTGAAGGACACCGTGGTGGATTTTAGTCAGTACAAGTCTGACAGTCCCTCCTGTCCTGCCCTGGGTGGGGTCTAATTTGATGATTAACCATGCACTAAAAAAAAGCTTCTTGCATTTGAAAACCAGTTTCTTTTTTTATCATCCTTCCACTTTAACAAAACAGCCAGTATTTCAGTTCATCACCTATTTACTACACAACGTTTAGAAACGAGCCCGATACGGCGGTAAAGGGAAGCAATAACTTTGACTCTTCAACGCATCGCGTGTTGCACAAACAGACAGAAACAACACTAGGGTTGTCACTGTCAATCCAGATTTTTTTTTGGACACTTCTTAAATGTCTCTAAACAGAGGCCCTGTGCGAATTCGACGGCCTCATGTAAATAATAATTTATACTTCTATACTACGAGTATAATTATACTTATACATACAATGTGCTGATCTGCAACCTAGTCAAATTCAAGGACGTGATTATACTCATGATTCTCGACCCAAATCAACAATAAAATAGGTAGGTATTTTTTTATTTTATTTTTCCTTTGTACTGAAATCCGTAAGTGTGAACTAGTTTCTTCAAGAGTAGTAAGTAGATTCAATTCACGCACACCAGCTGCTCATCGCTGTGTGCGTACGCGCGGACTGCGTAGTCGGGTGATTCTCTTTCATTTGTATTGAATTAAGGGTTTAATTCTGAAACACTGTAAAATTTCAACAACAAAAAAAAAGCAGCCCTTATTAGTTTTGCCCGGTACTGTACTTTCAATTGATTATTTATGACTTTTGTGACAACCACCTGAAGTTTGACGAAAATGCAAAAAAACAGCGTGTATATTATAAAGAGGAAAACTTTGTTTCTTTGTAATGAATAGGCTCAAAAACTACTGGTGCGACTTCAAAAATTCTTTCACCAGTTGAAAGCTGCTTTGGTCCTGAGTGACATAGGCAATAAGGGGGGAGGGAGGGCGAGCGAAGCCGCTGGGAAAAGCTAGTTAATAATAAATTAATTTATTACCGGTAAATAACAACTACTTATTGCCATGACACAAACCAAAAAGACAAACACCACTAGGCTCTACCTCCTCTCGCGCTCGGAATTAGTCGAGGCCAAGCCGTGGGGCAAGACGGAATGGGAAGCGGTCGCCTCCTTCTGCGAAGCAGTCGTGCTGACGAAGGAGCAGGCAACAGACAACCCAGCCGCCGCGAGAGACGCCCACGGCATCGGACATCGCGAGGCGATTTCCGACCACCCGTAGGCGCTGGCATGCGGACGGCGAGTAATGGGCGACTCGCCGCCGCGTCGTGGTCTACGCGCGCCTAATACACTTGTCAGCAATCTGACGGGGCCCCCCTTACGTAGCCGTGACCACGGAACGTAAAGGGTTATTGAAGGACACCGTGGATTTTAGTCAGTACGAGTCTAACAGTCCCTCCCGCCTTGGGTGGGAGGACTCATTTGATGATTTTAATACAAAAAAATGCCTCAGCTCTTTGCAACATGACCATCTTTCGTCAGAACTTTTTTTTTATTGTAATATGGGTTTGCTCTTGACCTTGGTCGAGGTCAGGAGTGACCAAGACAAGGTCGACGATAGAGCGAGCTTACCCAGAAGAAGCCTGTTCACTCTAACTTTGAAGAGATACTCTTTTTATCATTAATTGGCAACCCTACCACATAACTCTACCGCATGCATATGTAAGCAGTAACTGATAGCACTAAGAATTAAAAATACAACAACTAAGTATTACAGGATCCATCGTATTGACTACCGACATTGCGTGTACTACCTACATGGAATTAAATACGATATTATTTCTGTCGATTTATTTTTTAACTTTTTTTGTACCTATTTACATAATAAATTTAATAAAACTACAAACAAGACCTTAAACGATTTCAAATAATTAAAATTAGCTTGCTTTTGTTTCATTAGAAAAAATAAAATCATTGAAGTGTTCTTCTTAAAATTACAGCTTTAATACTTACATTAAAAGCATATTTTGCTGGGATTTTTTGTACAACGTCTATCGAGCAATAGCCTCCTTTTTAACCGACTTCAGAAAAATAACGAGTTCAAAATTCGTAGGAATTTTGAACAAAGTAATAGGGAACTTAAGACTGTTTTTCTTCTGCCTCTTGCCTTACCTAGCCATCCTAAGAATAGGGGGAATAGGGTGGCGAGATAGTCTCAAAAAAATCCCTTCAGCCAAGGGCGGAAGAAAAACAAAAAAGAATATATTAAAGTAAAAAACTTTTATCAACTCAAGTAGGCTACCATTATGCTTTAATCGTCTTGTGTGGCATTAAATAATCACGTGATATTCAGAATATATCCCTATAAAACGCAAAATGGCGAAAACCCCACAATTAAACTATTTACTTAACAACAAATGAAACAATCGGCGGTCAACAATTAAAATTCCTCATTTTATACACCAAAGCATAAATACTTAATTTAAAAGTCACAATTATTTAAAAAAAGAACAACCAACCATAAACTAAAAACTTTATAGTAATCAATTAACCAATTATTGTCCATGGACGCGCTTGTACAAAAAAAGAAAAAATGAAAAAGAGTTCTGAGGTTATAAGAGGTTATAATCAGTGGGGATTAGCCAATGGGATTCATTCGGTTTTCATTAAGCCGTGAAGTCGGTCTTAAAGTTGAATTTTTACGTTTTGAACTCAGCAATCGAGTTTTATGACGATTTTATGAAGGCAAAGGAATATAAAATGGCGGGCACTTAGGTGGTAGTCTAGTCCCTTTTAGTTTTTATCTTTTTTATTGAGATTTTTATCTGTGTTTACCTTATTAGCTTTTTTCTTGGACTAGTTATTGAAGGCGGTTGTCATTAAAGTTTAATTGAAGGAGGGGACACTAAGGTACCTTTTGAATTTAATTATAACATACCCAAGGGCGTCGCCAGCTTACGACGAAGAGGGGGGCAGTGGGGCTGAATTATTCTAAATATTGAAATTATTCTGAACATTTTGAAATGTTCAATTGTTAATTACCCGACTACGGCAAAGCCAAAAGGAGGGTTATGATTTTGTTTCTATATATATTTACTTTCTATAAATACATTAAACCTTGTGATTTTATTTACGTTTTTTCATGAGATGCGGGGTTTATTAATAGTTAAGGACGTCAATTGTTCGCACTTTGTTCGCTTTGCAGCTAACTACATTTGCTCTCTAAGGGGGGGGAAGGGCAACTGCCCCCCCTGCCCACCTTAGCGACGCTCTTGAACATAACTAAAGATATAACTACCGAAACATATAAGAAGGAAGTTATAAGTATTTCTATAAACATACTAGCCTAATTATGTTGGGGTCGGATACCACTAAATAACAGGACTTTAGTCTTCCACAATCTGGTTACTGGTTCATATTTTATCTTTTTCTTTACACAATTTAAAAGAAAGTCGCTTACGTCTGTCTGTACGTGCATAACTTCGGAACGGCTGCACCAAATTAAATAATTCTTATGTATTTGTGTTTATTATTGTTACAACGAAGTTAAAATATTAAAATGTTCTTAAACGCAATAGGAAAATTTTCGGAAAATCCATCCGGAACCTCGTACATATATTAGAATCCGTACGAATTCGAAGCGAAACACTAGTGACGAATAAAAATACTTATTCAAAGACCACGACTTCCTCAATAAATGAATCCTTTCATTTACCTTTTTTTAGCGTGATAAAATCATCAAATGAGTCCTCCCACCCTGGATGGAACAGAAGACACTATCAGACTCGTACTGACTAAAATCAACGGTGTCCTTCAATAGCTCTTTACGTTCAAGGGCCACGGTTAACTGATGAGACAGACCGCGACCCCGGCAGGCTTTGGCCCTCTAACGGTGGCCCGTCAGATTGCTGACAGCTCTTTGAAGCGCGCGTGGAACACGACGTGTCGTCAACCCGGGCATGGTCCATGATCGGACGGCGAGTCACCCACTACCTTTTCATTTACCATGATTAGGTTAAAATGCAAAACTTCAAGGCCACTATATTATGAACTTGTCTATTTTTTGCAGCTACCATACGGCGGTCAAGTCAAAGCTCGTTATGTAGTATATGCAAATTTTTATACATCAGATACATATTTACCTTATAAATATTCATACTGTAGATTATTTACATGACTATTTAAAGATGTTTTGATCGTGACATCACATCGTTATCTCTTTCGTTTCAAAATAATCTTTAAAACTCTCTATGTCATGTAATCTGTACTTCAATGCTGAAGAGTTTGTACGGTTGAACGCTCTAATCATCAGAAACTGTTGCTTCGAATTGAAAAAATCTTTCTGTGTTGGATAGCTCATCTATAGAGGAAGACTATGTGCTATATAACATCACGGTACGACCAAAAGGAGCCGAGGGGAACAGCTTGTATTATTTTGGCCAAAACACAAATAACAACAAAATCACACCACAATTTTCCTTTAATCGTTGTATAAACCTGGTAAATAATATGGTGTAAAGGAAAATTGTGGTCTTTGACTGCTGGCCTTTTAGAGAGACTGAGAGTCACTCAACGAGCAATGGAAAGAGCTTATGCTCGGAGTTTCTTTACGGGATAAAATCCGGGACATGGATATTCGGCGAAGAACCAGAGTCACCGACATAGCTCATAAAATTTGCAAGTTGAAGTGGCACTGGGCAGGCGACATCGCTCGTAGAACTGACAACCGATGGGGAAGAAAAATTCTCGAGTGGCAACCGCGGACCGGAAGACGCAGCATAGGCTGGCCTCCCACTAGGTGGACTGAGGTCAACCGACAACATCGTGAGGGTCGCGGGCAATCGATGGATGCAAGTGGCGAATTGTCGTTCGGCGTGGCGGTCTAAGGAGGAGGCCTATGTTCAGCAGTGGACGTCTTCCGGCTGATGATGATGATGATGATGAAAGGAAAATTATATATTTTTAAACAGTCCACTCCAGAAGTTTCTCCTGTTATGTGGGTGCATTTACAAAGATAAAAATACACTCAAATACACAAACAACCGGGCGCGATACAACTTAGTCTTGTAATTCATACAAATATTTGTTCACTTCAGCAGTCGATTGCTTGGCCACTGCGCCAACTATGTCGCTATATCAAAGCTTATTTTTCAAAGCGTTTTCGCATGTAGATAGCTTTTAATTAAAGCCTCATTTAGATGGAGCAAGAACTCGCATGCGAGTTTCACTACATTGCGGTATATGTTTGATCAACTGAATTCGTTGTACCTAAAAAGTCCGCAATGTAATGCAAATCGCGTGCGAGTTCTTGCATCGTCTAAATGAGGCTTTAGTATTTCTTTACATTTATCTTACATTGGTCAACGTTTCTATTCATTTTTCACAATCATAAGCAAACCACACACAAATAATACCTAACAATTTATTTCCCCCGAATATTTCGCATAATCGGATAACATATCATAATTTAAAAGCTTGTTACAAAGTACTTGTGTATTCAAAAAATAGTAGCATTAAAGACCACACAAGCAAACAACTGAACAACCCCACAATCTCCCCGCTCACTTATCTCGAAAAACCCTTAACAACCCAACGCGTAAAATATAAATAATAAATCCATCCAATAATCCAACAGCAGGACACAGCAACACGTTTAATTGAATACGAAAGGGCGGCAACAAAAAAATTGCCGGCAACAAAAATAAATGGCCGGCAACAAAGGCGCGACAGTCGCGACACAAATTGCGCAGACAATTTACATAGAAAAAGTGACAAGAGAACGAGTCGCAACATTTGTTACGGGTCCCCATTGTGTTGAAGAGTATTATATCCGAGGGGTTTTAGGGTTCCGTGGGCGCGTTAAGTGGGTGTCTTTGGTAAATATTTGTTACCTTGTGAAGGAGGGATGAGAAACATAGAGCCGGTTGTTGAGACGATGTGTGGGAGCGACAAATGTCCAGCAGAGCATGTCTATAAGTAGGACTATAATAGGGGGAGAATTTTGAGGTAATGTGCCGATATTTTCATTTTTGTTAATTTTGACAAAAACTAGAAGTTACCCATACAATAATATCTCTATCGTTCATAATGATACATATTAACAATAATTGTAAGCGACTTACGCGAAGCTAATTGAGATAGCAATTATGAGATAATAATTATAACCATTACAAAGTTTTCATGCAAGAAGTAGGTAATGTGTAAAACTACACAAAAATTTCAAAAAATCTTTCAACGGTAGAAAGCTATACTTAAATGTGTATCATAGATAATAATTATTTTATTTTGTAATCGCGAATAGCTAAAACTTAGCTTAAGCTTATGTGAAATATGTTCCTAACTCCTTGCATAGAAAAAAAGCTACCATTATACGGAACCCATTACACAACTATCATAAACACACTTACAAAGCTTTTTTTTCCACCTTATTTATATTTATAAAACTACGTATTTGGTACAGGCTAACAAGATGTTCGTGTCAAACAAGCCGCCTAAATGTACCGCCATGTTTTTCCATAGACAATCTTTCCACTTTCTTTTCGGCAAAGGCGTTCGTCGCTTACAGCCTGCGGTAGATCGCCATAGATTGTTGTATGTAATCTTTTTTTTGTGATTAGATTTGAAATTGTGATTAAATTTGACGGAAAATTGTTATTGTGATAGGATTGAGATTAAATTGGATGTTTTGGTTCAGTTCAAGTGTTGTTGAGAATTTGTTTCGCGGTAATCCGTGTCTTGACATGAGATTATGCGGGTTTAAATTTCGAAGTGCACAAAAAAGGTGACATTGAAAGATTTTGGCGCGTTCAATTTAAATCTTGTTACGCAATTTTTTTACCTTTTGTCCAAATAGTGTTGGCGGTAATGGCATTTATCTAATAAAATTTTGTAAGGTGTTTTTGGGCCACTTCAATAACCGCATAGAATTAGAATTCTATGGTTGTCACGTTTGAATTTTACTTTTGGTTTTTTGCCATTGATAACTTCGTTGTTTTATTATGATGGCAATTTTGTTCATACTTACTCTTCTGCAATGGAATAGGGCTCAACAGTCACCAAGTTCTGAACAGTCACCATCATAATCCAGATTGCTAGTATGTGTTGCATCGCGACCAAACTAAAAGGCAAAAGTCTTGCACTATAGGTGCATCACAAACAAAAATATTGGTATGACAGTAGACCTACAATACTTTTTAGGCTATTTGAGTTTGTAAGTTTAATATTAAGTATTAAGTGAACCCCCGACGCAGGCGTATTTCGGAAAATACATTTTCATATTAAAGGTGACACTTGCCGAAAACTTCCACCCACTTCTTAGTGGTTTATCAGGAAAGAAGAAGTAGATAAGAAACATTTGTGTAACTGTGTGTCAAAAGATGTTGCACTAATCTTCAAATCTCAATAGCACGCTATGTAAACTACACAGAAGTAGAACAAAAGAAGTCACGGCCAAAAGAAAAACTAATAACACACCTCACAAACTGAATTCTCTCATACGACATTGTTGCCACGATCAACCTGTGTTTAGGGTTGCAAGTTAGAGTATTTGGCTCAATGTAGAATTTAAATAATCAGCTGGTATGTTCCCAATGCTCGGACACAGGTCTCCTCTCTGAGGGAGCAAGCTGCATCATCCACCACGCGGGCCCAGTGCGGGCTGATGGTGAAGTTTTCCTTCACCATTTTGAGAGCAATGGTGATGAAATAAATTGCACAAAATAATCTTTGTAGGTTTACACAAAATCCGGTCGGACTTACGCCCAGGTAGGTTCATAATACACGTCAGTCTGGACAGTGGCAGGCTCCAAGTAACTATAATACTTACTACTTATCGACTCGTACTCGGGGCCATTTCCACTGAGGGATGACTGTTTAGTGATCATCAACAAGTTAGAATATTGTGTTGGTGTGTGAATATAATGTGTCTGTTTTGTAAATATGCAAGTAACCTTTCTTTAATAAAGAATCTTTCAGCAAAGAAATAGAGTCTGTAATTCCTCAAAATATGTTCTAATATTTCGCCGCCATCTTATCCGTTACATCTGGGAACCCTAACTAGGCACCATATTTCACATTTATGATATTTATTAGCTCACCACAAATGTCAAACTTACGACCTTCCATTTTCTAATAAAAACGACAATATCCGAAGGAGAACTTAGTCAGCGAATACATCCAATAAACGCCTTTGCCCATAGACAGATAAAAAAAAACTTTGTCATAGACAAACCGCGGGAACGTTTAGAACATATGTCGCGGCAATATGGCGTCTTTTTATTGCTTTTGGAGATATTACATGTTTTCTTTCTTTGTTGATCGTTTCCTGTGGTTTTACTTGCGGTATTAATGTTTTGTTGATTACATTAATGTTTACTCTTTGTTTTACATACTTATTCATTGTTTTACGGTTTATTGGAGCTTGGAAATGAGTGAAACATATTATTATAAGCACATAGAAATATAATGTTTTTCTATAGAACAGTCTATCCAATATTATCAATAACCTTTGTTTTCATCTGTTAATAGCATAAACCCATGGTTAAATATGATTTCAAATCAAAACAAATAACCCCCGGAACGTCGGCTATTGAAGGACGTCGTGGATTTTAGTCAGTACAAGTCTGACAGTCCCTCCCACCCTGGGTGGGAGAACTCATTCAATGATTTTATAACTAAAAAAAAAACCAATAGTACATGAACCAAAATGGAAAACATCGTGAGGAAACCGGCATGTCCAAGAACCAAAAATTCGAAGATAATTATGTGACATCTACCAATCCGCACTGAGCCCGCGTTCTGGATTATGGCCCACTCCCTTTCACAGATGGAGGCCTGTGTCCCAGCAGTGGAAGCATTTACCACTACTTCTCTCGAAGGTGTCCTCACCAATTTACGAAGAAGTTTTCTTCCATCTTCCCAAACATGAGACACTCACCTCGTCACAAGCCTGGTGATTATCATTCAATACATGTGACAAGGGCGCACACCCTCGCGATATTAACAATCACGGGGCCACACCTTGCTGGGAAGTTTTTGTGGTCCAAGTTTTAAGCGAGTAGCGGTAAGTAAGTAGTAAATGTCCACACCTTTTTTTAATAATGTGGTAAAACATCAAATGAGTCCTGGGAGCGAAAGGAGCTGTCAGACCCATACTGCTGAAATTCACGGTGTTCTTTCAATAGCCCTTTACCAGAATAAAAAATGTACAGATTCAGTGTTCGAAACAAAACGAAACGTTTTAAGTGAAGCCACTTTTTTATAAATGTGTGAATAAGCGCCACGCACACATTTAAATGTTTTCCTTGGAGATGTTCACTTGTTTTACGTAAGCTAAGTCCTTTACGTTTCAGGTTCACGGTTCCCTGACAATAGTCCCGCGACCCCGGCATGCTTTTTTCCTCTAAGGGGGGCCCCGTCAGATTACTGACAGATTTGTGAGGCGCGTGGAAAACGACGCCGTCGACCAGGCATGACCTATCATAGGACTAATACTACTAGGTCCATGATAGGACGCCGATTCAAAATCGATAATTCGCTCAAAATCCTCTAAAATCTACCTCTACAGTTGTAACTGGCTATAGATCACTTTATACTTATGTAATACTAGCTTCTGCCAGCGACTTCCTACGCGGATCCTGTTGCTTATGTCAGCGACAATGGGGTCGTCAAAATCAAAGATCTGAAACGTCTGATGTCGAATTCTTAGAGCGTGGGGACGGGAAAACAACGGGACGCGCATGCCGATTCCAGACGTTCCAGATCTTTCATTTTTGTAAGTCAACAGGAAATGCCCATCAGACTAAACAACTCTTGCTAAGATGATATTCATATTATATGTTATAGTGTAGCTGGGCTCTTGGAATTCCACATCAGTTGTTCCAGATCTCAAACTTTCAAACGTCAACAGAGAGTGCTCATTAGGCTGAACAACTCTTGCTAAGACGTCATTCCTATATACATATGTTATAGTGTAGCTGGGCTCTTGAAATTCCACATCAGGTGTTCCAGATCTTCAGTTTTTATACGACAACAGGGTGTGCTCATCAGGCTGAACAACTCTTGCTAAGACGTCATTACTGTATATGTCATAGTGTAGCTGGGCTCTTGGAGTTCCACATCAGGTGTTCCATATCTTCAGCAGAAAATGCTCATCACGCGGAACAATTTTTGCTATGGCGCTATTTTTGTATCTCTTATAGTTTAGCTGATCTATTGCAGTTCTGCATCAGGTGTTCAAGTTTCCAAGATAAATTATAGCCTATATGTTGCCCAGACCTAATAGCTATACAACAAAAAAAAAACAATCAAATCCGTCCAGTAGTTCCGAAGATTAGCGTGTATGGAGTAACTTCTCCCGTTTTCCTAACATTTCCCTTCACTGCTCTGCTCCTATTGATTGTAGCGTGATGAAAAGTATACTATAACCAGCGCAGGAGTATGAAAAATAATTGTACCAAGTTTCGTCAAAATCCGTCGAGTAGTTTTTGTTTCTATAACGGTTATACAGACAGACAGACAGACAATAATTTTATTAATTGCATTTTTGGCATCAGTATCGATCCCTAATCACCCCCTGATAATTATTTTGTAAATATATTTCATGTACAGAATTGACCTCTCTACAGATTTATTATAAGTATAGATTATTTGTATACTATTTTGAGTGAAGCTTAAAATATGCACAATGTATATGATGTGATGGGTAAACTCTTCTTGTCTTGGTTTGATAAATGATGATGCAGACTTAGTTCCAATATTGCCTTATATTCATTATAGATACAAATTATGGTAAACCCGACAGTAAAAGATGTCCGAGACGCGGACGCGGCGAGAGCAGGGAGCGAACGGAAGTGACCGGTGTTGCCATGCGCGAATAATAATATTGGTGTTGCCTGGAACGCACATATTCGGCGTTAACATCCTGCCCCCCTTGGAACATCCTGTTCCAAAATTGGTAGTGGGACCAGTCTATTGTACGATCTTCTTAGCGTGCCAGTGATGGTGTGCACATCGGCGACGCGTGTGACGCCATCGGTGCCCGGGTACAGCCGCTCGATCCGTCCAAGCAGCCAACGGTTAGGGGGCAGTCTCTCGTCCTTCACGATGACCAGCTGATGAAGATGCAGTTCAGCACCTGGTTTGCTCCATTTGGTGCGCTTCTGCAGCTCTGTAATGTAATCACGTTGATAACGCCTCCAAAATTGCTCCTTCAGAGCCTGCACACGCTTGTGTCTTGTTAGTGTGTGAATCTTATTTACATCCTCCGGTACTTGAGGCGTCGGCAGTGATGTAGGCGTGCGCCCGATGAGAAAATGTGATGGAGTCAGCGCTACAAGGTCAGATGGGTCAGTCGACAAGGGAGTGAGTGGCCTGGAATTCAGAATTCCCTCTATCTGTACTAATACTGTTGACATTTCTTCATAAGTTAAATTGGCTAGCCCGAGAACTCTCTTTAAGTGGTGTTTAACTGACTTGACAGAACCCTCTGCTAGGCCATTAAAATGAGGACTATATGCAGGCGAAAAGTGAAAGTTAATTTTATTCTCTGCTGCATAACTAGAAATTGTATGACATTTAGATTTCAAAAATTTTGACAGCTCGTTGTAGGCACCTACAAAGTTTGTGCCATTGTCTGAGAATATGTGATGAGGCATACCCCGACGGGCAATAAACCGATTTAATGCTGCGAGGAAGCTCTCCGTACTTAGCTCTGTGACAAGCTCTATGTGTACCGCTCGGACTGCCAAACATACAAAAACACAAATATATGCTTTAATTAATCGAGATCCTCTACCCTTCCTGTCCGCAATCATGATAGGCCCTGCATAGTCCACAGCAGTACTCTGGAATGGATATTCAGCATGCAGCCTTGCTTGAGGAAGATTCCCCATTATGGGTTGGAGTGATTTGCCACCAAAGCGGCAACAAGTTATGCAGTTTTTCACTGTCTTCCTGGCAAGGTTACGGCCACCAACAATCCAAAATGTATGTCGTAAAATTGAAAGTAATTGCTGTGGGCCAGCATGCATGAGTTTTATGTGATGATGTCTAACAATAAGTTGTGTTATATGATGATTTGCATGTAAAAGTATGGGATGTTTAGTGTTATAATCATAGTTAGAGTTAGATAGTCTTCCACCAACTCTTAATAACTGTTTGCTGTCCATGAACGGATTTAAGGAAATTAATTTATCTTTAGGTGATAAATTATGCTTGCCCTTTAATAACTGATATTGCTTTCCAAACATTTCCTTTTGCACAATCCTACACAATGTGTCTGTTGCTTGTTCTAATTCTGACATCAGTAAATGATTATCAATAATTTTATGTTGTGGATTACGGCAATTGTTTATAAATCTTTGCATATAAGACAGTACATGTTGCAATTTTGTAAAATTGGAGAATCGTGAAATAAAATCTAGAGTATCTGTCTGTGTGAATGTCATATGACAATATAGTTTTGTCTCAGGTAAATCTATATATTCCTGTGGTTGTGGTGGTTTCTTAATGTCTATGTCATGGAGAAAATCACAGCCTGACCACCAGAGGTCGCAAGTGCGTAGCTGTTCAAAGTTTATGCCACGTGATCCTATGTCAGCTGGATTTTTCTCAGTAGGTACATGGTTCCAATCACAGCCCTTGGTGATATCTGTAATTATGTTGACTCTATTGAGTATGTATTGTTTTAATCTAGATTTAGACATTTGAATCCAACCAAGGACTATGGTTGAATCACACCAGTATGTTTCACTACTTAGCTGTACTGACAAGGCCGATTTCACCCTTTTAACAAGTTGTGCTGCTAGCACTGCGCCAGACAACTCAAGTTTAGGTATAGTCATATTTCTTTTAAATGGTGCTACCCTGAATTTGGCAATAAGTAAACGAACAAGAACTTTACCTTCATATGTAATACTACGTATATACACACAAGCTGCGTATGCATTCTTGGACGCATCACAGAAGGCATGCAGTTCTACTCGGACCGGTGAATCACAGATTACACGACGAGGTATTTGTATGTGCTGTTGAAGACAAGGTAAGTGCTTTATAAATTTTTCCCATTGTTTATTTAAGTTTTCAGGAATCTCACTATCCCATGATGAATTATTCTTCCACAATTGTTGCAAAATTAATTTTAATTGCAGTAAACATGGATTAATTAAGCCCAAAGGGTCAAATATTTGTGCAAGTGTGGATAATATGGTCCGCTTTGTTTGAGTTAAAGTGGAACTTACTGTAAGTGATGGCATAAACATTATAGAGTCCCTATCTAAATCCCAGGTGATACCTAAAATCTTAGCATTTTTTTCATTTTTAATTAATAATAAAGGATCATTGTTCATTTCACCATTATCATGTATTTTTTCTAATAAGTGAGTGTCATTTGATCTCCATTTGCGTAGATGTAATTGTGCAGATTCTAACTCCTGGATGACTCCCTTACAGGTCTGGACTAGCTGTGATGCATCATCAGATCCTGTCACGAGATCATCAATATATATATCATGTAATATTGTGGAGCTTACAGATTCATTAGCACAATCTCGACCAAGCTGAATGAGACACCTGGTGGCAAGGTAGGGCGCAGAGGCAGTACCATAAGTGATAGTATTAAGTTGGTATACCTTCAAACGAGCATTAGGATCTGAACGCCAAAATATTTGCTGCAATGGACGCTGTGCTGGAGTAACAAGAATCTGCCTATAAAATTTATCAATGTCTGCTGTGACAATGTATTTGTGTTGACGAAATCGGATCAGAATACTAAGTAAATCGTCTTGCACAGTGGGACCGATTCGCTGGATATTATTAAATGAAAGACCACTGCTTGTGACAGCAGAAGCATCAAATACTGTTCGAAGTTTTGTGGTGAGACTTGTTTCCTTTAAAACACCATGATGTGGTAAGAAGTATTCATGTTTGTGTTGAGCTGTGGTTTCACACATGTGACCCAACCGAATGTATTCTGTCATGAAATCTATGTACTTTTGTTTAAGGCCGTACGGCAAAGCGAAAGCATCGTTTGATGAGTCGGAAAAGTTGCCACGCACCGCCACCAGCAGGCGCCAGTATCGCGAAATTAACGCAATCCAAAGTTTTATGTATTTCATTTCGTCAACTTCGACATTTCATAAAGTGTTCCCTTTGCGCAAAATACATGTATTACTCTAGTAGAAATATTTTGATATAAGGATATTGAAACATTTACTAAAACAAAATGAAAGAAATACTTATTGATGTGGATAAATATTTTGTAAATATTTTTATCATTCACAGTCTTAAATTTATTTTATAACACTTTGACACAGATTTTGACGTCCCGAGAAAACGTAAAAAACTACTATTTGGTAGAAAATTAATAAAATTGGCACACTGCGAAAGTGACAATTCCCAATTATCTAAAGCCCCAAACACATGCGCGCACGGGCATGTGCGTTGTGTTCCACGTGTGCCTGAAAGAGTGTCAGTGTGACTAATGAATACCGTGACCCCAGAACGTAAAGGTCTATTGAAAGACATCGTAGATTTTAGTACCCGCCCTGCCCTGGGTAGGAGGACTCATTTGATTATTTTACCACGCTAAAAAAAGCCCCAAACACACGCTCCTTTTTTAACGTCCGTTCAGAAAGCTGGTTGCGTGATATCTTTATATGTTCGATAATGTAAAGCTAATAGGGTGGTGTTGGTAACTTATTTTTGATGCATTTTGATGTAATGACAGACACTAGCGCCGCGTAAAAGAGACTTTTTTTTTTTTGCATGGTAAAATCATCAAATGAGTCCTCCCACCCCGGGCAGGGCGGGAGGGACTGTCAGACTTGTTCTGACTAAAATCCACGGTGTCCTTCAGTAGCCTGTTATGTTCCGGGGTCACGGTAAGGAAATAATCCCACCAGGCTTTGGCCCTCTGAGAGGGGGGCCCGCCATTATGCTGACGCTCTTTGAGGCGCGCGTGGGACACAACGCGCCGTCGACCCGGGCATGGTCCATGGTCGGGCAGCGAGTTGCCCTTTACTCGCTGCCCGCATGCCCGCGCCTACGGTGGCCGGAAATCGTCTGCTGACGTCCGACGCCGCGGGCGCCTACCACTGCGGTTGGGGCGGAGGGAGGACGCTGTCGTGGAGGGAGACGCTTTCTTCTCAGGGTAGTCAGATATGAAATGTCGACCCCTTCTAGTCTTAGTTTTAAATGTGATGTATGATGTGTAAAAGTGATATCTACATCCTATTTACAGAATAAATAATTTCATTTCATTTCATTTCTGTCCTCTCTTTCTCGCGGCCCGCCTCCTCCTTCACGAGCATTACTGCTTCGCAGAAGGAGGCGACCGCTTCCCACTCCGTATCTCCCCGCAGCATGGCCGCAACCAATGCCGAGCGCGAGAAGTCTCCGCCTATCGCCGCCGTGAGGACACGTCGGTGCACTGCCCAAGCTGGGCAGTCTTGCACCGTATGCTCTACTGTGTCCTCCGTGCGATCTTCGCAGTGGTGGCACCCGGGCGTTTCCTCCTTCCCTATCAGACACAGGAACCTCCCGAAACTTCCGTGCCCGGTGAGGACCTGCGTCATCCGATAGGTCAGGACACCGTGACGTCTCTCCAGCCACTCCTCAAAGAGGGGTCTTACCGCCGCGATTGCGGCGTGCCCGACGCGTAAAAGGGACTTAGTAGTTTTTACTCGTATATTATGAGGTACAGGTACACAGATTATTGTAGTACAACAATTTTATTGTCTAACCTCTTTATAATTGAATCTTCATTATTTAATATCCTATCAATTTTTTTTTGGGACAAGGTCTTAATATCACTTTTCTGATAAATGAAACCTTTGAGAGATATCTATCGGCTCCAAAATAATGAGCCCAGTGCTAATCATTTTTTTTGCCTCCAAAGTAATAAATAGAGCGAGAAGCAACTTAGATCGAACACGCGGTGAGACAGCAATGACCACCAATTTTTCATCGCAGTCGCAATATAATACTATAGGCGATATTTAACAGGGTGGTGAGTGCTATGCCTTATTTGTAGTTGACATATAATTTTGAAGTATTCAAAATTTTGACAATAGCAGTTTTCATTTAATTTATTTTAATCCTGTTTCTTCGAAATTGTTATAAATCTGTGACGAGACTAAATAAATAATAATAAAAGTGAAGTGTTTCTTATCCTATATCGCAGTTTGATACGATTAAAATTATTATTATTTTTATTATTATTTTATTCTTGATTTATTAATGAAAATAATGTGTTATTGAAAAAAGAAAGTTTACGTGACTTATTTACAGTCATGTCCGTTTACAATCACGTCCCATTGAACACATCGAAACATTGTTTTGAATAATCTATAAGCCTACGTATCATTCGTTTGTATTTTCTCGATCTTTTTATCCATTACCAATTTTATCATTACGAAAATCTGACAGCCGCGATCTGAAAAAAAGTGTCACAGGTCTAGCCTGTAAGAGCCACGCTGGCTGACTGATTCGTCAAGGAACGAAAGTGATGACACTACTTGTAAAAGGCAAAAGATGAGAGGACGATAGTGAATCTGTGCTCAGAATAAAACGGCGTATGTGCCCAAACATATTGACGTCTTTTTATGAATTAAAATTGTTATTAATTGAAAAACTGTCTTTACAGAATTTAGATACTAGTATTCTCTACAATTTAAAACAACATCCTTTCAATAACTCATAGTAGTTATGCCATAAAGTTCAAAAAATAAAAAGCATAGACCAAACTTTGCATTTTTTTTGTATCGAGAAAATTTCATTGAATCGTGTTTTCAACTTTGTGAGAATTTAGATCATATCGATGCCTTCCGGCCAAAAGGGGGTAACCGCCACTTTACAAACTTTACAGGAGAGTAGTTTAAAGTTCAAAAAAAGTGAAAAAAAATCATATAAAATTTTCTGTAAGTTTCAAAAGTTTCAAAATTTACCCATTTAGCTTTTGATTATGTCTCTACGAAATGGCATTATTAATTACAATAAATCACACTCCTAACACAATTTAGTGTCGCTTACCCTCAAATAGACCCGATTTCACTAACAGGAAAAAACGTATTAAATGAAAACAACTCGATGATTGAGTTCCAACCTAAATGATTTAAGTGCACCATTCGTTTTATTTCTATTGAAGAAAAAGAGCATACCTGTGACTTTTCGGTTCATCAAGTGCAGCCAATATGATATAACCGGCTATTGGTTAATGAGAGACGAACAAGGAAATTGTAATAAGTTACGTAACAACAAGAAATATAATTAGCACTTTTATAAACAACGCGAAAGCACATTGTGTTTAATTCTTATAAAATTATACAGACACACTTAAATACGCAGATAAGACCTTTTTAAGTTTTTAAACTGACATTTACTAAGATGCGGATATGAAAAAAAAAGATATTATGCTCAATCTCTCTTTTTCTTTGTCTTCATTTTAAAGAATAACACAAAACAATAGTTATTTATTGTAAGTTAGTGATTGTTATACATCTATGCTGCAATTCATACTTATGGACTACTCTTAGTTATGACAAAACGTAAGACCCCTCTTTGAGGAGTGGCTGGATAGGCACCACGGCGTCCTCACCTTCTGCCTGACACAGGTCCTCAACGGACATGGATGTTTCGGGAGTTTCCTGTGTCTGATTGGGAAGAATAAAAGCCTGGGTGTCACCAATGTGGGGACCGCACGGAGGACACGGAGGAGCATCCGGTGCAGGACTGCCCAGCTTGGGCATAGCACCGCTGTGTCCTCACGGAGGCGACATACCTCTAGCGCCCGGTATTGGTCGAGGCCATGCTGCGGGGCGAAACGGAATGGGAAGCGGTCGCCTCCTTCTACGAAGCTGTCATGTTAACAAAGAAGGTATCGGACACCGTGAGGGAGAGAACAGCTTCCACCTCACAACCTAACCGCTGCGGGAGATGCCCATGGCATCGGACGTCGCGAGGTGATTTCCGATCGGTCACTGTAGGCGCGTAACGCTTCGTGTTCCACGCGCGCCTCAAAGAGCTGCCGTTAATTTGAAGGGGGCCCCTTTTAATTTTTTTAGCGTGGTAAATTCATAAAATGAGTTCTCCCACCCCGGGCAGGGCAGGAGGGACTGTCAGACTTGTACTGACTAAAATCCACGGTCTCCTTCAATAGCTGTTTACGTTTCCGGGTCACGGTATTCGTTAGTCCCGCGACCAAGGCCTTAGAGACCCAAAGCCTGCCGGGGTTGCGGGATAGTCTAATCACTAAAATCCACAGTCTCCTTTAATAGCTGTTTACGTTTCCGGGTCACGGTATTCGTTAGTCCCGCGACCAAGGCCTTAGAGACCCAAAGCCTGCCGGGATCGCGGGATAGTCTAATCAGGTAACCGTGACCCTGGAGCGTAACGGGCTATTGAAGGATCACTGTTGATTTTAGTCCTTCCCGTAGGTACCGCCCTGGGAGGACTCCTTCGATGATTTAACCGTGATAAAGAAGGGTCAGATGAGGCACAAGATTAACTCTTTTGCAGAGAATTCATCACAAAACCCAATAACTCCTTGCTGGCCCAACCTTGGATTCGAACCCTTGATCATGTTTCTCAGCCGTATATACTAGCCAACAAAAAAACAAAAGCACTGAAAAACTAAACTGTAGGTCCTACTTATTTAACTATTCGGTATTGTCGGAACAAGGTAGCAAAAGAATAACTTTTTTCTTATGTAACCTAAAATAACTAAGTAGAATAATACAGTCATAGATGAACATAAAGTCTATTAAATAAACTTCCCGTTTTATTTTCCTTACAAAACTTTGGGCCAAAATGACTCACGAGCACGGTGGTGCTTACGCCGTGGTCGTATACAGACTTTATGATCGCTGCGGAACGCTAACGACATTTTGTTCCAACGAAAGAGAGAGATAACCGATGCTGTTTGTCATTCTTGTGTAAGCTAACCGCCAAACCTTTGATTTATCATCTTATCCAACCGCCATACCAGAATTTTTTTTTTGGGAGGGAAAAAAAGGGTAAGCGACAATTGTACAGGTGACATTCGTTTTGCTGATTTATCCTAAGCGCCTTCGATGATTGATTTGGTGACTAGGGAAAATAAAAATAAGCGCCAAATAAAGTCACGGAAATGAGGCCTAAATGTAATAAATGACATATATTTTATCCAAAAAAACTGCCCTAATATCCTAACCGAAAGTTTGGTAAACAAAGATTCAAGCAAAATTTGAATAATGTATTTTTTACAAAAAAGTATTTACAGCCCAAACTACTTAACGTTCAAGTAAAAAAAAAAAACATTCAATGCCAAAATTGCTTATCTCACAGTTTTGAAATATTATTTTTATCCAACCACCATAATACAAAATACACCAAAAATAACTGTCGTTTATGACGAAAACCTTAGTGTCAGAACCTCAATTCCTTTACCGCCTAAGCGACAAAAAGTTTGTCCTAGAGCCATGAAACTTAGACCATTAGACGCAGAAAAAAAAGCCGATTCTAACCATATATATAAGTCGATTTCGCAAAAAATGTCGCTTATCCCCTTTTGGCCGGAAGGCATCGATATAGTTAATAACTATATTCCAAGTTGTAAGATCTGTAGTCCAGTCATGTACGACAGAAAGTAAAATATAAAAACCGTATAAGTACTGACTAAGCCCCTTAAACACAAGATCATGTTGAAACCTGTGTTCTAATGCAAAGAATCTAGCTAAAGCCCTTTCTCTAGAATCACCTAGAGTGGAGGGGGACTGTTTAAGGGGAATTTCCACCACAAAACGCCCGTTTGACAAACGTGTGGTCGTTTGTTTAAATAACTTTTCACATTCAAGTTCATCATTACTTAAACTGTGAGGACTATTAATATTTTCACATTCAAAATAATGATCAAGACTATTTTGTAAGTCAATGTCTGAATTATTAATAAAATTACAATACACTAAATCCTGAATTTTGTTGTGTATGTTATTACAATTGCATGAATGTGAATGTATTTGAGACTCATTTATAAGATTGTATGAATGATTAGTATTATGAATAATACCTGATATCAGCCACCCTAACTTTGTTTCATTTAGAGATGGTTTATGTTTTCCTAAGGAAATATTATTATTGCAGAGTACCTGCCAAAAGATGTCTGCACCCAACAACATCTCCACCTCGGACGGTATGTGGAATGAAGGGTCTGCGAGGTGGATGTGTGAGGGAATATTGAATGACGAGGTATCAATCTTGCATCTTGGTAGTAACTGAGTAATATCTCTTACGATAAAACAATTAACTTTGGCATTAAATCCACTATTTGTCAATGACAACATTTTAATGTCACATCTGGAGGTGATGTGTGATTGTTGATTATTGAGTCCCTGTACTGAGACACATGTTTTATAAGTAGGAAGCTTGAGTTTGTTATACAGTCTCTCAGTAATGAAGCTGGAAGTACTTCCATTATCAAGAAGACAGCGGACCTTGTGAACTTGACCATTGTGGTCCATTACACCAACAATGGCAGTTGATAATAAAACGTGGCTCTGATGTGTAGATGAGAGAGTGATATTATTTTGTGTCTGCACTTCAGTTTGTGTATTTGACTGAGTAGTGTCCTCCTGTGTGCCAGAAAGAACAACACACTGTGTAGGATTAGACTTTGATTTCTCTGCTACATGTAATAAGCTATTATGCTTCTTGGTACAAATTTTGCAAGGGCCTAATGTGCATGATGTGCCTTTACCATGTCCTTTGCGTAAACAGATCATGCATAGGTTCAATTCCTTAACTTTCTCAATGCGTTTTTCAACCGGTAATGCCTTAAATTTAAAACATTTAAATATTGCATGAGATCCTTTGTTGCACATCAAACACTTGGAGGAAGGTTTTGATTGCGTGTCACTAGCAATAAAGGCCTTTGTTGACTGACTATTACTACTATCACTAGACTTTTGTGCCCCCTCCATAGTCTCAAGCATGTCTGCCCGACCCCTCAAAAATTCCATAAGTTGTTCCAATGTTGGAAACCCTTTTATTGTGCACCGCTTCTCCTCCCACTCACGAGCAGTAACCGGATCAAGTTTAGTGTTTACTACACAAATGATCATAAAGTCCCAATGCTCTGTTGGTAATGAAAGAATTTTGAGTGCACGGAGGTTCTTATATACTGTATCAGTTAAGTTGCGAATAGCCTCCGCTGGCTCATGAGTGAGAGGTTCAATGTTGAGTATAGCGGTCATGTGGTTATTACCTAGAAGCCTATCATTATGAAACCGATCACACAATAACTGCCATGCAGTGTCATAATTCTCAGCAGAGAACTCAAGAGATTGAATGACTAAAGCAGCACTCTCCTTTAATGAGGCCCGTAAATAATGGAATTTATGTATTTTAGGTATGGACTGATTATTGTGTATGAGTGAGGAGTATGTGTCATGATACCCTAGCCAATCTTGATAGCGGCCAGAAAAGGTAGGCAAATGAATGGTGGGCAACTTAAGATTTGGCAAATCCGTGGCGGTACCTGTCTTTGGGTCATGGCCTGTCATGGGCTCCCCGCTACACAGCAACAGCTCCTCCGCAGCAGCTACGGCTCCGAAGTATGCCCCCTCAAACTCCTCACGTTCGTCCTCCTCTGCCTCTGGAATGTCGGTTAAGGATTCTATTGTAGTCTGCGTTTTATCAAACTCACTATAAATTGTTTTGATTTTACCCAAGCGTAGTGTTAGCTCCCTTATTTGCACACTACTAAGCTTCTCACAGCTCTGAGCTGTATCGAAGTACTTTTTGAATATAGTTAATTTGCATTTTTGTGAACTGCGAATCTTTTTTAGAGCCTTGAGGTCCATTTCCATTTTATAGATACTATTAAGTTAATGTGACACACAAAATGCTGCAAGATGCAAAGCAGATTTAACAGTGCAGCTGCCCACAACGAGCTGGTGAAAACAAACCGGTGGATAAAGGGTGCGAGAGAAAAAAAAAATGGGTGATACTTAGCTAACAAATGCAAAGCAGAGCAGAGGGCCTTCAGGCCGGCGTTATAACAAACCACGGGGGCGCATGCCAATCAATTCCTTATTCCTCACAAGAAACCAACTCCCAAATTGTTCTTCAGGCCGGCGTAAGTACAAACCACGTGGGCGCTCTCGTACATTTATTGATGACTTCGGCGCACGCCTTATTTCCTCTTGAAACTCAATTCCTTATTAATTTCTCACAAGAATCCACGACGTAATTGTTTATCATATGCTCGGAGAATGGATGCACAGATTTTGTTGTCAAATCAATAGTGTTTGATTGTTCACACAATGGCGGCGAACGATCTGGAACACGGCGAACACGGGACCGCAGGCACACGTAGGTAGCTGATTCAGTTTTCTTCGAAGAAGGACCAGAAATGTATATGATGTGATGGGTAAACTCTTCTTGTCTTGGTTTGATAAATGATGATGCAGACTTAGTTCCAATATTGCCTTATATTCATTATAGATACAAATTATGGTAAACCCGACAGTAAAAGATGTCCGAGACGCGGACGCGGCGAGAGCAGGGAGCGAACGGAAGTGACCGGTGTTGCCATGCGCGAATAATAATATTGGTGTTGCCTGGAACGCACATATTCGGCGTTAACACACAACATTATGAATATTTTTCACATTCTCTTCAAAAGTCCTCTCCCCGCTTCATCCTGCACCTTGTACCACACCCCACAAAATCCATTACCGCTCGGGTCGGGGGTGAAAATTCGTAAACAGCGCCATTGTGGGGGTAGTTCTGTTTATTCGAAGCTCATTGTTTACAGGGGGTGCAACCGATGTTATACATGTTTCATATCGCCAGGGGATGATTTTTGAAGTGCGGGTTTTGGAGGGATATTCGTTATGCGGTCATGTGGCGCGGGGGCGCCTTTTGTATAAATAGGTATATTTTGAAAGACTCTGTGTGGGTAGGTAGATAGATGGTTCGTGGTTTTATGTGATTTCTGATTTACCTATAGGTACTTACACAAAAAAAAATACCTACATCTTCTTTTTTTGAAAAATCGTTTTTTTGTTATTGTATAATATTATAATTATTATGATTTCTAAGTACTTCTTTTTAGGTTCTTTATTTAAAAATATAGAAATATAAAACAATAAAGTTCAATTGTTTTCAATTGTTTTTAATTAAAATTAAAAAAAAAAAACAGCTATAAATAGTGCAAACAATTACCTGAAATAATTGTGTCGTGTTCATTATAAATCTAGCAATAATTTACTTCAAAATAATAAATAAATTAACAACTCTTGAGAGGTAGTTAATTCAATAATTTTATTTCCTAGTAAGTAATTTCCTCACCCTCAAACCACAAAAATAATAACTAACAATATGAAAATATGATCCCAACAATATCAATTTAGCAGAATGTTGCGTAACACGAAAACAGTGGTAAGTAACAAAACGGCAATAATCCGCGCGAGGGGTGCTAAAATACAACCCCTTGTAGGGTTGTCAATTAACTGATAGAAGAAGAGCGACTTTGACAGAGGAACGCAATAGTTTTTATTATGACACTGTTAATCACTGAAGAGATTTTTTTTGGCAGTTTCAATATGTCAAATGATTAGAAATAATATTATTTTTGTGTAGGGATTTATAAAATATTTGCGGTTTCGAACATTTAGTCATAATAATCTTGTATTGATCTTCTATTCAGCATTAAATTAATACTCGTAACATACAATGTAAGTGTCTTTTTAAGGGTTCCGTAGTTTTTCTTTGTTTAATTACATTTTTATTTGTCTATGACAATTCATAAGTGCCTGTAACTGGCGTACTTGAAATAAATGCTTTGATTTGATTTGATTTCTTTTCAGGTAATACCTACGTCCTACTTCATTTGGGTTCGAATACCTAGCGGAATAAATACAGCCGCAGCAGGACGATCTTTCGGGTTAAGCAGCGCTTGCCGGGGTTAGTCTGTGGACGAGTGACCATCTGTAAAACCGAATTGCCTCCGTGCCTCGGAAAGCACTTAAAGCCGTTGGTCCCGGCTGTCATTTGTAGAACTTTGACAATCGTTTCTTTATTCAGAAGCTCATAAGTCTGATTACCAGTCTTATAACCATGGGGAATCTTATTACCCAGTTACTGGGTTGTAGAGGTCCGATAGGCAGTCGCTCCATGTAAAATACTGCCGACCCCAATATAATTGGTAAAAAGGCTAAGCAGATGATAGTAACTAGTGGAATTAAAACTAAACATGTTATTCGCAAATTAATATCTACTTTAAAAAGCCATAAAATATGTAAAAACCACAGCTTGGCCTACATCTTTTTCATAAAATAACCTACAATAATTATTTTAATTAAATTAAAAACTTCAACACATTCACACCCCTACCGAATTCCCAAGCCTCATGCACCCTATTTCTGTAACCGAACAGATTACGGCTTGTCGAGAGGCTGTGGTTCATCTGTTTGTACACGGGAGTTATTGTTTTATAGTACCCTTGTTACCTGGAGGTATAATTGTTTTATAACACCCCCGGGGAATGACGGTGTTACCCTGTCATATTTTGTGAAGGAGAAACTTTGCTGTTGTGAATTATTACCTTCTAAATATTGATTTGATGTGAGGGTCGTAGAAGACATGAGAGGTACAATTATCAAACAGTCTTTTCCTCGCCAGCCAGGGTGGGAGGACTCATCCTCCCGCTGTAGGTGGAGCGGAAAAGACTGTGAGACCCTTTTTTTTTGAATCGTCATAAAATCATCAAATTAGTCCTCCCACCCAGAACATGGCAGGAGGGCCTGTCAGACTTGTACTGACTTCATAAGCCCTTTACGTTCCGGGATCACGGTAACTCGTTAATCCCGCCATCCCGGCACTGTCAGATTCTTACTGACTAAAATCCACCCTGTTCTGTCAAGATAATTTTTACAGATAGCCCCGCAAACCCGACAGTCTTTATATACTATGGGGAACCCAACAGTGGGATAATGCTGGTTAGGAGTTAGTATCAGTAGGGGTCGTAAGTACTTACATATCAATGCTTTTTTCTCCTCTGCATAATAAAACCTCCTTTGTCCTGAAAAAGCCCAATAACAGGTCAAAAAAGAAACGGCCGACTCATTGCTGTCTAGACCTATTTAAGTAATACCCTTCAGGTACTTACATACATTTACATTCAACAATACTTAAAACCGACATTATCATTCGAAACCACAACTCAACTTCACAAGTTGCCACAATAAAAAAATAAAAATCATCGTCTTACAATTTTTTTTCATTGCAAGTAACACCGGTAGTTTTATTTATTCAAAACAATTCGTCAAAAGGCTGTACCCGTGTTGTCCATTGTCTCCGAACAATTGAAGCGAAAAAAATTACAAACATTTGGTTATGGTCGCTTTGGGCACGCGACAACTTTTGAATTGAGAAGCAAATTTACATTGACCTGTACTGTCTTTTATTTTGTTTACAATTGCGGGTCTTGTTAAACTGGTTGTTGTAATGCCCAAATTTTCTTGAGCTTTTTGCTCAATGTATTTGTTGAGCATTAAAAGTTCTTGTAACAATGGCTATTTAAACTGGTTATTGATGACCCAGTCTCCTTTAGAACTTTCCAGCATTAAGAGGTCTTTGTAAAATGGTTGTTAAGACTAATTTATTTCGGCCGATTTTGATAAGTCTTGCGTGTTAACCAGACTTTAAAGGAAACATAATATTGCACGTGTATTATTCTTAAAGAATTAAGCATAGATGTGATTAAGTAAGACCATCATTTCGCGAGACCTGTTTTTTTTTATTAAGAGTCTTAATTGTGCCGGGCACGCCGCAATTGCGGCGGTAAGACCCCTCTTTGAGGAGTGGCTGGAGAAAAGTCATGGCGTCCTGACCTACCGCTTGACGCAGGTCCTCACCGGACACGGAAGTTTCGGGAGGTACCCTGTGTCTGATGCGAAAGGAGGAAACGCCTGGGTGTCCCCACTGCGAAGATCGCCCGGAGGACACGGTGGAGCATACGGTGCAAGACTGCCCAGCTTGGGCGGAGCACCGACGTGTCCTCACGGCTGCGATAGGCGGAGACCTCTCGCGCCCAGCATTGGTCGCGGCCATGCTGCGGGGCGAGACGGAGTGGGAAGCGGTCGCCTCCTTCTGCGAAGCAGTAATGCTCGCGAAGGAGGAGGCGGGCCGCGAGCGAGAGAGGACAGAGTCCTCCCTCCGCCCCACCCGCGGTGGTAGAAGCCCACGGCGACGGACGTCGCTTGATGATCTCCGGCCACCGTAGGCGCGGGCATGCGAGCAGCGAGTAAAGAGCAACTCGCTGCCCGACCAATGACCATGCCCGGGTCGACGGCGCGTTGTGTCCTACGCGCGCCTCAAAGAGCGTCAGCATAATGACGGGGCCGATCGGTCGACCTTCAATAGCCCTTTACGTTCCGATGTCACTGTATTCGTTAGTCTCGCGACCCCGACAAGCTTTGGCCCTCTAAAGGGGGCCATCATTGTGCTGACAGGTCTTTGAGGCGCGTTTGGAACACGACGCGCCGTCGACCTGGGCATGGTCCATGTTCGGACGGCGAGTCCCCTATTACTTGCCGCCCGCATGCCTAAAAGAAAGGACATTGTCATAAAGTTTTTCAATTGTTTACAAACAATACATAATTGTGTGCTTTGTGCATAATTTGTGTGCATTGTGCATCAGTCATTACTGGTCAGTTTTGCGGTCGGCAGCTGATGGTTGTGATGTAAACCATCTCTTTTTTATTATGTAAAGGTTTTGACGTCGCCATTTTGACTTTTAAATAAGGATGGGCAAGCAGCTTTGTAAAGAAAAATTTTCCCTAAAAATGAACAAGACAGATGAAATCAAACATAATTATGAAACAAGCCAACCATTTTAAATTTATTATAATAAGACTAGAATTTTACTATCTTACAAATTTTCTACCATATTTTTACATAGGTACCTTTTTTATCGTGATAAAAACATTAAATGAGTCCTGCTGAGCCCATACTGTCAGAAACGTACTAACTTTTTTCGCACACAAGCTTGTCATTTGGAATACCTAAGTATTAGTTAAAGAATACCTCATACAACATTTTTAAAGCAACAATCTTGCCAGTTTTTTCCTAAGAACAGGGTACACCTAATTATTATTATTTTCTTTAAAACACGTACTTAATTACATCTATTTAAATGAAATTAAAAACTCACACAACAGCGACCACCCACAATGTAGCCAGCATGATAACCCAATAAAAATAACTGCAAAACCCACATAGACAGCCCATCCCTATTCAATGAAAACGCACGCCTTTGACGTTTCCCGCGCGCGGGAAAAATGACAGCTGTCAAGCCTTGACCATAAATTATCCGGTGTTTTTTTTTTTAAAGAAAGCCGCCTGGCACAGTCTTTGTAGCGGTCAGCCGTTTCCTGTCAGGGTGTGATAGTGTTTGCATTGTGAATGTTGCATGGACACGTGTTATAGAAAGAATACAAAATGGAGTATTATATCGTAATGTGATTACATGTTTGGTTTGAAAAGTACTGGTTTTTCTTTGTAACTATTGTGGTCTTCTGTTGTGTGAGGATCTGGGGTATTGTAGTTGACAGTTGATTAGCAGTGATCCAAGTTGTTTGGCTAAATATTGACCACTGGCAGTTTTTTCGATCGGCCTTAGGGCGCCCCTGAAAGTTTATTTTCAACCCGGTCTTTATCCTTGGGGTCGCGGGACTGTCTTATCAGATAACCATGGCCCAGGAACGTAAAGGGCGATTGAAGTACACAGTGGATTTTAGTCAGTACAAGTCTGACAGTCCATGCCGCCTCGCCCTGGGTTGGAGGACTCTTTCGTCGGTCTACCTAGCATACCCAATGCGCTATGCTACGCTGGCAGTTCCGTTTCATGATCAGCACCTTGACAACTTGTTTTCCTCATCGGCTCAACTAAGTGGTTTTGCCTAACAATTCAACTATTAAATTGTAAGAGCTATATTGATGACTCTGTTTCTTTGACTATCCTCGATTCGGATTATAAACACACAAAAAAACTCCAAGCTCATAGCTCTTTTCTTTGGTTTTGAGTGAATTTTAGTCTCTTTATAAGATGGCCTTCTATTAAGGCGGCGCTAGTCGCGAGCTCGAACTCACTGGCAGGCATGGTCAAAAACCATGATATTTCACCGGAAATCGAGCCATATTGTACATGCGTGCGCGAGCGTCATCCCCCCGTGGAGAAAACAGGGGAAAACATTATTCAGTGAGATGCACGATCATTAAAAAATACGAAAAAGCCTTTGGAAGAAGGGGTTTTATGAAAAATCCACTGCACCAATTAATTTCAAATAAAATTTATTAAATTCTGCGATAAATTTGCTGTGTCGGTACGGACTTCGTTTTGGAAATTTAATGCTTCTTTATCTTCTAATTTACACCTAAAAGTTGTGTTAAAATTAGCAAAAAAAACGAATCTTTAGAAGCTCGTAACTTTTTAATAGCTTCATATTTTACAATTCTGCTTCCGTACAGACAAAATTAATAATGAGACAAAACGATACCATGTTTAATTTTGGATGTACCTTGTCAAATAATGGAGTAAAACCCCAACGAAGTTTCTATGGAAAAAATGTTGACTTGTTTGACCTTAAAGGTTTCAGGTTTCAATCACATTGATATACTTAATAAATAAAATGTGCAGCCTATTTACAAGGACAATGACAAAGTTTCTACTTTATTCAAGCAACTTCATATCTAAAAGTCAGTGTCAAACCTTTTTATCCGTTTTCATTCCTTTTCTAACAGATTTACCGCTACAATCAAAACAAAGAACACTATAGACAAGAAAAATAGCAAAGTAACCTTCTTCAATCAAATTTACGGACATTAAATTCGGCCACCCCCACAGAACACACGACACCGCCATCTATTACAACAAAAAAGAAAAAAAAAGTACAACAACACCTTTACCTTTGCCGATTTACGAAAAAAAAACTCAACCATCGACAATACGTCAGTGTAATGTCAAAGAGAGCTATTAAAGTCAAAATATTTTGAAAATACGTTCTCGACGCCCCGGGGGAGTACTTTGAGATACCGCGACGTTCGAAACTTAAATGGTATTGGGATTTTGGTCTATAGCCGTTTTTTTTTTATTCAACCTGTGAGGGATTACGTTTTGTAGTTGCTTGTGCAAATTGGTTTGGGCGGATGATTGAAATTTTGCGTCAATTGTGGGTTTTTTTTTAATGCTGGTATAGTGTGCAAAGTTAGTATTTTTTTATTGTTTGGTAATTGTCTCGCTAAACGGATTTTAACCTAGTTTTTTGTTGGGGAAATAATTTATGATACCAAAAACATTATGGATAACACAATTCACTAAATTTTTTAGATATTACTTAGATGTTGTAAGTTTTGTTTCAGTAAAAAGGTAAGTGAGATTTACTTTAACTAAAAGATATATCTAAGTATCTAGAGTCTATATTAATAGTCAAATTGATGGCAATCATCTTACCCCCTAATACATAGGGCCTAAAAACATTTTCCATTAAATTCCAATACACAAACACAACTACACAAATAACTTATTTCCGTTACACAAAAAACCATTACAAAAATAATACATACATTATATAAAAATAATTTAACCAAACAAAAACATACATAGTTACAAAATACCTAACCTTAATTTAAATAATAGAAACATTTAGTTTTAAACAACATAATGGCGCCCAAAATATTTTGTTGTAATTTAAATAATTCTCCCAACAGCAGTTGTTTGGCTACCAATTGACATAATCGCTTTATAAAAAAAAAACTACCGTTGTCTATGAAATTATACAAGTATTTAATAATAGGGTCATCAAAACATATCGATGTCATTCATGAATTTAGGGGCAGATGAAGTGTTGATCCCAGTTTACGTAAAGGGCTATTGAAGGACACCGTAGATTTCAGTCAGTACAAGTCTGACAGTCCCTCCCGTCCTGCCCTGGGTAGGAGGACTCATTTGATGATTTTACGACGTAAAAAAGGGGCTGGAACGTCGCGGGGCTTCCAAGCAGGATACCGTGGAAAGCAAAAGGAAAAGTGATGGTTCTGGGTAGACTTTTAGGCCCTAAGAACCTGAAAAAATAATAAAAATACCTTGCGTTTCACCCATGGCGGAAAGACTCATTTGATGATTTTACCGTTCCAAAATAAAGGGAGCAGATGAATTTAGTTTTTTTTTTTGTGAAAATGAATGAAGGAGTTGATTTTAGACGAATCGGTTACTACTGTAAATAACAAGGTTTTTTGATGAGTACCCAGGGTAGGACGGGAACCACAGTGTCTTTCAATAGCCCTTTATGTCCCGCGATCCCGGCAGGCTTGCACCATGCGATGTGCCGTGGTCATTTCCCGCGGCGGCTGGATTGTGAGGAGGAAGCTGTCCTCTTTCTCACGTCGCCCGCCTCCGCCTAGCCTTCACTCATAGATTTCCAGTAGGACCGGTTGTAAGCGGCCTGCATCCAGCGTGATCCTGTGGCCTTCATAAGATCGTCTGCCCACCTAGGAGGTGGACGTCCTACGCTGCGCTTGCCGGTGCGTGGTCTCTATTCGAGAACCTTACGGCCCAATCGGCCATCAGTTCTGAGTACTATGTGAGCAAGTATATTATTTTAAACTACAAAACCAAACTAGTTAACAATGCTTTTCATAATAATTACTATTTTAAACTGAGATTAACTGCTGTCAAACACGCAAGCAAAACAGTTTCATGATTATCGTTATTTATAACTTACTTTACATTGTTATTTTCAAAATAACTACGGTATATTTTAAACATCAAATCAAATTCAATGTATCCGTAATGCAAAAGTTACTCAATTTTTAACCGACTGCTAAAAAAGGAAGAGTTTCTCAATTAGTCGAAACCTTTTTATGTAGCTATGTTCTCCAATTTCTCGATGATGCTAGGACCGATTTGTTTTTTTTTTTTTGAATGGGCAGTACCTATCTGATGACGGTATCTTTGAGAAATCGAGGGAACTCTTCAATAAATGACAGCAAATCATCAGCGATTGCTGCTATCACATATAAATGCATTGATTACGCAATCACATACTGCACCTGTGCCCAGGTAAAAGAAAAAAAACAGTTTTATTTTTTCAAAAAGTTTTTAGTCTTTTAAATCTTGATTAACCAATTTCGATACAGCTATCGAAATCTGGGTTATTGAAAGGGAAATTATATGTGCGGCAACAAAAGTTTCTTTAGCACCTGCAACCTAGCGTCTTTTTTTATATGTGAGCGACGAGTTAATAGAACAGCTTCAATTATATTAATTCATCATCTTTACTATTCCAACAAAATATCAAGAAACCAGCGTCAATTTACGAGCGTAAATTAATATGACTCCGAGCTACCGATAAATATATTTACTTCTGATTTGATAACTCAGCGACTAATGTTGTAAGTGAGCTACTTTATATATTGTACCAAATCAGTACCAAATCTAAAACTCGCTTTAGCAAGATTTCAGGGACACCCCGAAGTTCGGTTTGGTTAGGTTCCTTTAAACCTTGTACAGAAATAGAAGCCCCGCGAAGCGGGGCTTCGTCGACCCTGCTTAGGTAGATTTTTTTTATTACACCTCGTTATGACATATTTTAATGAACATATTTTGGTGCACATTCAGTATATTTGGTGGAACACAGACAAAATTAGGTAAATAAAATGGGAATAAATTGAAGTACTTTTAAATAAATTAAAATAACGGTGACTCTATGAAATTAGAGTACGTTGATATTATTTTATAGATGAAGTTGATACACTTATTAGAAGCTGGCAATGAGTAGACATATCACAAATTTAGTTGCTTAAGAATTATCACCATGTTGCGTCATATTAACAGTAGCTTGTTTTACAATATATGGTCGCTTATAAACCATTTATTAGACGCTAAAAGTTTGTCGCTGACCTATTAATTCATTAGACAACTAAATATATTTGCAGACGAGAATGACATTTTAAAGAAGCTGCCTTAATTAGCACCCTTATTGAAATAGCTATAACATTATCTTTATTCCAGTATAAAATATATTCCCTTTGAATGAATATCAATCTCCAAGCAGACCAAACCGAAGGCATACACTAGTTTAAAAATAAATAAAACGCACACGATTCCATAGCATGATTTTTCAAGAAATATTACAGTTACCTTTAGATAAACCGATTATTAAAAAAAAACTACAACAGTAACAAATGAGTTATAGCGGTACCTAACAGCCCTACCATCCCTAAAACCGAACAATTTTCTATTAGGTACTACCGGATGTAAGGAACCATTATGGCATCAAAAAACGCACTTCCGCTCTTAAAACTATGTGACACGAATATAAATGGAAGAATTAGAATTAATCGCTCGGATTTTTCAACCCCGATCTGTGCCTATTGTGTATAAAAAAAGATTTAAACCCTTTATCTATGGTCGCAGGAGCGCGCGAAATGTTATGTCAGCGTGACAGTTGAACAAAATGGCGACGATTAGCGGGAGAAAATAATAAATATACCTATCTTTGATTTGAATAAAGTGTAACAACTGTTATGTTTTAATTTATTCTAGGCACATATTCGCGGTATATCATTGGTTATAAGCTCGCAATGATAGCGTGTTTGTTTAGGGCGGTTAGACCATTTTTCTCAGGGTTTTATTTTTGTAACCAGCACTCCGTTCGCGACTTTGTTCATGAGGATTTCGTATTTTCCCACAATAAATACCCCTATGGAGTAAATCGATATATATAATGTTTGTACTAAAAAAGACTATATAATCGATATAGTCTTTTTTAGTACAAACATTCATCAAATTTTTTGCCCCTACGGGCTGAATTTCCTAAACTCCGTTCTTAGTACAAACATGTAATTTCAGGAAAGTATTCAAAATGTAATGCTTTTAGTTTCAGCAGTTTCAGCTGAGCATTGATTGATTAGTCAATCAACCAGTCAGTTTCTGATTTTATTATAAGTAATATCATAACAAAAAAAATACCACAGAGCGCCCGTGCATATTTATTTTATGATTTTCCAACTTAGAAACCTCTGGACTACTTTTCCGTGTAGAAAGTTGAGCAAGAAAAACCAAATAAATGTAAATACCTATTTAATCAACATCCGAAATCAATATTGATTAAATGTTGTGCAATGTTAACAAATAAAATGTTTAGAGCCTTCGTAAAACTTTTGTTTATATCCACATTGTGTTACAAACATACGATCTTACATAAAACAGATGTTACTAGTACATAAAAGTGTTTTATTTAACACTAACTTTTGCTTACAACTTCGCTCGCATTCACCAATACTGTGAATCAACGAAATGCATCCGAGTTCAACCAATAAAATAGACTATTTAAAAATCACGCCTTTTTTTTTAAATCGAGTAGCTCGTGGTTAAATAATTACAGCCGCACAGGCCGACCTTCCGGCTTAAGCCGTGCTTGCCGAGGTTGGTCTGTGGATGGGTGACCACTACGCCAAGGTTAATCCTTAAAAATGTATGGTTAATCCGAGGATTATCCTGGTTGTAACTTTAGTCCACGTTTATTAATAAGGGGGGTAAAGCCGTTGGTCCCGGCTGGCTGGAGGCCTTAGAGTCATCTTTGGCAACCACAGGAAAGTCCGGTTAAGCAGCACACAACCTCTTCTAGGTTGAACAGGTACTATTATACACCGTGTTCCGGACGATATACATAAACTTCGACCAGATGTTCAGACCACGGAAGTAAGCATTTTTCATTATGGACACATTAATAAATTCTTATTTTTTATTTTTTGTTAATTTTCATACAAACTAAATACCTAGACGTAAATAACCCGATATGCATGCCTCTTTATCCGAATTGGCAACGTCGTATATTCATTCATAATAGTACAGGATCCGTATATAGAACGACCTTCACCGATCGAGTAACCGGACGAAATGTGTTTTTTATGAAATAAAATATGTTGAAGAATATGACGGTGATGGGTTGCCTCATAAAATCCTGTCAAGGATATTTTTAATTAATTTTATAAAAGGTTATTTTTTTTCAATACCTTCACCGATAGAGTAACCAAAGAAAATTAACACCAATGGGGATGGCAACTCAAAGCTAATCGTAGATGGCGCTGCGATAGTTGGTCCCCACGTCTACCTTGTACAAAAAAACAAACAAGATTATTTGTTATAAAAATTGAGTATAAATACAAAACAAATATGGAAAATTATTCGTCCATGCAAGTACTATATACTAAAAGAAGAATTAAGACGCCGCGGCGCATCTACAAGAGAAAAAAAGTGATTTAATTGAGTGGTTATACATTTGATTTTACCGTAATAAATCCACAATTACTTGTAGTTGAGGTTTCAATTTTTGAGTTTAGGTATGTTTTACCTGTCCTCTCCTTTATCAAGAATATAATGCTGCTTTTGACTTTCTATTTTGATAAAATATCATAATGTTTTAAGTCAGTAATTTTAACCTTTTTTTCTATTTAGATTCGAGAAATATCACAATATATTTAATTTCTTAACACCACAACTATTACAAAACTCGTTCCAGGTGATAATTCTTCGATTTTCGAGCGATGCAATACTGGTACATAACCTCCAAAAGAAAAGTAGATATTATTTTGAAAAGTGTATTCCATCATTTTTACAGCTTATTACACAACATCTAGTCATTTTACATCAATAAATGTTTTTTTTTCTGAAAATTCCTTTGATTTTACAGTTCTTTGGGGACCAAACTGTCATTTTCACTTTGACACTTGCCTTCCCCATTGAAAGTCCGAAGTCTATAGAATATGCTAACGTAGGGTTGCCTACCTTTTTCTTGTCAAGGGTATAGGGTTGCCTAATTTGAACAGGTGATAAAAAAATGCTACCTTCACCGATCGAGTAACCAAATAAATTATATATCAAAATAAAGACATTTTTTTTACGAATACGATGGTATACGGTTGCCTATGAAAAACTTGTCAGAAATTAGGGTTGCCAAGCGTTTAAGTTTGAAAATTTTAGACGGTTGGAAGTACATGAGTAGATAAACGGACTAAGCTTCTTAAGAACGAGCAAAATTGTTACCTATTTTGGTAGGGTTGTCACAATAGGGTAGACAAATTAAACAAAAATATATTAAATAGCTTTATTATTCAGTATGATAGAATCGAATCAAATAATTTAATTCAACTAAGCCAATCACAGGCAATTTTGAATTGTCAAAAGACATTTTTAAAGGTGTTTGGTCACCAATATATTAGAGACCAAACACCTACCTTCAAGAGGGCGCGCGTTGTCAAATAGACCGCGCTTCGTACCACTTTATGTACCGCCCGTTCTTACCTTATAGTAGCCATACACCATCCTGCCTATCGTACGATCGCGGATCGATTTGACGCTTGTAATTGTTTCAAATTGGCAGTTCGTCCATATACACCATACACTATACTGCCTATCGTACGATCGATTTGACACAACTTCAAATCTGCAGCAGTGATGCCAACTCAGCAACTTTATAGCTAGATCTGGCTATTATTCGGTGACGACAGCTACAATTTTATAAAATTTGTGGCTAAACTTTTTAGCTACTTTTTCTAGCACCATTTCATTTGTATTCCATACAAGTACAGACCAGTAAATAGGCAACGAAGGATGAATAACAGACCGAACAGACCGAATAATTTTCGACCTTATCGACATTTAAAATTTAGTTTGTTTTTCTCACATTCTCGTTAGCTAACATTGCTCCTTCATTAAAATCCGGTGTTTGCATATTATGTCAATAAGGTCGAAAATCGCTTGAAGGTCGGAAAACATTTGCTTAACGATAGCAAGTTAAAAAACAGGTGCAAGGGATTTTCGACCTTATCGACATTTAAAATTTAGTTTGTTTTTCTCACATTCTCGTTAGCTAACATTGCTCTTTCATTAAAATCCGGTGTTTGCATCAGTGTCAATAAGGTCGAAAATCGCTTGAAGGTCGGAAAACATTCGCTTAACGATAGCAAGTTAAAAAAGTGGTGCAGGCAATTTTCGACCTTATCGACATTTAAAATTTAGTTTGTTTTTCTCACATTCTCATTCGTTAACATTGCTTCTTCATTAAAATCAGGTGTTTGCATAAATGTCAATAAGGTCGAAAATCGCTTGAACCTTTTTTTAACTTGCTATCGTGGTCCCTTGACACCTCTCAAGTTTTCAATCGTATTTTGGTTTAAAATAAAATGAATAACACTTTTTTTTATAAAAAAAAATCCTAGAACTAAAACTATTAAAGTTCATCATCATCATCATCAGCCGGAAGACGTCCACTGCTGAACATAGGCCTCCCCCTTAGATCGCCACGCCGAACGACAATTCGCCACTTGCATCCATCGGCTGCCCGCGACCCTCACGATGTCGTCGGTCCACCTAGTGGGAGGCCTGCCTACGCTGCGTTTTCCGGTCCGTGGTCGCCACTCGAGAACTTTTCTTCCCCATCGGTTGTCAGTAAACTATTAAAGTTACACAAGAACAAAAGTTTGATTTCACAAAAATTGCAATAACTTGAAAACTACTAGACCGATCTTCATGAAACAACTTGTGAATCTATTTTTGTAATGAAACACAGCCCTTTTAAATACTTTAATTGAAAAACATACATAAACAAAAAAATGAGTTTTCAAGTTACGTAATAATCTAGGTTTTAAACTTTTACAATTTTCCACTAAAAAACTTATCTAATTAGAAACTAATAAGAACGTACAAGATAATCTAATAAGAATCGAATATATACACAACACAATCACTGGATTCTGATTAGAAAACACTTGTCATAAAAAAATCACCTTACAAATCACACTTGCACCCCTTGTCGTTGCGTGGGTCTCGTCGCCGACAATCACCTTCATCATATGCCAAACAGTTCCAGAGGAGGAATTTTTCGGACCACATAATATGCCTCGTTGACTGGACTATTGGAATGGGTATCTCGAACTTTCACAGTTATTATTTCTTGTGACTGGGCACCATAACTATTTTTGTACTAACTTTATTTTATGTCTTTTGACAATTCGAAATTGCCTGTAATTGGCTTAGTTCAATTAAATTATTTGATTCGATTCTATCATACTGAATAATAAAGCTATTTAATATTTTTTTGTTTAATTTGTCTACCCTATTGTGACAACCCTACCAAAATAGGTAACAATTTTGCTCGTTCTTAAGAAGCTTAGTCCGTTTATCTACTCATGTGCTTCCAAACCGTCTAAAATTTTCAAACTTCAACGCTTGGCAACCCTTATTTCTGACAAGTTTTTCATAGGCAACCGTATACCATCGTATTCGTAAAAAAAATGTCTTTATTTTGATATATAATTTATTTGGTTACTCGATCGGTGAAGGTAGCATTTTTTTATCACCTGTTCAAATTAGGCAACCCTATACCCTTGACAAGAAAAAGGTAGGCAACCCTACGTTAGCATATTCTATAGACTTCGGACTTTCAATTGGTGTTAATTTTCTTTGGTTACTCTATCGGTGAAGGTATTGAAAAAAAATAACCTTTTAAAAAATTAATTAAAATATCCTTGACAGGATTTTATGAGGCAACCCATCACCGTCACATTCTTCAACATATTTTAATTCATAATAAACACATTTCGTCCGGTTACTCGATCGGTGAAGGTCGTTCTATATACGTATCTTAGACTATAACATTTGGCGGGCTGAAACTTGTCAAAACAGTTTCTTTGATTTTTTATCTCGTTCCTCATAGCACTGTCAATGTACTATACTTATCTAAAGAGAACGTATAAGGCTACCAAGCAGGTAGATACGTATTTCGAATTGTCTTTTTAATTGAGGAATAAAAAAAAAAACAAAATTCCATAACCAAATCATGATAACCTCTTCCCACGACATGCAGCCTTCGCAAAACGTTTCTGCAGTCCTTATTTTTAGTCTAGGCTTAAAGCAACGCCGGACCTCCAACGACGGGAAGGGGAGTAGGCTACCATAATTATCTTCCCATTCTGCCGTTTCGGCTTAAGTAACGAACATTCAATCTCAAAATTATTGACTAAAAGAGGGGCAGCTCAACACGCAATCTGGGGACCACGCTTAGAGCTCACGTACATTCGTAAAAATACTCTCAAAAGATAGGTCTCGGTCAAATTAAGATAAATGGTAATCACAGCATATTTTTTTTATGCATTTGAGTAGAATAATTATAATTTATAAGCACACTTGTTGCGTGGGCAACATCAGAACTAACGCCACCATCTTATTTTTCAATACATTTCGCAAATAGAGCAAGAGCCCGTGAACCCCAGACCTACGTTATTTTATAAAGGCTGCAAGTTTGTCAGCGGATGCTCCCAACACTGGTAAGGCGATGGACCAATAATGGAGTTTGGGTTATGGTGGCTTTGGCAGGTAAACGGTACTAAAGGTGGGTAAAATATAAGTTTACTTACGTCATAGTATAAAAGCTGATTTTTATGTATAATACTCGGGTAATAAGTAGATGATGTTTTCTCATCAGCCAGACACTTATCATGGTGGCAACCCCTTGCCAGACACCCTTAATGTTCACGAAATTATAAGTTTACTTACGTTATAGTATAAAAGCTGATTTTTATATACATATAATACTTGGGTAATATGTAGATGATGTTTCCTCTTTAGCCAGACACTTTTGATAGTTCCAACCCCTTGCCAGACAAACATTGTAAATAGCCCAGTCAACGGATGTTCAAAACAAGGTATAGAGGGAAAGTCTTGGAACACAATTTTTAACTAATACGCAACTTTGTTTGGACTATTAGGAGAAGAACATATCGAAAGTCCCCATCCCTAGCCCTTGAGCTGTGCTCGGGAGTAGTTTGAAGGTACCACTTTTTGGTTTTTCGCTTATATCTCGGAAAGTCGGAAACCATAGGTCCTAGCGACATAATATGTATGAACAAAATAAAAGCTGAATAAATTCTCTATAAGTTTAATCCAGTAAACATTTCCAGGTCTTGTTTAGTTTTCGAGCTATCTGCTCTTGAATGTCTGTAATATTCTGAAAATTCATTTTTAACCATTTTGCATTTGGAAAGTTGTATTTCATATCGCCAAAGGTCCAGAAAGCATGAGCAGTCTTTTCAGACCCTCCCTTTACCACCTACAATGAACAAAGCCAAGTGAAACCTGCATCTTGAGGCGATATGAGCCTCCAGCTAAAAGGGTCTCTTACTGTGCCGTGCTCACAAAGTTATAACAAATTCTTGAATTCGCGGTAGCCATCATCAAGCTTGATATTTTTGTTTTCCTTCCACCGAGGGAGCAGTAAAAATAGCTCAGAAACTCATTCTAGATTATAATTACATATTAGGTAGGTACATGTACAGGGTTTTGATTCTAAGATGACCGATAAGGAGAAATCCGCATCCATAAGAGCTACAGAAAAACGATCTTAGGAACCTTTAGCTTTTTATAATGTAAACAATTTTAGCAGATTATTTAATTTTTAATCAAGTGCGAGGTGTCCATAAAAATGAGTTGTCAATTTTTTTAATGCCCTTCTACTCTCTTTCAGGTAAGGATCGTTTTATTTAATTGGAATAAAATAATCAAGACGGCGGAAGTTGGTCGAATTCAGCAAAAATTTTTTTCATACAAATTGTATGAATGAAAAAATAATTTATTTTTTTATGATGCTATTTGGTTAAGTGTCATGTTAGGATAATTTCATTGTATGAGAAGGATAATATCTGGGCAACAGAATTGGGTCAAATCTTATAAAACGACTTGAATCTAACGAAATACGACTTAAGTTGTAATGTACCTAATATAAATTAAAATAACATTCGGCGCAACTTGGAGGGTCTGAAACACTGATGCTGTTTTACTTGGAACTTTGGCGACATCAAATACAACTTTCCACATGCAAAGAGGTAAAAATGATTTTAACCAATATTATTACAGATTTTCAAGAGCAGATATCTCGAAAACTAAACAAGACCTGGAAATGTTTACTGGATTAAACTTATAGAGAATTTATTCAGCTTTTATTTTGTTCATACATATTATGCCGCTAGGACCTATGGTTTCCGACTTTCCGAGATATAAGCGAAAAACCAAAAAGTGGTACCTTCAAACCCCTCCCTCCCCCTTAGCTCAAGGGCTAGAGATGGGGACTTTCGATATGTTCTCCTCCTAACTAGTCCAAACAAAGTTGCGTAGTCAAAAATTGTGTTCCAAGACTTTCCCTCTATACCTTGTTTTAAACATCCGTTGACTGGGCTATTTACAATGTTTGTCTGGCAAGGGGTTGGAACTATCAAAAGTGTCTGGCTAAAGAGGAAACACCATCTACATACTACCCAAGTATTATATATAAAAATCAGCTTCTATACTATAACGTAAGTAAACTTATAATTTCGTGAACATTAAGGGTGTCTGGCAAGGGGTTGCCACCATGATAAGTGTCTGGCTGATGAGAAAACATCATCTACTTATTACCCGAGTATTATACATAAAAATCAGCTTTTATACTATGACGTAAGTAAACTTATATTTTACGCACCTTTAGTACGGTTTACCTGCCAAAGCCACCATAACCCAAACTCCATAAATGGTCCATCGTCTTACCAGTGTGGGGAGCATCCGCTGACAAACTTTCAGCCTTTATAAAATAACGTAGGTCTGGGGTTCACGGGCTCTTGGGCTAAAATGAGCGCTCTCCTGTCAACCTCAATGGAGTGTCCAAAGATCCATATAACACTGTAGGTTAGACAACTACGTCAGCCGTAATGTCATTCAAAAATATTTTTATTAATAAAAAATAAACTCTAAAAAGCAAAAAATAAATTTAATGTAAAAAGTTTTCGAAATGACCACCTTCTTTTTCGACACAAATATTCAAACGAGTCCTAATTTGGCCATTTAAATTTACAGACATTTGTCTTATTTGTTCAGCAGCCTGAGATATTCTATCTAAGAGCTGTTCACGGTTCTGAATTTGTACGGAGTACACCTTCTCCTTTAAGGTTCCCCAGACATAAAAATCTAAAGGAGTCAGATCTGGGGACCTAGCTGGCCATGCGATATTTGTGCTACCTCGTCCAATCCAACGGCCAGGAAACGTTGCATTTAAATATTCACGCACTTGTGTGCCATAATGTGCAGGGGCCCCATCGTGTTGGAGCCACATGGTTCGCAGAGTTTGAAGATCCACTTGTTCGAAAAATTCGAAGCTAGTGACGTTTCTTAGGAACTCTAAGTAATTGTCAGCATTTAGGCGGTGGGGAATCTCAATAGGGCCGATCAGCTGATTGTTAAAAACACCAGCCCACATGTTTACAGAGAATTCAGTTTGATGTGACGCCTGCCAATGTAAATTCGGGTTGCTCTCATGCCACTGCACTTGATTTTTGGAATTGAATACTCCCGCTCTTGTAAACTGGGCTTCATCCATCCAAAGAATTTTTTGAAGCAGTATTGGATTATTTATCAGTTCTTGATTCATTCTCTGGCAAAAAACAATTCTTGAGAAGTGATCAGGTGGTATTATGCCTTGGGATTTTCTGTAGTGGTAGGCATGCAAACCATATCTTTTCCACAGTTTCCACACTAGCTTATGAGATACACCCACGATTCTCCCAACGCGTCTCGTTGAGAGTGTAGGATCATGAATAATAAGGTTCATTATTCTGTTTTCTTGAGCGACGCTCAAATTGATTGCTCGTTCAGGGCGGCGTGGTCTAATTCCGATCTCACAAAATCTCCTGTGTATGTTAATAAATGTTCGTATATCAGGAACGCGCCGACCAGGGAATCGCCGTTGGTACTCTCGCACAGCTGCTGTAGCATTTCCGTCACAGAAACCGTAGACGAAGTGAATATCAGCTTGGTGTTGAGCAGAATATTCGTGCGGCATAGTGAAAGTTGTAATCAAAATGATTGATTAAATTAGTCGGAAACCCAAAAGCAAATTACAATAAACAATAATCCTGACAGTTAAAATCATGCATGACAAACAATGACAAATAACAACTTAGGTATCCATAGCGACCAGTTTAATCTCTTTGAAAGATTCGTTATCGCAAATGATCGTATTTCTTCGCTAACTCTCGGGTTCCTCTCGTACGTGCAAATGAAATGCAAATAGTATTTGATAGATTTATCATTTTAATTGCACTAAGCGGCAACATAGGCCAAATTAAGATACTTTCTCACTGCATAGCTCAATTAAATTTCATTAAATGAAATTACAAATATCTTTGTAACGAAGCCTTTTTAAGTACTACTTCCTTTGTTGGATTTGATTTGTAAAAGCCATAGAAGTATTTGCTAAAGTTTATGGATAACGTGAAGAACACGGTGTATATTCTGTGGTTGAACTGCAAAATGCCACTATCCTGTCATTTGTAGATCTTTGACAGTCTATAATGTTAGTCAGAAGCTCTAAAAGTCTGACAACCAGTGTTACTATATTACCTAGTTATTGGGTTGTGGAGGTCCGATAGGCAGTTGCTCCATGTAAAATACTGATATTCAGCTGCATCTGGTTCGACTGGAAGCCGACCCCAATACAGTTGGGAAAAGGCTCGGCAGCTTAAGCAGGTGATGATGATTAAAGATGGCGCCACGCATATCGAAATGATTGTCAAAATTCTAAAGAAACGCGAGCGAAACCTTGGGTTTCAAATAATATTCAACTAAACAAGCCCAATTAACAACACAGCTAGTTAAGACGTGCGGCTCGCTCCGAATCAAAGACGTGACTGATCGTCGATAGCGCGCATTAGCAACGTGTGAGGTCTGTTAGCGCCGGTTACACGTTCCATGTACGAATTTGAATAATTCCAATTTATTGGCGGTATGCTATAAATACGATATTTTTTTTTTACATCGTTAGTTGGGGAATGGTGATAAAAGAATGTGGCTGAAAGGCTTCTTTTTTATTTTACGCTGTTAATACACATTCACTGTCATTTCATAAATGTTTCTATGTATGAAAGGGTTGGCTAGAAAATGATTTCTTATGAATTAAGTCGTCAAACAAGGATATAGTAAGCTATTCAGTCCCACAGCTTTTGAAACCTTCCTTCAAATGTTCCCTATTTTCTTTTTGTTTTACGATTTTTCCTTCTCCGGCCAATCAGTTGGAAACGAGGCCCAAAGTGTTATGATATAATATGTAGTAGCGCAGTGGCTGAGCAAGCAACTGCTACGCAGGATGTCGCGGGATCGATACCCGCACGGATCAAATATTTGTATGATCTACAAATAATTGTTCCGGGTCTAGGTGTTTGTGTATGTGAGTTTCTATGTTTGTAAACGCACCCACGATATAGGAAGAAATTCCTCGTGCGGGGCAACGTTTTTTTTAAATCTGGTATTTCCTACGAACGATACTGTAACTCTTTGTATTATTGGCAATTAGCATTTCTACAGTGTAGACATACCCTAAAATAATAAACTGAACAATCTGAATGATCCGTTAAAACGTAATAAAAATGCATTTTGTCATCTACGAGTATTAAAAACTCCTCCAACGCTCTCCAAACACTGAACTGGCAACTTAACAAAAAAAAAACAAAACACAATCGTTCCGAAATTCGAAATTCAAAATTCAAAAAAGTCGTTACTATTCTTCCATAGATGTTTATCAAAGCGCCTAATGGGCCATTGTTACGGGTGCATTCCAAGTTTTTATAAACTAAATTTTAATTATGGCAATTTTTACTGAACGCGACCATAGATACTGTCGGCCATTTGATTGCTTTGTCTTCTAAGTTCAAATGTTTGTTTGAATTGTGATACGGGTGAGTAGGACATTTTTCAATGACAATCTTTTCGGTTCCAAATTTAAATGCCTCCTTAACCACTCTGCACGACAACATTTTGACACATGACACATCAGCTGAGTCGACCGGGTGATTCGAAATTTGAGCTATTACACAAGATTTTTTGTCAACTTTCAGCATCCAATTTTTGATCAAAAATATGTTACTACAGCTATTTCATGCGATAAGTTTGTGAGCAATATCTCTAAGAACATGTTGAGGTCAATAAAACTGCCTCATTCTGTTGTAAAATGTGTGTAACATACAAAATGCTACACCGTTCCAAAAACTAGGTAATTTAGGTGTGCAGAAAAATATGTATATAAACAAGCGTATCACATGATAATAATAGTTACACAGTGAAATAAATAAAATAACTTACTATATACATTATTAGATTTGCTAGTGTTCATACATAATTTTTTAAATAATAACGATCAAAGTCTGGATAAAAATTAGCAAAAACTATGTTGCAACATGACTCTTTTTAGTGCTGACCGTAAACCCAATGTTCACAAAACGATTAAAAACGTTCATTCAGCCTAATCGATACTCGCAACATAATCGAACATGGAAAAAAAGTAAAACAAGACATAGAGCATGGACTGATTTATCCGCTTATTTGACTATAGAAAGCTCAGTCCATGCAATAAGTCTATGAAACTAAATCTGAATCATGTTATAATATTTCAAGTATTGTCGTTTACGCAATAATTTATTTAATTTTATGTTTTATATAGTAATAAATATCGGTGTTTCATTGGAGGCTGAACATGTATTGTGTGTCTTCTAAACTTAAATTCAATCATAAGGTTTTACCTATACCCATTTTGTGTTTTCGTTAATTAATTTAAATTTATCTTTTTACAACGGATCTAAAATACGTGAAAAGACAAACACCGGGTTCGGATCTAATGCTGAGAGATGGGAGTACTTCTAAATGATTCCTTGCAGTAATAAACAATTAGAATTTCCAACGGGGCGTGGATGGCTAAATTTTGAACTATGAGGAATAGCGAAAAATCCTGAAGGAAGTCTCGAAGTCGATTTGATAAAAATTAAATAACACCATAAAAATTAAATTTTTGAAATATAAATTCAGCAATCAAACTATCAATATTCTGTGAAGTAGTAACATGCGACAAACTTGAGGTATAAGGACTTTTTTTTAATAATTCGATTTTTACGAGGGATGGAATCATATTCCATTAAATAAAATTTCGCTACATGTTCACAACATACTGTTCTCATTTCAAATTTTTATTATCACTTCGCGGTGCAAATACATTAAATAATTTTTTGAAATTCGAACTATAAGTGAGTTTGCGCGAATTTTGATTTTGATCTGCTGTACAATGACTAAATTATTGTTTGTATATTAGTTCATATTTACCAAATTATCATTACTTCACCGAATTTGATCCATAACAGCGACATCGAATAGTGTAAAAATATACCTAGCATTTTCTTTTTTTAATTCAAAAGCTCGATTTCTGACGTGTAATACTTGCATGACCAAACCAATCTCACGAAACAATTTTGTACAATAAAATAATTAATTTGGCTATCTTTCGAGAGGGAGAGGACAGCGTCCTCCCTCCGCCCCAACCGCAGTGGTAGACGCCCGCGGCGTCGGAAGTCGGCAGACGACGAGTTCCGGCCACCGTAGGCACGGCATGCCACCATGCCCGACCATGGACCATGGACCATGCCCGGGTCGACAGCGCGTCGTGTTCCACACGCGCCTCATAGAGCGTCAGCATAATGACTTAGAGGGCCAAAGCCTGCCGGGGTCGCGGGAGTTATTTCATTACCGTGACCCCGGAACATAAAGGGCTATTGAAGGACACCGTGGATTTTAGTCAGTACAAGTCTGACAGTCCCTCCCGACTCCCGCCCTGCTCGGGGTGGGAGGACTCATTTGATGATTTTTATTATCACGATTACCACGATATTATTATAGATTACCACGATAAAAAACAAAAAACTTTTATTTGGTAAGAAACAAACTCATTTATAAAAAGCCTATCAAGATCCAAGGCATTCTATATTCATTCAACCTTAAAAATTATATTATTGTACAAAATAAAATGTACAGTAAAAATTAGCTAATAAATTAAAATGTTATTACATATTTTGAATAGCAAGTACCGCAGCGAGCGCATTCCTAATTCAAAATTTTAGAATTAAATAATTGCCGCGCATTCAAACATTTATAACTGACATTGTTCCTTTGTCTATTATTGTTTTTTGGGAATGACAATGTACGTAATATTATTATAAAAGCTTTAAACAATATTATAATAGATAATAATTGTATTCTAAGCTTAAAACAAATTTATTTTAATTTTTATTAATCGATTTCCTAGTTTCCTTATTTTTTTCACTCGAGTTGACAAAAAAATCAATTATGGAATCGATTAGAATACTCGCTTTCACACATCATTACGATTAAAAAAAATAAACATGGTTGTCGTTTACGAACACAAATTGAGTAGTGGTAATGAAAAATACGTGTTATTGGCCCTTTATTAGAGAATTACGCCAAGATCTGTACTTTTTTACGTTATTTATAACATTTGGCATGATATATATCTTAATAGTTATTGAGTATAAGCACGCGTATGTGATCAAAGTGAAAAATAAAAATGTAAACAAACAAAAGTGGCGCGAAAGTTCGAGTTCAGATATCAAATTCTTCATTACCACTGCTAATTTATGTTGAATGATGTATGAATTCGTTACAATACTAAATGAGAAGTTATTCATTCCTCCTATAATGATCCGTTGGATGTCCGAAAACCACGTTTTTTATGATTTTTAGCCCTACCCAGCACAGCCATCAAAATGGCGAAGATCGTATTTACACTTTTGGATTTTGTTACGGTAAATTATGAAAATAAGCGCTAAATGTAGAAGTTTAAATTTCGTGAATAAATCAGATTTTTATTGAACATTCTTAATTAATGCGCACTCATAGGATTTTACGCAGGGAATATTATATTTTTTTAATTTATAATGAGGATGTCGTATGACTACAACGTCTGCCCCTTTTGGACCCACTATTGAGCCAGCGTAGGTTTACTTGTCGCGCCCATTTCGGGGGCGGTACCGAACTATACGGTTAAAATAAACTTAGTTGGAGTTTAGTATACGCTTTGAGGATCAGAATTAGTGAAGACCAAAGAGATTTAAAAGAACCTAGGTATAGAGCGGCATTGGGAAAATTGTCATACAAAATTGTTGATGCCGTGCGTCTGTAGCGCTATCTAAGCGCTGTATAGCAATGCGACTACTAGACTGAGGGACTTTTTACCTATTGGTAAAAAGTTTTGGATCACAAATTTCTTCGTGATGTCCCGTCTTTGCTCGTATATAGTTAAATGTCTTTGGTGAAGACACACATTTTAAACATTTACAATCTTTAAAAACTGCTGCTGACCGGATTTTCACGCTAATACTTTTTTTGTTAGAAACTTCTTAGTATCACCAAGAAAATCTGTTTTTGCTGAACTGCTTATTGTCCACCAAGGAAGTCATTAGCATTAGTGCCCAATTTCTAGCAATAATCTTGCCCTTTTTTACATAAAATTTATAGATAAGTAACACATACATACCTAGGTATGCAACTACCAAATCTTTCAAAGATTTCAGAATAGAAAGATATTTCGATTTTAAGAACAAAAAAAAACTAACAGTCCGGCGCTGAAATTATCATTTGTTTTCTTGGTATGCTTTTTTATAGGTGCCATAAAGATGACAAACAATCACACACACGGCCTGCCCTTTGGGGCGCGGTTACCATAATATAGACGCTTGAAGGAGGTACCTCCTTCAAGCGTCTATATTATGGTAACCGCGCCGCAGTACCTAGTACCTTTTTCCAACTTTGCACCTTGTATCTTTTTGATGATGTGAAGAAACAAGTAAGGCCAGCCACTAGCTGTAGGAGGAGAAAAAAGACATTATTTAAAGTATTCCTCCGCCTCCTTCAAAATATCCAAGCTAATATTATAAAGCTGAAGAGTTTGTTTACTTGAACGCGCTAATCTCAAGAACTACTGGTTCGAATTGAAGAATTGTTTTTGTGTTGGATAGCCCATTTAACGAGGAAGGCTATAGGCTACAAAACATCACGCTAAGACAAATAGGAGTAGACCAGTGGGGTTGAAACCACGGCACCTGCAACTTTTTACGCCCTTTTTCAGGGTGTGAAGAAATAAGGAAGGAGCTAGTAGGAGGAGAAAATAGAGTGTTTTTAGTAAAGAAGGAGACGGCTCCTCCTTCAATCTATTTAAAAATAAAACCACTCATCAACTCACAATCACAAACGATCAACAAATAAGTCTGCAAGTTGTTTATCGCGCGTCGCTTCACGTTTGAAATAAGAACGCCGCGTTCGGCTCACTTCGGTTTCACTCGGTGTGTTCTTATTTTGAATTTCGGCTGCAATATCGCACGGTTATAAAGTGGCATAGAGTAGATTTGTTTTTTTTTTTAAGTTTATGAAAATATGTACCTATGAGTTTTCTCTATAGTTTCACGGACGGAGGACTTAACGCTTTCTGGCTTTCGGTTATGTAAAATTCTACAGCATTCAGATTATTTTACTTTCTTGGTTTAGAAACCCAGCGGCTCCACCCACTACAACTCGGAAATTATCCCACGGGATCATAAAATAGGGATTATAGCTATCCTGTGTGTTAATCCATGTTATAAATTATCCGTGTACCAGTTTCATCCAAATCCTTTCAATAGTTTTTGCGTTAAAGAGTAACAAACATCCATCCATCCATTCAAACAAACTTTCAAGTTTTTATTATTAGTAGGATAGTAAGAAATTGTTAGCCGAAAGTTCAGTTTTTTATATTTTTTTATTTTCCAATATTTTACTTTTTAATGCTTCAGGCCTGAGCAATGTGGCAGTATTCAATCTGTCATGTCAAAGTTATAATAATTTAAGTTTTGTATTAGCTCGAAATTTTATTGAATATCGTGTGTATTAGAGACTCTATGTTAATCACAAAGGTTTTTAAGTAAGTAAATAAAAATTTAGTAAACTTTCCAATTACATCATGCTTAATGGAAACAGTTTTAAATACTGTCCAAATACTGCCCAAAAACAAAGTTTAAAATCAAGAAAAGTATCTAAAACAAAAATTTATTAGTTAAAACAACTCCATGCCTTGCCTTCAAATCTCCAATTTCAAAATTCGGTAGGACATTAAGTATCGGGACCTCTCATTGGTCCGTTTAAAAAAGGAACACTTTTTTTAAAGCAAAGACATTAGGTTACAGAGCTTAAGGATTCTTTATGTCACGCGGTCTTTTTAAAAATACATTTACTTAATTGAGTTTTTTTTTTCTTTTTTTTTTCTTCACTATAACATTTTATTTTTGGGTACGGTTTAGGTACCGATCTTTTTGCTCGGGCTTAAATATTTGAATCTTTATTTTGTGTATTATGTTATGTATTTTGATGGCTATCTTACGAATATGCGGTTCCTTACGATTTTTCTGTTATAACGGTTCTGTTAAATTGTTTAAAGAAGTTCTAAAACGTGAAATTCAAAAGTTGCGTGAAAAAGTTTATACAGGATAGGCAACTTGCAGGGTAGGTATGTAATAAACGATACCCCATAGCAAAACTCGTTGTCAGACAAGAGCTTCTGACTAATAGTAACGATTGTCAAAGATCTACAAATGACAGCCGGGACCAACGGGTTTACGTCTTTTCCGAGCCACGGAGGAAAACGTGCGAAAGAATACATTTGACGATTTTGCAAATACAAAAGTAATCAGTGCCCTTAGCACGAATTTTCACTCTTTTACTTTACAGCCTCTTTCCAGTATTTACAGCGTTTCTTGTATGAAAAAATGGAACAGCGCCTCTGGTGTGCGAAGAACGAACTAATTTTTTCCTTGAAAATTGTCAATTTGCAATTGTCAAAGTTCCAATTTACTTTACGTCTCAAATACTGAAAACGAGTTTTCAGTTATTCTGACGTAAAGTAAACTGGAACTTTGACATTTTCAAATTGACTTTCAAGGAAAAAATGAGTTCCTTCTTCGCACACCAGAGGCGCTGTTCCATTTGGAAACGCTGTAAATACTAGAAAGACACTGTAAAGTAAAATAGTGAAAACTCGTGATTACTGTTATTGAAATAGAACATTCAGTATTGCCCCAATTGCCTAACTGAAAAAACGACTTTTATCTTAAATAGCTGTGCCCGCAACTTCGTTCGCGTGGATGTCGGAACTTAACAATGTAAGTATTATTTTTTTATTAAATTGACAAAGTTTCATACAAACTTTCATCCCCTATTTTATCTCGTTGGGGGTAGAATTGATCAAAATCCTTTCTTAGCGGATGGCTACGTCATAACAATTGCCTAACTGAAAAAACGACTTTTATCTTAAATAGCTGTGCCCGCAACTTCGTTCGCGTGGATGTCGGAACTTAACAATGTAAGTATTATTTTTTTATTAAATTGACAAAGTTTCATACAAACTTTCATCCCCTATTTTATCTCGTTGGGGGTAGAATTGATCAAAATCCTTTCTTAGCGGATGGCTACGTCATAACATCTACTTGCATGCCAAATTTCAGCCCGATCCGTCCAGTGGTTTGGGCTGTGCGTTGATAGATCACTTTGTCAGTCAGTCACCTTTGAGTTATTCCTATATATTTAGATTATATAATTATTTCCCTCAGTACCATCTTAAACATAGTCAAGTTAACGACATCCATGTCAAAAGACGGCCTATCATACTGTTGAACCTCACGCTACCTGCGTCAGCAGTTACGGAGAAAACACTTGAAGATACACACAAAATAGAGATAATAATGCTCTGTGGAAACGATTAGACGCGGTACAAAGTTTTTTATGGAAATCCCACGAGCTTTAAAAAATTATTAGAGTTTGGTTCCGTAGTTAAAATTATTTTAAGAAGCTCGTGGCTAAATAATTACAGTCGCACCGGCCGATCTTCCGGGTTAAGCCGCACTTACCGAGGTTGGTCTGTGGATGGTTGACCATCTGTCATAGCGAGTTTTCTCCGTGCCTCGGAAAGCACGTAAAGACGCTGGTCTCGGCTGTCATTTGTAGATCTTTGACAGTCGTTACTGTTAGTCAGAAGTTCTTAAGTCTGACAACCAGTCTTACCATGGGGTATCATAGATATTATCCAGTTACTGAGTTGTGTAGGTCTGATAGGCAGTCGCTCCATATAAAATACTGATATTCAGCTGCATCTGATTCGACTGGAAGCCGACCACAATATAGTTATGGAAAAGGTGCATGTTTATTAAAGTTGGTCATAATTTCGTTTGAAAATTGGTCTAAATATAGTTAAAACTAAATAAGTATTAAATTCTCATTTAATATAGGCACTTTTTGAAGTTAATTTAATGGATTCAATTATTTCCTCGTTCAAACATTAGATTCGTTTTTCCGTTTTCCATTTATTTTATAATTTTCGTCCTAATTTATGACGAAAATTCAAGTACGCTGGATCATTAAGTTAGATATTAGACAGATACTGTTTATAACATGGATTATCACATTAGATCATTTTTATCCCGATTTTAATGTTCCCGTTGGATAATTTTCGATTTTTAGCGCTCGAAACCGCTGTATTCTTTTAAGGACAGACTCCACACTGTGAGACAGGAATAAATAAAACTTGTGTGAAATATTTTTGTGTTTACATTCTTCCCAGTATTACAAATATTTTAAAATAAATATAAGCATTGTAAAGATAGCTATAAGTCCTTTCATTTGATTTGATACCCCACATGATAGGATTTGATTAGCATTAGCTAGTAGTGTTACATACAACATTATTTTTTGTTTATGCGAAACCCGATACACCTGTCCAATATTTTTGTGTAAAGAATCTATGTACAAAATTTTAAAACCATATCATAAAAAATCACAAAGTTATAAGCTTGTATATTACGTGGTTGTCCGTTCAAAAACATGCTCATTTCGCGGTACACCCGCGTAAACCGCGTCTCCTGTGTTATACACTCTTGATAATAGTTTGGCAATAGGTACCTAACCATACGGTGATTGTATTGTAATTAACTGGTAATAAAAAATTAAAATATTTTTGAAAAATATAACATGGTGTAAAAACTATTGGAATCGAATCAGTTACTGATTCTGAAAAAACTATATTCAGGTTTCGCATATACTAAGAATAATGTCTTTGACTGGCCTGTTGGTCTAGTGGTTAGTGACCCTGACTGCTATGCCGGAGGTCGTGGGTTCGATTCCCACCCAGGACAAATGTTTGTGTGATGAGCACGATCATTTGTTCTGTGTCTGGGTGTAATTTATCTATAATATGTATGTATTTAGAAATATATAAGTATGTTTATCAGTTGTCTAGTACCCATAACACAAGCTCTGCTTAGCTTGGGACTAGATGGCGTTGTGTGATAGTTGTGGAATATTATTATAAAAAAAAAAAAAAAAAAAAAAAAATGTTGTATTTACAAACTCTGGTAATTTTCTCACAAACTGAAAACAAACTTCTTTATAAATACTGTAATAAAGTAAAAATGTCGTAAAAGACAGGGGTTTTAAACAACACTCAAATTTGTAAGGTACCCTAATAATTTAGTCGGCCTATAAATAAAATCATTACTCCGTCTGTCTGTCTGTATGTGTGCGTGGTCTCGGAAACTAAATTATCACATTTGTTAGAACCCGAAACTTATATACAGGGTGATTGAAAACGATTAAATGTTATGAAAAAATATCTAGTTTTAATTCCGCGACAAAAATGTAGGCTGGTTGCTTGTTTTTGTCGCGGAATCAAAACTAGAAATTTTTTCATAACATTCAATGCCATGGATTTCCGCAAAGTAACGCCTGATTACATAATTTTGATTGAAAACTTTCACAAACTAATTGACATAGTTTTATGAGCTGTCAAAATGCGAATCGATTTTTTATGAATAGCAAATTGTGAAGTCATTAATTAGTTAACTCAATGAGCAATACTTATTGACTTTATATGTAGTTACAAAAATCTAACTGAACATTATTTTTAAAGTGAGTTTTCGGGCCTAAAATTAATTGTGGTTTTTCTTATGGAATTATCCTTAAATACTTTACAAAAGTATTTATTAACAAGTCTTGGAAAATCATCTCGTATTAGCATCATGTAGCATGTAGCGATAATATTCAAGAATAATTTCGCCTTTTCTACTTACTATTGCCACGTAAACAAGAGCGAGTCAATTAAAAAAAGCTTCTGTTTTTCAAAATGGCGCCACATTCTTCCTTATTCTCTAACGACATAACCTCACGCCTAATCCAATCACGCCACAGAACTAATTAAACCATTCCTAGTACCAACACATTTAACTGCAATAGTTAGCGCTAACTGGAATCTAACTAACGTGCTTTAACTGAAGAAAAAACAACAAATTTACATTTTTAAAACACGAACACGCTGTATATAAAAACAATAATCACCAAAGCAAACCGCCCATACACTCTGATATTATAAAAAAATATATCTTTTTCTCTTTTCAACACACGCTAATAGCTGTTACTGTCTCTTTCTCACCCAAAATGGTAAAGAAATTAATAAGTTATAAAACCAGATTTTGTTGAGCTCTAGTTTGTAATTAAATGTGTAGAGTAAAAGGTCAGATTATGTTGGTAGTTGATCTATTTTCTAGCAACTATGGCTTACATATAATTTACTTGGAGTTGGTAAAATAATAATTATCTTTTGGGCTCATTTTGGCCTTTTTTGGTTTCGAAATTAAGTGTAGGGTGACTGCTTTGTGGGGAAGTATTAGGATATAGGGCAATGGCGGATATTTTATCATATATTTTTGACTTGTAATTTTATTTCGATGTATTATAAATATTTGATAGTTATATCTAGTACTAGCTTATTTTCGCGGCATCGCCCGCGTTAAGAAAGATCCACGGGAACATTATATCGGGATTAAAAAGTATCATAAATGTGTTAATTCAGGCTATGAGCTACTTGTGTACCAAATTTTATCTAAATCCGTTCAGTTTTTTTTTGTGTAAATGTTGTAGGCGACCAGCAACCAACCTCTTTTTTACTTTTAAGTTTCTTTTTATTAGATTTATGCTTTTGTTTTTAACTATGTGTCATGCCAAAAAGTCTTCAAGAAAAATGTGTTAGCTAGAAGCAGCTGTCGTGTGTTTTCTTTAGCAAGCCATCCTCATCTTCAACAAATGTAGAAAGAAGTTTCATTTAAGTAATAATGTATGCTTAACATTATCTATATAATTATCAATTCTCAATATATATAATTATCAAATCAAAAATCAATTTTTGGACCGAGTTGACTTATTTTGGTTTTTTAATTATTTTTGGAAGTCCAGGGAACGTTTAAAAGGCGAGTATTTTTTTTTATTTTAATAGTTTCTGAGGCGGTACGAAAGTCGGGTCAGCTAGTATAATAATAAAAAGTTTTGTTGACATCAATACGCTAGCTTCCTTTTAAATGAATCTTAAACATAGGTAACAAAAAATATCCGTATCTCTCCTTAATCTTTCGATGTTTTACTTGTTATATTATGATCTATTATACTTATCCTAAAAAATACAAGAACAAGCCCTTAATCCCTCATGGTCACTCTACATTAGTCGCCGCCATATTGGATTTTTTCCCTCCAAATAATAATGGCGGCGCGCATCTGTAGCCGCGGGATGACTTCATATAATCTATGGTCGGCCCGATGACTCTATATTATCTATTGCTTTTTTACTTTTTTTAAACCATGAAATTATTAGGTAATATAAAATTTTTTTTCTTGTGGGAATAAGATAGAGATGAGGTATGTTAGGTGCTTGTGATGACAAGAAAGGTTAATGAAGGGACGTAGAATTATTGTCTTATGTATTCTCTAAGTATAATACGAGTATATGATATACATAAGAATGTGAATAGAAACTATTCAGCAAAGTTATGGATGAAGTCGGCTAAGTGAAGACCCAACCTAAGCTTAGTAGTTCGACGTATCGTCTGGCAGCGCGTGGCTAAATAATTTACAGCCGCACAGGCCGACCTTCCGAGTTAAGCAACGCTTGCCGAGGTTGGTCTGTGGATGGGTGCCCATCTGTCATAGCGAGTTTCCTCCGTGCCTCGGGGAGGACTTAAAACCGTTGGCCCCAGCTGTCATTTACAGATCTTTGACAGTCGTTACTGTTAGGCAGAAGCTCATAAGTCTGACAACCAGTCTTACCATGGGGTATCGTATTGAATAGTTACTAGGTTGTGCAGGTCCGATAGGCAGTCGCTCCAAGTAAAATACTGATATTCAGCTGCATCTGGTTCGACTGGAAGCCGACCCCCAATATAGTTGGGAAAAGGCAGACAGGTGATGATATAGTGACGTCTGGAGCATCATAATTTTATTGTTCCTCTAAAAGTCCGTCCATCTTTTCTTTGGCCTTCCTCTTCCACAACATTCATTTAATTTTCACAAACCAACCATATATTAAGCCACACATGAATCGATAATTTATTGAACACTGAAACAACAATACAACATCATTAATTTACAGTATAGCTAATTCTATGGATTTATGGGCGGACATGGCTGCTAGCGAAATCTGTCAGGCAACTCAGTTGGATATCACACAAAATCCAAGGCAATTTTCATCATCATCGTCATCATCACCAGCCTATAAATGAGTACCACTGCTGGGACACAGGCCATAATCCACCACGCGGGCCGAGTGCGGGTTGGTGGATGCCACATGTCTTCGAATTTTTGGTTCTAGGACATGCCGGTTTCCTCACGATGTTTTCCTTCCACCGTTTTGAGGCAATTTTCAGAAAATTCGAAATTGAGTTCACTTAGAATTTAAAAATTATCTACAGAAGCTTCAGGCAGTTTTTGCAATAATGACAATCAACAGTTTTCTTCAATTTAAGCTTTTCGAGAATCAGGGTGAAAATACACAGGGGTCGCGGGACTGATTTTTCAGGTAACAGTGGCCCTGAAACGTAAAATATGGAACGTAGATTTTAGTTAATACCAGTCTGACAGTAGGTGGGAGGACTAATTTAAAGATAGAAAGAAAGAATATTTAATTTAATGACTAGACAACATAAAAAAATATCCACGTGAAAAATTATTTCAGCTTTTAGGATTAGAAAACGGACTGAAGATACAAAGACACCAATCTGCATCCCGTAACCATTACTAACCTCAAAATATCTCTAGTTTCTAAAAAAAACTTCAACAAAAAATAATCGCATCAACACACAATTGAGACCGATTCAAAATATTTTGACATATTTACAACAAAAGCATTAAATTTATCGTTTTTCGGTGACTTTCAAGGCGGCACTTTTAAACATCTATAGTTACCTACCTGCCGGGTATGGTCATATATCACGGGAACATTTAGGCGGTGACTTTAAGCCTGGGTGGTCGAAAAGTGACAAAATACTACAAAGGACCAAGGTTTTTTTTTTGTAAAATATTGCACTTTTTCGTCATTTTTTGTCGAAGGTAATTATTTTGATAAATTAATTGTGGTGCGTTTGTGGGGCGGTTTGTTTGGGGTCTCAGTTTAAAAAAAGATTAATAGTAATGATAGGTTTTTCTTGTTTCTTAGTGTATTTTTCGCAAGAGATTTTTTTTAGTTTCTAGAATGTTCTGCAAGGTTTTATCGTCTGCCTGTAGGTTTCCAGTCGAACCGGATTCAACTGAATATCAGTATTTTACATGCAGCGACTGCCTATCGGACCTCCACAACCCAGTAACTGGGCAATACGATACCACATGGTAAGACTGGTTGTCAGATTTTAGAGCTTCTGACTAACAGTAACGACTGTCAAAGATCTACACATGACAGCCGGGACCAACATCTTTACGTGCTTTCCGAAACACGGAGGAAACTCGGTATGACAGATGGTCACCCATCCACAGACCAACCTCGGCAAGCGCGGCTTAACCCACTTAATTATTGAGCCACGCGCTCCTCGAAACGAAAATCTTTCAATTTCAGTCATTGTTTCATGCGCGTGGTGTTAAAACCAGATCATCAGAGATGGTCCAAAGATTTTTAATTCACTCGTATCGATACGAATTAGATTATGAAAAATACAGTGCCCCCCTTAGAGGGCTAAAGCCTGCAGGGGTGTTTCATCAGGATTCCGTGACCCTGGAACGTAAATGGCTATTGAAAGATCACCGTGGATTTCACAAGTCTGACAGTAGGTAGGAGGACTAATTCGATGATTTTACTACGATATAAATAATATAAAAAATATATTTATAATCAGTCAATAAAATAATGTGAATACTTAGAATAGAAAAATAAAATAGGTACCTATCTTTATTTGCGTGAAACGTGGTACATTTAGGTGTTAAATCTAAAAAGTTCTACATAATCCGCTTACTACTATTCAGAAATATATAATATATAAATATATAATACTATGCAAATTTGATTTTAAAAGCTAAGTTAAAAAATAATAAAATTTTACAATTAAGATAATAACGAGATCCTTGTACATAAGTAGTTTTTATTGCCCGTACCTACCTAAGGCGAACATTTAATTTGTGTATAAAATCAGCAACGACATTTCCTTCTCCAACCTGTTATCCCATTCAACTTATTATTTTCTTTTTGTATGTTGTCCAAGCCACCTAATTCGCGTGATCCGTGCATCTTGCTTCAGATTGTTCTGACCACAGCGCCATCTGTTGGCCGCCGACGTAATTACAGAGCAATTTGTTTGGACATACTTGGTCTTACGTTGTCATTAGGGGTCTCCTAACTGTCGTGTTGTGAAGGCAGGTGATTTTTAGAGATCTCTGGATTGTTTGGGGTAAATCTAGAAGGGTCAGGTTCTTTGTTAAAAGATCAGAAAAGGGAATAAAATTTCTTGTGTTTTCTTGTATTTTAATGTTTTTGGGATTATACTACCTAAATAAATAAAAATCAATTGTTGTCAGTTAGTCTCGCTAAAACTCGAGAATTATTTGCCTAATTTTGGTTTTGAATCATTAAATTTTTGAAAGTCCTAGAAGGTGAGTAAATATGATTAAAAAAAATGATTCCATTGCGGTACGAAGTTTGCCGGGTCAGCTAGTATCGGTTTATTGTTGTTGTGATCAATTATATATATACAGTGATTTTTAGAAATACTTAGTGCCCCATATTGTTACTGAAATCCGTAACTATTACAGCAGTCTATAAAATATGGATCCCTGCTTATATTTTCATTACGGTATTTAAGGGAAGCATTGAAACAAAGAAGATAGGTCATTCATTATGTTGACACTTTTCTTGTTCGTCACAAAATATTTTGAGAGAGAATTTGGTACCTGGAGACGGCTTGACGGCTGAGTTCCACATGAAGCCCATTTGAAGCACGTTTAGATTTAAGCATTCATGATATTTCCCAAAAACAATTCACACGGAACCCCAAAATAGAATCTTCATTTTGACCACAAAACAAACTTTCTTTGGGGAAGGAATGACCCAATTCGTGGTGTCCATCTGTTGACCACAGTTTGACCACACTTCACTTCAAAAATTACACACATTGAACTATTCTTTGTATTGTTAAATAAATACGAGGTTTTCATAATTATGCAGGACAAGGAATGGACAATTGGACACAGGAAGTAAAAATATGTAGGTAGGTACTTAACGTTACTTAATTGTAATATAAAATTAAGTTGAAATTCGATTTTGAGTTGTGGTCATCCTTTCAGAGATGGGTTTTAAAAGAAATCAAACAGAACATAAAAGTTGACCAAAATTACATCTTTGAGTTGTTTCCTTATTTGTACTCATGGACCTAAAAAAAAAGGCGGACGGAACTTCACTAAGAAACAATTGAAGCACCCATAGTAAGTCAGTGCGCTAATGTGGACAAGCCAGCACGCACACATTCACACCATAGTAAGTCAGCCGTCGGCCATTACGCTTCGAACGACACTCGCGGTTTTATACGGTGCTATTTTGTCTAATAAAAATCAAAGTATGCCGTCATGTGTTGCAAAAAGTTGTCTAAACCATAGTAGTTCAATTAAAAAAGCCAGGGGATCACTTTTCATAGTTAAGCATGTCAATTTGAAGCTTATTTCTTGATTTTACGTCAATAAATTTAATAAACATCTCGAAATCAATCAGAGTTGCAACTATTTCAGGGTTCAAATTATTTTAAAATTGGGAGATTTATATTTTATGTTACTATTTATCGTTATTGTATTCTTTTATATTTTTACAGATTTCCCACGGCAAATGATGCATGGAAAAATGATTGTATAAAAATAATAAGGGAGTGTAGACATGGAATAGGAATGTAGACGTGTAGGAATGGAACATAAAATAGCTTTGATTAAATATTTATACCCGAAAAATACTTAAACATTCGTTTTCACCACTTAAGTGAATTAGAAGGGATTTCTAGATGTGTCGATAGCAAAAGACAAGTCTACAAAAATTTGAATCACCAAAAGGGATTGTAAAACTTTATTAACATTAAACGAGTTGTAAATATTTTAATATCCAATGTGCTTAAATTATTTTACCTTTATTTTAAAAATAGGTATCCGTCACAAAAAAAAATGTAATTAAACTTAAGTTCAAGGGAGATCTTAATTAAATATTGTTTAAAAATGGGTAATTTTTTCCTTCATCTGGCATCCCTATACACACGCACACATATTTACGCCGCCGCCATTGTGGTGCTTCAATCGTTTCTTAGTGAAGTTCCGTCCGCCTTTTTTTTTAGGTCCATGTTTGTACTAATATATTTATAAACTAGCTGTGCCCGCGACTTCGTTCACGTGGATGCCGAAACTTAACAATGTACATTGTTAAGTTACGGCGGTACCTACCTATATTTTTTATAAAATTGACAAAGTTTCATACAAACTTTCATCCCCTATTTTATCACCTTGGGGGTAGAATTGATCAATATCCTTTCTTAGCGGATACCTACGTCATAACATCAAGGTACCTGCATGCCAAATTTCAGCTCGATCCGTCCAGTGGTTTGGGCTGTAATCAGTATGTCAGTCGGTCACCTTTGAGTGAATCTATACTTAGATAAAAGGGTAACGTTTGGAAGTAGGAAATAACCTCTGAAACTGCACATCTAATTTCAAAAATATTTTAAAGTAACACCATAACAGATTTTTCGTACCACTTGCTCAAAAAAGTGACATTCTATGCCACAAAAAGCGTACATAACAATAGTCATTATTAATCTGTTAGAAACAGCTTTCCCTAGGGAAAGAAAGTTGTACTGAATTTCATTCATCCTCTAGGGAGAGAATGTGATTTGAATTTGGAATACTTACCGATACTGAACTACATCAGTCTGTCTTTACAACATTGAGTTTGTATTTAAAGCATTATACAACTTTTTGAAAAAGGAATACGCATTTATTATGCAGTTATGATTATTCAATACAATTACGAAAACCGTCGAGGCCGTATGAGCTTGATGCCTTTGCTTTTCCGACAAAAAAATATTAGTCTAGGAATTTGCCGCGTTTTTGTTTTTTTAAATACAATTTTAATTTATTTTTATGAATAAATTAATATTCTAATAAAAAAACGTGGGAAAAATAAGTTACGATGTTAAATCAAAGCGACAGTGACAGTGAATTGTCTGATTCCATCAGTGCAAATGCTGCCGCAATTATAAATAATTTGCTTCCAACAAAATCCAAGGAAAATTATTTAAAAACTTATGAAGAATTTTCAACGTGGAGAAGTGCGAAAGGCCTATCAATTTCAGAATCAGTACTTCTTGTCTATTTTGATTATTTATCCAAGACAAAGAATCCGAATACACTTTGGTGCATATACTCAAAACTGAAAGCTACAATAAGCATCAAACACAGCATTGAAATAAACAGATTTACGAAATTGCTGGCTTTTTTAAAAAGAAAATCAGAAGGGCATTGCGCAAAGAAGTCTAAAATTTTTACGACTCAAAATGTGGAAAAATTTCTTAATGAAGCTCCTGACGAAGTTTATCTGGCCACAAAAGTAAGTGTACATGATATAACTATGAATATTTCGTATCTTAGTAATGGTAATTATTCTATATATTTACCTGTTTTTTATCTTTGTTATAGGTGGCCTTAATTTTTGGACTCAATGGTGCCTGCCGCGGATGTGAACTTGTAAACTTAAAGGTGGAGGACGTTGAAAATCATTCCAATGAGTTGCTGCTGATTAATGTAAAGGAAACTAAGACAAAGAAAAATCGCTCATTCATTGTACAAGGAGAATATACTAAAATCATTCACAAATACCAAGCATTACGTCCCACCAACATGGAAAACAGTAGATTTTTTATAAACTATCGGAATGGGAAATGTACTCGACAAGCCATCGGCAAAAATAAAATTAGCAACATGCCAAAGGATATTGCAAAATATCTACAACTTAAAGATGTTGAACTCTACACCGGTCACTGCTTTAGAAGAACTTCGGCGACTTTCTTGGCGGATTCAGGGGCGGATATTACGTCAATAAAAAACTTTTTTAAAAAAAGGGAACCGACTTCAAAACTAAACACAAAAAAACTATAAAATAACTTTTCTTTCGGAAGTCGGTGGCTTTGATTTTTTTCTATTTCATTGGCATATGGCCACCGACTTCCGAAAGAAAAGTTATTTTATAGTTTTTTTGTGTTTAGTTTTGAAGTCGGTTCCCTTTTTTTAAAAAAGTTTTTTATTTTTCCCTTTTTAGTTGAGATAATCAACAAAAATCTTCATAAAATCGGCGTCTTTAAAAATCTACAATCCTCTTAAGTAAAACGGATCTATGTGAGCAACTTCACGAGATATCCATTATTGTTATATACTAAAACCTTCCCCAGAATGTAACAAATACTTTTCTGTAAACTGTATCAAAATCGGTTCAGCCAAACGCGAGATAATTGCGGACAAACATGCAATCGTCCCTTAAAATCTACGATCCAAGTAAGCAAATCGGATCCACGCGGGCAACGTCACGAGATATCTATTAGTGTTATATACTAAAACCTTCTCCAGAATGTAATGAACACTTTCATGAAAACTGCATCAAAATCCGTTCAGCCAAACGCGAGATAATTGCGGACAAACATGCAATCGTCCCTTAAAATCTACGATCCAAGTAAGCAAATCGGATCCATGCGGGCAACGTCACGGGATATCTATTAGTGTTATATACTAAAACCTTCTCCAGAATGTAATGAACACTTTCCTGAAAACTGCATCAAAATCCGTTCAGCCAAACGCGAGATAATTGCGGACAAACATGCAATCGTCCCTGAAAATCTACGATCCAAGTAAGCAAAACGGATCCACGCGGGCAACGTCAAGGGATATCTATTAGTGTTATATATTAAAACCTTCTCCAGAATGTAATGAACACATTCCTGAAAACTGCATCAAAATCCGTTCAGCCAAACGCGAGATAATCGCGGACAAACATACATACATACATACATACATACATACATACATACAGGTCGAACTGAGAACCTACTTTTTTTGAAGTCGGTTAAAAAGACACGGTGGTTGGAGCTCTGATGGAGTAGCTGAGGGGTATATTGAAAGTTCAATGGCGAATAAAACTATGTTAAGCAGTCAAATTAACAAAAACATAAAATTTAATCCATCAGAGCCACAACCATCAACTTCTGGCATCTTATCTTCGTCCGTAACTGACATTGCACCACCACCACTATCTCCGACGTTTACTAGCTGCAATGAAACGCAAGTTCCTCAGACGCAACTTGAACAGAGAAATAGGTACTCAAATTAACTCATCAACAATAAATGTACCCAACAAAAATATTACTCTTTCAATAAATAATTGGACCAATGTTTCAAATATTAACTTTTACTTTTAATTTTCATTATTTTTATTAAATGCTTATCTTATATTATTATTGTGTTAATTTTTTCGCAAATGGTACGAAAAGTAGAGTATTTTCCTCGGTGATAAAGCTGTCTTAGTCTTGGGTGAACTTAAATCCCTCGCTACACTCAGGACTCGTCTTAAATCCCTCGCTTCGCTCGTGATTTAAGGTTTTAACACCCTCGCTACGCTCGGGAGTAAACCTCGAGTCCTTCGTGACGCTCGCGATTTAAATCGTCACCCGCGACAGAAGACACTGCTTTATCCCCTTGGTTAATAATCTACTATTCATGGATTGATTTTTCCTACGGATGAACGCGGCGGGTAGAAATGATATTTATAAAAATAAGCAGACAGTTTTACATTATTGGAAATAGGTTACAGGGACCAAGTGTATGATCTTCAGAGCTCCAGAAAGAGGACAGGAGTTGGTAGAACCCGCTTTTAGGACTCTATTTTTATGGGTGAATTATCATTAAAATTATCATATTCTATCTCTCCCTATTAGAGCAATAATTATGATTTGATCAAGCCTTTATTTCATCCCACATGCAAACTTCGTGGCAAGTAAAGTTGCTTCAGAAGAGAGTTTTGCAAAGCATTAAGAAGAAAATCAATAAAAAAATCAACTACCTACTTTTTTGACATCATAATCATGGTGTAGGTAAGTAACAATATAAATAGGAGTACTTACTGTATGTAGGTATAAATACTCATTGAATTAAAAGACACCTATCGTACTATTAAATACTGACCTACCTTAAAGTCATTAATTAATAAAGCGTCAGCCGACAAAATGACATAAAACATCGCCAAATTAATCGCACGTATCGTTGCGGTGCGGTGGTTTGAAGGTAATTTAAACGTATCATGAAGACCAGGTGTTTTGGTTCCGTTCCAAGGCGCAATTATGTGGCAATAACGAGGAAGATTTATGTCATACAATAACACTTCAGATGGAGCATTTCCTCTCAAATTATGATGGAGCATTTTAGAATTAGCTCCGGAGTTTACGAGGGAGTTGATTAGCAACAGATACCTAGTAGGTATAAATAATTATGTGGCTAGATTTAGTAGACTCAACTGAATTTCCAGCTGAGTTAAACTAGATTTAGATTTAGTTCTAAATATTATATTTAAGTAGTTTAAAGACGGCATGAGCCAGAATTTACGTTTTTTTTTTTAAATATATTTATATTTCAAGATGAGTAGCGACATCTTGTATCGAGTAGCTTAACTATTCAAAAAATACTTGTCCTGCCACCTCGTATTCAGTAGCGATACTAACATCAAAGAGGCTCACTTTATTGTTAATGGTTGAAAGTAGATGGCGCTAACTTAAATTTTAAGTTTAAGAATTATAGCGCCATCTGTCAGATCAGTTTGAAACTATTATGTGCTGCCATCTCGTTTCATTTTCCAGAACTAATACAAAGAGTGAACATTCGAAGACAAAAAACCCTTGTTTCTAATAAATGATAGATGGCGTTGGCTTAAAAAATTAAATAGCTTCTTTTTGGCCACGGAAATGCAATCCTTATTTGTATATAGGAATCCTTCCAAAATTACCTGATTGCTGAACAAAGATCTTGGTTGTTTAAGGGTCAGTTCAGACCGAGACGCGAAGCGACGCGACGATGCGCTGCGCCGCGATGCGCCGCGCTGCGTAGCGATGCGCCGCACCGCGCCGCGATGCGTCGCGCTGCGCATCCAGACGCCGCGCGGTGCAGCGGAGTGTCTACATCCGCCACGTGCTTCCCGCGGTCCCCACCCCCCTTCCTCCCGCAGTCGTCCATTTGGTGTCAGTTACATAGTCCAGGGGCTAGAAGTAGTTGAGTATACAAAATCCGAATGAAGGCAACTATGACCGAATTCTTATACCTGAGACCCTAAATAGTGACAATACATATCCTGCCTGCATTCAGGGACCGAAAACCTTTATAAATTACGGTACCGGTATTGAAGAATTTTGGTTATTTTTCAGACTTAGGTAACCGCTATCTGGGTAACCAGACCGAAGAAAAATGTAACCTCTATTCAGGTTACCGTTTTAATACCGGTTAACTAAAGATAATGACTCTTTGTCACACACACATGCGATGCGCGCCCTGTGACTATTGCCGACGGCACGTGTGAAGTGTGCAAGATAGGGGTAATTTTTATTTCGGTAACCGGTATTAATACTGGTTATGTATTCACTTTTAATAATAAAGGTAATCTTTAAAATTACCTGTAAAAGAAAAAAAGGTTGTTACCGAAAAAATACCCGTATTGATCATACCGGTTTCGGTCCCTGCCTGCATTAAGTATGTGTATCTTTTCGCTTGATGAAGTAGTCCACTCATTTAGTTCAGTACTTCATTTAATTCAGCAAATAAGAACAAGTTCCTAACTGATTTGAAAAAATATTTTTATGCAATTAAGTATTATGAGCTTTATCTGTCCCGCAAAAAGCTGTGATCTGATTTTTCTATAAATTATTACGGAAATAATCATTATAAAATGATTTTAAATCATGTACTCGATACATTCCGTTTACGAATAAGAGAAGAGGGCGTAAAAAAATGGACCACACAATTGACCGGCAAGATAAACATTGTTATTCTTTGACCTTTTCGTCACTTAAATCGGTTGGCGAAATTCGACACTCACATTACGCATACTCAGACACCTCTAGCTCCCAGTCTAACATCTTGCATCGTCGAGCGGCCTCGAGCTGCGTAAGCGGCGCCGCGCTGCGCCGCGCGGCGTCGAGATGCGCAGCGTCTCTCCACTACGTTGAGATGCGCCGCGCGGAGCATCGCGACGCAGCGCGGCGCCGCTGACGCCGCTTAAATTCTCGCAACGAAATGTGTATCTTTTGGTGTAGAAAAATAAAGTCGTATTTTGAATGGCTCTTAAAAGAGTGCGCGCATCGTCGCGTCGCTTCCCGTCGCGGTCTGAACTGACCCTAAATGATAAATGGCGTTGACTTCAAAAAATTAAATAGCTTCTTTTCGGCCACGGAAATGCAATCCTTCCAAAATTACCTGATTGCAGATCATAGATCTTGGTTGTTTTAGTTTTTCTTAGAGATGAACTAGTATAAGAAGAAACTGAACGTTTTCGAACCCTCTATAAAATGTATTCTATCATTTTTAATGCTTCTCACTTGGGATTATCTGCAAAATTCGCTCAGTAGCTAAACGAAGTTGGTAATTTTGGCCTATTGATGGCCATAGACTCGCCAAATGATTACATAGAGCTTAAAGTAAACTGGTTAATTTTTGGGGTAATGAAGTGTAATGTTACATTTCTTCTCTCTAAAATAAAACATTCAAACATGTAACATAAACTATATATTTCTTATTGCCTAAATACATAATCATTTTATATAATAAGCTATATTAAAATCTAAATCGCCACGCGGGCGCCATGTGGCCATAAAATCATAGATTTACACAAATTCCACGCAGTGATCAAAAGGAATGATTTAAAATACTTAATTTCAATTTAATAATCAATGCATCTACATAACGATTAGTAATAAGCTTTTTTATCTACTTAAATAAAAGTGCTACAAGGATATTTTGGCGCGTGACTCAAGAGGCCGCTGAAGACAAACATTTTTTTTAAAGAGATAAGCTCACCTTTGTGAACAAATGCTAGTTTATATTTTTACTGTAAATGTTTGTACACAATAAAGAATATATATATACATTTATAAATTTAGTTTTATTTATAATTAATTTGTTTAAAGATTATGCTGATCTAGGGACGTGTCTTTTCATATACAGAGCCGAAGAGAGAGCTTATTAGGGTTCCGTAGTCAACAGAGAACCCTTTTAGTTTTTTTTCTTTGTATGTCAATATTATACAATAACTCAACATAATTCAGTTTTCAACTGAAGCTGAACTATCCTGAATTACAGCAGTTTTACAGTAGATATTAAAGTTCAAAATTATCACTATGCGACCATAATAAGAGTGAATATGTCAATGACCTCCATACATCAGTCAACTGACACTTGGAAATTTCCAAAAAACTAAATATTTATTTCAAGTATTTTCTAAATATTTATTCTCTTTCTTTCTATCTATCTATTCTCTATATTTATCATCGATTATTCATGATTATTGTTTATCTAAGTGTGGAAGTGTAAGAAAAACATGCATGACGTCACAATATGGCGCCATCATAGATTTGTTCATAGCGTAGTCGCATAATTCCCAATTCTTCATTAAAAAATCATATTCATCAGCTTGTATTCATCCACTGCTGAACATAGGATCATCTCCCAATGTACGCAACACGTCCCCACACTAAAATCCCATAGATCAGCATTAAAATATTTCATCATTACTTTCTCCCACCTTTTTTCTTCTTCTTACGTTTCCGAACTTCATTATAATCATACTCCACGGTAGTCCCACTCAAATCCTGATAGCCATCAGATTTATGACTTTCATAATTAGGAAAATTCACCCCTTCCGTCTGCTGATAATTTTCCGAAAAAGTTTCGGAAAATTTCGTACTGAGAGTTTCTGAACCGAAAAATTTTGTGGTGTACGTTTCTGTTGGACGTTGGAGATTTTGGTACTTCTCGTTATGTGGGTAGATTGTGTTTAGTATGTTGGTTGCTATGGCGACTGGCGTGGCGGGGTATGCCCCCTGTTGTATCGGTCAGAACTTCAGATCCTGAAAAAACATAATTTTTTATCTTTAGTTTTTTTTTAATATCACGGCTTTATCTTCGGAAGGATATGACAGTTAAGGTATCCTCAAATTCCATGTTAGATACCTCCAAATTCCATATTAAGTATAACTATAACCTAAACTCTAAATTACGTACCTACCCCTAAATTCTATGTCAGGTACCCCTAAAAGCCATGTTAGGTACCCCTACATTCCAAATTAGATAATAATAATAATAATAATAATAATAATATTCCACAACCATCACACAACGCCATCTAGTCCCAAGCTAAGCAGAGCTTGTGTTATGGGTACTAGACAACTGATAAACATACTTATATATTTCTAAATACATACATATTATAGATAAATTACACCCAGACACAGAACAAATGATCATGCTCATCACACAAACATTTGTCCTGGGTGGGAATCGAACCCACGACCCCCAGCTTAGCAGTCAGGGTCACTAACCACTAGACCAACAGGCCAGCAGCAGAAATTAGATAACTCTCTAATTTCATATTACGTACCTACTCTTACATTCTATGTCGGATACCCCTAAATTCCAAATGAGCTACACCCAAATTCCATATTATGTACCCCTAAATTACATGTTAAGTACCCCTAAATTGAGGGCTAAAGCCTGCCGGGGTCGCGGGACTTATCTCATTACCGTGACCCCGGATCATAAAGGGCTATTGAAGGACACCGTGGATTTTAGTCAGTACGAGTCTGACAGTCCCTCCCTGGGTGGGAGGACTCATTTGATGACTTTACCACGCTAATAAGAAAGTACCCCTAAATTCGTAAGATACCTCCAAATTCTATATTCGGTACCCCCAAATTCCATATAATGTACCCCTAAATTCAAATCCGTAAATCAAACAATGACGTCACTTTTGGCGCAGTAACCGAGAAATTAACAGCTGCGCTTCGTGTCGCGAATTCTATTCGAGCATAAAACAAAATTAAGTATTTGTACGATCTACAAGTAGAAGTTTGTGTGAAATTCCTAGCAACGGGCAACGAAATAGGGGCCAAGTCTATTGCTCAACGCTCACAAATACTTTTACAATCTGACAGTACTAGGACAGAACTATAAATATAATAGTTATCTGTAAGTAATTAACCTATTTTGATAGACATTGTAACAATCTATCGTACACGTTTATTTTGATTGCCATATTAACCTATGTATAAATAAATTTAATTGTTTATCAACCTGATAGCAACAATATAATTACTCCATTGCAGTTATTGTTTAAGGATCGAGACGTTTGTGCGGTGGGCTGTCCATGGTATCCTTAAAAGGCGGCGCCAGCACCAAATTTCAAAAGCGTCTATTCTTCGCCTAACCTATTTCTAAACAGGAACATTAGGATCCTGTACTAAAAAAAAATTTCATGTCGAATTGACAACCTCCTCCTTTTTTTCGTCGGAAAAAATCTAATTGACTAATTACATCAGTTGGATTATCAAAAAGTATTTGACAATTTTTTTTTTTTTTTTGTTACGTAGGATAACCAAAATTGACGAAGATATGTCGCTTTAAAAAATCACTATATGTCAATGCAATGGTTTGATTTTTTTGTGCGTCCTGACGTCACAACCTTCCACTTCCGTGTTTGGATGCGTTGTATCTTTGTAAATATTCACTGATGGCAACCTCTAGAGGGCCAAAGCCAGCCTGACTTAGGAATTACCGTGACTTCGGAACGTAAAGGGCTATTGAAGGTCATCGTGGATTTGAGTAAGTACGAGTCTGACAGTGCCGTTGCCGGCAATATTGCCCAAGGTGGGAATACTGAAGGAAATATTCCGGCAATCTTGCCGGGAGTGGAAATATTTGGGAATATTGCTTCATTATAAGTCAAATTAAGTGCGAAAACTATGTACAACACTTAAAATTAGCATTTACAGGCTATTATCTACATAAAACTGTAGAAAAATAATTTTTGTACATTAAAAAAAAACTCAAAAAATATAGCCAGCGTGTTTAAGGACAACCAATAGAACTCATTTCTAGCATTTTTAGAATTTTTGTCTGTTTGTCTGTATGTCTGTTTGTATGTTTATTTGTTCGGGCATCACGTAAAATGTACGAAAGCTATGTAGATAACTTGAATACACAACGACTAACCGTAACTTGAAGTAACATTTAGTTTTTGTTTCATTGAAATCGGATCAGTCTATCAAAAGATATTTGAATTTAAAGTGTTCCAGAAGTAAAATTACGGTCAGTTTACACAGAGACACGCAGCTCGCAGTTCAGTAGCGCGATCTAGCTTGGAATAGAAAAACAACATACCTATTCAAATATGGTGTGGACTGGAGTGGACTGGAGTGGAGTGGAGTAGAGTGTAGAGTAGAGTAGAGTGGAATGGAATAGAATGGGATGGAATGGAAAGAAAGAAAGAAAAGGTTTTTATTTGACTCACACTAGAAAGGGATGGAATGGGATGGAAGCGGATGGAGTGGGATGGAGTGGGATGGAGTGGGATGGAGTGGGATGGAGTGGGATGGAGTGGGATGGAGTGGGATGGAGTGGTATGGAGTCGGATGGAGTGGGATGGAGTGGGATGGAGTGGGATGGAGTGGGATGGAGTGGGATGGAGTGGGATGGAGTGGGATGGAGTAGGATGGAGTGGGATGAAGTGGTATGGAGTAGGATGGAGAGGGATGGAGTAGGATGGAGTGGGATGGAGTGGGTTGGAGTGAGATGGAGTGGGATGAAGTGGGATGGAGTGGGATGCAGTGGTATGGAATGGGATGGAGTGGGATGAGGTGGGATGGAGTAGGATGGAGACGGATGGAGTGGTATGGAATGGGATGGAGAGGGATGGAGTGGAATAGAGCGGGATGGAGTGGGATGGAGTGGGATGGAATGGGATGGAATGGGATGGAGTGGGATGGAGTGGTATGGAGTCGGATGGAGTGGGATGGAGTGGTATGGAGTCGGATGGAGTGGGATGGAGTAGGATGGAGTGGGATGGAGTGAAGAGTGGGATGGAATGGGATCGAGTGGGATGGAGTGGGATGGAGTGGAATGGAGTGGGATGGAGTGGGATGGAGTGGGATGGAGTGGGATGGAGTGGTATGGAGTCGGATGGAGGGGTATGGAGTCGGATGGAGTGGGATGGAATGGGATGGAATGGGATGGAATGGGATGGAATGGGATAGAATGGGATGGAATGGGATGGAATGGGATGGAATGGGATGGAATGGGATGGAATGGGATGGAATGGGATGGAATGGGATGGAATGGGATGGAATGGGAGGGAATGGGATGGAATGGGATGGAATGGGATGGAATGGGATGGAATGGGATGGAATGGGATGGAATGGGATGGAATGGGATGGAATGGGATGGAATGGGATGGAATGGGATGGAATGGGATGGAATGGGATGGAATGGGATGGAATGGGATTGAATGGGATGGAATGGGTGCTCTAATCCAGTAGCAATTGAATAGTACTGCCTTTGAACGACAGAGGGCGTTTATTACAAACACGTCAAATATTCTTGAAAAATCTAAATAAATTCTAAAGTCTCTCGAGAATTAAGCGCCTCGCACAAAAAATACATTGTTAAATTCCGACATCCACGCGAACGAAGTCGCGGGCACAGCTAGTAATTGAATAAAAGGCATTAAGGCGGCGCTAGTCGCGAGCTCGAACTCACTGGCAGGCATGGTCAAAAACCATGATATTTCACTGGAAATCGAGCCATATTGTTCATGTGTGCGCGAGCGTCATCCCCCCGTGGAGAAAACAGGGGAAAACATTATTCAGTGAGATGCACGATCATTCAGAGTAAAAGGCGCGCGTAAAAAAATACGAAAAAGCCTTTGGAAGAAGGGGTTTTATGAAAAATCCACTTCACGAATTAATTTCAAATAAAATTTATTAAATTCTTCGATAAATTTGCTGTGTCGGTACGGACTTCGTTTTGGAAACTTGATGCTTCTTTAGTTTCTAAGTTACACCTAATGTTGTGTTAAAATTAGCAAAAAAAACGAATCTTTAGAAGCTCGTAACTTTTTAATAGCTTCATATTTTACAATTCTGCTTCCGTACAGACAAAATTAATAATGAGACAAAACGATAGCATGTTTAATTTTGGATGTACCTTGTCAAATAGTGGAGTAAAACCCCAACGAAGTTTCTATGGAAAAAATGTTGACTTGTTTGACCTTAAGGCTCCATAGTACTTCAATATAATCTTACTCGCTCGCACTTGCACGTACCACGCACTATTGCTTGCTCTTTCTTTTAGCTGTCTACACGCAAATCTATTTATTTTACGGCGAAAAAAAAGATAATTCAAAAAAATAAATAACATAATGACCTGCTTTATATTTAGTTCAGTTAGTATAAAAAGTTTCATGATCTAATTTTTAAGTATTTTCTGATTGCCAGCGTTTTATTGTTCAATTTAGAGGTAACTTTGGGTTTTTTTTCTATCGAGAAAATTTTATGGAATCATGTTTTCGCCAAACATAAGACCTAACATTAATCCTCAACTTTACCATATATTTATTTCAAAATGAATGCTGCAATATTTTCGACGTATCACAGGATTCTGCTAAGCCATTTGAGGTAGTATGGGCTCTTAATTCGAATAATTTCTTTTAATGTTGTACTCCAGTCAACGAATGCTCAAAACAAGGAATAGAGGGAAATTCTAGGAACACATTTATTACTACGTAACTTTGTTTGGACTATTATGAGGTGAACATTCAAAAGTCCCTGTTTCCAGCCCATGAGCTGTGGGCGGGGGGGGAGTTTGAAGGTACTATTTTTTTGGTTCTTCGCTTAAATCCCGGAAAACCATGCGTTCTAGCAGCATAGCATGTACGAACAAAATAAAACCTAAATAAATTTTCCATTACTTTTACTCAGTAAGCATTTTAATATCTTGTATAGTTTTCGAGGTATCCGCTCTTGAAAGTCAGTAATTTAGGGTATTTTTTTTTTTTACTTTTTCGGATTTCGTATTTGATATCGCCAAATCGCCAATCCAGAAAGCAGTAGCAGTTGATTCAGACCTTCACCTCCTCCCTCACCTCCTCGAAAATAATATATTAAACTTAATAATTCGTATAAGTTCTCTCATAACTAACTATCTAATTACAATCTAATTACAAATGTTTACATATTAATAAATCTACCGCGACATATCTAAATCCTTGTACAAATATAGGCTAATGCTTATCTTACATTTAATATGTACTTCAAATATTACAATCAGTAAGGCTGGTGCAGTTGAGTGTGTTATACGGAAACCAGTTATGGAATATTTAAATTGTGGTGGTATATTTTTAATAAAATAAATATTATTTTCACTAGCTGTTCACATCGGTTTCACCTCCGCTGCTCTGCTCCTATTGGTGATAGCGTAATGTTATAAAGCCTATAGCCTTCCTCGATACATGGACTTTCCAACACAAAACGATTGTTTTAATTCGAACCAGTATTTTCTGAGATCGGCGAATTCAAACAAGCAAACAAACTCTTCAGCATTATTATATTATTATAATATAGACTAGCTGTGCCCGCGACTTCGTCCGCGTGATTTTTTTATGAAATTAAAGTAATTTACTCCTTATTACATCAGCTACCCGCCAGTGAAAGTCCCATCAAATAAACAATTAGGTTTAGATTCAAGGAAGTAATTTAAATTGCTCTGTTGTTTTAATAAACTTTGTTTATTTTTGATTTCAGATAACGACTCTTCGAAAAATAATAAAGAAGAAACATTTGAAAAAAAAAAAACAAAAAAAAAAGGTTTTATCATTTTTATTTGATTTGATTAATTTTTTGTGTTAGTATCTCTGCATACCCCTTTTCGAGGAATATGTAGTTGTGTATTTTGTGTTAATTTTCCATTTTCTAGCTTGACTTGTTGTTTCTGACCTCCTGGATAGCTTCATTTAGTAAATCTTGATTTAGTCAAATTAACCAGCTGGCTTAATGACTTAAGCCTACTGACATTTATATTAAGCCAGTTGACTTTTTTATTTAATCCGTCGGCTTTTTAGTAAACCTAAACAGCTGCTTCATAAAGCCGTTTAATTACTTTTTAATTTATGATAAATTGCATATTTGATGTCTGCAATATTTATATAACTATCTGTTATTGATACAGCGACACTGGATAATCCTGGAACGCGGTTTTAAATGAAAATAAATAAATAATTTCTTAAATAAAATAAAATAATAAAACAAAAAAATGGGAGAAACTACAGAGCGTCACCTTCTACGATCCTTACATACTCCTTTCGTCTCATACACATTCATACATCTGGTCATACACGCACGCCGATTGCGAGTACTACACACCCAGCCTTTCTGAAGCACTTCACCAATAAGGTCAGTACGAGTAGGTCTTCCTAGGATGTCCGCTCCCAGCGTTTCCACTCACTTCTGCCTTATAAATTCCTTTTTTTAGTCACCTTTCACTCATCCTCTCAACATGACCAAACCATCTAAGCATACTCTTTTATATTCTTGTCACTATAATCATCTTTTTATAATTCTCTCATTTTAAAATCTATTGTTAAAAGTTAAAATGAATGCGATGTAGACATTTTGATGTGATCACTAGTTTAAAAACGGACAAGATCAAAACGATATTTCACGTTGATATAAGGGTCATTTTGCAGTTACACTTTTTTTAGACAAGTGTTCAACAGATGTTCATCTTTTTGTGATAAGTTAGTTTTGTAAAACTTATTTTTAAGTTGGATATACTTTTTTTTTTAATTCTTTCAATTCCTTTTCAAATTACTACAAGTTATTTTTACTAGCACGCGTAGCATGACATCGTAGAAGAGAGACGTTTTGTCGACGAAAGAATAGACAAACGGTTATTCGTCAATTTTGGTTTCCGTAACAAAAGAAAAAATACATAACATGTCTAACTAGGACATGTTATGTATTTTTTCTTTTTAAAATACATAACTACTAACCTATCATATATCTAGGCCAAACTATACAACTGGGCGCATAACTTCGAGAAGGAAGCAACCAAAAGGATATAACGCTTGGGCTGGGCGACATTAGGGAAACTGCGTCATATCTTCGAATCATCGATCCCACGATCCCTCAAAACCAGGGTTTATAACCAGTGTGTCCTACCCGTAATGACTTACGGAGCCGAAACGTGGACACTTACCATAGACCTCAACCTACAACTTCTGTAGACTGACCGATGGTAGATGGAGCAGACAAGTGCTAGAGTGGAGACCGCGAATAGGCAAAAACGTAGTGTAGGACGCCCTGCGACAAGATGGGTCGATGATTTGAAGAATGTGGCTGGCAGCGGATGGATGCGGGCTGCCCAGGACCAGGAGGGATGGCGCTCTTTGGGGGAGGCGTACGTTCAGCAGTGGACGGCAATAGGCTGATAATATGTCAAACTAATGGACTTATTAGATTTTTATTAGTAAACCTGACAATATATGCTAGGCATCTTCTGTCACCATTGAACTTTAATCATTACGAACTCACCTTAATGGCTTGGGGAAGATCGGGCAGCTTCATATCACGCAGCTGTTGGGGTAGATTCATACTCTTCACTGCGGAGACAGCACGAGCCGGCGCCGCTGATATACCTGCCTGTAAGATAATGTAACATAATCAGTGATTGTTCCCACTGCTGGGACTGAGGTGAGAGTGTGGGACGTGGAACATTGGGGCCCAGTGCAGTTTGGTGTCATCTGGCTAATACCTATTGTATATGTAAATGTTGGAGCTGTGAGCAATGAGCAGTGGTGGCCCAGTGGCATCGGTCCCGACTTACGAGTTGTAGGTCGTGGGTTCGAATCCCGCCAGGCGCATTACTGTGTGTAATTTATTTCATCACCACTGCTCTCAAAACGGTGAAGGAAAACATCGTGAGGAAACCGGCATGTCCTAGAACCAAAAATTCAAAGACATGTGACATATACCAACCCGCACTAGGCCAGCGTGGTGGATTATGGCCCACTCCCTCTCACAGAGAGGAGGCCTGTGTCCCAGCAGTGGGAACATTAATAGGCTGATGGTGATGAAATGTTTGCGAGGATTAATTAATAATAACAATTTAGAATGAACAGAGGGTCTATAACGGTCCCGCAATATCGTCGATGTCATTGGTAAATGAAGACAATGACGTTGCTGGAAATGCACGAAGTGAATCATTTAGAATATTGCTTAAAGTGGCCGCTTTAGACCCTCAGGTTCTCATTACGGTAATAAAAGTTTTTGTTTGGATGTAATATAATAGAGATAAATGTGAGTTTGTTTGTTGGAAGTCACTTCGGCCGTCTATGGAACCAGAGTTTTGGAACTGGTTCCATACGAGGCTTTCCTTGTAGAGAACTGAAAAAAAAATCTTTGCTTGTGTGTTTCATTGCCGAAGCGTTGCAATTATACTCTGGAAACATTGAAATAATTTAAAAAAAAAACTGGTAGAAACCTACAAGTATAATTATTATTCTTGAGGATAGGATATATTTTATTATGATTCACTATATTAAAAAGACTCAAAAACTACAGGACTGATTTCAAAAATTCTTTCACCAGTTGTGTTTTGTGGTACCACGGATTATTTTTGATGAGTGACTGTCTTTGAATAATAATATTATAATCCTGAACATGGTTTGTTTTATTTACACTTTCTTCAATGTTTTATCCTAAGTACTATTTTAAATTCGAAAATGATAATCATGAAATTTTTGCATATCCATTGTCAAGTGTACAGAATGAATTGATATAGGGTAGGGTACCTTTCATCTCGAAAAAGGTACTGTTCTTGAAAACAATTTTAACGCTCTTATTGTAACAGATGGCGCCACGCTTCGCTATCCTATTCGTGGCTCATCTACGAGTATTTATGAATGGGTTTCCAATAAATAACTTGCAATCTTCACTTTACTACTTATTTTATTTTCAGTAAATTGACATTGGAGGTTCCTTATTCAGAATAGAATATAAGCTACGATAAAAGTTTATAAAATGATGGTTATTGTATATTTTATACAAAATCTACCTTCTTTAACACTAATTATTACCCTTAAACAACTAATTATTCACATCTAACCAACTAATTATTCACTTTTAATCAACTAATTATTGAAATAACCAAATAATTATTGAATTTAACCAAATAATTATTCACCTTTAACCAAATAATATATTCACGCTAAGGCTGCTTTTCCACCAGAGATGTGCTATGCTACGTTGCTGCGGATGCGTTTGATATCCACCAATCATATTCATTGGTTTACATAGCACAGCACTGGTGGAAACGGATTCAACTAAGATGTGTTTTTATATGAAAAGATGCATGCTATGGCTGCGTGCTGTGGCTGCGTGCTGTGGCTGCGTGCTATGGCTGCGTGCTATGGATTCGTGCTATGGGTCGTTTTCCCTACAATCGATACATCGCATAGCTCGAGCTGCGCATCTTCGTAGCGCAGCTACCTTGTGACAGCGCATCTTCGTAGCGCAGCTACGCATCTTCATAGCGCAGCTACCTTGTAACAGCACATCTTCGTAGCGCAGCTACGCATCTTCATAGTGCAGCTACCTTGTGACAGCACATCTTCGTAGCGCAGCTACGCATCTTCATAGCGCAGCTACCTTGTGACAGCGCATCTTCATAGCGCAGCTACCTTGTGACAGCACATCTTCGTAGCGCAGCTACGCATCTTCATAGCACAGCTACCTTGTGGCGGCGCATCTTTGTAGCGCAGCTACCCTGTGACAGCGCATCTTCGTAGCGCAGCTACCCATCTCCATAGCACATCTTACCGCACAGCTACATAGCGTAGCATCGGTGGAAACGGTCACACAGTTTCGTAGCTCAGCTTTTACATCCTCGCAGCACAGCTACATAGCGCATCTCTGGTGGAAAAGCAGCCATAACCAGCTAATTATTCACGCTGAACCAACTAATTTTCCCTTCCTCAACATTCCTTCCTATAACCTCTATAAAGTCTACTACTAACCTCGGCTTTCTGCATCTTGTTTTGTTCTTGAAGTCTGCTGAGTATATCCGCCATGTTGGTCTGGAGTACCATGCCTCCCATGACCAGCTCATCCAAGACCTGGTGTGCTGCGTCCGCGTGGAAGATCAGGTCCAGCTCGCAGACGTTCTCGAAGCATTTGTCTAGGGTTTCTACGAAGACCTGGAAAATGATGAGGAGAAATTGTGAATTATTGCTATTATGTTTTTTATTAAATAAATAAATAAAATAAATAAATTTATTCATAAATCTTTTACAAAGAAGGGTGTAGAAAGCCACAAAACAATACTTAATCATATATAGTAAAAATTAATGCCTACATAGAGATAGTGTATAACTAAATTATAATAAGTACAAAATATTGACATGAGAATTTAAAGTACATGTAGCGACCTGCCTGAACTAAGTTTATAAAAACTGGTTAAATATTAATGGTTGAGTGGCAGACAATGTGTTATGCTAAAGGTAACTAAAGAAACATGTAAGAATGATTGAAATATGTTCTCGAAATCACTATTATTATTAAATTTTCTTTATATTCACAGCTAATATAATTACAAGCATAAACCATTGCACAAAGAACTGCGAACCGCCTTCTGCATCCACCCATATTTAATATCGTCTCTCTAGTCTTTAAAACAAAATTTGCTGACATACTTCAATAGTCGTTAATACCATAAAGATGAATACTCTAGGTTTTATCAATTAGAGTTAGTCTAGGACGATGCCCATCTTTTCAATGTAAGTTATGGCCGTGGCTGACATTCGTATTACGTCTCTCTGTGACTTTTACCTCTCCACTTATTTGATGCTTGAATAGGTGGTGTGGCCCAGCCTGGGATAGTGCGAGAGCCGGCTGCAAAAATACCTACCTTATCGGCTACCCCAATAGGCTATGTATAGATCGTTAACCGACACCTAAACACGTATAAAAAATCAGGTCTGCCAGAGCCGATCCTGCCGGGTCATAGAAATAATCGAGATTTTTAGACGTAATTTTTTAGTAAAAATTACGTCATAAGATACCCGAATGAAAGTGCTGGCAGCAGTTAACCATTGATTAGTTATGTAAAAAAAAGTGGGTCTGCCATTGCGCACTTTGCCGGAAGTACTTGGCAGACCCCTAAAATATGCCCTTCTGAAACACTAAACCTACCTCATCGAGTACCCGGATGGGATCAACGCTAAATAATAACCAAGATGCCTCTGATAATGGATCAAAAGGTCTGCCAGATCTAAGCTTGCCGGAACTTAGTGTTCAAAGCATTTGAAGTTGATAGGGAGCATAATTTCACCTGAAGTCAAAATAACATTTAACATTTAAACTAACATTTTTAAACATTATTTTGTTTCTAATTTTATACAAATTTATGAATATTAAATATTTTTTATCAAAACATTAAATAAAAACAACAAGTGTAGAGGTAAAAGATGTACATTCAAAATTTAGCAACAATCACTACGAGTTCAATATCATGCTTACAATTTATAAACTTACAACTATCAAAACTTACTTCAAGTTGGCATTAAAATTACCTGAATTCTGTATATATGTAGGTTTAGGGAATTAAGTAGGCTTCCGAGTGTAGAACCTGTTATTGCGTAAGTCATCGTAGGAACGCCGAAAGGTAGTCAACGCCTAATCAACCTGACCACCACCAGGATCTTTCTCATCATCTCAGCCATAGGACGTCCACTGGCACATAGGCCTCCGCTTTAGATTTCCACATATATATAATATACCGGTTGGAAGCGATCTGCATCCAGCGTCTTCCGGCGACCTTTATAAGGTCGTCTTTCCATCTTGTTGGTGAACGTCCTACGCTGCGCTTGCTAGTCCGTGGTCTCCACTCTAGTGCCTTTTGACCCCATCGGCCATCTGCTCTGCGAGCAACATGGCCTGCCCATTGCCACTTCAGCTTGCTAATCCGGCGGGCTATATCGGTGACTTTAGTTCGTCTACGGATCTCCTCATTTCGGATTCGATCACGACTTTTGTCATCGAATCGACAAGACTTTTGTCTTGAGGCACTGAGGTATGTCGGACGAAAAGACATTGCGTAGTTTCCCGAACGCTGCCCAACCGAGTTGGATTCGGCGGTTGACCTCTTTCTTGAAGTTGGACCTACCAGCTAATTGGACTACTGTCTTGTCCTAAGTAGATAATAATGTTCAACAACTTCGAGTAGCGAGTTTCCAACAGAGACTGGGGTGGGCATGGCATTTGACATAATTTTCGTCTTGTCCATGTTCATTTTCAAGCCCAACCGTTGTGAAACTCGGTCGACGCTATCGAGCATCACGCTGAGTTCCTCCATCGACTTTGCCATGACTACGATGTAGTCGGCAAACCGAAGGTGAGTGATGTACTCGTATTTGCCGTTGATGTTGCTGCCAAGTCCTTGCCATTCCAGGAGCTTGAAGGCGTCTTCCATTGCGGCAGTAAACAGTTTCGGGGAGATAACGTCCTGTCTTACGCCTCTTGTCACTGGAATCGCCTTTGTGCTCTGCTCCTGTACTCGGACCGACATGGTGGCGTTATTATACAAGCACTTCACTTTAGAGCCTTGATTTCGCTGTATGGTCTCTTTAACACGATTCGTATTAAAGAGACGCAGATCGTGTCGCAAGGACTTAGATATAGGTCTATTGAGCCGCCTATATGACTTAACGTCATCGGAAGACTGCAACTGTAGCAAGCGTCGTTCAGCCATGAGGTTTAAGGTTTGCTCGGTCAATTTCTGAGGTCTATCTTTACGGTAGGGTCTAAAAAACATAGACCCTTCCGTGAGGACAGTTTCCGCTAGCCCGTCGTTGATCTCGTTCACTGAAACTACACACAAACACTCGTCTTTTTTTAATTTATACAGTTATCGTACCTACTCAGGTATTGACAGTAAATGGCTAGTCAACCTAACCATTAATGTTTAAACTTTGACCTGATTTCGGTGGACTAGAAAGATCCTGGTGGTGGTCAGGTTGATTAGGCGTTGACTACCTTTCGGCGTTCCTACGATGACTTACGCAATAACAGGTTCTACACTCGGAAGCCTACTTAATTCCCTAAACCTACATATACAGTGTGTCCGGGCACGAGTTAGCGATATTTGAAGGGGATATTCTAGGCTCATTTTCATCGACAAAAATGGTTTTAAAAAAATTCTTACTCCAATACTTCGCGAATGGCAGCCATTTTAATTTTTTAATCCGTCGACCTGGGGTGTGTACAATAAAATGCAAATATCTTGGAATCCAAGAGACCTACATTCATGAAAATGACTTTATTGCAAAGTTAAACGTTGAGGCTTATCAAAAACTTACGAAAGTTTTCTAAATAACATGTAAAAATAACCAAAAAACATGGGCAAACACGAAATTGTACACAAAAATTACTGAATAATTTCACATTTTTAACTCTAGCTCGATAAGTACCCCTGAATTTTGCTAGGGTTTTTGCATTAAATTAAAAGTGTTTGAGTCAGGCTATAAAATGATACCAAAATTATCACTCTACGTTAAGTATCTTAGGAGTTATTCTCACTTGAACATCACCCTTCCGTCTCGCCCCGCAGCAATAATTCATATAATAAAAAAAAAATGTACCATTTCAGTTTATGGATTATGGTGGTCAATAATGCCAGCTGATAAATATTCGTTGGAATGATTTAGCTCGCCCAAAGAATGCGACGCCTGTAATATTGGGGTACATGCGCTAAGGAAGGGCGATGTTCAAGTGAGAATAACTCCTAAGATACTTAACGTAGAGTGATAATTTTGATATCCTTTTATAGCCTGACTCAAACACTTTTAATTTAATGCAAAAACCCTGGCAAAATTCAGGGGTACATATCGAGCTAGAGTTAAAAATGTGAAATTATTCAGTAATTTTTGTGTACAATTTCGTGTTTGCCAATGTTTTTTGGTTATTTTTACATATTATTTAGAAAACTTTGGTAAGTTTTTGATAAGCCTCAACGTTTAACTTTGCAATAAAGTCATTTGCATGAATGTAGGTCTCTTGGATTTAAAGATATTTGAATTTTATTGTACACACCCCAGTTCGACAGATCAAAAAATTAAAATGGCTGCCATTCGCGAAGTTTTGGAGTAAGAATTTTTTTAAAAGCATTTTTGTCGATGAAAAAGAGCCTAGTATATCCCCTTCAAATATCGCTAACCCGTGCCCGGACACACTGTATACAGAATTCAGGTAATTTTAATGCCAACTTAAAGTAAGTTTTGATAGTTGTATGTATATAAATTGTAAGCATGATATTGAACTCGTAGTGATTGTTGCTAAATTTTGAATGTACATCTTTTACCTCTACACTTGTTGTTTTATTTAATGTTTTGATAAAAAATATTTAATATTCATAAATTTGTATAAAATTAGAAACAAAATAATGTTTAAAAATGTTATTTTAAATGTTAAATGTTATTTTGACTTCAGGTGAAATTATGCTCCCTATCAACTTCAAATGCTTTGAACACTAAGTTCCGGCAAGCTTAGACCTGGCAGACCTTTTGATCCATTATCAGAGGCATCTTGGTTATTATTTAGCGTTGGTCCCATCCGGGTACTCGATGAGGTAGGTTTAGTGTTTCAGAAGGGCATATTTTAGGGGTCTGCCAAGTACTTCCGGCAAAGTGCGCAATGGCAGACCCACTTTTTTTTACATAACTAATCAATGGTTAACTGCTGCCAGCACTTTCATTCGGGTATCTTATGACGTAATTTTTACTAAAAAATTACGTCAAAAAATCTCGATTATTTCTATGACCCGGCAGGATCGGCTCTGGCAGACCTGATTTTATCATGCAAGCCGCCTGCCAAGCGTGGGGACTATGCCAACCCCCTCCCTCATGATTGACAACAATAGCACACGGCCCCCCAGTCTCCGGCAGCTCCGCTATTCCTGGTCTGGGTAGCGGACCGGGTAATTGCGGGGCAGGGGGTGCTAAGAATCCCCGGCAGATGTCCCTCTACCACCCCCAACGGACTTTGCCCTGGCAACACACAACATCCGCACACTGAGGACCGATAAGAAGATTATCGAGCTGGAGGAAGAATTGAGCAAAATGCGATGGGATGTCTTGGGATTATCTGAAATCCGAAGAGAGGGTCAGGATACGATAGTTCTAGATTCCGGCAACATGCTCTTCTACCGGGAAGGAGACCGTAAATCCCAGGGTGGTGTTGGATTTCTCGTCCGCAGGTCCCTCCTCAACAACGTTATGAAAGTCGACAGTGTGTCGAGTAGGGTAGTATACCTTATACCTGAGTGTACACCTAAGTATCCGAATACCGGTTGGTTATTCTGAAATAACCAACCGGTATTCGTTGAAGGTCATACAGGTAGGTATATGCGCCGACCTCGACACATTCTGATGATGAAGTAGAGGCACTGTATGAGGAGATATCCGAGGCCATACATACCTCCGAAACATACTTCACCGTTGTTATGGGGACTTCAACGCGAAGGTGGGCGCACGGAATGGCGATGAGTTGAGAGTGGGGCCATTTGGGTATGGGCAGCGAAACCATAGGGGCCAGCGACTGGTCGTGAACTCCTTTTTCCGGAAGCGGCCATCCAGGAGGAGGACGTGGATAAGCCCCGATGGTACTACCAGAAATGAGATCGACTTCATCATGACGACCAAGAAGCGAATATTCAGTGATGTCTCTGTGATCGCCAAGGTAAAAACGGGTAGCGATCACCAAATCGTCAGAGGCACTTTGAATATTAATATGAAGCTTGAAAGGTCTCGTCTGGTGAAGTCTACGCTCCGACCTGGTCATAGATATACTGGTCCTGCCCACATCCAGACCCCCGAAGACTTTCAACTCGAACTGAACAATCGCTTCCAGTTAACCGAATGCGAAACTGTGGACGAGATTAACAATGGGTTGGTGGAAACTGTCCAAGCTGTGGGGCCCAAGACCTTTAAGACCCTGCGCCGCAATAAGCCTCAAAAGCTCTCGAACAGAACCATCAAGTTGATGCAAGACCGGACCAAGTGCGGCACGGATCAAAGAGGCAATCAAGCGGAACCAGGGCTCAAAAGTCTTCGCAAAGAATTTGTCTATTGGACAAAGCCTAATGACAAAGCTGAAGATTAACGACGGCTAGGTTTTACGGACAGTTAGGCTGCGTTTCCACTGAGGCGGAGCGGAGCGGAGCGGAGAACGATTCACCAATCACATGGTTTGAAATCCACATCTCTTCTCCACTCAAGCCGTGTGATTGGTGAATCGCCCTCCGCTCCGCTCCGCCTCAGTGGAAACGCAGCCTTACACACATCAAAACGATAACCCAGTGTTGGTACAGCTCGAGACGCAAGAGCTAAATTGACTCGACACTACACTGAGGATATCCCGGAAATTAGCTTGTACGAGATTAGAATGGCTCTTAAACAGCTCAAGAATAACAAGGCGTCTCGGGTGAGGACGGAATCACAACAGAACTTCTGAGAGTGGGTGGAAAACCGGTACTTCTAGACCTGAAGTTATTTAATTCCGTCATACTCGAAGGTACTACGCCAGAAGTATGGCACAGGAGTGTGGTTGTTCTTTTCTTCAAAAAGGGTGACAACACCTTGTTGAAGAACTACAGGCCAATCTCACTTCTGAGCCATGTATACAAGCTTGACTTCAGGTGAAATTATGCTTCCCTATCAACTTCAAATGCTTTGAACACTAAGTTCCGGCAAGCTTAGATCTGGCAGACCTTTTGATCCATTATCAGGGGCATCTTGGTTATTATTTAGCGTTGGTCCCATCCGGGTAGTCGATGAGGTAGGTTTAGTGTGTCAGAAGGGCATATTTTAGGGGTCTGCCAAGTACTTCCGGCAGGGTGCGCAATGGCAGACCCACTTTTTTTTACATAACTAATCAATGGTTAACCGCTGCCAGCACTTTCATTCGGGTATCTTATGACGTAATTTTTACCAAAAAATTACGTCAAAAAATATCGATTATTTCTATGACCCGGCAGGATCGGCTCTGGCAGACCTGATTTTTTTTACGTGTTTAAGTGTCGGTTAACGATCTAAATATAGCCTATTGGGGTAGCCGATAAGGTAGGTATTTTTGCAGCCGGCTCTCGCACCAGGAGAGTAGGAGAAGCCTATGTCCAGCAATGGACCGCGATAGGCTGACTTGAGACTATAATAAGAATTTTATAAATATAATAAGGAACTTCGTTCCAATACGCATTAACGCATGCGTCGCGAATTTTAAAGATTTTCTCCATCGACCACGACCTTCAGACCTCTGGAAAATACATGGGGTGAAACGTCACCTTGGGACGTTAGAAATGGATTGAGGAATGCGACGCAGTAGGTATGAACCTCGTCAGCTCGGATGGAAAGAGCGTCGGGTGTACTGAATCAAGAGGTTGCTGGTTCAAATCTTTTTTTCTTTCGAAAAGAAAATCTATACATCTACTCTACACATATAAATAAAATTGGAGTGTCTGTTTGTAACATTGAAATAACAGTTTTATAATACATGCATACGAAAATATACGAATATACATACGGTACATACACCAAAATATTTTTTTTTTAATGTTTGTCTGTCTGTCTGTTTGTAATGGCTAATCTCTGAAATGGCTGGGCCAATTTTGAGGGACTTCCATTGGCAGGTAGCTGATGTAATAAGGAGTAAAGTAGGCTAATTTTATTTTAGATAAATTCCTTTGTTTTAAAAAAAAAATACATTGTTGAGTTCCGAAATCCACGTGAACGAAGTCGCGGGTACAGCTAGTCTATGATAAGAACGCTCTTACCTGTATGAGGTCCAGTATGCCAAGCTCACTCTCTGAGGAATCCACACAGAACACAAAGTATAGCGTGGCATAGTGCCTGTAGATCAACTTGTAGTCTGAACCCCCTATTAGGCTGAAAAAATAGAAATAGTTTGTGATTAAAATGTCGTTCTAAAATACCCCTTTTTACCCGACTGCGCGACACAAAGGAGCATAATGTGTTTATCAATCTATGTATGTATGTGTGTGCCCATTCAAATTATACCAATCAAATCTTCCCAAGGGGCCCCGACTGTGAGTGTGAATGAGTGAATTCTAAACTACTGGGCTTGATTCTTTCTTTTTAGTTTTTATTTAAGTTAATTTTTTCACGTATTTTTATAATTAGTTTTTACGCAGTCGGGTTTTTTGTTTTTCTCTATTTATTTTTTTTAAATGGGTTTGCCTCAATCTAGTCTGGAAGCATAGATGGAGTGACTGCACACCAATGGAACACAGTAAAAGCTATTTGAAGTCTCTGGACTTTGACAGGAAGGTGGTCGCGATGCAGGAGGATCGGTTTTTTTTTTTTCTTTTTTTTTTATAGTGTTAAAATTATCAAATGTCCTCCCACCCAGGTCAGGACAGGAGGGACTTTCAGAATTGTACTGACTAAAAACTATGTTGTCCTGCAATAGCCCTTTGCGTTTCGGGATCACGGTCGCTCGTTGGTCCCGCGACCCCGGCAGGCTTTGGCCCTCTAAGGAGGAGCCCCGTCATTGCGCTGACACTCATTGAGGCGTGCGTGGAACACAACGCGCCGTCGACCCGGGCATGGTACATGGTCGCACAGCGAATCGCCCGTTACTCGCCGCCCGCATGCCCAAGCAGGCTGATCGGCCTCCTACAACAGTTGGATGGCTCAGTAGTCACCACAGGATACAGGTAGTGTGTGGTGATAGCCCAGTGTGGTCCGCTAGGAGGTGGATCTCACCTACCACAAAATATTCATCATCATCATCGCTAATGGTATCAAGGACGATGTAACATACCTTCCTCCCTCAAGAAAATTGCACACATTGTCATCCCGTTTTGACACCAGTTGGAATGTCTCCTTTATTATCTGTTGCTGCATGTCTTCATTCTGGAACAAGCAAAGAAGCAGTTAGCATAATAATTAATAAATAAGATAGATTATCAAAAAATATTTAACAGGTATATTTTCTTTCATGTCAGTTAAAAATTGAGGAAGATACAAGTGTTTTAAAATTGGCAAAACGTCACAAGCAAGTACTTGCTTTGCTTTGCTTTTGCTTAGTACTTGCTTTTGACGTCACAAGCCCCCACTTGAATTTTTATAAAAATGATGTTTTTGTTTTTTTAAATTGATTTTACTTTCTTAGGAAATCTGCTATCTGATATCTTGTAAACACACACATAATAATTGACACTTTTTGGTGGCAACAGCAGTGTAAATATGGATTTTTAAATATAATTATGTTAATTTATGTAAAGTAAGTTTGGGCCGTGTGTTTTAGTTTTATTTTAAGAGAGTGGCATAGTTACTTTTATTGATATTTTAGCTTAAAGATGACTTGCAAAAGAAAAATTTGTTTAATTAATAATTTATGTGTATTTTTTTGTTGAGTAGAGTATTTATATTTTTTTTTGTTTGATAAGATTTTTCAATTTTTTTTTGATCATGATAAAATCATCAAATGATTCCTCACAGCCAGGTCAGGGCGGGAGAGACTGTCAGACTTGAACTGACAAAAAACCACGATGTCCTTCAATTAAATAGCCCTTTACATTCTGGGGTCACGGTAGCTTGTTAGTCCTGCAACTCCGGAAGCTTTTTAAAGTTAGCTTGATGAGCAGAAACAGCTACTGTGATATGAAGCAATTGCATGAAGCTGATATTTCTGAGCAACTCCTTTTTGAGGTGGAAAATCATCAGTCCCGACAGACACAGGGACTGTCAGACTTTCTCCTACTCCCTCTCATATACAGGAAGCCAAGGTCCCAGCAATGGGAACGCTATAATAATATAATTATAATGCTTATAATTTAATTGTATCTTATTGTATAGTTTTATTGTATTGTTTTGTGGTAATGTAATAATTATATTTGTGATAGTCCCTAATATAGAATAAGTTTCTGTTTTACTAACAAATATTTGAGTCCTGGATACTTGATGAAATAAATGATTTATATATATAATGCAGATTATGCTTGCTTGGAGACAGAACAGCACTAGAATTCAGTAATAAACTGATGGGCCACTTCAGGCCATGACTGTTTACCGGTTTCAAAGGCAAAAAGTAGATTACAGAATACCGTTAAATGTTTGCTCTTGTGCGATAAAACGGGAAAAGATAAGCTGAAATTATTTACCTAAACTTATTACATGTTAAATATGTAATATCGATAGTATGAAAACCAGTTCCGTTGATCCATTGTTTAAAAAAAGCTGGGCCATAACTTAAGCGTATAAAATACACATTCCTTTGCACACAAAATAGAAGAGATTGAAAAAAAAAAATTTCACTCACAAAGTATTGGTAGAATTTCGATAGCCTCGGCTTCCCATGATTATTGAACACTAATATAGCCTTAATCATTGTGCTAATTAACTACAAACTTAAATTACTACTATATTTTCATTTATTTAATTGATAAATCGACTGTAATCCAATCATGAGTGAAAATTATCGATTGTTTGGTTTGGACAGTGACGGAAACAATTTCGTTCGGAAATCGAAACAAAACACGCGACAGTCAAATGTCAGAACATAGATAAAAAATAATTAGCGCGTTCCAGATCCGCGTTAAATAATCTAAATTGGCCAAGAGCTGTGGCCAAAAGGCTTATGCCGGCTCCTGGGCTCCACATTAGTGCCGTGAACCCCGTGAACAGGCGCGAACGAAGAATGTGGATGGTTTTCGTGGGGTTCACGCGCATTCGCGCCTGTTCCCCGATTAGTGTCGGTATTTTGCCCCGCGACAAAGGGTTCGCGCCCTTCGCGCGTCGTTCTCGCGTATGTACACATACAATTCACGGCCCCGTGAACTTAATTAATTTACTATATTCTGAATGTAATTCTGATAACTCCTTCTCGATAGAAAGTCTGTAATGAATTTTAAATAATTAATAAAGACAGTTTTAATCATACCTATACCTACTAAGTAAATTCAGCATACAAAGTTATTGCAGCAGCAGCTTCTACGTCCATTTCGTGGCAGGTTTCACGAACAACTGAGTCTCAGTCGTTCGTGAAACCTGCCGCCTGAGTCACAGAGAGCATCCCGATAATGTGGAGGGCAATTCCGGGCAATTCAAGGGCGTGAATTCACGGCGAGAATTGGCGGCGTGAATTCACGGCACTAATGTGGAGCCGCCACTCGATGCATACATATGCATAAATTTGGCAATAAAATGTAACGACATAATCTCAGTCGTTCGTGAAACCTGCCGCCTCAGTCACAGAGAGCATCCCGATAATGTAGAGGGCAAGGCTTGTGCCGTGAATTCACGGCGAGAATTCGCGGCGTGAATTCACGGCACTAATGTGGAGCCGCCACTCGATGCATATTACATACATACATTTAGCAATAAAATGTAGATTTTGAATTGTGAATAAATTCTAATTAAAACAATACCACTAATGATAAATTCTATTCTAAAAATCATTAAGGAAAAAGTGGAACTTACCATATCAGCCAGCATCCCAAATATGAGAAAAATAAATAATTTTGGGAATTTGTTCATTAAAAATATGTGATATTGGATTGTAGGGTAGTTAATTTTTACTTTGTCATTCTATTTCAACTACCAAGCATTCGTTTAATTTAATCATGTGCTCAGTGTTCAGCAGTCTTATTAGTGCCGCGCACTGAGCTGCATCTCGCCAGATGCTAGCCAGCTCTTAACTCTTATTTAATGTGTTGTGTGGTACAGGTTAATAAGATAATTAATAATTTATTTCTTAATTATTCTTTTAAGTTTTTTTCTCACTCACTCTGTGTTTGTTGACCTACTATAATTTAGTAGAAAATATTAGTAGAATTTATTAAACGAAACCTTAGACTGGCAACACTCGAAACTCGCGAACGCGTTGTGCTGTCGGCAGTAACCCGCGAGTGTCACAATAAAAAAAACGCAAAAACTGAATGATTATTGTGTGAAATAAACATTTATTGTTAACTTTCAAGTTTTGTACAGTGTGTAATGTTTGGTGGAAGCCTATTTGCGGTCCGCGGATGCTTCTACAACGAGATACAGGTCAGTGTAACTGAAGATGGACATGGTATATTTTGTTGTCTTTATTTGGGTGTTCGGAGGTTTCTCGCGGTGTCGTGTGGCTTATTATGATTCTCTGTATCTTTAAGACTAAATTTCGGACCTTATGTATGAATAGAAACTGTGAGGTATGTAGAAAAAATCGGTATAAATATGGTATGATCAATTTGTAAGTCTCCAGAGTAAATTTGGAAAGTGCAACTATCGGTCTGCGCGTAGTTATTAAAACTTGATTGTTGCTGTTGCCGCTACCCTTTCGAACGCCGGTAGAAGGTTAGATCGCTGAAAAATGTGCGCTTTCATAAAAGCGTGAAGGATTTTCATGTTGATAGGAATTTGTGAGAATTAAAACATTTTTGTTGCTTGGAATGTTTGGTGTTTTCGTGGAGATATTTCTTGAACGTGCCTAAATTTATTTACGTTCAATTATGCATTGAGATATTATGTATACTAATTAGGCAGTAGTTTTCATCAAACAAATGATAAATAATATAGGTATATGTTTATTATCATTTCAATGGGTACAAAAGTAAAATAAATTACCATTATTTTTAAGATTATTAAAAAATTGATAACACTGCCCTTTATGAGACTAGAAATGTAGGTTATGTCAATATTTACAATTAAATAAACTATTTGAATAGTTTTAATTTAAGACATTATTTCTTAGTAGGTATCACAAAATGTTAAAATTCTAAGCCTCTCTCCTTACTAATCACATTGAGGTATTAGTTAAAAAATAATAAAATATGCACTTGTAGATTGATTGCTAGCTTACATCAAATTGGCAATTTTTTCACTCAGTTTCAAAATTGTTTTAAAACTGAGTGAAAGAACTGCAAAACTATAACAGCTGACTGAAAAACTCACAAATTCATCATCTGTCTATCATATAGAACCTATTTTTTATTGTCTATGACTGTGCTCCTGGCCTCTATCTAGCTCCGAATCAAAGATGAGACCTAAGATCTAGCAATAATCTGGACACCCACTGCAATAGTTATTCAAAGTGGAGCTCCAAATGCTGGGCTAGAAATCCTATGGGGCATGCCCAATAGGAGGCTTAAAACAGATAAATAAAAAAGAATATAAAATCAATTGCTGTTTGTTAGTCTCGCCGAAAATTGAGAATGTCTGGACCAATTTGGTTAGTGCGTTAGTGGCTCCCTTTTCCGTATTTGGACTCGTAGCCAGATTTGGCTAATTTTAATTTTGGAAGTCCAGGAAATGTTTAAAATGTGCAGATATATGATTAAAATTTATTGAAATGAAATGACGTCCTTTTCCAACTATGTTTGGATCTACTTCCAGTTGAACCAGATGCAGTTGAATACCAGAATTTCACATAGAGCAATGACAATAAAATTCTCTTTGACATAGAGTAATTAATCTATTAGAATCTTGAAAACATGCTAAAATAAACATGATCTAATACTGCACTATTATCAACACAAACATTAATGGTTGAGAATATTACTATTACAGTAAGGCTCTTCAAAACAATAATAGTAATCAATCTAACTTTTCATTGATTGCAACACTACTGTGTGACATGGAATGCGGTTGCGGTGACCACACTAACTAGAAATGCTGTTAATTTTTATGTTTATAAAAAAAATGTTCTTACTACAAAAAGTTAAACATCTGCAGCTAAACACTTGTCTAGAAAAACTATAAACGTCAAAAGGACATTTATTTCGCATTGATAGAAGAGTAGTTTTGCAGGTACATTCGGCCAATGTAATCTCTTACCACCCTAAAAACTATTCCCTTATGCAGCGCTCGGCCGCTATAGAAGCAGTTATGTACAAGCATCAGCCAATAGCAGTAGATAGGACAAGTTGACGCGTAAATGAATTGTAAAAAGTATAACTTACGTAAAAAATTACTAATTTCTCTTTCTTTGTTCTTTTCGTAAAAAGGGTCAGCGCTGACATCTGTGATCATTGTTAAAAATCACAGATGTGCCAGTTTTTTTTTTGAACTTCACTATTTTTACCCAGATGTTATGCAAGTTTACTTATCTTCCGTTATTTTTTCATAGTAACAGCTATTGGTCCCATCTTTCTTGTTTTGTTTTGACTACTACTGGTTCTCACAAAAAAGGGCGGTTCGCAGATATGGTCATCGGTGCAAGCGATTTTGGTTTAAGAATATAAAGAGACTATGTTGGCCGATACACAGTACCAATGATATTATAAAGTCATAGATATGTTATCACGTACAAAAACAACGGAAAAAAGTGTTCCGAGCACACATACACACTTTTTATTTACACACATTACATTTCACGACAAGTAAAAAGGATAGCTTGACAAAACCAATAAGAAAAAAAGTGACAGCTAGATCGCCACGCGTCATCAATCCCCCCGCACGTCAGCGTCTCCTCTCACTCGCACCCGTGCTCGCACTCTTTCTTTTACGAAGCCATATTTATAAAAACGTAATGTTATAATTGTGAAAATATTAAAGATAAATAGTATATTTACGAATGTTATGTGATTCCTTGACTTTTAGAAGTCTTGCATGTTTAATTTGTACAATATCTCATCACACACGACGGCATTTTCGGTAGTTTTGAGTCACTTTTACTTTTGATTCAGTCTGTGGTACGTGAAGTGCCGCTGGCAACGTCGCACTGAGATCAAGATGTGTGAATCAGCCTCATTTGAGCGCATACGTTATTGAGCGCGTATGACGTATCTACACCTTTTTACTTATAATATCATTGCACAGTACAGTTTTTTTAGACAAGCATTCAACAAATGTTTATCTTTTTGTGGGAAAACGGTAAATGTTCATTAATAAACATCCATAATCATGGATGTTTATTAATCAATCAATTTTATTAAGCATTTCTCATTAAGTAATGTGACCCCAGTATAAAAGTATTTTAAAGTGTTTGCAATTTTTCATTTTTTTTTTAAATTATTTAAGATTTAAGTAGTCAGTTTTTTGCGTCTAACTTAGAACAGCTGTCATAAAATACTAGTTTTATCTAGATATTTAATGCAACATGTAAATTACAAATACATGTAACAAATGTCATACATTGTAAACATTTGTCTACAGCATAGAATAATAATAGTACCTGCAGTATTGGACAAGTGAGCAATACGCTTTTTTTTAAAAATAGAATTATGTGTTCTATTGATTTTGGCGTTTACCTTGCCATTTGAATTTATACTTGATTTTGGCGGCAAATATGCGCATAATATTTTCCCTATCGAGTTTTATTTAAAAACAAGTCTGTAAACTTTTTTCCATTTCCTGTTTATCAGACCATAGTTTTTTGGTTGGCGCAGTGACTGATTAATCGTCTGTTGGATTGTGTGTCGCGGGTTCGATTAGCACACGTAAATAATATTTGTAGCCTGTAGTAAATATAATATGCCCACAGGCATGTCCGTCCATGTAGTAAATTTCCCTCCTTCTTGATCAATCATCATCATTACTATACTTCTAAAGGTAAAATTATTTTTTAGTCTTACCATTCAAAACCATAGCCTTCATTTTTGCTTCACCATAGTCTATAGACATCTAAAAAATGGTGAAAATAGGTCAATGTAAAAAAAATAAACTAAAACATCATATTTTTTGGACCTTGTACCATTTTTTACCATATTTTTTTCGTCATGGCAATATTAACCACACTTTTTCTGTACTGCTTCGCCAGTCGCCACTAAAGGTAACATTGTGTAAGGTCAGTGCTACTGCTAACCCATTTGTTATGCCAATGCTACTTTATCAGGTCAATAACCAAGGCTCCACGCAACCACCTGCTTCTAAATCATTAGGGCGTGGTTACAACAGACGGGTTGCGGGGTCGTAACCCTAAGCCCTCCGTACACTAGGCGACGCAAGTCTCTGATACCTTACGACTTTGTTCCCAGATCGAAAAATCCGGAAATTCCGGAGCAAATTCCGGACATCGGATGAAATTTCCGGATTTCTTTGCAATAAATCGTGCATGTGTAAAGCGAAACAAATTTTTGAATTTTTATTTTTACTATTTATTGATTTGTTAAGGTTTTTATTTTCAATTGTAGTAATTCCTGGCGGCTTAGGATTCCCCCCGCATTCCGGACAAAGCACTATATTACCGGACATGTCCGGAAAATTCCGGACGTATGGCAACCCTATCTTTGAGGCGCGCGTAGATTAACGACCCCAACTTATATACTTCAATTGAAATAATAACATTGGTAAAGTTAATATCCCTATCATCTACCTAGCCTTTTCCAAACTATAGGTACTTACTGGGGTAGGCTTCGAGTCGAACCAGATGCAGTTGAATATCAGTATTTTACATGAAGCGACTGCCTGTCAGACCTCCACCACCCAGTAACTAGGTAATACGATACCCCATGGTAAGACTGTTTGTCAGAATTTAGAGCTTCTGACTAATAGTAACGACTGTCAAAGATCTACAAATAAAATCCGACAACAACGGCTTGACGTGCTTTCCGAGGCACGGAGGAAACTCGCTATGAGATATGGTCATCCACAGACTAACCTCGTCAAGCGCTGCTTAACCCGGAAGATCGCTCTGTAATTATTTTGCCACGAGCTCCTCACTTTACTTAGGAAATGGTTCCTAGTCGAAGTCCAAAAAGAAAAAAAAAAGTGATTGCATTTTTCTTATTGCCTCCGGTGCCTTTTCACACCCTTAAATATTTTGCCAAAGACCACACAAATTGATACCAGTATCATCTATGCAATATGATACCAAGCATAAAATTATACACCAGCACATGCGCTCGTATATAAATACATCATATATTATATCCAAAGCCGACCCACACGCTCATTGTGTGGACATAACGACCGTCGGCAATTGTTGTAACGAGTCCTCGTTACGTTAACGACGATCCGTTTTATCGTTACATGATGGTAGATGGACAAGCGTTGTGTAATATGTAATTGAAGTGGAATACTTTTGGTATTTCATGTGCTTTGTATGTTGTGAATCGTGGCTATGGGTATTTTTTATACCATAAAGGTGACAAACAACCATACAGCCCGCCTGATGGTCACCGTAGCATAAGGACGCCAGTAACAATCAGTTGCCGATTTTGCAAATTTTAACGCCCTTGAGCACAGATTCTCTGCTTTGAGGTTTTGAAAGTGTTAACTAAGGCCGAGACTCCACCAAAGCTGTGCGAATCGAGATGTGCCTCGAACAACCAATAGAATTGCGTTGCCGGAGTCGTGCCGGAGTGGAGCTGTGTCAATAACGCAATTCTATTGGTTGTTCAAAACACGTCTCGACTCGCACAGCTTTGGTGGAGTCTCGGCCTAAGTGGGAAAGAACGTTGTGCACAAGTTGCACAACAATTAAAAGGACTATATTAACGATGAAATGTGTTCACACCGTAGATCCTTCATCTGTTAGCACAACAATCCTTCAAGAAGAACTTGGATTGCCCGCGTCGCTGGACTTATGAAAGTTAGTGGTCGCCAGCCAGTCGACCCTGAAAGTCTGCCTATCACTAAGTGTGACAAGAATGTTAACATCTTTCCTCTCGCTTTCATGCAATCTGTGTTAGTGTCTGTGGCAGAGCTGAAGTACAGGAAGTCTGGGAAGCGCGTGCCATTTGATTTGACGAAAGAGCGCGCGCTGGATAAACTGGCCGTCAGATGCTAGCAACTAGCAACTCTTGCCGTAATGTCTGGAAAACTATCTATTGTCTCAAAGTCAATGTCGAATTCGTCATGCTTATCATACCATCATATACGACTAATGTACTTAAGCCTCTCTCGTTTTTGCTTACAATATTTTTCCTCACATTTCTTCTTTGCTCCGGATCGATAAACTGTGGCATTCTGTTATGACTAGGGTATCGAACCGGGAAATCCCGGTCCCGAAAATCCCGGGATTTCCCGGTTCTTGAAGTATAATTTAAGTCCCGGGAAGTGAAACAGAGAACCGGGAAATTCGGGATTTTCGGGACTCAGAAAAACAGTATAAATAATTTGTTTAAACTTGTCAATTCTTTTATAGAACAAAAGAATCAAATTGGATGTAAGGTATTTAATTTACTTCGTCGTTATATACGGGATAACATGTTCAGATACAGGTGTGGTTGACAGAGAAGGTTATATCTCAAAAGCCTTTGACAGGGTCTCGAGAGAAAAAGCTTTCTTGCTTTTGGTATCCCAGTTGATTTTTGTAGCTGGATATCAGACTTTCTTAGTAAACGATCAATCAGAGTAGTCGTTGATGACTGATCCTTTGAGCTTCTGGTTATTGACTCTGGAGTTCAACAGTTACCTGTTTTCTTTGCAACTCTTATTTTGCTGCACATTTCTTACCCACTTCAGCCTGGTATTGTTGGATAGGTAGATAACAGTACTGTTTCAGTGACATACTTGCCCACTGCAAAATCCAGTGGAGATGAAGTTCATTGCTTCAGAGACACCATGGTAGAGCGAACAGATTTGATACTTAGTATCCCAGTGACCGAACAAGAAACTTCTTTCTTTTAACGCCATCAACGTACAGGCGTATATTTCCTTAGTGAAGTAGGAGTAAATCGAAACTACTTCTTTTATAGAGTAATTTGGACCAACTCATATTTTTCCTGTTTCTGTAACTGATGACCTTGAGCTTCTGGGCATGGAGCTGACATCCAGTGTCAACTTTGACGTGGGCATCCTAAATAGAGTGAAGCGATACCTTACACCTGGATAGACTATGTGCAAGCCCATTTCTGCATAAGGTGATTGCGTCGTAGTAGCCCGCGAAATTCAAATTTTCTTATGTTTTTTCTTATGCTACTGCTCCACCTGCATCCTAAACGCGTATATTAGTACGTTAATTTAGGCGTTACGTAAATGTGGCCAACGTTTTAATGTGTTAAATTACAAACGGCATTACTAATGGCATTAAACGTTAAGCGATAGCTCGGGTGTCGGTTTTTTGGACACATCAAAGAGTTTTAGCGCGTAGTTCAGCGCGCTAAGCGATGTTGGCTACATTAACGCCGTCTCATTCTGCGGGACGCGCGCGCACAGCAAGGACGAATGTACTTTGTTTTAGGCGGGAATTGCATTTACGAGAACGACAATGGAGTGGTCGAATGAGAAAGCTTTAGAGTTTTTAGAACTTTTTCAATCAGAGCCGTGCCTTTGGAATCCAAAGCTGCAATCACATAATAAGAATCGCTCGGCAGTTAGTGATGCGTGGCTATCCGATGCGTGGTTATCCGGTCTAAAATGCATAAAATAATTTATGACGCTCATTGTTGCAACTAGTGTAACTGCTTCAAGCTCCATTGTGTGTCTTACTTTAACCTCCATTTTGACGCGTGACTTCTCGAAGAATTAACTCTTAACGGCATAGTAACCTAAATGTAGCCAACGCGCATTTTTAACGCCTTAATTAACAAGTAGTTGGCCATTATCATTAACGTTAACGCTAACCCAGGTGGAGCAGTAGCATTACGGAGTATTGCAGCAACCTTACTCAACTTAATCATTGGGATGGCTCAGATAAATACAACTTACTGTACTAGACCTAGGGGAACGCAGAGCTTCTTAGACTAATTGGCAACGTGAAACTGGTGGATGGTTACTCTACAGCTTAGCTCATCTCATCGACGCAAGCTTACCCTCTTTTCGTTTTTTTTTATTGGGTTTGCTCGTGGCTAAGATGAGACCTAAAATAGGTCGAACTCATGAATTCTACAACCTCTTTTCACCGGCCTACTTGCATTACATCTAATGTCCAGTATTGGACATCTAGATGAACTGCAAGTTTCCATCCATTTAAATTATTATAGTTAGTACAGTTGGAGTGAATAGATTTGCCACCTCTGAATAGAAAAGAAACCCATGTCCATGAGGCCGACGAATAAGTTGGTTGTATGATTTTAATCAGAATAAATACTATGCCCTAAAGTAATGTTATTATTTTCATTGTTTTCTAATGCGATGGAAATAATAATTTTTGTCCCGAAAGTCCCGAAAATCCCGGGATTTCCCGGTTCCTTGGACGCCTGTCCCGAAAATCCCGGGACTTCCAACAAGGACCGGTTCTCGATTCCCTAGTTATGACTATGCATAGTTTATTATGTGTACATAATATATGTAGTTCATACATACATATTGATTCGATTTGTCATTGGAGTGAAGAAATAGAAATGTTAATGTTTGTTTAACTTGACATGGATGATGGAAGGTCTACCTCGAACATGCTTTGAAATCAAATCAAATCAAATCATTTTATTTGTGTAACATAGGTAGTAATTAATACAGTTCTTAAACTTAGTTCTTAGAGCGCTATGTTATGCCAAGAGGCGTACAAATATGGTTGCATGCGAATTGTGACAAGATTAGAATAAGGATAATTATAATTATTTATCATGCAAAAGCTAAATTAGAATGTCAAAAAATTAAATGTCACAATTGGAATAATTTGTCAATATTTATCAAAATTTGAATACTTCGATCAATAATAGTATTTTGACTATGGACTTTATACTGATACTGCTAGCCTGGATCATCCCACCGGGCAAAGGCCACTCCGCATACCTTTCAGTTTCTTTGATCCAGCGACAAAGTAGACTACTGGTCTTTTCAAGCTAGTCTCGCCATCTGTTTTGAGGTCAGCCGCAACTCTTTCTGGCTGTGTCAGGGCTCCATACTTTATGGCTTATTAAATAAGAGCACATGGCTGGAACTCCACCAATTTGGAGACAGAAAAATGGAGTGGTGACATGGGAAGTGACCAATCACAGCCATTGAAATCTACGTCGCGTCTCCTCTTGTTGCTTGAATCTTTGTGTCACTCCGTCTGTCTCAATTTTGTTGGAATCTGGGCCAAAGCCGCTGGTACCAGCTATCATTTATTTTTGACAGTCCTTATTGGTATTCAGGAACTCGACAGTCTGACATCCATTCTCTCAGTGGATATGGAGTTAGAAACTGCTGGATTTTGGAGGTCAGAAAGGCAGTCGCTCCAAGTATCAGCTGCTTCCATTTAGACTGGAAGCGAGTCCCAACATAGTAGGGAAACGTCAAGACAAATAATGGTTTCTTATACTCATCAACTATTCAGCCTTGAGCTGGAACGACTAAGGCCAGTCTATCCAGTTACAATTAAAGCAAATTTATGCAGAGAAGACTGCTATTTGACTTGTATTCTCCTGCCCTTATCGCAAATCATTTTTGCCGTCGAAGCATGTCCTTTTCTTCCATAATCTTACTGGTCATTACAGCTGTTACCTCATTACTAACCATATCATCCTTCACACAATCCATCCATCGTTTCTTTGGTCTTCTGCTCTGATAGCCATCCATACATTAATGCTCACAACTTTTCTCATGACAGCAAATGACCCACAAAAAATCTAAAGGTCCTTTTTAAGTATGCTCCAATTCCCAGGAAAGCTGTCCCTACATTCCTTATTACATGTTTAAAAGGTGTTCTGCCTTTGTGTATATAGGAGAGGGGTCGCCACAACAATACCTTTTGGGTGACGCTTTTATGCTTTCTTCCGGGAATAGCCAAATGTTTGTCATAACAAAGACCCTGTAGTTTGCGTTGTGGTGCTCTCAAAAGAGAAATAATCATAGTCATTTATTTAAATCCTACTAATATTATAAAGGCGAAAGTTTGTAAGTATGGATGTATGGATGTATGGATGTTTGTTACTCTTTCACGCAAAAACCACTGAACGGATTTGGCTAAAATTTGGTATACAGATAGTTTATAACCTGGATTAACACATAGGATAGTTTTTATCCCGATTTTATGTTCCCGTGGGATAATTTTCGAGTTGCAGCGGGTGAAACCGCTGGCAACAGCTAGTTGGTTAATAAATTTGCAATTTTTGGGTCTACACATTTCATCTTTTTTTATGAAAGCTTCGCGTTTGACATAGTGGTCAAACGAGAAGCTTTCATAGTAAGCGAAGATGTTGTCGACGGTGAAGCACGTTTGCCTAGAAGTAACCTTGAATAGGTTACTTCTCTTGACTTGAAGACCTTAACGTTAATAACTGGTTGACCGAGCTTTGCTCGGTTTTTAATATATCTATATCTTGGGAACCGAGCTTTTCTCTAAATCGATTCCTTGAGCCGAAAAACCCCTAATCTGTAACTTTCATGAAAATCCTTGGAGCCGTTCCGAGATCCTGATTATATATATGTCGGATCCGGTCAATAGTACGGACAGCAAACGAATCGTAAGCGCGCCATTTTGAGTATCACGTGGTCTGCGCGCGCTTATACAGAGTCGTGATGTTTCATCGGGGCGGCGAGGAGCGCATTCAGTGCCCGACCGCAGCAGTGTGAAGACATCCCGAAACTGTACTCGATTCGTTGTGCCCAGTATAAGTGTAGTGAGTGATTAAATTAAATTGTGTTTGATTTAACTTGTGATTTAAAATTAAAATAACCAAGTGAACTGCACCCAGTGTATTTTCATTGCACGAGACCCAAACTGCCCACATGATGCCTGAATCTGACGGAACAATACCGGTGGCTCCGACATATAGATATGACGGCGCGCGACAATTTAGTTGATTTATTGTAACATTTTTTATAAGTTGTAGTCGATTATTTTTAATCTGTGGTGTAAGAATTATTTCTTTATTGGTACTTTTAACTTAGAGCGGGTAACACCGAATGGAGTTGTAAGTGTCATGGCGGCGGTGACGCGCACTTTTGAGGCGACGGTCAGCCGAGCTACCATGAACAAACCCATTGGCTCTAAAGTTTAATTATTTTCTCTCCGTTATTTAATCAGTAATTATTATTGTAATCATTAGTTATTTTGGTGAAGTTTTGTTGAAATATTAAAAGTTAAATTAAGTGAGATATTTTGTGAATATTATTTTTCAACTACCTGCAACTACACGCCCATAATGGAGGACCAACTGATGACGGAGAAACAGCGACACGTGGTGTCTCAGCCGCTCGACCCTCCGTCATCAGAAGTGGGATTCATGGATCGTCGCAGGAACAGTCCACAGGTCAGAATATTGATTCGTTTCCAAGTGCTAGTGAAAATTAATAACCGTTGGAAATTGTTATTTGAAATGCAACAAAGTCATATGAGAGAATTGATTCGCGCGGTTATAAAACCTAGTTCAGAAGATTTTATGCTAGCACTACCTGAATTTGATCCCGAGTCTCAAGATAGTGATGCCAGAGCATAGTGCATTACCTTCGATTTATGCTTGCAAGAATAACTAATTTCTAGCAGTAGGCTGTTTATTACAATGAGTAAAGCCCTCAAAGGCTCGGCAGCTTCATGGCTAGCTCAAAATACTTTTCCTGGAATAGCGTGGCCTCAATGAAGTTTATTAATTAACGAAAATTAGTAAAATGAATTAGCGTTGAAACTCTTGCTGCAATATTATGCAGGCTGTTTGTTTAGTGAAAGTCCTGAGGAAGGAGAACGCTTGTCAAACCGATTTCTGAGCACTTTACTTAGTCAGTGGAACAACTATTCAACTGAAAACAAAGCAATCGCTGTAACTATGGCATGCAGCAAAAATAGAGCCACGGCTTCAACGGTTGTCTTTTACTGAAGGGATTGATACTGGAGTTAAACTACTACAAGAAATTATGGCTTTTACGTACTGAAAAAAGAGGACCTCCAATGCAGGACAAATTAAATTCACCTGCCGACGCCAAGGAGCCAAAGTTGGACCAATCAAGAAGATGCTACAGCTGTGGATAATCTGGTCATGTAGAAAATGAATGCTTTACTATACTTGTTCTCGCGATCCATCTGCTAACCCTCAATCTAAGTTTTCAGAAAATAATGGATCGCAACCAGCCAAAGATAATGTCTCAAGGAAGCTGAGAGACCTGCTTCGTCTGTGGCGAACCCGGTCACATCGCCATACGCTGTCCAAAGAAGGAGACTGACTACGGGAGCAGCCGAGTTGAGAAGCGAGTGTTTATCTGCACCATTAAGCCAGCTACAGAGCTACTCTCTACCGAATCCGGTGAGTCGTTTTCATTTTGTTTTGATTCCGGTACTGTGTGCTCTTTGATCCGGGAAAGTTTAGCTAGTAGTTTCCCTGATAAATGACAGCAAAATGCTGTTACGTTTTCAGGCATAGCCCAATCTAGTTTACAATGCAATTTTAAAATACTGTCCACAGTTATGATACAGTGTTACTCGTTACAGTTATTATTTCATGTCTTACCTGAGTATTGTATTTCCACTGCCGTTATGATAGGATAGGACTTACTAGCATTGAAATTTTCAGTTGAAATTTCTGAAAAATCTTTGTTGCTTATTGAATAACATTAAAATAGGTGCTATTTGTGATGTAGGCTCTGAAGTAAAAGACTTTGATAGTGTGAATAGTGATATTCCCTATGGAAAAAGAGAATAATTAACTTCTTTACTCGAAAATTACGAACATTTTTTTGTAGAAGGCGCTCCTATAAGTAGGGTTAGTACAGGAAAATTAGAAATAAGATTGATTGATCCCAATCGCACTGTACAACACCGTCCATACCGGCTTAGTTGTGATGAAAGATAAGTAGTGCGCTCTAAGATAAAAGAACTTCTAAATGCTGGTGTCATTCGTGAAAGTTTCTCACCTTTTCTGCTCCCTATCTTTCTGGTCAAAAAGAGAGACGGATCTAACTGTCTTTGCGTAGACTACCGTGAGCTTAACAGCAACACAGTTCCCGATCGTTATCCATTGCCTTTAAAATCTGATCAAAAGCAACTTTTGGTAGGAGCAAATTATTTCACATCTCTTGATAATTATGGTAAGTGGTTTCCACGAAATTAAATAAAACAAACCAAGTAAAGGAAAAGTCAGTGGAGCGTGCTGTTTTTCGTAAGGACGAAACAAGTGGTAATTTGAATTTTTGGCAATGCTTTTCTTCTAACGCCTGAATTCTTGGATACGCGATGTGCTCTGGTAGAGACTAGCCTAGAGACCATAGAGTTGTGTCGATCTGGTCATTCTTTAGTAACACGTTAAGACAAACAGAGGTTTGTTTGTGGGGCTAAATGTTAGCTACAGGACATCAATAAAACTCCAGCTTTTGGATTATTAGATTTTTGGTTAATGATAATTGGATTGAATAATTGATTGGTTATTTGTTTAATCTGACGCTCATCTTTTGATCTGGAACTCAATACTTACGGCTATATTCGTAAAGAAATAACGAAAGGTCATTACGATAAGGTTTGTTTTTGGTTTATTCATCCGCCCCATCGGTGTACCAACGTGCGATGAATAAAAGCTCTAGGAGTTTTGAAGGAGTCATTTGCTGTATTTCGCTACCGTTAGATCTTGAAAGCATTAACAGACGCTGGTTTCTCTTTCAACATAGAGAAATGAACTTTTCTCAAAACTGAAGTAGAGTTCTTAGGGTACCACGTAGCCGCTGGCAAAATACGATCAAATCCGCGTAATATTAGAGCACTGACAGTACTAGCACCTCCCCAAACGGGTACTCAACTACGTCAATTTATAGGCTTAGCTTCGTACTTTTGATAATTTGTACCATGTTTCTCTCAAAACACCTGCCCTCTTTATAGATTTACTTCATGTAAAGGCAAAATACAGTGGAAAACAGCTTTTGAAACAATAAGAAAAGAAATTATTGCGACACTTACCAACAAACCCGTTCTAACTCTATTCTCGACCCAAACCAGACGATAGAGTTGCAAATGGACGCCAACGTTGAAGGTTATGGTGCCATATTTAAAGATTAACGGAAAATGACATGTTATCGAATTTTATAGTCGCCGAAACTCTAGCGCTGAGTCACGGTATCACTCATATGAGTTAGAGTCGCTAGCAGTAGTGAATAGCATAAAACATTTTCCTCATTACTTATAAGGACAAAAGTTCACAGTAATTACTTATTGCAATGCAGTCAAGGCGTCTAAGTCTCAAGTAGACCTTACTCCTCGTGTCCACAGATAATGGGTGTTTCCTTCAATCTTTTGAATTTGACGTTGAATATCATCATGGCAAAAAAAAAGGGAGCGGTAGACTTCTTATCGCGAAACTGTCTACATAGAAAGTTAGGTTTGACAAAAACAAAGCCAAAGTAAATAAATTAAAAGTAGGAGATTATGTCTTATGTCCTATTAGAAAATCGTGAGCGCAGTAAAACAAAGTTAGAGCCAAAATATAAAGGCCTTATCAAGTGGCTGAGCTGCTTGATGTTGACAGATATTGATGTTTGCTAAAGGTAGGTATTGAACTCAAACTCACATGATCGTATACGACCTATGCCTGAGTGTTACGTTTTACCTTTACCTTTAAAGTTTATTGTTGGGCTGGAAACGCCAACTAACAGTGTAGAGTCAGAAGGGGCCGATGACGGCCATGGTGAGTGTGTAATTACATTTCCTTTCAATTGTATTTTTGATCAAAATCAAAGCATTCATTTCAAGTAGGCAAGTTACAGGCACTTTTGAATTGTCATAGACAATCAAAGGAATATTATTAAACACTTCAAGTTACGGTGCTACAGTCCCAGTCATGACATGATGTATGTGACATTGACTATTGACTGCCTGTGTGGCAATGACTAGCCTGTGTGGCAATGACTGGCCTGTGTGGCAACGACTAGCCTGTGTGGCAATGACTGGCCTGTGTGGCAATGACTAGCCTGTGTGGCAACGACTAGCCTGTGTGGCAACGACTAGCCTGTGTGGCAATGACTGGCCTGTGTGGCAACGACTAGCCTGTGTGGCAACGACTAACTTTGACTTTGACTTTGACTGTGCACCCGTGAGCCTGTGTGGCACCCGCGAGCCTGTGTGGCACCCGTGAGCCTGTGTGGCACCCATGAGCCTGTGTGGCACTTGTTAGTTGAAATGAAATGAAATGGTACACTTTCAGTTCTAGTAATGTTTTGGGTCTTAGTGACAATGAAGTTTCGATTTATTTCGAGTAGACGTGTTAAGATTTGATAAACATTCTTGAAAATGTTATTGTGGTCAGAATGACCGAGTTTTGAATATGTGACCGACTGGTTGTTGTTGTTGTGTTTTGTTCACAGATATTGAAAAAAAAAATCTGGAGACTTGTAGCGGATAGGTTCACATCCCCACTTTGGAGGTCATTTGTGAGAAGGAAAGTACACACGAGGACGTGTGACGATGCAGGACGGCCGTGACGGCGCGCGACAATTTAGTTGATTTATTGTAACATTTTTTATAAGTTGTAGTCGATTATTTTTAATCTGTGGTGTAAGAATTATTTCTTTATTGGTACTTTTAACTTAGAGCGGGTAACACCGAATGGAGTTGTAAGTGTCATGGCGGCGGTGACGCGCACTTTTGAGGCGACGGTCAGCCGAGCTACCATGAACAAACCCATTGGCTCTAAAGTTTAATTATTTTCTCTCCGTTATTTAATCAGTAATTATTATTGTAATCATTAGTTATTTTGGTGAAGTTTTGTTGAAATATTAAAAGTTAAATTAAGTGAGATATTTTGTGAATATTATTTTTCAACTACCTGCAACTACACGCCCATAATGGAGGACCAACTGATGACGGAGAAACAGCGACACGTGGTGTCTCAGCCGCTCGACCCTCCGTCAGATATATATACAAGAATTGCTCGTTTAAAGATATTAAGGTTATAGCTATCAGGAAATTCAGACCGCGTCAGGGAGTTCCCTGTTGCTGTAGATTTGGGTCCGCCATATCCACTCCCAAACCAAATTACTTGGAGGTCTCGGGACTGTTTTAGAACGCAAAGAGCAACTGAATGAATAGGTTGCTTTCGAGTCAAGTCTGACAGTCGCTCCGCTACACCCAAGGCGCGATAGTTCATTTTATGATTTAAAGGACCTGCCTTTTGGGGGAGGGTTCTCATGTCATTTTTTTTAATTTCATAAAGTGCTGATTTCTGGGCCTAATTTGATGATGATACTGTAACCCCGCGTCACCTCACTGTTGGCTCTCTTCATCACTACCAGTTTCTTCGATCCATGGCTAATGTAGACCACTCATAATCAGTCGAGTTACACGATAACTGACAAATGCTTGCACTGACTATAAAAGTCCACTCAAATCTGTGTGGTTCTTTCTTCAAAAGACCATCTCAGACGTTAACCTACATGGTCCTCGTATGACATGACCAATATAATGTCTGGACTTTAAAAGAGACTGTGGCCTCTGAGTTTGTTTCGGCTGTTTCTTCTCAGAGTCGCCAGGTGCGAAACACCGGCGGCGACCTACTTGCAAAAATAAATATCACTTAATTTCACTGTTTGTTGGTTTTGTTCAGCTCCCATCGTCTTTATAACTAGAATCTTCAGCATCATTTCAGTCTGCGATCACCTACTCAGATATACGCTTTGTACGCGATGACAGTGCCTTCTAGCGACCAAATTATTTCTGGACATAAGATCTGGCAATCCGTCACTCCAGAGAGTCCCGAGTTTGTTCAAATCTCTATCACATCACGCGTCGATTGGTTTGATAGAACCACCGTCTTCGCACGTAGCATATTGGCCACACATTTTTTTTCTGCCATTACGTCTCGGTTCTTTGCTTCCTCGTCCATCCATCTTCATCCAACTAATTTGAGTTAGAGGCTATTTAAATTTGAGAGCAGTGGTGGCCTAGTGGTATCGGCCCCGACTTACGAGGTCGTGGGTTCGAACCGAGCCAGGCGCATTACTTTGTGTAATTAATCTCATCAGCTCTCAAAACGGTGAAGGAAAACATCGTGAGGAAACCGACATGTCCTAAAACCAAAAATTCAAAGACATGCGACATCTACCAACCCGCACTCGGCCCGCGTGGTGGATAATGGTCCACTCCCTCTCACAGAGAGGGAGCCTGTGTCCCAACAGTGGGAATATTTATAGGCTGATGATGATGAATATAAATTACTAAAAAAAATCTTCTACGCATCTCTAATAAAATTTTCCGCCACATAAACTACGGAGATCGTTGCCGTTCGGTTATTTCCGCTTGTAATAATATTTAGTTGAATTGCATCGCAGTAGTCGTAATATAAATCAACTGCGCCGGCGCATCGCGTCATTACGACAAATTAATAACGTTGCGAATGTTGTGTTATTAGGGCTACACCACATCTGGCAGCACGGAATCGCCTTTTTCCGTCGCCCTTTCTCTTTCTGTCGCTTAGAACTGCCATTTGCTAGACCGAGACAGAATGCATAATGCGATAGCACGCGGCGGAATCCGTGAGGCGGCCGGCTGCTGTCGCATTGTCTCGGTCTAGCAAATGGCAGTTCTAAGCGACAGAAAGAGAAAGGGCAACGGAAAAAGCCGATTCCGTGCTGCCAGATATGGTTCAACCCTTACTGCTGATTGAATAATGTCGGGTGCAGATGCAGTCTTCAAGATGTTTTTTTTTTCAGAGAAGCGGACTCAGTTACTGGATTGTGGAAGTCGCTCCGTGTAAATACTGATATTAAGTTGCAATCGACTAGAAGTCGCCCCCACTGTTGGGAAAAGGCTAGGCAGATGATGATGAATAACTTGAGATAATTCTTTTGCCAAGGTTAAAAAGTATGAAAGTAAATTCTGAATCAAGCTGTTATCGTTAGTCAATTGTGTTGATCATAACATCGACATAAATAATGATATGTCTATGTTGTTTATAGTAAACTGGTCAGTTAATTGTCTCCCAATTTATATTGATTCGTGGTTATTAAACCGACCGACGAAGGGACGACTTGTTTGTTTGTGTTTATATTCATACTAGCTCAAACCTGCGCGCAGGTGCACAGCTGCAACTTATCTATAATCTTAATATTATAAAGAGGTAAAAGTTTGTTTGTATGTAGGGAGTAATCTCCGGAAGTAATAAACCGATCTTAAAAATTGTTTCACTGGTCGAAAGCTACATTATTCGTGAGTGCTATAGGCTATAAATTATAAAGATATCATGTATATTTTACCGCCCAACGAGTGGGCACGGGTCAGCTAGTCCCGCAATAAAAGCAGGCACTTTTGAATTGTCAGAGGGAAAAAACTTTAATTGAAATAATTATGGTGCTACAGTCCCAGTTATAAGTACAACATAACTGTGAAAGTACTGTAGATGCCCATTCCAAAGCGTAAATCTCTATGGAGAAGAACGGCCATGAAACTCCATGGACACTCTTTTTCGGAAATCACTATAAAAGACTTTTTTATATGGGTTTGCTCTTGGCTCTAATCTAGATCAGTGGTTAAGAAATCGGCATATCCTAGATCCAAAAATTCAAAGACATGACTGTGACATCCACCAACCCGCACTGGGCCCGCGTGGTGGATTATGGCCCACTCCCTCTCATAGAAACGAGGCCAGTGTCCCGGCAGTGGGATCATCATAGGCTGATCAGTTCTGTTTTTAAGAATAGCATCTCAATTGAGTCTTTCAATATAATGATCATAGACATTTTTTTCACATCACATCAAAAATGTTTTCGAGAAAATTACTAGTAGTCTAGTGAAAACTAAAGTCGCATTCAACGATGAGTCATTTCCTTAAAACAACATATTTTGGGACATGTTCAGTCATGATTAGCGTTGCTCGAAGAAAAACAATGTTTCGCTGTTACAAGCAAACATGTTGACATGTTGCAATCAACAGAAAACAATGTTAGGTCTACAAAATAATAATTAAATTATGTTTTTGTACATAAAATAACAATTGGCTATTTGGCTGAACATTTTCTAATTAGTCCTTTACATTTACATAGATTATCAAAAAATATAAGACTAGTAGGTATTTTTTCTTTTGTCATGTAGGTAAACCAAAATTGACGGGGTATTCCCATTTGAGCAACTCATCATCATCAGCCTATAATGTTGCCACTGCTGGGACACAGGCCTCCTCTCTTGTGCGAGGGAGTGTGCCATAACCCACCACGCGGGCCCAGTGCGGGTTGGCAGATGTCACATGTCTTCGAATTTTTGGTTCTAGGACATGCCGGTTTCCTCACGATGTTTTCCTTCACCGTTTTGAGAGCAGTGGTGATGAAACAAATTACACAAAGTAATGCGCCTGGCGGGGTTTGAACCCACGACCTACAACTCGTAAGTCGGGACCGATACCACTGGGCCACCACTGCTCTTGAGCAACTATTTCCTACTAATATAATGACGCTTTTTAAATTGGCAATACGTCACCCTGTCTTGATAGGTGACCGGGTGACCCTGATCACGGCTCTTTTTTTTACGTGGCAATGTCATCAAAATCAAATGAGTCTTCCCACCCAAGGCAGGATGGGAGGGACTGTCAGACTTGTACTGACTAAAATCCACGGTGTCCTTCAATAGCCACAACCAATGACAATAAAGCCTCTTGACTGCTCATACGGGCGACTCAGGCTCACGACACATCAATGAAATTGCACTTATATTAGATGAAAATATGACTGACCATTTTAGTTTTGACCAGTTAACGGATCTCTCCACACGCGATTATTTTGATAACATTTTTAAATATTTCTGCTTAATATCAAATTAATTATGAGTTCTTGTTCAATTAAATGATGTGGGAAATCGTCTAGAACATCCAGCTATAAAAAGGATGGCACAACTTTTCATCGGTAAGTAAAATATATTTATAATTTGATAATAATATTATGAATAATTGCAGGGCTCAAGCTAAACTGGTTGTTTACGTTTAAGGCACACAAAATGTACACCGCGTTGATGTCTTTTTGAAAAGTCCCTTACTCTCACTAGGTATTTTCAATAAGTGTGTCCCTTTCTATTTGTAGGCATAAATAGAAAGAGACAGATGCATTGCTGTAGTGATGTGACAACTTCGAAACGAAGTCTTTAAATATTGTCGATAAAAATAACGATGTTTCATAACTAAAAAAGTAACGTTACTTAATGTTTACATTTTAGATTTCCAAATAGGTATTCCAGAAGTGAAAGAAAAGTGGATCAATGCTGTCAACAAGGAAAATTGGTTTCCAAAAAAATATAGCGTTGTTTGTTCAAGGCATTTCACGGAAGATTGCTTTGAAACCTTAAAGAACCGTTTATTTAGTTCAGCAACACCGACTCTGTTTTTGCCTGTTTTGGTATGTTTTATTTTACATATATTTTCAGTTAAATTTGTATGTTTTTAGAAAAAAAATAAGAAGTACCTACATGTAAAATAAAAACTTTATTATTTACAGGCTATACCAAATAAGACGGCTGATCTACATAGATCAGCCGTCTTATTTGGTATAGCCTGTATACATATACATGGTTCTAATTTACCCGGGACTTCCCATCTAAATATCTCACAAGTAAGTTAATTTATTCTAACGACGTGATTCGTGATCCTAGGCCGCATTGTTACAATATTTAATGCCTAATGTATAATTACAGCATTTAGTATCAATAAATAGGACAAACTTACGATCAAATACCCTCCCAGAAATGCAAATTTGATGATCATAACGTAGCTGGAACTTCCTATGATAATTTCCTCGTTGTAAGTTAATTTTAAAATAATTGTCTCGTACAGGAGGATCGTCCAACCTAGGCGCAAATTTTTTTCTTTTGATTTTTTTTTACGATTTTATTAACCTTGATTTAATTTTAGCATTAATTTAAATAAAGTTAAAACAGAGTTACGTAAGTGTTTTATTTGCACCCAGTTAACGCCCAATCACTATAGTTAATAAAAAAAAAGAATAAGCAGACATCGTTATGTTCGATTTTATCGATATTAGGTATTTTAGCAAAACTGACTTGTGCATCACTATGTTTGGAACATTCGTCCTGACATTGTTGCATCGGCCAATCACAACCGCTGTTTTTTCTTCGTCCCCCGACCCGCAGTGGTGAGTCGTGTGCCTAGGCGAAATCGGTCTATGAGCTCTCAAGTGGTTTAATTCTCTTTGGCCACAACCCTGGATCATCAACCACGACCCTGGATCACAAAAGACGATTGAAGGAACAGGGTGGTAACCACCACCCTGTGTTTGAAACCTTCACCGCCAAATGGTTGAAATAGAGAAATCGTTTTCTTTTTTGGTCGGAAATCGAGTGGCCATCAGACTCGTACTGACTAAAACCCAACATGTTTCTTAAATTGCCCTTTGGATTCCAAGGCCACAATAACCTCTTAGTCATTCCCGCTCCAACTACCAACCAACAACCAGACTTAAATATTTAAAGAAGAAACCGACATAATGGTTTAGAAAACGCTGAATAACGACCTTGAGTTTCCTCGACTTTCACCTATTGAGGTGGAAAATTCCACATTAAATATTTATCTACCCTGTAAAATCGATGTGGTTTGGCGTTCAGTATTACCCTTTCCTTATTGTACCACTGGTGGGTAAAAGCTTTCTCCTAATTCCGTCTATGAACTCTTTCCGGACCGCTTCATACCCTCGTGATATCTAGGTCGTTCCGCCACCTATTTCTGGGCCAGTTTCGACGGCGCCGTCCCGGCACCCATGGTGTGGAGACGACCAAGTCTCCACACCATGGGTGTGTGGAGTAGCGGTCATCTTGCTGACGTGACCCGTCAAACCCCATTTCAGCCTTCTTGCAAACATCTAGTTAAAGCCAGTTTTGGAACGCAGTGTACAAAAGTCAGTTTTTCAGTTGAAAACCAGCGGCAGGCACCCTGTGGCCTGGCTTTTTGCTGAACTGAGCCTATTTGGCACAGCCGTGAGGCACAAGATACCTACTTTTGTGTTCTTCCTTATTTCTATTGTATTCTCGTGTTATCAACATTGTGTGCCTAAGGCTTGCCGAATAAACTTTTTTCTTTCTTCTTCTCTTACAATTAGCATTCTCTATACTAATGGTTCTCCAATTTTCTTTTTTTACCGCTCCGCTCTCGTAATGCGAAAATGCGACATACAATCAAATAATTTCTTAGGGACATGCTCACACGCCAGCTTCATTGTCTGTGGGTTTCCGGTTGATCACCACAGTTGATAATGCCTTACATGACGTATATGCTGGGAAAATGAGACTGAATAGCTCGACTAGCCATTGTGCTATGCGGAGGTGTGTGGTTGTGTCGTCTTACCACTTCTCCGCAGAAAGTGATAGAGAATCGGTAATATGAACTTTCAGTCTTCATGAAATACTGATGCTTAGCAGTGTTACGGGGCCCACATAAGGCCAAAAACCTGGCGGGTACTTGAACGCAAATGGCAATCAAAGGAACAGAGGTGGACTTTTATTCAGTATGGTGAAAGTCTCATCCGCTTCACCCAGGGCAGGTGACTACAGTCACTCAATGATTTTGCCACCCAAAAAAAGAAGTGCTCAGCTGTAATAACCTCTGCTTACTTCTAATTGTACCGAACGGGCCTAAACTAGATTCTTCGCTGGTTCGAATTGAGTATACCGATTAGCTCATAGCCTCTATCTAGCACAGAAGCAATGATGTGACCTAAAATGGAGCGAGGTCATTCAGAAAAAACTGGAATTCTTGCGCACGGATGGACCCATAGTAAGAACGACTTGGGGCCGGACTCCAACAGGATGGTGGTCTCTAGCCAAGCGGCCCGAGGCTTACCACTGCTAGTGGAATAGCCGTAGCCAGCGGTGCAGTTACCCAGTGTGGACAGCTAGGAGGTGGATCCCACCTTAGTTTGCAGATTTCGTCGGGACAGCTTTGTTGTTCAGTGTAAACTGCCATTTTGAATCGGCAAACCTGAACAGGTGCAAAAAATTTGAAAGAAAATATTAATTGGTCTGAAGACCCACATTTTGGCTCCCCAAAATCTATCTCAGACCAGAAGATGGCGTGAATAACATTTTAGTAAATAATAATCTCGTCGCTGATCCGACAGCATGCGGCGACTCACGTGCGTTAGTTCAGAAATAGCGCCGGTTACAACACGACAAGTGGTATTTTTGGCATCTTTTTTATTATGAAGCTAGACGCTGGAGGATTACGCGTATAACGAAATGCACTGAGACAATTTCAGTACTTCGGACAATAATACAATATCGTGTGGGTTACGAATGTATCATGTGGATATTCTGTTAATTCAATGTTCTGAATTGCGTGGCATTTAGCATTGTGATGGTTTTAAATTTCGTGGAATATGGTGGATTGTCAATTTTAGTGATCAATTCTATGAATGTGAATGAAGCAGGTGTAATGTAAGGATTTTAGCATGTGAAGTTCTGTAATTTCTGTCCGTCCTCACGAGAAAAAATCGTGAGTTTATGGTGTATGCCAATTTTATTATTCAGGAGTAGAACAGGAAATACTCTCCGCTCTCTTTTTTTGCGTGGTTAAATCAAATGAGTCCTCCCGTACTGGGTACAGCGGATGACTGAGCGGAGCCTGTCAAGAGTCATACCGACTAAAAATCCACCCTGTTCCTTAAAATGTCCTTGGCGTTCCAGGGTCACGGCTACCTGTTTCGACGTTCACACGACCAAAGCTTCAAATCCTTGAATTTAGGAAATCTCTTGTTTTCTACCGTATTAAACAGTGGTTTTAAAATCTCTAACTTTATTTTCGTGTTCTTCAACCAGCTATTTACCTCAGCCTGTCGTTTCTATTGCAAAACAGGCCTTTCCTAACTTTTCCTTCGCCACAGCACCTCCAGCTTTCCTCATACAGTACTTAACCCTTCCGCACACAAGGCGACACAAGTCTCCTATACCTTACGACTTTGTCATCAATTGAGGCGTGCCTGTGTACGAATCACGTTTTTTGTATGGGAGCCCCAGAAAATTAAACATTTACAGCCTTACTTCAAAAACTTAAACATCTGTTGAACACTTGTCTAAAAAAAGTGTGGCTGCAAAACGGACCTTATTTCAACGTCATAATCTGACATTTTTTTAGACAAGTGTTCAACAGACGTTTAAAAGTTTTTGTGGTACCACGGTTAAAATATTAGCTAAATGACCGTTTTGCTCCTTCCATACTTCCATGCAATATCTAGCCATAATTTGATGTAGTTTGGCACTCAAAGTATCTACGTCAGAATCGTCACAGAAATATTTTGTCAATTATTCACTTTGCTAAAAAATGGTCTGACCCACCGTCTAAGAAAGTACAATGACTGGGTTATCTATAAATAGACTGTTTAATATTAGATCTACTGATTTAGATGTTAGGGTACAACCAGACGGTGATCGTTGTGATATAGGTGTGTACCTACGTATTTCGGGGCATGTGATGTATAATTACTTTCTATCATCAGCCAAGCCTTTCCCCGACTATATTGGAACCGGCTTCCAGTCGAACAAGATGCAGCTGAATATTAGTATTATACATGGAACGACTGCTTATCGGACCTCCACAACGTTGTCAGACTTTTAGAGCTTCTGGCTAATAGTATCGACTGTCAACGATCTACAAATGACAGCCGGGACCAACGGCTTTACGTGCTTTCCGAGGCACGGAGGAAACTCGCTATGACAGGTGGTCAACCACCCACAGACCAACCTCGGCAAGCGCCTCTTAACCTGGAAGATCGGCCTGTGCGGCTGTAATTTTTTACCCGCAGAAATACATTATTTTTTTTCGAAACGAGACTACACAAGCCAACCATATTTTTATTCACTCTGTTCATTAAATGCCTCTCTTTAAAGATCTCTTTTTTTTAGTCTACTCTGTTCTAGTCCAGGGCAATAGCCTCCCTCTTCTCCTTCCACGTCGCTCTAACCCGTGCGTCCTCCTTCCAGTTCTGATGAAACCTCTCCACTTAATCGCCAATAACACTTTTACATCCTCTATTTTAGGCCTGGCTATACCTTTACTTCAGTTCCGTTCACGGCTTATGAAATGTGACAATTCCTTCATACATACCAGTTTCGTACAAGTAAACTAAAATCCTTCATGGGAACCAGTTCCATACCAAGGAAAAGAAGAGCCTCATATGGAATCAGTTCCAAAACTCTGGTTCCATAGGCGGCCGAAGCGATTTGTTTGTTTGTTTATTTAGCTCACGTCTGCCCTACAAACGTCGAAATCGTCATACCACCTTCGCTGCGGTCTACCTTGAAAGCAATGACGTCCTTTATGCGTCCATCTTTGACCATTGATTGCATTTGGTTACAGCTCAAAACCATTTGGTCGGAGTGCTCTTGTTTTGTTACTGTGACCAATTTTAATTTTGAAAAGGAGCCTGAAGTTTAATAGTTTCTTGTTAAACGATGAAATCGCTATGTGCACAGGGGTGTCTCCGTGTCTGTCAAATTGATCTTCGCGCGATGTGACACTTGTGGCTTTCACGGTTTGTCTCTAAATTTAAAATGTCACTTACGGGATATCTTCCGTGATTATCTATTTGTTTAAGTTCCCAATATTGGATGTTCATAAGGATAAAATCCCATATGAACATCCTGGGGTTTATAAAATCGATTGCAGCTGTGGCAGCCCATACATAGGTCAGACGAAGCGAACTGTTTCATGCCGCATCAAAGAGCACATCAAGGCTGTCAAAAATAACGATGAGCAAAAATCTGCCATAGCTGAACATCTGCTACAGTCAGGGCCCAATCACTGGATTGAATTTCACAAGCCTAGTATTTTGTCCACGGACAAACATTACATACCAAGACTGACAAGAGAAGCAATTGAAATAAGAAAACAAGAATTTCAATCGAGAGGATGGCTTCAAATTGTCGAGTACGTGGAATCCAGTTGTGAACATGCTCATAAAGGGCAGCCGGCATCGTTATAAAGACTCCAAAAAACTTGTTGATACTGTGAGTGTGTTTTGCCGTGACTTAGTGTCGAGTTCCAGTAGTGCGCGTAACAAAAGACAAAGAAAGAGGGTAGACAGATTTGTCTGCTCCTAACAATTTATTTCCATCCACCCGCACTCTCCAGTCAACCCGCGATCATGGCGCTTGCAACAGCGTCGAAATATCGGGAACTCAAACAAATAGATAATCACGGAAGATATCCTGTAAGTGACATTTTAAATTTTGAAATAACTCGGGACTCTCGGGAGCGACATGAGTCAAGTTTAAATGCACCACAACCTTTTTAAGTACTTCCATTTGATTTTATTTAATTTTCAATGAAAGACGAACCAATTATGTATGTCAATACATCAAGTTGCCAAGAATTTTAACAGATCTAAGTCTAGAAATTGTGGTCACTAGAAGCCGGTGTCCAGCCTTCATCATCTGCCTAGCCTTCTCCCAACTATATTGAGGTCAGCTTCCAGTCGAACCAGATGCAGCTGAATATCAGTATTTTACATGGAGCGACTGCCTATCGGATCTCCACAACCCAGTAATTACCGAGTATTCCATTTCTGGTTGTCAGACTTACGAGCTTGTGACTGATTACCGACCGTCATATGACAGCCGGGACCAACGGCTTTACGTATTTTCCGAGGCACGGAGGAAACTCGCTATGACAGATGGTCACCCATCCACAGACCAACTTCGGCAAGCGCGGTTAATCCGGAAGATCGGCCTGTGCGGCTGTAATTATTTAGCCACGAGCTAATAAATAAAATATGTAATGTGTTTTATAAATTATCTACTAATACACAATAACATTTCCAATAATGCTGATTGAACTGTATCTAATAAATATTTTTACGACTCGGTTTACGATCTACTTACTTGTCGTCAGCATTGCGTGGGCGTTGTAGACACGTGTGTAAATATAAATTATTAATATAATTATATGTTTCTTGTGTAATACATAAGTTATGTATAAGGCTGGGTGCATACCGATTTGTACGTCACAATTGACATAGAATGCAAGTCTTGCAATAATGATAAATGACAATACGTAATTGTACTTTAATTAACATTCGTTTGTGATATTTTTGCTTGTTTAATGAATTTAAATGAACAACGTAATATAGTCTATTAATGTAGTCTTTATTTATGTCAGCTGTCATTTAAAGATCTTTGACAGTTGATCGAGGCAGTCCAAGTTCGTAAGGGCTTCTGATACTCTGAATCAGATAATGATCTAACCCTACTCGCAATCGAGTTTTTCTATCCGGAACAAAACTTTGAATGAAAGAATAGTAGATTACGCACCAAGGGAATAAAGCAGTGCCTTACGTCACGGGCGTATTGAATCCCGAAGCGACACTAAGGATTCTGGGGGTGAACCTCCGGAGCGCAGCGAGGAGGTTCAAGTGTTAATTCCCGAGTGAAACGAGGAAATTAAAGCTAAGAATCCTTAGTGTAGCGAGGGATTTAAGTTAGCCCAAGACAAGGCAGCTTTATTCCTGAGGTGAGTACTCTGCTTTTCACACCTCCTGCGAGGAAATAAATTCGAATTTTGAAATTTAATGTGGTACGACAACCTTCGAACGTGAAGTTGGCACCACTGCAAGCGATCAGCTGTTGCGGTCACCGGTCGACATTACGGCTTCAACTCCTTGGTAAAAGTTTTCATACTGTTTTATTTGAGGTTCCAAATTCAAATCACATTATTCCCACGGGAATAATGAAATTCAGTACAATTTTATTGCCCGGCTCGAATGGGGGCAGCAATGCCTTGCTTTATTCCTTGTTTGCATGACAATGATACTAAAATCATTGTTGCATGACATATAATTTGACATTTACGAGCAAGTGGTGTGAAAAGCTTATTTATTTATCTTTCAACATCTCAAAATTAAACGATTTTGAACTTTTATATACCATTACTGTTCCCCGTGCTTTCACCCCGCTGCTCAACTCCTATTGACTCGTACCGTGATGGTATATAGCCTCGATAAATAGACTATTCAACTCAAAAATAATTATTCAATTCGAACCAGAAATTCCTAAAAACTTGTTCAACCAAACAAACAAACTCTTCAGCTTTGTAATATTAGTACCTATCTACCTATAGATTGAACGAAAAAAAAACAGAAAAAATCGCTATGTCCGCCTCTAGGTTTATCCCAACAAAATCTCAGTAAGAACCTGCGCTACGCTAGTGAATCATATTAAAAAACAAGCTGATAACACACAGCTCCACTCCACTACATACTACGCCGTTATTGATACGAACTAACGACCAAACGACCAACGATACTTATCAGGTGACCTTGTGCCGACGGCATATTAAACTGACGCCGACGAGACGCGACGTGGACGCGGTATGACGCTTAGGCTGCTTGTACACGAGAGGTAAGAGGAGCGGAGATGAGCGGAGTTGTGTAAATGACCAAGTTGAATTTCCGCTCTGCTTTATTAGACGTGGGGAGTATGATTTGCGTAGTAGACTCCGGTTCGCAATCGTTGCCCATTCCGCTTACCTTCTCAGCTTTCCCGCTATGCTTCCCGGTTATGTATGATTTTTAAACTGTGTAGTTCGTAGTACCCTGCACACTTAAAAGGAGCGGAGAATTTGGGAAATACTATTGGTTAGGCTGCGGTTCGACTGAGGCGGAGCGAAACAGAGCGGAGATGAGCTGTGCCGCGATTCACCAATCACATGGCTTGAATACACATGTGTCACGTGGCCAGCCATGTGCATCAGCCATGTGATTGGTGAATCGCGGCACAGCTCCTCTCCGCTCTGCTCCACTCCTCCTCAGTAGAACTCAGCCTAAATATTTCTCGGTCTCCGCACCGCAGCCTCGCTCCGGTCCGCTTCGTTGCGCTCCGCAAACTCGCTCATCTTTACTCCCTCGCTTCGCTCCGGATCACACTCCACATCAATGTACAGACAGCCTTAACGATGACAAAGCGTCCGTAATTACGATACTAATGAAGATCTCGGTGACATAACACTTGATAACTCTTTATCTTATGGACGGGTGATGACTTGATGACCCTTATTTTTGGGACATTTAAATAATTATGTATAGCTAGGTGTCGGTTGCCGGATTAATGGATGTGGTAGAATTGAGAGGAGTGTTTTGTTTTTAAAAAAACCGGCCAAGTGCGTGTCGGGCCACGCACAGTGTAGGGTTCCGTAGTTGCCTATCAAAATACTTATGCGAACTAATTAAACTGATTCGCTGAATTTAATTTTAAAAAGAAGAATTTTCAAAATCGGTCCAAACGTCTTTGAGAAATCGGGGAAAATACATAAAACAAAAGATTACGACGAATTGAGAACCTCCTCCTTTTTTCGAAGTTAGTTAAAAATAGTTGACAATAAAAACCTACCTATCCCCAAAACATACCCACCTATTATTGCTGTAAAAATAAAGTTGACAAACTTACATTTGCAGTTGAAGAACAAGTTCTGCGATACATTTTGTTTAGGAAAATATATTGTCCAAGTACGTTTTATAAGTTGGTCGACTATTACTCGTAAACTTGTAAAGCCTACTTAGTCATGATAATTTTCCTTAAAATTTCGTTATATATATTACTATTGTGAATTTTTTCACACCCCCAAACATAACCGTTTAGCTGGTAGAGGGGGGGGACACTCGAGTCGAGCAAAAATTAGCACTTTAAAGCTTAATATTTCACAAACGAATCTTTTTATCAAAAAATTGTTAATGAAAACTATCAATATTTTTTAAAGACCTATTTAATGATACCCCACACTAAGGGGTGCGCGAGAAAAAAAAAAAACATCCCCACTTTACGTGTACTGGAGGTACCCTAAAAAAAAATATTTTACGAGATTTTATTTTACCACTTTTTCGGCACAACAAATCCGTATATTCACACCAAATTACAGCTTTCTAGTACTGCGCGTCTCTGAGCTAAGCTGCGGACAGACGGACGGACGGACGGACGGACGGACATAGCGAAACTATAAGGGTTCCTTGTTGACTACGGAACCCTAAAAACGTTGCATGGAGTTTAGCAGCAACTTTTGGGATGGCTCAGCTAAATAGGTACCAACTTTCCGCGATTGACTCTGTAGAAAACAGAGCTAACGGCCCGTTCGTGTCGCGGGACTAATCTACCGTGACCCCGGAACGTAAAGAACTATCGAAGGACACCGTGGATTTTAGTCAGTACAAGTCTGACAGTCCCTCCTGCCCTGCCCTGGGTGGGAGGAATCATTTGATGATTTTACCACGATAAAAAAACGGTCCGTTCGTCCGTCTTTGCTGAAGATCTAAGCAGTGAGCGGTGCGGCGGGTGACGTAATGAAGCCGTCGCATAGTACATAATTATTATGTCTGTAATTGATAACCTCATTTTTCGGAAGTCGGTTTTAAAAAAATACGATGAAATCTTGTGACGAATTTCTCCGTACAGGCTAACCTAACTTTTAATATTATGGTAAAAATTATAATTTACAGTTTCCATTCATAAAAATATTCAACATCTCAAAGCATTGACTTGAATTGGACAAAAGGACGTGTAATAATATTCATAAAAACAATGAGCTTATTTTAAAAACAACACCTTTTGTATTGCATTGACAATCTGATGACTTTTACATTTTGACAGCTGTTTCAAAAAGAGATTGTAGAAGTGGGTAAAAGTCATGACAATGTCTATGCCCAGCGGTATCGGTCCCGACTTACGAGTTTTAGGTCGTGGGTTCGAACCCAGCCAGGCGCTTAACTTTGTGTAATTTATTTCATCACCACTGCTCTCAAAACGGTGAAGGAAAACATGGTGAGGAAACCGGCATGTCCTAGAAAATTCGAAGATATGTGACATCTACCAACCCGCACTGGCCCTGCGTGGTGGATTATGGCCCACTTCCTCTCACAGAGAGGAGGCCTGTGTCCCAGCAGTAGGAACATTATAGGCTAATGATGATGACTCATGACAATGACAGTTGTTGTCGGAGCAGAGACAATGAAATTTTGCTTGTATAATGAACTAGCTGTTCCCCGCGATTTCAGCCCCACTGCTCTGCTCCTATTGGTCGTAGCGTGATGTTTTATAGCCCATAGCCTTCCTCGATTAATGGACTATCCAACACGAAAAGATTTTTTGAATTCGTACCAGTAGTTCTTGAGATTTGCGCATTCAATCAATCAAACAGACTTCAGCTTTACAATATTGATGATTATTTTGCTGTTTGTACAGTGGAACTGCCATAGCTGGTATATTAATAGGTCAGTTTTTTAAAGTTTTAGCTTTTTATATTCAAGCAAGCATAGCAAGTGAAAGAAAATAGATTGACAACGTAAAATAAGCGCTCAATATTTTCAGTTGAAAACCGCATTACAAACAGTTACGCAGTTTCCAAGATCAACGCGGTCAGACAAACAAACTAGAAAAATGACTTGTAATAATATTACATTCTTGTTACCTCACCGCAATGCAGAAATAAAATGTGGAAATAAATGCACTTAAATCTTAAAATATCGTCCGTGTTACTAGGCGAATATGTTTGAAAGGCGGTGTAATTTTATCGTAAGACACGTTCCATTGAAGCGTGGGTGTGTCATCTTAACTGCGTGTAGGTCAGTGGGCCAGCAATGTACGTCACGCATTGCGCAGACGTCGACGCGTAATGAATTTATTATATTTTTCGGGTGGTATTGTACAGTGATAACGCAGAAGGCTAATTTTGGAACGGTTGGGTTTATAGAGTTGTGTTATAGTTTGCAGTAAGCGAATATAACTTTTATTTGTTTTTTTTCTTCTAAAAAAAAAACTTTTTGCAAACATTAAACCGGCTAACTGTAATTTATTGAAGAGTTCCTCCGATTTCCGCAAGACTCCGTCATTTGATCCTGATGTGATTACAATAGGAATATCTGTGAAGTATACACTATACAGGTGATTTTTTTTTCAATATAGCGATTAGGGGTTGCAGAACCGGTACTTTTTAAAGCCCGGTACCGAAGTTTCGGTACTGGGACGTGGAACCGGGATTTCCCGGGAAATTCGGTACTTTCGGTACTCACTACTCACGTACAAATGTCGCTATTAACTTATCGTATGTAAGGCACGAGTGCGTGCACACTACATATAAAAAACTTTTTCAAAAAAAAATGTAACCGACTTCAAAACAACCACAAAAAAAGTTCAAAATAACCTTCAAAAAAACTTTTCTTTTGAAAGTCGGTGACTTTGTTTTTTATTTCATTGACCACGCATCGTCTAACGTCGTTTCAGTTCGGGAGACTTCGGTAATCAAAAAAATAACCGTCATAAAAACAATTTACTTTATCTTACTAATTCTAAACGGCTAGCTACAAGTTCTCACAATGAAACCTACTTATAAAATTCTCCTGCAACAAAGAACTTCTATATTACAGTAGTGCATCACAAACATTTTAATTTTCTTTTAAAATAAATTAGTTATGTGTTATGCAAGGCTGCAAAGTTGAAAATTTCGCAAAGTTGATAGTGGCGAACTTTTCAAAAGTACGAGATGCAGAAAAACTTTGCTTTCGAATGTAACACACAACTTTTCACCTCACTAAGCGAGGAAATGCAGTGGGGGCGGTTCTGCGCCTCGCCTGCCAGTGAAGAAAATAATTGACTACAAGATATTTTGTCCGAATTTCGAACAAATCTTTGCGCTCTAGCGCGCAAAATGGAGTTTTGCGCGTTTTGCGTGCAAAATGGAGTTATTAAACTCCATTTTGCACGCAAAACGCGCGAATAGAATCTTTCCGAGCGAGCGAAGTGGAAAAAAAGATAGCTTCTCGCAATCTCCGAGTGCCACATGTATTTTTTTACTTTGATATAAAAATAACTTTTAAATATAATAATTAAAATATATCAGAACTATATTTTGAATATTGGAAATTCCTACTATATTTTGAATTAGAAATAAGCCTATCTTTGTCATGTAATTGCTTTCTCCTTTCCTCTATAGAATAAGTCTTTAACATCACATACTTGGTCACTTTTTTCCTTCTACTTTAAATAAATATCATTAAACAAACTGTAGAAAAACAAAACTAGTATAATGCTTTTTCGAGATGAAAAAAATTTAAAACTCAAGAAAAGAACGTAACAAACGCTATTTTCTTTAAAATAAAGGCAGTATCATAAAAAAATATAAAAGTTTTTTAGAGATTATAAACCAAATAATTATAAAATGCACAAAATCTGAGCATAATTAAAGTTATTCTCTTCAAAATGAAAGTGATGCAATAAATGAATCATAATCATCATCATAACTGACCCCTTACTTACATTGCTGATTAGTTTTTGTTTATGAAATTCTCGTTATTTTCAAATAAAATGTTTTATACCAACAATATTGTAAAATAATAGTTTATTGGATTTGATTTGTAACTTTATATTAAAAAAAGAAGGAAAATAATAAAGTACCGAAAGTATCGAAAGTACCGGGACTACGGGACGAAGAACCGGTACAGGATTGCTTTAAAAATTCCCGGGATTTCCCGGTATTTTCGGTACCGGGATTTCCCGGTTGCATGCCCTAATAGCGATCCACACGCAGTTGAAAAAGTCACTCTGTATGAATATGAACCTACCGATGCCAACAAAAGAAGCATTTTCTTAAATCTGTCTGGCCGTCCGTTATCTAGAAATCAGGGAACATACATAAAAAAAACCGATGAATTGAGAACGTGCTCCTTTTATCGAAGTCGGTTAAAAATTGACATATAGCTCCTACATAGTGCCAGATGGGGAAAGCGTGCCTCCTTCCTGTAAGGGAGCTTCCCCATGACGCGATGCGACGCAATTCAACAGATTCCAACTACAAGTAAAAATCATTCTTATCACTACGACGTATGACATAAAACGTGCGGTTGTCTACGGGTAGATGAAAAACAAAACACGCTCGCTACGACGACGTCAAGTCAATCGAATTGCATCATTATATCGTAGTAGCAAGGACGATTATAATTTTTAGTTAGTAGAAATTGCAAATCGCACGGATCGCGTCTTTGGGAAGCCCTAAGGGGACGAAAGCACAATACTAGTTCATCCACCCCTGAGAGGTTATTTATAAAAACTGACTTAAGTATATAAAAGCTAGCAGTTTTTGCTCGATTTTTAGGTTAGTTGTTATGTCAAACAAAGATAATAACGTACAAGTGAGCAATTCAGCGTAACTGTGAGGAATGTTATGAATTGAGCGCGCAGTAGGTCAATGCGCGTCTGGTTTACGTAACGATACGTCAGCTGGCTTTATAAAAACAGTAAAGTTGGTTTTCATTGTTAAAAGACTTGAATAACTATTGGTTTGAATATAATTAATTTCTACCGTAAACCATTTTTAAATCTTTTTATAGTAACACTTTTCCACCTAAATGTCAAATTACGATCCGACCAAATAAATCCTTTTATCATATCTCGATGTCACAAGAAATACTAAAGAATTAGTAGGTCATGGTAAATGATATGTAAGAGAAGAAGAACAGAAGGATTCATTTTCAGTAAATTTAGCACCTATTCAGTCTGTAAAATATTTCGAATCAAATACTTGGAGTCTTGTCCACAATAAATTGTTCTTACCGGTTTCAAAGAACTTTTACAAAGATGTACATCGTAAAAACTAACGACTCAGTATTGCACTTAAATCGGAGAGCTAATTATTTAAAGGTGAACTGCTGACATTTACCTGCATAATGTACGTAAATAAAATACGTTCTTAAATAAAAACAAGGACCTATCTTTACGAGATAGAGTCCGCGCCACCACACATGACCTTTTGACGCGGCTCTAGTGTCTATGTTACATTACAACAAATTATATAATATAAAAATGTAGTTCTTCGAATTTTCCGCAGTGGTTGGTGGTGCGGACTCTAACACACATTCGCGCTATGTATGGTTTTATGTTGCCAACGTAAAGAATTTTCTACCATTTTGGGAGTTTTCATAGTTTGTAAGGATAGTATTCCAAGCATTTTCAGGATAAATACAGATGCATTTTCGTTCGTAAATTCGTGATATAAAGTTGAAAATTGCACAATGTTCTCGTAATTAGCAATAGTGAATGGAATTTTATCTTGTTCAGCTTGAATTACATTAAGATTATTGCTTCTTATGTAGCCTTTAAAACATTTTTTTCGCGGTTTTTATACTCATTATATCTACGCTTCGCTTATTTAAAACTTTATCAAGCAAAACATCGATGATAAAATTAAGACATTATCTAATACACAAATTATATCATTAAAGCATGTAATTAAATATTTATATTATTTTAATTATTCGGTTTTTATTTATTTTAATTACTTCTAATATGTATTGATTTGGTCATTAAATGTAATTAAAGGAAAATACATCAGCCATTATTTTTAGGAGTCCGCACCCAAAGGGTAAAACGTCTGTTTGTCTGCCCGTCTGTCACTAGGCTTTATCTACCGAGATAATTAATTTAAATTTTCACAGATTATTTATTTTTGTTGCCGCTTTAACAACAAACATGCTGCTGTAAAAAACGGAAAAAAATTAATATTTAAAGGGTTCCCATGCAACAAAAGTATTTTTTATAGATAATAGTTTTTATATTCTTTAAATTATTTCTTTGACGGCCTCACCTGACTCGCATTAAAACAGTTTTTTTTACTTAATAATTCTAGTGTCGTTTAGAAACGAAACTGTCAATGGATTAGACGACTTTTGTTTCTGAACGAAATAGTTATCAACTACCCACGCATAAATCAATATTCCCACTGATAAAAATATCTTATTTGAAACATCAACCGTATGTAACATGTCGTAATAAGTCCGACTATGGAATAACAAGTATCGGCATTGATTCATCCATGACCGCGAGGTCGCGGGTTCGAATCTGCAAGTATTGATAAAGGAAAGGATGTCTGCATAATTATGTTAGTTGTTTATAGGCAAGTGCCACTTGAGTATAATAATCAAGTTTTTATTGCAATAGGTTCATAGAAAAATAATCTGATAGAACCAAATGTCTGAATAAATAAATAGTTATTAAAAAAATAGTTATTTATAGATTAAAAAAAAACGACTAAGTTCAAGTCCGACTCGCGCACGAAGTATTCCTCACCATCTATACATACATATAAATAAAATTGGAGTGTCTGTTTGTGATATTAAAATAACCGTTTTTTACTACATGCATACGGTACATACACCAAAACAATTTTTTGAAGTGAAAACTTCTTTAGCGGCGTTGTACACTTTTTCTGTAATGGGTAAAAAATTTAAAACTCGCGTCAGGGTCACGTGACCAAAACTCGCGTCAGGGTCACGTGACCAAAACTCGCGTCAGGGTCACGTGACCCTGATCGAAAATGAGTAAGACGTCATTCAAATTTTTATCTATATTAATAATTTCGTGCAGGGCTACGGTAGACTCGATCGAAAGCTTGCCTGATTAATAAAACATTAAAAAATAAAGATTTCGAGTCGACAACATATATCCGCAAAATTCGGATTGTCGAGTATTTTGTACATTTCTAATGATTTTCTGACCAGACAGATCGCAGCCGCCATTTTTGACATCGGGTAACATGTTGAGAAGCTTTTTTAATTTTCTTTGTTTTTGGCAACCGAGTCGATAGCACTGTTAGCATGCCAGTGTCATGTGGTGTATTAAGTACTAAACCTCCTCGACACGTTGCGATATAATTTAGAAAAAAAACTATGAACTGTAAGGCCAGGTACTCACGGCGATTATTTTCCCGTATACCGTATAAACCGGCGGTAAGACCCCTCTTTGAGGAGTGGCTGGAGAGAAGTCATGGCGTCCTGACCTACCGCTTGACGCAGGTCCTCACCGGACACGGAAGTTTCGGGAGGTACCTGTGTCTGATGCGAAAGGAGGAAACGCCTGGGTGTCACCACTGCCAAGATCGCCCGGAGGACACGGTGGAGCATACGGTGCAAGACTGCCCAGCTTGGGCAGGGCACCGACGTGTCCTCACGGCTGCGATAGGCGGAGACCTCTCGCGCCCAGCATTGGTCGCGGCCATGCTGCGGGGCGAGACGGAGTGGGAAGCGGTCGCCTCCTTCTGCGAAGCAGTAATGCTCGCTAAGGAGGAGGCGGGCCGCGAGCGAGAGAGGACAGTGTCCTCCCTCCGCTCCACCCGCAGTGGTGCACGCCCACGGCGACGGACGTCGCGAGACGATCTCCATGATAGTTCTGGTAATGATGATGGTGAAAAAGTCGTTGAAATTATGGATGAAAGTTGATTTTTCGGAAAGATAAACTTTTTCATGTAAAATAATTGTAATAGTTTTAAAGTGTTAAATTTTTAATGTAATATAAATTGTCATGTTTGTGTACGATAGCGCAATAAATGAATATTGTATTCTACCACATAAATGATAGTACTTTTATACTGATAAAGCAATTGGTGCAAAATTATTCCGTAACCATTCCAAAATATCAAACATGCTCAACGTTAATAATCAAGTTTTCACTTCTGCCGGCACTCCCGGAGTGCAACCCGTCATTTTTTTTTTTCAATTTTTGTTTGTCTGTCTGTCTGTTTGTTATGGCTAATCTCTGAAATGGCTGGGCCGATTTTGACGGGACTTCTATTGGCAGGTAGCTGATGTTAGTTTAGAAAAAATCTTTATTTCAATTAAAAATACATTGTTGAGTTCCGACATCCACGCGAACGAAGTCGCGGGCACAGCTAGTTACCTATCTATAAAAACAGCAAAAAAATAATCATGTACCTTGTTTGTAAGTCTCTTTAAACATTTATTTGATTTAGTTTTTTAGTCATCATCGTCAGCCGGAAGACGTCCACTGCTGAACATAGGCCTCCCCGCCAGTTTTTTAGTATTTGTACTTAAATTCATATCATGGGGGGGAGGGGATTTTGGCATTTTTTGGCTTGACACTAAGAAGTCGTACGGAACCCTTCTTCACCGAGACAGACTCACACTTGACCAGTTTCTACTATAAATTGTGTACTTCTCCAATTTCTATTAAAACTACAATTGGAGCCAATTATTACCAATAACTCCTAACAACGAAATTAGCTAGTTTAATTAGTTAATTTCAGCAATTCGAGACAACAACGTGCAATTGCATTTTACTGTAATAACATCAGTGTAATTATTTCTCCATCGTTTACAAAGATAATGTGTACCAATTTTGTAAAATCACGTAGTGTGGTTACAAAATTGTAAGCGTGCGGTATGTTTACATTGTTGGCACGCAAACAAGTTTTAAATGTTAGGTGTGTAAACAATACGTTTTCATGTAGTTCGATCAATAAACTCACAAGCTGCTTATGACGAAAAATATGTCCATAAATATGGGATAGACGAATAAAAAAAACCGGCCAAATGCGAGTCGGACTCGCGCAGGCACGGTTCCGTAACATTATCAATAAAAACGGAAAAAAATTGTTGCTTGCCGCTAAAATATTCTATTTATCTATATTTGTTGTTATAGCAGCAACAGAAGTAGATCATATATCATCATCTCATCAATAGGACGTCCACTGCTGAACATAGGCCTCCTCTTTAGATCTCCACATATACCGGTTGAAAGCGACCTGCATCCAGCGTCTTCCGGCGACCTTTATAAGGTCGTCTGTCTATCTTGTTGGTGGACTTCCTACGCTGCGCTTGCTAGTCCGTGGTCTCCACTCTAGTACTTTTCGACCCTATCGGCCATCTGCTCTAAACCTAGAGAGAGAGTCCCGTTTTATCCTTTGGGTACGGAACCCTTAAAAGGGATATATTTTTGCCAACTGCCTGCAAAATCCCTGTAAATGAATGGACTTTTATGAATAATTATTGTATAAAAGTAGTCATTGACAGAATTTCCCGGTTTAATAATGCTTTTTTTCATTGTTCCAGGTATGGGCTACTTTCCTTCCACTCCTCATTTCTGCAAATTGTATCACGATGATGCTGAGAAGATCTCAGAATCTACTAGTTCCGCAGTACCAAAATATGATATCGTAAGTCAGATATATTATTTATGCGTAGCATTAATTTGTCGGCCAAAAAACTTTACATTTACGTAGGTATAATACGTTTATATAGGTACTAAAACCTTCCTCAAGAACCACTCTATCAAATGGTGAAAACAGCATGAAAATCGGTACATTTGTTTTTGAGTTTAGCGCGTACAGTCAGACGCGGCGGAAGACTTTGTTTTATGAGAAGATAGTAATGTATTAAAAATCTGTTAAGTAGATGCAAATGCAATGATGAAGAAAAACATCGTGAGAAAACTAACATATCTTAGGCCGGCTCCACACGTTGGCCCCAACACTCGTACCAACGGAGACGGCGCTATACCAGAAAGCAAGACGCAAATCATTCTATCTCGTTTCTTAGTATAGCGCCGTCTCCTTCTATTCGGCCAACAGGGCCAATGTGTGGATCCGGCGTTAGAACCAAAAGTTCGAAGACGTTTGACATCTACAAGTCCACGCAGTGGATTACAGCCCACTCACACACAGAGAGAAGGCTTGTGTCCCAGCAGTGGGAACATTATAGGTTGATTATGCTATGCTTTATACATGCCACTGTAATAAAAAAGGTCAGCAAACCTTAACAAGCAATCATCACAAATAGTGGGTAGTCGAAAATTTAAAAATCATTTTCGAACTTCAAAAACTTCAGATGCATTTAATTCGCCAAAACAATAGCCTAAAAGTGCAACGAACTTAAAAATGTAGGTCAATCGATAGAGTCCGGTTTTAAACTGCATGGTTCAGTATCTAATCCGTGGACATCGATTAGGTAAATATGGTGAGATATCCGAGTAAATACGGCGGACTTGCATGTTTTTTTTTTGGCTATTGTTTGAAATCGTTGTCCATCACTAGGAAATTATCCTGTGTCGTGGGCGCTTTTGTAAACATTTACCGTGGTACCACAAAAACTTATAAACGTCTCTTGAACACTTGTCTAAAAAAATGTCAGATTATGACGTTGAAATAAGGTCCGTTTTGCAGTTACACTTTTTTTAGACAAGTGTTCAACAGATGTTTAAGTTTTTGTAAAAAGAATGTTTGTGTTGAAAGTTTAACAGCCTTACCTGTTAAACTTTCATACGCAAATAACTTGCTGTCTGTAGTAACGTGTAGTGTGGTTATTTTATGTACTGTAAGGTAAGGCTAGAAATGGGTCTGTACCAAACCAACGACCATAAAGCCTGTACTGTTTGTTAATGTTGAATGCACCGACATTATTTTAAAAGACTTAATCGAATACTATTCTTTGAATTTTCTTTCTTGGCATATTGTACAAATGTTTCTCATTTCTGTTACGTTACTTCGTTGCATCTCTCCTTATCCAAGGACTAAGTTCCAGACAAAAGCCGTTCCTTTGACAGTGATCAGATTTTCTCAGAAGAAAGAGGACACCCGTACCCAACAGTGTGTTCAGGACTAAATAATGATGAGTCTTCTCCTATCTCACGTTCGTCTTGCTGACTTTGCAAGCTATGTTGCTTGTCATTTGAAACCACTAGAACCAAACCTTTTAGGGGCTTCTAAAGCAGGGTACCTTAATCTTATTGTAATAGAAATTATATAAACACTTACACATTTCAATCTTCCAAATGATTTCCTCCTCATCATCTTCATCACGCCTCGTCCAGATCTTGCACAAAAATTTGAAGAACTTTGAAGAAAATGATGACATTATGTCTTTTATATCACACACTTATCTAATAGTCTAGAGTACCCCAAATTATTCTTTAGGCAATCTTGGATTTTGGGCAATCGTTGCCAAATATCGCACTAGTTTTGTAAATACCTCCTACACAACTAAAGCCAAAATATTTCTGTTTCTCTTTTGGACCGAAACTATCGTTCTACTTTTATTTTTGGCTAGACGACTGCCCGATTTGACAAGCTAATTAAGTTCAAAATACTTTGAAATCGCTCCAAAAACGTCTTTATATTTGGAAGTCAGAACCGTCACTGATTTCGTGTCAACGTTGTCACGACAATTTGTCAACTGCCGTCAGATAACAATGCATCGTTTTCCTGCAAAAGTAACGTTTTCTTTAACAAAAAAGAAAATGGCAAAAAAACACATGCAAATATGATTGGCCGTTTTTATGACAATCTCAGTTTCAATTAGTGACCGACCGAAATTTCGGTTTCGGTTTCGGTTTCGGCCGGTTTCGGCCAAAATATCTAGTTTCGGCCTTAGTTTCGGTTTCGGCCAAAATATAGCCGAAACTTTCGGCCCCGCCGAAACTCAAGTGTTTGTGCATTTTCGTGCGTCGTTCGTTAAAATTCGTAGCTAACACGTGCTTGCTCGCCGGTGGGGCCCCGACTCAGTTTGCCACCGTCCATTTAATCGTGAGTTGAGGTTATATTTTTGAGTTTACTGCCAAGTCTTGTAAATTCATATTATCATAATAAAATGTATTTGTTACGTAGGTACGTTAATGATTTAAAAACTTATGAATCGTTAAGGCGATTAGGATTAGGCGATATTCGAAACGTAATTAAATTAACGGTTTCATCTTTGAAATAATTCTATTTTTTTCAACTCAGTAGTTCTTATTGCTAAATATAGTGCGATTATTGAGACTTCAAATCTAGTGAAACATTGGAAACAATAAATTTTATAATTTCGAATAGATTATGGCTCAGTAGAAGTTAAATAACATAGAAAAATAGCAATTTCTAAAAATCATCTATTCATAAGTTTGCCGTATTTCATTACTTCCCAGAATTTGATCCTTATTCGAAACACTATCGAACGGTGAAATAATACAGGTTGTGATTTTTTTTTCCAAAATTAGCGGGTTCGATTCCTGGCAGGATTATAGATTTTTCTAAAATCCAATGACGCAGTTTTAATTTTCGGAAAAAATCGCCCTGTATGTTTGACACTTTTTCTAATATGTTAACAAATGTAAAACAAAAAATTAAAAAACAATAAAATTCAGAAAAAAAATTGAATTGAAAAAAAATGTTTAAAAAGTTTCGGTTTCGGTTTCGGTTTCGGCCGAAACTGAGAGCAAGGCCGAAAGTTCGGTTTCGGTTTCGGTTTCGGCTGAAAAATCAGTTTCGGTCGGACACTAGTTTCAATTAGAATGCAATAAAAAAGCTAATCTGTTCTCTACAATGAGAGGGAACAATTTGCCTAATGGAGCGTTCAAATTTCAAATTGGAACGGAATAAAAACGCATCCTTCCTACTTCCGTATTGGTCGGTTCGTTTTTCCCGCGTGTTTTGTGTATAAAATGGTGGTTTGTGACGTAGTGTCATCAGTGTCGGGATGACAGTCATCCCTTGAGGTTGTTTTGTGGTGTTCCTTTGGATTGCTCTCTCTGTATTGATCCTGGATTGGTAAGTTCACTTTCTATTTCATTTCTTTTAGGCATAACAACTTCGTTATTAGACTTATGCAAGTTTATGTTTAGAATTGATATCACTTGTTTAGTGATATCAATTCTAAACATAAACTTGCGTAATCAATTATTCAAAAACTTTCATTTATAGTTTAATTTTTGGTAGAGAAAATGCATAAATTAAAGACCAGCTTTTAAACGACTTATTAACCATAGAAAATATTTACTAAGAGCTGGTTATTATCTACAAAAATCTTTTTGTTATCCATTCAAAAATTTAAGATAGAGAAAACTTCAATAAACCTAATAAATAGAAAACATTCATGACTTATTAATTTTACCGCAAAGCGGCAATCTCTTAATTTGCATAAACATACTTTGAGCCAAAATTGTGATCCCAATAGCCATGGCTAGTAAGGAAGACATAGTCGTTCAACTACTTTAGAGATCTTGAAGAAATTTGCCTTCAGAACTGCTTTTTGAATTCCTGGACGTATTACCAAATTCTGGTTATATTAAACCAACATCTTTTTGAACCTGAATTTATCAACTGGTTCTATTAAATATTAAGCTATCAGATTCCACAGCTACCAGATGATGCCCCAATAGCACTTCATCGCTAGACGTAGTACACGTACAACACACAAAACCAGCCTATAAAGTGCTCACTGTTTGGACAAACACGTGAGAGAAAGCCGTCCAAATTACGATACTGATTTTATATGTCACATCTCCACGTCCACCACGTCTGGTCTAGACATGCCTCTTTAGACCCTGGTTACTCTCACATCCATCCATTACAAGCCTTGTCTTTGTTGTCTATTTTAATTTCTCCTTAATCTTGTAATCCAGAAGTAAGTTCATCATAAATAATACGATTAATTGCATCAAAAATATTAGCCACATTCAAGCAAAAATAGAACTAATTGTTTATACGAATACAATGGCATTTCTGATTGTTCTTTGATAAGACTTTAAAAAGTACTGTTACGTAGCAGTCTTTGTGAAACTGTTTTAGATTTTACCGTACTCTAGTTGAAGTAGTATCAGTTATTTCAATTAGAGCATTTAGCTTTCCAATATTTGCCGTGTCTAATTTACCAAAAGTGGTGAAAACGGCTTGTCATAAATAGTTCTTCATTTCAAGACTTTTATCCAGCAGATCAACTATCTACATTTATTATACATACTTCGCACATACTGTAACTGTAACGTTACCAACTTCATCTAGCACTTTAGTTTATGTTTTTTGTGAAACGGATCTCTTCAAATCTTTCTTACATGTTAGATAAATTCTGTTTTAGTATCTACAGTTAGTACCTAGTTCACATATAGATTATTCGAAGGCTATATTCTTCAGTTGGTTATCTTGTCTGATTCGTGGAGTATCTTGACCTTCCCCGTTAGTGACTTCCCCAAAGTTACCTTCTACCTCCAATCCAGACCTAGCAACCTTTCCGAGGTCCTCAACCCATTCCCAATAGTTCCCTTTAGCGGTCACTTATCCGAGGCCAGAATTCAATAGTAGCTCCTCAAAGTTACCTCCTACCTCCAGTTTGCCTAACAACCTTTCCAAGGCCCTCAGCCCATTTATCGTCCTACTATACTAGTTCCGTAGTTCCCTTTAACGGTCACTTATCCGAGGCCAGTCTTCATCAGGCCTTTCCTTCTAACGATTCATTGAATCTGCAAATGGCATTCTGGCATTCCAGTCACGTTGTCTGCCACATGCATGTCAAATGATCTTCTAATGACATCGTTATTATTTTGTAGTTTGTCAAAACAATAGATCGTAAATATGGTTGTCATGGGAGTCAAGTAATGCAATTTAATGTTTGTTATTTAATGATTTGGTGTTAGGTGTCATATTGTAATGACTGTTTGTGCGGTATGGTTTCAATTGCATATTGCATATTTTGATGGACAGCGATGGTTGTTATAATATTCGTTAAGAAGGTTCTAGATCGGGTTCGTTTGCGAGAATTTTTAGCCTGCGACACGCTGCTTTTACTTTTTCCAAATTGTTGGACGAATGTTGTAATACGAGTAGCTTGACTTACTATGCATGATATAAATATAATTTAAGGCCTTATAGCACACAGAAATAATATAGCTACATACAAAATAAAAAATATGGATCATTAGGTACAGAAGTAGTAGTAGTAGTAGAGTTAGTATAGATTATGTCATGGACTTGATAGATATTGGGGAAGGCTTCAAGTTCCATTTTCTTAAATGGGTTTACTTTTGGCCTTCCCCAAAAGTTTAGTCTAATCGGATGCATGTGGCTACCAGCTTATATGCATCTCAGCTTCTGGCAATTGTATCCAGAAAAGATCACAAAAGATGTTTTGATCAGTATCTCAAGCTTATTTATATTTCATTCCATTCCTTCTCACGGTATTATCTGCTTGTTGAATTATTACAAACTGGAAACTGATAATATTATTAAAACGAGATGTTACGATTTGTATACTTACCTAAACGTTGTATTTTGATCGTGGTCTTCGTCTCCTCAGGGCAGATTGAAGGGTATAATTTTTCTTCCTCTTTTTCACTTCAAGTCTTGGTGGTCTATTAGGAATCTGGATATTCTATGATCTAAGCCTTAGATAAAACTCACATCTTAGATTCTAAAGTGTTAATATTATTTTCATTTGATTATTGTTAATTTTAGAGAGTGCAAGTGTTAGAAAACCGTGCATGTCATAATGACAAATGCTTTGAAAGCAATTTTCACTTGCCAAGGACCTCAGTAACGTTTTACGACGTACTTTATCTCATAAAGCAGTGTTACCCAAACTTTTTTGGCCTCTGACCCCACTATAAAACTCAACTGCCCAGAAACGCGATATCGTATAAAAAAAAAGTACGAAAAAGAAAAAATCCTGACTGAATTATTTATTTGACTTTCAATCACTTTATCTTAGAAAAATATTACATCAGCATTTTTTGTGTCAACTTTTCTGGAAATTATTTCTTTTTCTTCCACATTTTGAGTATAGAATCATTGGTTAAGAGACATGGTCGGCCATATTATTAGACAAATCTATACATGTAATAAATTTGTAGAAAAGTGGTGTCTGTACAATGGAAATATATAAAAAAAAAGTATCAGGGATTGTTATTATATCGATGCTGAACCCGAAAATGTAGTTAATTTTTTTTTGTCTTTTTGTAGGTTTGTCTGTGTCTTTGTGCACGCTAATCTTCGGAACTACTGGACGGATTTGAATAATTGTTTTTTTCGTTGTATAGGTATTAAGTCCCGTTAACATATAGGCTATAATTTATCTTGGAAACTTGAACACCTGATGCAGAACCGCAACAGACCTGCTTAACTATAAGAGATACAGAAATGGTGCCATAGCAAAAATTTTTCCACGTGATGAGCATTTTCTGCTGAGAGAATAAATTTGAAGATCCTGGACACTTGATGTGGAACACCAAGAGCCCAGCTACACTATGACATATACAGGAACGACGTCTTAGCAAGAGTTGTTCAGCCTGATAAGCACTCTCTGTTGCTGTATAAAAATTTGAAGATCTGGAACACCTGATGTGGAACACCAAGAGCCCAGCTACACTATGACATATACAGGAACGACGTCTTAGCAAGAGTTATTCAGCCTGATAAGCACTCTCTGTTGCTGTATAAAAATTTGAAGATCTGGAACACCTGATGTGGAACACCAAGAGCCCAGCTACACTATGACATATACAGGAACGACGTCTTACCAAGAGTTGTTCAGCCTGATAAGCACTCTCTGTTGCTGTATAAAAATTTGAAGATCTGGAACACCTGATGTGGAACTCCAAGAGCCCAGCTACACTATAACATATAAGTGAATGACGTCTTAGCAAGAGTTCTTCAGCCTGATGAGTACTCTCTGTCAACGTATAAAAATTGAAGATCTGGAACACCTGATGTGGAACTTCAAGAGCCCAGCTACACTGTAACATATACAGTAAAGACGTCTTAGCAAGAGTTGTTCAGCCTGATGAGCACTCTCTGTTGACGTATAAAAATTAAAGAACTGGAACGCCTGATGTGGAACTCCAAGTGCCTAGCTACACTATAACATATACAGTAAAGACGTCTTAGCAAGAGTTGTTGAGCCTGATGAGCAACCTCTGTTGTCGTATAAAATTTGAAGATCTGGTACACCTGATGTGGAACTCCAACAGCCCAGCTACTTTATAACATATATAGGAATGACGTCTTAGCAAGAGTTGTCCAGCCTAATGAGCACTCTCTGTTGACGTATGTAAATTGAGATCTGGAACACCTGGTGTGGAACTCCAAGACCCCAGCTACACTATAACATATATAGGAATGACGTCTTGGCAAGAGTTGTTCAGCCTGGCTCTTAGAATTCGACGTTTCAGATCTTCGATTTTGACGACCCCGTCGTCGCCGGCATAAGCAACCGTACGCCGGCATAAGGATCCGCGTACGAAGTCGCGGGCAGAAGCTAGTAGCTTAATGAGGTTGGTCACTATGACTAATCTTATCAGTACGTTTTTTTTTATAGGATACTTAACACCACATTTTTCAACTTATTAATTGAAAACTTAAATCTCAGATCTCACAGTGATGGCTTTTTGACGGGGCCCTCTTAGAGGGTCAAAGCCAGCCGGGGTCGCGGGACTGTCTCATCAGGTAACCGTGGCCTTGGAACCTAAAGGGCTTTTGAAGGATTACCGTAGATTTTAGTCAGTACGAGTCTGACCGTCCCTCCCGTCCCACCCTGGGCGGGACTCATTTGATGATTTAAGAACGATAAAAAAAGAGATGGACTTTTTAGACACACGACTTACAGGTGGCGAGGGGCCGTTAGACAACTTGTATAGCTCTCTCTCTTTTCCACACTGGAACTACTCTCATTTTAAGACGTTATGTTAGGCCGTCATGTAGTCACCATGGCCTTCTAACCTCCACTAAGTATCTTTTAGAGATCAAAATGCCCAGGAACACAATATCTTGGATTTGGTTATATGTATAAGACAGTCGGCTTAATAAGTGTGCCTTTCAACCAGAGGTGTGCTATGCAGCTGTGCTGCGAGGATGTAAAAGCTGATCTACGAAACTGTGTGACCGTTTCCACTGATGGTACGCTATGTAGCTGTGCGAGTAAGTTGTGCTATGAAGATGCGCAGCTCGAGCTATGCGATGTATCGATAGTAGGGAAGACGACCCTTAGCACTCCTCCATAGCACGCAGCCACAGCACGCATCCTTCCATATAAAAAACACATCTTAGTTGAATCCGTTTCCACCAGTACTGTGCTATGTAAACCAATGAATGTGATTGGTGGATATCAAACGCATCCACAGCAACGTAGCATAGCGCATCTCTGGTGGAAAAGCAGCCTTAGACCACTATGGCCTTAATACCTCCACTATCTTCAATCAATTGCAATAAAAATGTCTCAAAGTTAATAAATCTTTATAGGAACAATAATTTTACTGTAAACGTAAAATATATCTCAAACTTCAAACTCTGTTCGTAATTCGTTCTTAACGACGTCGTTCGGGTGGCCTCGTAATATTTCGCGAGCGTTCGTCAATACTCGACAATCTTCGGGTCGACGAACTGTTGTCGGACTTTTTTGCGCTATTGAAGGACAGACGGGCAGACAGATTTTTTGTTTGACTAGTAATATCAGTTTTGGTTTGAAAATATTATTATTATTATTTAGTCTTTTGTATGAAGAGTGTTTGTTTCGACTCGTCTCCTTTGTTTTGTTTGGAGAGTAGAGTGTCCATTTATTTATTAAATTGGTTTTGGTACTTCGTTTTTAATGGGTTTTTGGGCAAATACTGCCAAGAAAACATACTAGCCATAATATCTGGCGGACAGACGTGAATACTTTCCCATTGAGAATTGACATATCACTAGTTACCGACCAGATGATCAGCTCAGCTTAGTTCCATCCATCCATTCTGCGCTATTCCCACTTTCTGATCACCTAAGCCTCATTAGGATTCTTGACATGAGTTCATAAATCCGCTTACCAATTTCAAACATACCTAGGTATAACAAAAATCTAAAAATAAATTAGCTAATTAAAACATTCAATCCTAAATAATCCTAAATTACCTTTACTTGGCCTCCGCACGCAAGGCGCCCGCGCATTTTCCTTAGCGAGTCACGTGTGTGGCATTGACTAAACATCCGTAGATGGGCAAGTAGGTAGTAAAGTATGGTGCCTCTGTGAGGAACGTTGTGCCTAGTGAAGATCATTGGTGTTTTTTATCGATTTGTTTAGTATTTGTGTTTTGGTGATGGTGCTATAGACTTTTTTTTTTAAAACCTAAGGTTACTGGCTCGTTTTTTTTAAATGTTTTGTTGACTCAAAACTTTACATCTGACTTCCTTGACTGAAACTAATTAAGGGTCAAATGGAAATTGTAATCGTCGGCGAGGTATGCAAGGTAACTCTAGAAATATAACTGAAACATCAGTCTTCATTTCCTGAAAACTTAGACTTTGTGAGTGTCACCAAAAGAAACCTTTTCTTTTCCTTGAGTACTTATTTAATTAACAAAATCTGAAATAAGAAAAGCAGATTACATCTTTTTGATTTTGTCATAGTATTTTCCATTTCTAGAACAGTCATTTCGCCATGATCCATGAAATTTACTCTTACAGCCATCGCTGACTAACAAACTGCATGATTTATCGAACATTATCGCAGAACTCGAGCCAAAATATTTTCTACAAGACACAGTCACCGCGTTTTGAAATAGAATCATTATTAATTGAAGGATAATTTTAATTGCACGACCTCGTCTCAAGATGAAGGTATTATTTTTAGATTTTTAGCGAGAAAGTGATAAAATCGAGTTTTGTGCATGCCAGAAATTACTCTGCTTAGATTTCTCTGAATACCCGCCAGTCCGCCACCCACCTTTACCTTGGCTTTTCATACGTTTTTTTGGGCGTAGGTGTTCTTCCAGAAAAATCTCGAATCTCTTTTCATTCTTTTTGCGAACTAACCACCTATCCTTGGATCAAACTGTTTAACCGGTTCGTTGCGATGTCTAATTTCGCTAACTTCTAGCTGTGGCGTCGATGGCACTGAAACGTGCCATTCGCAACGAATCGGTTAATCATCAGCCTGTATCGGTCCACTGACGGACAAAGGCATCTCCAATTGTTCATTGATCAACTTGACTGTCAACAACTCTTTCACCTTCTATCAGCTAACCCGCGGAAATCGATGCCCAACTGTGTCGCAATTAGCAATTTTGCCAATGTAATTAACCCTGATTACTACATTTAAACGGGTTTCAAGGGCTTATTCTATAGCAATTATAACATTGATCGTTCTTGAACTAGTTGATTTAGTTTTATCGGCATTTTTTGCTGTAAAACTTGTTATCAGTTAGAAAATGACATCCCACTAAACGCCATCCTTATCATTTAATCATGTTCTTAAAACAATTCCCATTCAATACCACCCTAAATTAGGCAACAAACTTATCTCACTATAAGGGCCGTATACCAAATATAGCCTCTACCTACAAATGGACTTACTCTTTGCCGAAGTAACGACATCGTTACACCGCGTGCTAGCGGACGAACGAACGTAACGACACGTTATCGACGATAGCTTATCGCTGTGCGCCGTTCGACGCGCTTATAGCGTTACCTGCCTGCGCAGACGCATACGAGTGGCGGTGTTCTAATTTTAAAGTGAATTTTGGCGTTAGTTGGAGTTTTGCAAGTGAGTTTTTGTAATTTAAGGTTGCTTTTTGCTATTATTTTTTAGTTGCTGTTGTTTTTTGTATTTAGTATGGTTTGTTGATGTATAAAAAGGTTTATTTTCCTAACAAGACATTAGATGATTGTGTCCGTAGGTAAATTTATTTTTGTTGAATACATAATAAGGAAGTTATTTTTGCAATAGTGCGGACTTTTTTCCAGCCATTTTTTTTTACCTAACTTAAAAACAAGTTCTAGGATTTTATGAAGGGTGTTTTGTGGGACTATCTTACATAATTTTAACATTTAAATAATGCTGACTTACTGATTAAAAGTCCATCTTGTCCTCTCGATTGCTCTTTGAGTTCCAGGGCCACGTTATCCTGCTTAGGCAGTCCCTCGACGCCTATAACATTGGATTTATTAACTTTTTATTCAATTATGTTTCTATGTGTTAGTTTATTATGTACATAATATACTGGCTCGTACATAAAAATGGTGTTTGTGACGGTAGTATGACGTCAGATTCTAAGTTTACATAATATAATATTATGTACTTAGCGCTCTTATCAATTGAAGCAGGTAATACTCTTAAATGAGTTATTGTAAATGTGATGTGGGATTATAGGAAGGAAATAGTACATTTTGATATAAGTGGAGTTTGTTATTGCATTTGAGGCGGAATATTGTCAGCCGAGCCTTAGGCGATGCCCTCTTAAAAATATTAGTCATGATCTGCCTGCCTTTTCCCAATTATATTGTGGTCGGCTTCCAGTCGAACCAGATGCAGCTGCATATCAGTATTTTACATGGAGCAACTGCCTATCGGACCTCCACAACCCAGTTACTGGGCTATACGATACCCAGGGTTGGCATGATTTAAACAAGTTGTTTTAAAACACCTGTTTAAAACAGTGTTTAAAACAGTTTGAAATTAAACAGTGTTTTTTATCACCCGTTTCAACTACTTTTCAAGTCGGATGAATGCATATAAAATGAAAATAAATTAATATTCAGGAGTCTAAATAGCTTGACATAAAACCATTTGAGTCTATGCCATTGCTATGTCATATATTTTAACTTTTATTGACATTGTTATGAAATAATTCTTAAAAATATTAGAAAAAAAACATTACATGTTTTTTTTGTCATTGATCATTTTTCGTAAAAAAATCATTACAAAGGGCGAATTTGAAAAGATGTAGTCTAGAAATGAAACAAAATTGATTTATACGTGTAGACATCGACAAACAAGGAGGAAATTTTTTGAAAAAAAGCAAGAAACTAAAAAAAAAACAAAAAAAACACTTGTTTAAAACATTTTGAACTGTTTGTTTTATAAATTAGAAAAAAAACTGTTTTTTTTCCAACCCTGGATACCCCATGGTAAGACTGGTTGTCAGACTTTAGAGCTTCTGACTAACAGTAACGACTGTCAAAGATCTACAAATGACAGCCGGGAACAACGGCTTTACGTGCTTTCCGAGGCACTGAGGAAACTCGCTATGACAGATGGTCACCCATCCACAGACCAACCTCGGCAAGCGCGGCTTAACCCGTAAGATCGGCCTGTGCGGCTGTAATTATTTAGCCACGAGCTCCTCTTTAAAATATTTATATGTATATAGATAGATTTAAATTTTCGTGTTAATTAATTAACTTGTTGTCTAATATAAATACAAGTTCAGTGCACTACGAAATGAGTTATGCGCATTATTTTTACATGTCATACATAATAAATAAGAAAACATAATAATTTGTGTGATATCATAATTCTTAAGTACACTTTTAGATCCGTCTTTACACTTTATTATTTATCTTGGCTTCGTTCCTAGATCCGTTTTGATAAGTTTCTTTGATATATTTCCAGCATGTTTTTTTAATTAACTGTCTAAGTAATTAATTTGGAAAGTTTTTAGGTCGCTGGTATTTATTAAATTAGCTCAGATAACATATTATTTTAATTCAGCAAAAATAGACTTTATACAAAATAAATGAAAAAAATATTTGGAAAAATTTAAGTGACTTCGACACACAAAAAAGCGTAAAATAACTTTTCTTTCGGAAGTCGGTGAATTAAAAAAGTCGCACTCAGATTCAGGCAGAATTTCGAAAAAAACAAAGCCTCTGGTGTTCAAATGAAAATTTATTTTACAAGACTTATCTAAGAAAATTTTCGGAAAATCCACTGGGTAAGTTTGAAAACCCGATTTAAACATATTTTAACTCGCATGTAAATACTTTAGACAAATCACTGCCTTCAAAGAGACAAGCGTAATTTTATTTTATCATATAAAAACTGACCAAACTTAAAGAAACAAAATCATTCAAGAGAACACGCTTAAAAGACAACGCCAACTCAGTTCTTAGCAGCGGTCCGCGGTTCGATTCTCAGCTGAGATAAAGCATTGTTTAGGCTTACGTTTGTCCTTAGACTTTTAGAAGTCAAATTCTTTAGATGTCCGATGAACAGTTCAAATATGAAATGTGATTGCGAAAAGCAAAAGAGCCACAGGTGTCCCTTTAAAAATAAAAGAAACGGTTTGTACCTTCTGTTGTGTTTATGATTTTAATCTTTGGTTTATGTTTGACACATTAAAAAGAAAATTAAACACCTCGAAATATACATAGGTATTATAGAACTACAACATTATTTTTAGTATATGCGAAACCTGAATACAGTTTGTTCAGAATCAGTAACTGATTCGATTCTAATAATTTTTACACCATGTTATATTTTTTTAACTGGTAATAAAATTTAATCAAAAATATTTTAATTAAATTTTATTACCAGTTAATTACAATACAATCACCGTATAGTTAGGTTCCTATTGCCAAACTATTATCACGAGTGTATAACACAGGAGACGCGGTTTACGCGGGTGTCCCGCGAAATGAGCATGATTTTGAACGGACAACCAGGGTGTCGAGTCTGCTAATTGTTTTTCAGAATGGCGCCACAATGGCGTTTCAATTTTCGAACCATTTTTTACTCAGCAGTGATAAATGGTTCGAATAAGCTCTACAATTGAAATGCCATTGTGGCGCCATTCTGACTAATAATTAGCAGACTCGACACCCAGGCAATATACAAGCGTATAACTTAGTGAATTTTTTTGATACGGTTTTAAAATTTAGCATAACATAGATTCTTTACACAAAAATATTGGACAGGTGTTTCGGGTTTCGCATAAACAAAAAATAATGTTGTATAAGCTGATTTTTTTTTGGACAATAGCTTTGGGCTCGTTGTTTCAACCCCACTGCTCGGCTCCCATTGGTCATAGCGTGATGTTATATAGCCAATAGCCTTCCTCGATAAATGGACTATCCAACAGAAAAAGAATTTTCCAATTCGTAACAGTAGTTCCTGAGAAAAGCGCGTTAAATCAAACAAACAGTTTTTAGGATTAGCACATAGATGTTTCCGTGGAATGTTTTTTTTTACATTTATATGCGGGCAAAACCACTGGGAATAGCTAGTCAATAATTTAAGAAGTCATCATCATCATCATCATCGTCATCATATCAACCGTAGGACGTGCACTGCTGAACATAGGCCTCCCCTTGAGACTTCCAGTAGGACCGGTTGTAAGCGGCCTGCATCCAGCGTGATCCTGTGGCCTTCATAAGATCGTCTGTCCACCTTGTAGGTGGACGTCCTACGCTGCGCTTGCCGGTGCGTGGTCTCCATTCGAGAACCTTACGGCCCCATCCGCCATCAGTTCTGCGTGCGTGCTTTCAAGTAGTATTTGGTCAATAAAACTAATCAACATTTTCGCAAGAACACAGCATATAAAAATGCAGATACGACAAACAGTGTTCTCTTTCAAACGTCCATAATAATAATTTTCGCAGTATCATACGTAAATGTAATTTTATCTTTCAATTATAGAACGTCATTGTTTTGAATAAGACAGTTTTTTGTTCCACAAACTGTTATTTGATTCGTTTATTTAGTGTATGCGCGGTATAAAAATAAATTGCCTTGTGGTTCTCAACCTTTTTTGTGTTGCACGCATTTTTTGTTCTGTTTTTTTTTTATGATTAAGATTTATTTTACGCGTTGATAATAACTGCTGTTAAATCATTATACTTATCTAAAAATATGCAGAACTTTTGAATATACCTACATAAAAAGTCTCTGTCATATTTCTCCAATAGATTTTCAATGGATCACAAGACATAAGTAAAAGGTTCATGTTGATGTCTGTACAAAACGGTGAATGTTTTCACATAGAATTGTGAGAGACCTTAGTAATTATAGATAGAGGTATGTATAATTAAATTACTAAGGTGTAAGGTGAATGTTATTCTACTTTTAAACCGTTACATTTATTACTCTACATGATATTTCGTGATATCAATTCCAATGTCCACCACCATTTCACAAAAGTAAGGCAGATCGATAAAATACATTACATTTATTGCTTATTCATATCTTAATAAATTGGTTTTACGGATGATTTCATTCGTTTCCATAAGCTCTATAAAGAGAATATATGGAGAATGCAATTGGTTGATATGTTACCTGGCTTTCCAACTAATGTATTTTTAACCGACTTCGAAAAAACGGGGAGAGATTCTCAACTCGTCGGAATTTCTTTTTATGTTTGTACCCGATTTCTCTGCCGCCTGTACCGATTTGGAAAATTCTTCTTTTTATTTGAAAAGGGTATACTCCACAGATGGTCCCATTATAATCGGATCTGATGACAGGATGTTGGAGAAATCGAGGGAACTATTCAATAAATTTCAGCAAATCAACGAGGATTGCTGCCATCATAATTATATCTAGAAACTCGTGGCTAAATAATTACAGCCGCACAGGCCGATCTTCTGGATTGAACCACGCTGGCTGAGGTTGCTCTGTGGATGGGTCTATCTGTCATTGTAGCAAGTTTCCTCCGTGCCTCGGAAAGCACGTAAAGCCGTTGGTCCCGGCTGTCATTTGTAAATCTATGACCGTCGTTACTATTAGTCAGAAGCTCTAAAGTCTGACATACCGTATTATCTAGTTACTGGATGGTGGAGGTCCGATAGGCAGCCGCTCCATGTAAATACTGATATTCAGATGCATCTGGTTCGATTGGTACCCGACCACAATATAATAAATTGGGAAAAAGGCAGGCAGTGATTATTATCTATCCATAGTTTACGCAATCACACAAACTATGACGTCTGTGGGTACCTACAGAAAAGGGTAAAGTCTCAATCTCATTATTTTAATAGCACGAACCTGATTTGGTTACATTACAGTCATTCTGCGAAATATGTCTCAGTATCAATTTCATGCCTAATTAGTAATTAGAAGCGAAAATTAGTACTTATTTCTACCTCCCTCTATAAATAAAAAACGATATTTTTATGTCTGTCCTCTGTGCGTTTCTAAACCATTGATATGATTATCTCATGAAACCTCGGTTGGTCCTTCAGTGTACACCGTTGTTCACCGAATTCGTTACGTTACAACTGGGTGCAGACAGATTTTTATTTAAATTCTTTCTGAAATAGTGCTGTTAAGTGATTTTTATAATATTTTGTAGGCATTAACTTGACAGAGAGAAGGCCTGTATTCAAACAATAGGAAATTATAGGCTGATGATGATTATGATGCCGCATTAACGCTTGCGTTGCGAAGGCTCATGCGCAAAACGTCTCTTTCGCAAAATGTCACCTGGTCGTAAAATGTCTCTTTCGCAGAATGTCTCTTTCGTAAAATGTCTCTTTCGCAGAATGTCTCTTTCGCAGAATGTCTCTTTCGCAAAATGTCGCACCTGGGACTTAAGAATAAAATTTTGATTTTCAAAACATTAACAAAGTATTGCAAAATAATGAAAATAATAATTATATATTTTTTAATCATTTTAAAAATGGTATAAAAAATATTTCCATTTGCAATACTTTGTTAATGTTTAGTTACTCTAGTAATAGCTCCTATTATATTATCTGTGGATATGTTTACTAACAGTATTGATTCTTTTGATCAAAATTTTGAATGTGTGTAAAATGCAGTGGCGGGCCTAGGGTTTCAAAACGATGCAAGCCCAATAAAATTTTAACCGATTTCGAAATCAGCAATTGCATACCTCCGGTGGCTTTGAAAAAAGCCGTTTGGTTTGCTTCATTGCTTGAGGGAACAAAGTTATGGTAAGTAGTTGCTTGGTTCGTATCAGAACTAACAGGTTACAGACAAAAAAAAAACAAAACAGAAAGTTACAAAACGAAAGTTACAAAATATCTAGATAGAATGTAGGTAATAAGGAATTTAAATAAATTATTTATATTCTAATTGGAATCGTTTATCTTTCTTAAGAAATGATTTAATTACATCAGAGTAAAATGTTGGTGATCGTTTTAATTCTACCAATAACTGTTTTTCAATAGCTATCATTGATACTTTGGAAAGACGCTCTTGATCTTGTGTATTTTTCAGATAGGTATGGATACGTTTATGAGACGAAAAAGCACGTTCCGCGGAAGAACTTGTAGCCGGAATAGTTACAAGATACGCTAACTTTAACAGCTCGGTAAAGGCATCTTCGAGGTTATTCTCATGAATGAAATCAATTAATTCGAAAACATTACGATCTTTCAGATCAAGACTAAAATACAAGCAAATCAATTGACTTTTTAATGTTTGTTTGTCGAATTAATTTACATAAATGTCAAGTAATGAATAAATAATTTCTCTGTAGGAAAATGTGAGTGATAATTGTAAATCCAACTTTTAAACACTGATCTATTAAATTTTCGTTTATGCGATTTACTGGTCTGAGAAATACACAGATTAGGCGTCGGTTTTAATGAAGAAATTACCTGTTTTTTCTGAGCAAAGTTTAAAGATTTTACCTTATCTTTGCCAATCAAAACTTGAACGCATTTTAAATCCTCACAAGGTACTATTACTTCCATGGTTGTAGGTAAGTCACTAAAACAATTGTATCACTGAGAAAATCTAAGAAAACACACAAAAAACTTTAACAACAAAACTTTTTCCCACTCAAGCAAACGAAACTGAAGTGAGTTGCACTCGGGTGTCAGGAATTACTTACGCAGAGTTGCAGTGTTGTCATTTAGGCAAAAAAAGTCCCCAGGTATATGAAAAATCTAGCTAGAAGTCGCAATTTTGTATATTCATGATATTGCTTGAATATTTAATTTCGTTATTTAAGTTATTTAAGTCGCTAGTTTTTATTGTTGCTAAATCTTAGTCTCTAAACTTTTTAAAAATCTCCAAGATCTCACGACGGTCGCTAAAACGGCAACACTATAGAGTTTGCAAAGTGACAATACGCGTACAACTTCATACGCATGCAGGGCTTAAATCATCATACAGATCGATTTGTAGACGCATAAGGCTCTAACTCGTTACACGGCACATCGCTGGAAGTGCGAAAGGGACGAGAGATAGTATTTGAAAGCCCGGTAAAAGCCCGGTACGTGTAAGCGTGATAGCTATATTTATGTAGATGCTGCTTAATGCGAAACTCTGCGCGCGACCATTAGACCAATCGCGATGTTTATTAGTGTGGCATAGGTAGATACTTTGTGTTATTTTGATAAGAATTAAGCGCGCGAATTTTTAAATAGTTCGGGTTTGATATTGATTCTCTATCGAGCATTTCTAACGCATGCCAGGCTTTTGGGCTTGTATGAAAAGATCGCCACTGGTAAAATGTTTGATACCTATTGATATTATTATTGTTTTTATTTGGAATACATACTAAAGTAAATTTAATTACCAATATTTTAACATCATAATTTCACTATAATTTAAATAAATGATTTTTGTTTTGAAAATCAAAATTTTATTCTTATGTCCCAGGTGCGACATTTTGCGAAAGAGACATTCTGCGAAAGAGACATTTTACGAAAGAGACATTCTGCGAAAGAGACGTTTTACGACCAGGTGACATTTTGCGAAAGAGACGTTTTGCGCATGAGCCGTTGCGAATTGTAAACCTTTTTTTGGAAAAGAAAACTTCGACTGCGATTCGGAAGTTCTAAGAATTCGACCCTGTTGAGCATGAATACGATAGTTGGTAAAAGAGTCTAGTGAATCAGAGCGTTCAAATCCTGCTCGCAATCTTTAATAAAGCTTAGTTTCAGAATTTCCTAGTTTTTGAATCAAAATAATATCCGACGTTTCTCCGCATCGATCGCCACGTACTTACTACCAGGCATTCCTCAATGTGTGACGTCCATATGTACAACAAATCGCACGACTTATCTCCTGTTTATATTACACGTATGTAAATATTAAATATTATGCATGAAAAAATATGCGGTGGGCTAAGGCGTTTGTGCCACTGTCGATAAGCGACTAACTTTTAACTATAATTCTCTCCCTCAAGAACTTTTGTATTGATGAGCGTCTTCCCGAAAATTCTCCTGCGAAAAAATGTATTCTATGATGTCTATGACAATAGTGGTACTTTTTAGTAGTGAAAGATTTTCAATTGGATGAGTAGTTTCTGAGATCTGACTCACCCTTCTCCTCCTTTTTTCCTTCTCTTCTGCGCTTCTTTATCAAAGAGCATATTAGCCTCGAGTATTATCTTGGTAAGCAGAAAACTCGCTGAGAAATTCTTTCTCAAGTCTTCTTTAGTTAATTCAATTATTCTTTGCTTAGTCTGCAGCAAATATCAGAAAGATGTGATCTTAATATGAGCAACTTCTTTCATTCATGATAAAAAAATATCAATTCGACACATTTCTGAGACAGGTTGTTCTTCAATAAGAGTAACCCACGAGTAGTCCAATGACAAAACTGTCCTAACCACACACGCAAGTAACTGTCAAACTAGTCACTATAGTTCTCCTCGCTCTCCGCTACTTGTGAGGCAGCTGCCTTACTCAAACTAATCTTTATCCATATCTCTGATAGTGATTTTATGATTAAAAGCAGTCTGCAGGCTTTTTTGGCGTGATCGGAAATTGATTAAAAACGTCTACATTAGATATGAGCGCCGATGGTCAATCAGTCGGCGGCGGCGCGCCGACTTTTTGGAGTCGACGGCGGCGGCGTCGGCGGCGTGGCGTGACCTTTATTTAACTACTTTAATTAATAAATTTAAGAGAAGAAATAGAACAATGGTTTACGTATAATTAAAGATTTATTATAATTTTGACGAGACAAATTGAATTGGCAAGATAAACTAAAAAAAGAGAAAACCAAATTAACATTAAAAATTGCTGGTGGCTATATTTTTACAGTATCAGCCAATCTCCGGATCTGCCGGATTGCTGCCCTGGGATCTGGAGGCGACTACCTTCCAGCGCGTCTAGAATGACACGTGGTGGCGCAGCGCCGGGGCGTATCCCCGCTGCCTCGAGAAGTCGAGGCGCGGCGGGAAGAGCTCCGGCGCGATCTTAGGGCAGTATGGAGGGACGTCCGGGCACGCCGCAATCGTGGCGGTAAGACCCCTCTTGGGGGAGTGGCTGGATAGGCGTCACGGCGTCCTGACCTACCGCATGACGCAGGTCCTCACCGGAAACGGAAGTTTCGGGAGGAACCTGTGTCTGATGAGGAAGAAGGAAACGCCTGGGTGTCACCACTGCGAGGATCGCCCAGAGGACACAGTAGAGCATACGGTGTAAATCTGCCCCGCTTGGGCAGAGCACCGACGTGTCCTCACGGCGGCGATAGGCGGAGACCTCTTGCACCCGGCATTGGTCGCGGCCATGCTGCTTCTGCGAGGCAGTCATGCTCGCAAAGGAGGAGGCGGGCCGCGTGAGGGAGAAGACAGCGTCCGATCTAGCCGCACTGGTGGACGCCCACGGCAACGGATATCGCAAGACGATCTTTGGCCACCGCAGGCGCGGACATGCGGGCGGCGAGTACTGGGCAACTCGCTGTCCGACCACGGACCATTCCCGGGTCGACGGCGCGTTGTGTTCCACGCGCGCCTCAAAGAGCGCGAGCGTCAGCATGATGACGGGGCCCCCCCTCTAGAGGGCCAAAGCCTGCAGGGACATAAACGGGCTATTGAAGGACACCGTGGAAGACAGTACGAGTCAGTCGACAGTAGGGGGTGGGAAGACTCATTTGATGATTTTACCACGCTAAAAAAAAGAAGCCTTGATGAGTGCTCATCATCATCTGCCTAGCCTTTTCCCAACTATTGGGGTCGGCTTCCAGTCGAACCAGATGCAGTTGAATATTAGTATTTTTTAAAACTGTGTTTGTTTGCTGATAACTTGGACAACACAGAAATTGTAATGTCAAAGAGTATCGTTTTTTAAACGTCTACGTCAAGTGCCGCCATTTTGCCAGCATTTATTATCGTGCGTTCGGTTTGATCAGCGTGTTAGATTAAACTGAACGCCGCTGGCTCGGCGCGCCGGCGCCTGTGGACGGCGGCGGCGGCGCGGGGAAAACCACGGCGGCGGCGGCGCGCCGGCGCGGCGCTCATATCTAGTCTACATATGCTTTTCGGCTTTCAATTTAACTGGATGCAGCTGAATATCAGTATTTTACATGATGAGCTGCCTATCTGACCTTCATAACTTCGTCCTTACTCCTATGAAGTTTAGATCTTAGATTGTATTTTAGCACGACTCGTACTCATTTCACATTCTTTCCTTTCCAATCTATTCCAGCTATGGTTTTAGCCAATGATATTATAAAGAAAGATACGCCATGTTCATACTAAATGGCGTTCAGATTTCGTTGCGTTGTTATTATAAGCAGGGACCGAAACCGGTATCAACAATACGGGTATTTTTTCGGTAACAACCTTTTTTTCTTTTACAGGTAATTTTAAAGGTTACCTTTATTATTAAAGTGAATACTTAACCAGTATTAATACCGGTTACCGAAATAAAAATTACCCCTATCTTACACGTGCCGTCGGCAATAGTCAAAGGGCGCGCATCGCCTGTGTGTGTGACAAAGAGTCGGGCCGACACACGAACTTAGGCGAACGCCGACCAATCACGGCCTTGGCTGGCACAGCACGCGGCACGCGCAACGCGTCTTTCATTCAGTATGATAATAAATGTATGTATAACTCAGTATTACTCTATAATTATGCCGTCGTCATCGTCATTGTGGCCAACATGTTGTTTTTAATCCCCGACGGAAAAAGAGGGGTGTTATAAGTTTGACGTGTCTGTCTGTCTGTCTGTCTGTGGCACCATAGAGCCCGAACGAATGAAGCAATTTCAATTTAGTTTTTTTTTATTAAAGGTGAGGTCGCCAAACATAAGACCTAACATTAATCCTCAACTTTACCATATATTTATTTCAAAATTAATGCTGCAGTATTTTCGACGTATCACAGGATTCTGCTAAGCCATTTGAGGTAGTATGAGGTAGTATGGCGCACCCGCGTACAGCACTGGTACAGACTTTCTTGGTAATCTTTACTATTTTCTAATGCCAAATTGGCATTGCGATATTCTGTTTCTTTCTCGTTATCAAGGTAATTTTGCACCCCCCACCGAATAATATCGTAATCGATAAATTCAAATTTTACAGGAAAAATAAAACAGTGTTTTTTTGTTTTTATTGTAAAAATTATCCAACCTAAGAGAATGATTTATATATCATCAAATGAAAGTTATTTTTTTATAGAATCATTCTAAATAAAAGTTTTACATTTTTATTTTATTAGGACCAAGTTATTAAAGAAAATATATTTTACTGGATACGTTAGAAAAACATTATTTCGCAACAAAACATAACGATATTATTCGCGTAAAAACAAAAAGACAGCGTGCACAATAATAGTACCTATATTACAATGTTATTCGTTAAACAATGACATCCAAACATAAACGGTAATAGATTGTAACTGCGATTTTCGCCTATAAAATATATATTATAATTTAAATTATTGTTTGAGTACTATTTTATTCTTCAATTGCCTGTTAAGTAATATCCATTATTAGAAATATAACTTTCAATAAAACTATGGCTTTCTGATAAAAGAACACTCATCATCATCATCATCAGCCGAAAGACGTCCACTGTTGAACATAGGCCTCCCCCTTAGACCGCCACGCCAAACGACAATTCGCTACTTGCATCCATCGGTTGCCCGCGACCCTCACGATGTCGTTGGCCTACCTAGTGGGAGGCCTGCCTACGCTGCGTCTTCCGGTCCGTGGTCGCCACTCGAGAACTTTTGTTCTCCATCGATCGTCAGTTCAATGAGCGATGTGGCCTGCCCATTTCCACATCAACTTGTAAATTGTATGAGCTACGTGGGTGACTCTGGTTCTTCGCCGAATATCCATGTTCCGGATTTTTATCCCGCAAAGAAACTCCGAGCCTCTAAAAGGCCAGCAGTGCAAGACCACGTTTCAGACCCCTACGTAATCACTGGCAACACACACTGGTTAAACATCCTTGTCTTGAGACACTGGCATTCTCGATGAGAAGATATCACGTAGCTTCCCAAACGCTGCCCATCCGAGTTGGATTCTTCTTCGACCTCTAGAAAGAGGTCCGTTAGGTAGGTTCAACTTCGAGAACGAAGTTGGACCTACCTAACTAAAGAATCTGTCCAAGGTAAGTATAATGGTCTACAACTTCGAGAGTATATCATTCCCAACAACAACCGGTACGGGTGCCACATGGACGTTCGACATGATTTTCGTTCATTTTAAGGCCGACCCGTTGGAAGACGATACTGAGGTCGCTGAGCATAGCATTGAGGTGCTCCAACGATTCTGCCATGATGACTATAATCATCGGTAAAACGAAGGTGACTGATGTATTCGCCATTGCTGTTGATGCCGAGTCCGTTCAACGCGGTCTTGAACAGTTTCGGAGAAATAACGTCTCCCTGTCTCACTCCTTTCTGCAATTGCTCTCTTCCTGAAGTCGGAAAAACATGGTGGCGTTTCTATACAAACACCTCAACACTTCGATACACCTATAGTCGATATGACATCGTTGGAGAACGTGCAATACTGCCCAGGTTTCGATTAAATCGAAGGCTTTTCCATAGTTCACAAACGCTAAATATAATGGCCGATTATACTCCTCTGTCTTCTGTATAATCTGACGGTGTATGTGGTCTATGGTACTAAAACCTTTTCGAAACCCGTCTTTCTCGGGAGGCTGGAAGTCATCAAACCTGCTTTCGAGACGGTTCGTAATGACTCTTGAGATCAGCTTGTATACATGGCTCAGAAATGAGATTGGCCTGTAGTTCTTCAACAAGGTGTTGTCACCCTTTTTGAAAGCAACCACACTCCCGTGGCATACTTCTGGTGTAGTACCTTCGAATACGACGGAATTAAATAACTTCTGGAGAACTAAAAGTACCGGGTTTCCACCCGCTCTCAGAAGTTCAGTTGTGATTCGGTCCTCACCCAGCGCCTTGTTATTCTAGAGCTGTTTAAGAGCCATTCTAATCTCATACAGGCTGATGTCCGGGATATCCTCAGTGCAGTGTCAATTTAGCTCTTGCGTCTCGAGCTGTACCGACACTGGGTGTTGATGTGTATAACTGTCCGTAAAACCTCTCAAGCTCTCTTAGGATCTCAGGTTTCGTCGAAATGATGCTGCCGTCATTAATCTTCAGCTTCGTCATTTGACTTTGCCTAATAGAGATAAGACTTTTGAGCCCTGGTTCCGCTCGATCACCTCTTTGATCCATGCCACCCTATAGGCACGCAGATCACGCCGCATTGATTAAGAGATTCGTCTATTGAGTTTGCCATATTCCAACATTTCAGCTGAAGATTGCAGCCTCATCTCGGTCCGGTCTTGCATCAACTTGATGGTTCCGTTCGAGAGCTTTTGAGACTTATTGCGGTGAGGGGTCTTAAAGAATTTGAATCCCACAGCTTGAACAGTTTCCACCAACCCACTGTTAATCTCGTCCACAGTTTCGCATTCGGTTAGGCACTGGAAGCGATTGTGCAGTTCCAGTTGAAAGTCTTCGGGGTTCTGGATGTGGGCAGGACTATTTCGAGGCGTAGACTTTACGAGACGAGACCTTTCAAGCTTCACATTAATATTCAATGTGCCTCTGACCATTCGGTGATCGCTACCGGTTTTTACCTTGGGGAGCACAGAGACATCACTGAATATTCGCTTCTTGGTCGTCATGATGAAGTCGATCTCATTTCTGATAGTACCATCGGGGCTCATCCACGTCTACCTCCTGGATGGCAGCTTCTGGAAGTAGGAGTTCATTAAATGAAGTTCTTCCTTTTCCATGAAGTCGACCAGTCGCTGGCCCCTCGCTGCCCATACCCAAATGGCCCCACTCTCAACTTATCGCTATTCCGTGCGCCCTTCGCGTTGAAGTCCCCCATAACAACGGTGAAGTATGTTTCGGAGGTATGTATGGCCTCGGATATCTCCTCATCCAATGCCTCTACTTCATCATCGAGGTCGGTGCCTATGACCTGTATGACCTTTAACGAATACCAGTTGATAATTCTGAGTATAAGGTATGCTACCCTACTCGACACACTGTCGACTTTCATAACGTTGTTGATGAGAGACCCGCGGACGGGAAATCGAACACCACCCTGGGATTTAGGTCTCCTTCCCGGTAGAAGAGCATGTTGCCGGAATCTAGAACTATCGTATCCTGACCCTCTCTTCGGATTTCATTGCATTTTGCTCAATTCTTCCTCCAGCTCGATAATCTTCTCATCGGTCCTCAGTGTGCGAATGTTGTGTGTTACCAGGGCCAATGTCCGTTGGGGGTGGTATGCCACACATACTAGATATGAGCGCCGATGGCCAATTCCACGGCGGCGGCGTGGCCTGTATATTTTCACGGCGGCGGCGCGTCGCGTCCGGCCGTGTGTCTTAGTTTTTTTTATTAGGGAAAGATTTCTTAAGAAGAAAAATGAAGAAAATCATGTTGTTGTTAGGTACCAAAAAAGTTTTATAAAGAAACGTATTTGTTAATTACAACTTCTATATTTAGCGATTATGTTTACTAAAAACAATAATTGTTTCAGTATTTTAAGATGCGAGACAGAGTTTTTAATCAAAGCACTATCTATTTTTTTATGTGAAATGGGTTTGCTCTTGACCCTAGTTTTTTTTTTATCGTGGTAAAATCATCAAATGAGTCCTCCTATCCAGGGCAGGGCGGGAGGGACTGTCAGACTTGTACTGACTAAAATCCACGGTGTCCTTCAGAAGCCCTTTGTGTACCGGAGTCGCGGTATAAGTGTGTCCCACGACCCCGGCTGGCTTTGGCCCTCTAAATGGGAGGCCCCGTCATTGTGCTGACGCTCTTTGAGGCGCGCGTGGAGCACAACGAGCCGTCGACCCGGACATGGTCCATGGTAGGACAGCGAGTCTCCCATTACTCGCCACCCGCATGCCCGCGCCTACGGTAGCCGGAGGTCGTCCTGCGACGTCCGACGCCGTGGGCGTCTATCACGGCGCCGTGCGCGAGGGTTCTCCCTCGCGAGTCTCGCTTTTCCTTCGCGAGCATGACTGCTTCGCAGAATGAGGCGATTGCTTCCCACTCTGTCTCACCCCGCAGAATGGCGGCGATCAATGTCGAGGTCGTCGCCTATCGCCTGCGTCAGGACACGGCGGTGCTCTGCCCAAGCGGGGCAGTCCTGCATTATATGCTCCACCGTGTCCTCCGGGCAGCCCTCGCAGTGGTGACACCCAGACGTTTCATCCCTCCTTATCCGACACAGGTACCTCCCGAAGCATCCGTGTCCACTGTCCGGTGAGGACCTGCGTTAAGCGGTAGGTGAGGACGCCGTGGGACTTATCCAGCCGCTCCTCAAAGAGGGATCTTACGGCGAGCCCGTTGACCCTAGTCTAGGGTCACGAATGACTAAGACAAAGTTGACGATGCTTAGAAGTAGGAGCCCTGCTAAGCGGGGCTCCGTCGATTTCTCTTGTGAAGGAAGAACTAGTTTTGCCTAGGTCAGACTAGTTTATCCTGAAATCGGGTTTGGCCGGTAATTTATACACTTGAATGTGTAGAGCCGACTACACACGTACCAGTATACTTGTACAAATCGAGACTTGCACAAACATAGGTCAGTGACCATGTTAGGGACTTTAACCATGGCGTGATGTGACGCGATTTGATCGATTCCAACCACAATAATCAACCTTGCCACTAAGAAATAATGATGCAATTCGATTGACTTGACGTCGTTGTGTCGTCCCTTAGGTGCAAGTATCTTCCCACACACGTTTCAGTATACTTGCGCAAGTCTGGATTACCGCAAGTATACTGTAAGTCCCTGTTCACACGTGCCATACACTGCGCCGTCGGCTAACCCGGCAACCGGAACGTGTAAAAAGGCACTAACGTGTGTGGCATAAGCTACGTAGTCAGTGTAGCTCTAGAGCGAACAAACGCCGAATGCCATCAGGGCGCGCGTGCGAGCGAGAAAGCAAGTTGCGACTCGTCGCGGCGGCGCGCCGCGCGTTTCTTTCGGCGGCGCGCCGACCGAATTCACGGCGACGGCGGCGCACCACATATCTATGCCACATACTCGATATTATTATATCCCTTTCTTTATTCTCGCGTTAATAGATAATACAGCAATCGTAGATTGAGTGTAGATCACCTAGGTTAACTATTGCAAAAGTATATGCTATTTTTTTTTAAATACATTAATAAATAGTAACCAGCATTGCCATATTAATGTGTTTTTTGAAATAAAATCTCTACAGGAGTAGTATTGCTAAAAAATTGAGTTGCAAAAGTCCAACTGGAACGACAAACAAACAAATAAACAAACAAGAAAAGTGAGTTTATAAAAACGTGGGAAAAACTTTACTTTATTTAAATCGATTTTGCTGTTCTTACTCGAATAATATCGTTATCGTAACATATTGAAATTCTTATTATCAGTGCTATCCGTAATCACTTGAAGCGATATTATTTACGTAAATAAGTACAATAAATCTGTAACGGAATATTAGGGCTATGGTTATTATAAAAATACAAATTTGTAATGTACTCATAGGAAAAACTTTTTAAAAAAAAATGTAACCGCCTTCAAAACAACCACAAAAAAGGGTAAAATAACCTTCAAAACTTTTCTTTCGGAAGTCGGTGACTTTTTTTGATTAATTTAATTGTCTTTTTGCCACCGACTTCCGAAAGAAAAGTTTTGAAGGTTATTTTACCCTTTTTTGTGGTTGTTTTGAAGGCGGTTACATTTTTTTTTCAAAAAGTTTTTATTTTACTCTTTTTAGTTTAAATATTCAACCACAATTCTTGTCAAATACGAGTGCATCGTTAAAATCTCTTACATTCAGAATTCCCTATCTCAAAAACTACAGAACCGATTTTGATGAAACTTGCAGTATTCCCTAAGTTGAACAATACCTAGTACAACAAAAATACTAATTAATATATAATTATATAATTACTTAAATCGGACTTGTAGTTCTGGAGATAAGCGAACACAAACATAATTTACTAAATCAGACGATGCCAAGTCCTTACTAGAGGAGTTGTACCTTCCATCATCAGCTCAGCTACATGAGATGATGATTACCATATGCAAATACTTAAATTACTTCATAAAATTTGCGAAAAACGATGTGTAGGCCTATAAAATTTGAGGGTTGCCCTCGATTTCTCCAAGATCCAATCATCAGATCCTGACATGGTGACAATGGGACCACTCCTGAAGTATCTCCTTTCGAACAAAAAAAGAATTTTGAAAATCGGTCCACAATTGGCGGAGTAATCGCGTAACAAATACAAAAAAAATAAAAAACATACCGTCGAATTGATTACCTCCTTCTTTTTGAAGTCGGTTAAAAATGCGAAAAAAATTGACAAAGTGTAAGAGAGTACCTACATGATGAATATGCAATAAAACGCAAAGTATCGTTATATCACATTACGTTATTATTCGGTGCGAGGAGCGATTTTTAGGTAACCGGTACTAAAACGGTAACCTCATTAAAGGTTTTTTCTCGTAATCAAGGTCATCTTTAGGAAACCGGTATTAAAACGGTAACCTGAATAGAGGTTACATTTTTCTTCGGTCTGGTTACCCAGATAGCGGTTACCTAAATCTGAAAAATAACCGAAATTCTTCAATACCGGTACCGTAATTTATAAAGGTTTTCGGTCCCTGATTATAAGTACTAACTTAAATGTATACAGTAATTTAAAACTACGACAGCGATAGATAATACGGAACGTATAAGATAGAAAGAGATAGCTAGTTTTAGTGTGTTGCGCTTGAAGTATAGTCCACACTACACTAGAGTATCATAGAGTTTGTCGATTCACCACAGAAGAGACATTGAATATAACAAATAGGCAAGCGCGTGGGGTGCGCGCTTGGTATAATTATTTATTATTTTTATGCCGATTACCAATGTACAGCTACTAAGTACTGCGAAGGAAAATTTATCTTTTTACAATATATATATATTATATTTTAAATACTGTCAAATATTTGTATCAAATTTCTGAAGACAGTTTATTTATATTTATAGTTTAGTCGATACGTAATAGCTATTAGTTACATTGGCGACTTTCATAAAAATGAAATAAATGTGTAGGATTTTAATAATTAATAAATACTTCAACACAAGCGCCTGTGAGAATAAGTAGATTTCTTATATTGGTACTGAGTTGGTAATAAATGATGTTTTAAATAAAATTGAATTCTATTTATGACTATAACTTTATAACTATAACTATAAATTTGTAACTATAACTAACCTCATTCTATAAAACATTAATCATAAAAAATTTAAAGCGCAACGCTATAATTGTGCCTACCATTTCGCTTCTGTTTGAATAATCTATGACCCGACTTATGACGGATGCTATTTGTCTCTGTCACGCAGCAGATTGCCATCCTATTATCTATCCTTTTCGAACCATTACGTCAATAATACGAAATGTATTTGAAAATGAGGAATAACTCGTAAAAAAAATACAAAATTGATATATTTTTAAAAGACTTGCTTATGGTATGTCACTCCACAACTCTTATTTTTCTTGACACCATAGTTTCTGCACTTTCTGAAGACACAACTTAGCGTTTTTGTTACGCCGCGCACTCTTTTTACCTCGCTCGCTGTTGTAATCCGACTAAATCAAGGGTGCTACAATTGTGTTACATTCTCCTCAACATTTTGTGCGCGCTAGTGCGATATCTACCTCTTTTTATTTATAATATCATTGGTTTTAGCAGACTTCAAAAAAGAGGTTTTTAATCGGGTATTTTTATAAGTAAAGACTTTTATGGGCGGTCAGACTCATGTATATAAGTCTTTCATGGTTAATAATAACTACTACAATAGCTCAAACTTGAACTGAAGACGCAGTTCACAACAAAAAATTTTGATTGAAAAACCCGAAAACACTTCGTGATACTAGCACTAAACCAAACATAAAACAACTTTGTATAGATGTTTTATAATGAGTCATATTCACAAAACAACGAATCCTTATCTTATTTTAGCGACAAACATATTTCTGAGAATCGTCTGCTATCATAATATTTGTAGAGTGCACTACGCTGTTTTAAACATGACTGTGTTTGTCAAAGTTTTATCAACTTAGTTCTATTTTATTACACAGGGTGAATTTTACTCGGGTGGACGGGAAGACTTTGTTTAAGTCAATTGGGTTGTCCACACTCCAGTCGTCTATGAAATGTTGCTCGAAGAAGTAGAGCATTATTTTATCATTGCTCCACACCACCGCCATGTTGCAAATAAGTCCAGACACGTCAACATTTGTTGATAAACTGACGTTTTCGCTCGCCATGCATCAACTCTGCAACATGGCGTGATCAACTCCGCAACACAAGTGTTGCCCGCAATATGTTGACAGCAACTCGGCAACATGTTTATGCAACCGTGTTTCTAAAAAATGCTTACCATGAAAACGAGGTTTATCACTTAGAGCATCGCTGATAAAACTTAGTTAAGGCTCACATAGTTCAGGGAAAAATCGCCCAAAAGAGACAGGAATACAGAGCAGTAAACCAGGTGAAACAGGGCTAACATAATGATAAGACAGGTCAACAACTTATTTTACGCCGTAACCAGAAAGCCCGTTTTCTATAAGGGTCATTTTCAGTCGCAGTTTGAGAGCCACAGTCTACTTGTGTAATCAAAATAATATGCACTTAATAACATCAAAGTGAAAGTGCATTTTTGCACAACGTTAAAAGATCACTTGCTTTACCTGTTTATTGAGAACTGTATGTATTTGCCTTAGGCTTAAAAACAACTTGATCATTTTGTAATTGGCAAATTACTATTTGATAGATTTTCAACTTTATCAGAAAAGCAGAAGGTTCATATTCGATTGGGAAAATTAGATACGGCGTCTATACATAACTATGATTTCCAACCAAAACAATCCGTTGGATTAACCTTGGGCATACAGACGACGAGTAAAGGTTGACTCGCCGTCCGATCATGGACCATGCCCGGCTCGATGCGTCGTGTTACACCCGCGCCTCAAAGAGTTGTCAGCCCAGATTATGGAAGGCCATAATTATGCCATCTATCATCCATCATATCAAGTAAGCAGATAGCTACAATTTAATTTACTTCCCATCTCTTTCTAACTTCACCTACAAGTAAGAGAAAGCATCATTTAGCCAAGCCACCGCACAAAAGATTCAGGTCAATACACACACTAAGTCTAGTGCAAATATTTGTTAGTACTTTAATTATTGTCTGCCTTTCACCTTTCACTATAGAAGGTCGAGTGTTGTGCTGTCATGCCCAGTATGTTCGGCGGGAATGTTTGAAATTATCGGAATTTTTTGTTTTTTCTTAATTTATTTTTTGTTATCATAATTTGGTCAACTATGGGAATCGAAATAGATGTAATGGCTACAAAAAAGAGGAGAAGTTTTTTTCTATGATGACTATTTACTCCGGGTTTGCTGAGAAAATATTTATATGTCTCGGAACAAATATTTCTATGCCCTACACAAGTAGATGTTTCGGGTCTGGCTGTTAATGTATGTGAGTTTAAATGTTTGTAAACGCGTCCATGATACTGGAGAAATTACTGGTCCCGGGGTAACTTTAAAAAACACGCTTAAATGCAGTTTTTTTCGCCAATAATCAAAGAAATTATAGAAAAAGGACGTTAGTGAAAAATCGGGACACTGGCGTCCCGAATTTTCTATCAAAGCTGAGTCGGAACGTGTGTTCAGGCCTCCAAAAATCGGGACTCGTAGCAACACCAGTTAAAAACTAACTTCTCTGTTAGTTATCTCCTTTCTACAGCAAGTCGTTAGCAGTACTGTTATAATTAGATTTCAGAATATTCTAGTCATTCTATTTTTAGTGTTCAGTTTTTGTGCGTCTGTCTAGTTCATGTTGAGAACAATTTGATTTTAAGCGTTACTTTTAAGATCGTTTGAGCAACGATTTAAGAGCATATTTTTTTTTTAGCGTGGTAAAATCATCAAATGAGTCCTCTCACCCTGGTTAGGGCAGGAGGGACTGTCAGACTTCTACTGACTAAAATCCACGGTGTCCTTTAGTAGCCTGTTATGTTCCGGGGTCACGGTAAGGAAATAATCCCGCGACCCCGGCAGGCTTTGGCCCTCTGTCCGTCTAGAGTTTTGAAAAATAATGGATACGTATTTTTTTCTTTCGTCAAATCAATGAATATTCACAAAGATGAAACGCATCAAAACCTTCGTCCCTCATTACGTCAGAATCCAGTTAATATTGTACTTGCTTGTGACGTTAAAAATTTTAAAAGCGTCGTAATATATTCATCAATTTTGATTTACATAACAACAAGAAAAAAAAACATCAAAATCTCCCTACCCTTATGCCATTTTAACTTGTGGTCGTCGCAACGTTTTTTTCTTCCATTCTCTCATATCAGACGTCACAGTATCATTTACTACTTTTTCTTTCATATCATTCCTTAGACAATCCATCCATCTTTTCTTTGACCTTCCTCTTCCTCTCCATCCATCAACATTCATACTCATCACTCTCTTAGTCACATGAGTAACAAAAGAAAGAATACAGCATATTAGATTTTTTTTCAGTCATATTGCATATTGCAACAAAAAAATGTACGTTCATGTACTTAGACTCACAAAAAATGGTGGCAATGTACTTTAAAACACTGAACATACGTGTATTTTATCACGCCATGCCATAAGAATCAACCAATGAGAGCCAAGCTTTCATGGCCCGGCGCGCGGCGCAGGCGCATCGTTACCAGTATCTTTCCTACTAACGAATCCATCACGCGTTTCGTTATTTCGTTTAACGACGCTGAATCATGCGCATACGAAAATAGCCATGACGTAATTCTTAAACGTTTCCTGTTACATTTTGTGTTCGAATATAAGCCCTCGCGCGCACCATACAAAGTCCATTTTCCATTGAAATTGTAGCATTCAATGTCAGATTTCGAAATCGTTCGGCTAAATTCGCGAAATAAATCCATTATTCGAACGCAAACATTTGAAATACGAATGTGTGTTCTATTTTTGGAAGTTTAACGTCGGTTTTTGTTTCTTTATTTGAAATTCGTATTGTTTTTTTGTTTGTTAAGACTTATTGTAGTTGCCTTAAGGTTTATTTTTGTATGGCAAGTGCAGTTTTATAATTTTGTTCGAGTAGGTTCTCTTTGCGTCCTCATTTCGTTGCCGTATGTGTAACGGGCGCTATCCGTTAGCTAGCGGCGTTCGCTACTTAAAGATAAAGCGCTTTATATTGATAATATTCGTTTATCTTTTTGATAAAAGTCGTTATCTTTTCAATATAGATATTGTTTCTTGCAGTGTCTTGTATTTAGTTGAGACAACCGACTTGGAAAAGGAAGGTATGTGTTTTTATTTAATAGTATCTTTTAATTTGATTAAGTTTTTGAAATCGTTCTTACATTTTCGAAAACATTAAGATTTGCAAAAAAAGAAAAAATGGAGCTTCACTTCAAACTTTTTTTAACTTTTTATAGTTTTTTTTTTTTGTGATTAATTCTTTGTTGATTTAGTGGTCGCAAGACAGATTGCTGAGCATGAGGTTCTAAGTTCGAATCCCAGGACGAGCAAAGTGTTATTGGGTTTTTCCACTAGAAATTTCTCAGTAACCAGCCACTTTCATGGCAATAGGTTCGTCGCTATCTTTTGAAGTGAAAACTTCTTTAGCGGCGTTGTACACTTTTTCTGTAATGGGTAAAAAATTTAAAACTCGCGTCAGGGTCACGTGACCCTGATCGAAAATGAGTAAGACGTCATTCAAATTAGTTAATTTCATATCTGTACTACTCCAGTTTTAAAATAAAACATAGTAACAAAAAAGTTTTCACTTCTACCGGCACTCCTGGAGTGCAACCTTTTTTTATTTTGATAATCAATTTACGTCCTATATTCTTAAAATGTCCACATATTATCCTTCTGAAATTCAATCCTTCAGGTTTATAATGTTTTTATTACTATTTCATATCAATGACAAGTTTCTTTTTTGAGTATTAAAAAAAAGTAGTTTCCAAGAACTCTGTAGATGGAGTTGAACTGACTACGTTACTAGATGCCAAACAAAGAGATTTAAAAGAAACTATAGAGCCACGGTTTATACTGTGATAGAGCGGGCATTGGGAAGATTGTCATACAAAATTGTTGATGCCATGCGTCAGTAGCACAATCTAAGCGTTGCATAGCAACGCGACTACTAAACTGAAGGATTTTTTACCTATTGGTAAAAAGTTTTGGATCACAAATTTCTTAGTGATGTCCCGTCTATTGCTCGTATATAGTTTAACTAGCTGTTGCCAGCGGTTTCACCCGCTGCAACTCGAAAATTATCCCACGGGAACATAAAATCGGGATAAAAACTATCCTATGTGTTAATCCAGGTTATAAACTATCTGTATACCAAATTTTAGCCAAATCCGTTCAGTGATTTTTGCGTGAAAGAGTAACAAACATCCATACATCCATACATCCATACTTACAAACTTTCGCCTTTATAATATTAGTAGGAAGTAGGATGTCTTTGATGCCAAAGCAATATAAAAAACATAATTATGCAAAAAAAGATGTATGCCTTCATTTTTGCACAAATCCACAAGGCACAGACTTCTCTTCTTTTTCTCTTGGGACATTTTCCTTCTGGCGTGGAAAACTCATAAATTAAAAAGACTGGTAAATGAATATTTTTTTCTTTTTCCTCGTTGTTATTTATTTTCAAATTGTCATTGGTGTGATGTGATGTGACTGACAATGACATGACATGTACGTTTCGTTTTACGATCTCAAAATTACATCCAATTGAAAAAAATCAAAAAATGACGTGACGTACCGTTCATTGCAGTAACATACCAAGTTCAGCGCCATCTATCCATCGACTAGGGAAGAGTTTAAAAAAAGTAAAAATAAAATCCCTCATTACTATAAAAAAATTGACTAGCTATTCCCTGTGGTTTCACTCCCGCTGCTCTGCTCCTATTGGTAGTAGCGTTATGTTATATAGCCTATAGCCTTCCTCGAAACATTGACTATCCAACACAAAAATAATTTTCCAATTCCAACCAGTAGTTCCTGAGGTCAGCACGTGCAACCAAACAAACTCTTCAGCCTTATAATAATTACTAGCTGACCCCGCTAACGTTGTTTTGCCATATAAATTTAAAAAAAAATAGATAGTAGCCGATTCTCAGACCTACTGAATACGCATATAAAATTTGGTAAAAATCGGTAGAGCCGTTTCGGAGGAGTACGGTAACTAACATTGTGACACGGAAATTTTATAAGATTAAGCATAGCTACATAAATATATATTTTTCCGCACCATAACATAATAATCTAATAAGTATACATAATTCATTGTATTTTTTCTTCTGAATTTAGTCTTTCAGGTTTAAAACGTTTTTAATACTGTTTCATATCAATTCGTTATTAAAAAATGTTAAACGCAACTTTATTATCCAACGACGATATAATACTAGACTCGTAATAACAGGCGACCGATGTCTGTCAACACATTAGGCAAAAAAGTCTTATATTCGTCTCATTTCGACCACTCCTGTGAGCCGTAAACATACGTTGAGACAGAACAGACCTTGAGTTAGCCAATCACAAAGCAGTACCCCGTCCCCCTCGCTTACGTAGTACCTCAGCGAGTTGACAGAATAATTTTTGTTCCTTAGATCGTGCATGCGGAGTCTAGTATTATATCGTCGTTGTTATTATCGATAGAAATTTCCATGTCAAACCCGGAACAACTACGTACTTGTATATCATACAAATATTTCTTTATAATCGAACCCGCGGCACGCAGCACAGTAGACAATCCTTCGACTACTGTGCCAAACATGATCGTAAGATAAATCGCCAACACGTGATCAAAGTTTATTGAACTTTCACAATTAGGTCGTAAGCGAATATTGTACAACCAAACTTATCAGTCTTAACTTAATTTCACGCTTGTAAGCCGCAAGGGATAGGCAGAAGTGTAATAATATATACAGGGTGAATTTTTTAACTGGGCGTGGATGGCTATTATCCGAAACTATGAGGAATATCGAAAAACGTTGAAAGGAGTCTCGCGGCCGATTTTGACGAAGACTAAAACTGAATCATTGGATTTTAGAAAAATCAATAATCCTGGCCAGGAATCGAATGGCCAGGAATCGCTTATTTTGGAAAAAATCACACCCTGTATTATTACACCATTCGATAGTGTTGCTAATAAGGATCAAATTTTGGGAAGTAATTAATATACGGCAAACTTAAGGAAAATGATTTCTAAAATCCAATGATGCAGTTTTAGTTTTCGTCAAAATCGGCCCCGAGACTCCTTTCAATTTGTTTTGATATTTATTTATTTATTTATTTATTTATTTATTTATTTAGGTTAGCCAACAATTGCTTACACAAAACATACATTAAATTGATACCATTGATTTAACATTCATAAGTGCAACAATTCCTTACAGGCTTACACCACATGCACTAAATAATATAAATCAAATTCAAAATAATAATAATCAAATTTTACATTAAGAATAGAAAGACGTATATTATATTCCTCATAGTTTTGGATATAGCCATCCACGCCCAGTTGAAAAATTCATCCTGTATGTAGTATAAAATAACCTATATCATACTATATCTTATCGATTAAAAGGAGTGTAAACTATAACTGAACAACATGATATGTAACGCTTGAGTTCGTTATGAAATAGAATTAGGTCAGAAATGACAGCGAATATTTTTTTGTGACGTTTCTTTTGACACTTCTCCAAGAAATGTGAGATTTTTATGAAATATTTTTCTTCCTAATTATGAGGCCAATACAGCATTTATTTATTTGATAAAAAACATAATCAAAATGACAGACAGGATTAGGCGCACAATGCCACATTCGCAAAATGACATATTGACGCAAAATGACACATTCGCAAAATGTCATTTCTCAATATGCCACATTAGCAAAATGCCACATTAGCAAAATGACACATTCGCAAAATGTCATTTCTCAAAATGCCACATTCTCAAAATGACACATTCTTAAAAGTTAAAGCCACAGTGACTTCTGAGCCGATGATTTTATGAGTAAAATTAAAACTAATTTAATTACGTATTTAATCTCATTATTTATTCATTTTCATTTATTTTAACATGAAATAAATTAAAAATGTAAACTGAAATATTATATGTCGATAATAGGATATCAAATAATCTAATTGGCATTACACTAATTTTATTTTCCACGTTCCCAACTTTGCTCATTCTTATTTTTTTTTAACAATTTAAACATTAATAGTGATTAGATGCAACTGTTATACAATGATATATCATACATACAGGGTGGTCCAGGCCAAATGTATAATAATTTTTTTAGGTAGTCTGTTTAGGCACCTATTTACCTGCCAGGAATATTAAAAAACGTGGAAAAAAAGTATTTTTTAAGTTTTTTTTGGAGTTCCTTGAAATCGACAGATTTTTTCTGTCGATTTCTAGGAAAGTAATTATTCTTGCATTGATATGAAATTAAAATTAAAGCACTTCAAATTTGCAGATCAGTATGATTTTTTTCCTTTCTGAGAGAGTGCAATGTCTAAGTAAGCACCTAAAATAAAAATATAATATTTTTTTTCATTTAAAAGTAAATAAAAATCACGAATACATTAAAATTGGTGATATTAGAAATATCACCAATTTTAATTAAACAAAAAAATCATATCTTGTAAGCGGGTGACAAGCGATTTTTTTCCCTAAGCCGACTATCTAAAAAAAATTATATCCATCTGGCCTAGACCACCCTGTATAATTAAAGTCAGAAAAAAATAATTATGACTCAATCAAAGTATTTTCCTGCATGCGCCATGGTACATTTATTTTTTGATTTGCAGTATTGATTATTTATAGGATTTGCTTAATCAAGTCTAAAATCAAACAAATCTCGGTGTGGACTGACCGTTTATATAAAAAAATGACGATGTCCCAAGTGACATTTCAATATTCTGATTATTTGACATTGTGCGGAAATGGTATTTTGCGAATATGACATTTTGCGAAAATGGCATTTTGCTAATGTGACGTTTTGCGATGTGGCGTTTTCGGAATATGTCAATTTGAGAATGTGGCATTTTGCGAAATTTGAAAATGTCATTTTGCGAATGTGGCATTGTGCGCCTAATCCGACAGACATAGTCCTTAGAATTGCACCACTAAAAGTAGAAAAAGTCAGAAATTAATATACAACGTGTAACGTTAATAGCGCAAAACCTCTCGTGGAGTAACTCAGCCCATGTTACTGAACCATGCAGCCCATGTTTGTTCTAAGACTTTTGGATAAAAAATAAAATGGTTTTTCATACAAAATGAGAAATTGATCGAACCATGTTTAAAGTTTTAGAACAAACATTGTTCAGTAACATGGGCTGAGTTACCCCACGAGAGGTTTTGCGCTATTAACGTTACACGTTGTATAATAGTAATTTAGCATAATATATTCTTTGGTAAGAAGAAGTAGAAACTTGAACATCTTGCTACTCCTAGCTTCTGTCTAACATTTTCAAATGGCTACTAAACTAATATTGGCAGCTAAATTTCATTCAACCAGTCTAAATGACGTCACAGAAAATCCAAAATGGCCGACTGCAAACGTCACTTTATTTACTTATGTCTTTATTTTGGCTACGCTAAATTGTGTGTTTATGTCTGTTTTTTATTTATTTATTTTGTTTACAATATTCGTTTGCACGTACTTTTAAAGTAAAACATGTGACTTGATCTAGGACATGTAAAGAGACGAAGCGTGTGCCATTATCAATGGTATCACCTTGTTTTGATTCCGTTACTGATAAGAAAACCGTGATAACGAATATTGTAACGATTCTACAGTGTAATGAAGTGATGTTATCATAGTACTTGGCTACTTGAATAGCTGAGAGATGACTAGGCTCTGTTATGTTTTAGGATAGAAATTGATTTTATTTTTTAATGTGAAGATGTTACAGTTCAATTTTGATTGAATTATCCCCTTATTTATTTGTTTAACTCAGGCTTCAAGGCTGACCGTTTTTCCCGATTTACGCCACATTTTCCTGGTGTAAAACGATTGTAGGTGAAATAAGTCTACTAAATATTTTGATTTCAAAGTTACATAATCAAAATCCTGATAAATCAAAAATACAGTTTTCCTTAAAAAGATAACTAATGTTTATTTTTACAATAAAATTCAACGTAAAACAAATATTTTCTTCCTTCCTCTTATCAAAGCGACACACCTCGAGCGCCCAAATAAAACCTGTCGATGTATACTCATAATCGATTAAGCAAACAAACTAATCGATACAACACGTTAAATCGATTTATTTTATCTCGTTTCCTTCCGATGTTTTTCGTAACTTTTTTTCTATTTTATTTAGGCAAAGGAAGTTTATGTTGGCATATTTTTTTAATGTGTTTATTTGCTGAGGCGTGTCGGCTTTCAGTCTATTAACTTTTTTTTTCTTTTTAAAAAGTTTTTTACTTGGTTTGATTTCTATTAAAGTTTTTTGTTAAGGAAATTCGTTTGTGAATGTCTTATCTTCATGCTTTGATGGACTTTTGGTGTTTGTTGTTGTAAATAATAGTTCAAAGCCATTTCCTCATAGGTATTTCAATTAATTCTATTGTTGGACCGATAGGCAGTCGCTCTATTTAAAAAATCTGGTGTTCAACTGCATCCGGTGCGACACGGAAGCTGATGTTGATGATGTGTGCGTCGCAGTATCCATCGTACCGAAAAACGTCCATTAGTGGTCAAAGACTTCCAGCAAGCATCGTTCCGTCAACTGGTCTTGTACTTGGATTCCCATGGCTTTCACCAGACAATCAGTCCACCCTATAGAAGCCCTTCCAAGGTTTGAACACTGCACCTTCCAACACGTAAAAGCCACTCCGAAAATTTTGACAGCACTTTAATTCTTAGTAATCATCATTTGAGCAGTGGAGCAGTGGTATTGGCCACGACTTACAAGTTGTAGATCATGGATTCAAACCATGTGCATAACTTTGTGTAATTTATTTCATCACCACTGTTCTCAAAACGGTAAAGGAAAACATCGTGAGAAAACCGGCATGTCCTAGAACCTTAAATTCGAAGACATGTGACGTCTACCAACCCGCACTGGACCTGCGTGGCGTATTATAGCCCACTCCCACAGAGAGGAGGCCTGTGTCCCAACAGTGGGCACATTTATAGGCTGATGAAATGTGGATGGAAACATCACTTGCCTCGTCCATTACCAACTCTGTTAGGGTAGGCTTCCAGTTTAACCAGAAGCAGCTAAATATCAGTATTTTACATGGAGCGACTGCCTATCAGACCTCCACAACCCAGTTATTGAAAACGCCATTGAAATCGAAGACTGTGTCTTCTACCAGCCACGACTAGAAAGCAATACAAAATTACAAATAAAAACCGTCTTTAGCTCCTAACAATAAGGTTGATTTCCGTGTAACTATTGCCATTGAAATGCTATTGACCGTACAGCTAACAGCACAGTTCAAGGCGCGTAGAATTAGGCAAGCGCGACATTGTCCAAGGTCTCGAGAGATTCGTATGTGACGGTAGTCACTGTATATAAGTATTATGTATTGTAGTTATGTGTGTGTAAATAGGAATGTTTTCGGTAAATTATGTTTTTAGTTTTGTAGATGTAAAATGGGTGTACTTTTTGGAAAGTCTTTCCTATGTAAATAAAGTAATTTCTTCTATGAAAATAAAGTAATTTCTTTCAACTGGCCTGCAGTTACAGGAATTGTCAAAAGACGATAAATAGTGCTACAGTCTCATTCACAATCACAAGACAAGTGTTGCTAATAACTACTTCCCAAAATTTGATCCTTATTAGCAACACTATCAAATGGTGTAATAATACAGGGTGTGATTTTTTTCCAAAATAAGCGGTTCGATTCCTGGCCAGGGTTATTGATTTTACAAAAAAAAAACAGTGATGCTGTATTCTTTTTCGTCAAAATCGTCCTCGAGACTCCTTTCAACGTTTTTCGATATTCCTCATAGTTTCGGATATAGCCATCCACGCTCAGTTGAAAAATTCACCCTGTATACTGTATAGATGTTTAGATTATTCGGTACATTTTGACCTAACAACAACTAAACTACAACGGCGTATAAAGTTTATTAGAACCTATTTATATCAAACTAATCCTACATAATACAAGTTCAAGTCAGAGATATCACGGCATTGTATTTCTGACGCCCCTCAAACCGTCAAAGTTTACCTAAATACCTCGTACGAGGATTAAGAAGAAGTGGAGGTCCTTCTGAACAAATCAAATAATTTATTTCAACTAGGTCAATTACAGGCACTTTTGAATTGTCAAGAGACATAAAATAAAACTAGTAATAAAAAAAAATAGTTATGGTGCTACAGTCCCAGTCACAAGACATAATAACTATGAAAGTACTGTAATTGCTCATTCCAATGCGTAGATATCTATGGAGAAGAACGAGCAAGAAACTCCATGGACACTCTTTTTAAATCGCCAAAATTATTAGAGAACCTTTGTTACACCATTCATCTTCGGATGGTACATTATGTGAGAACAATGTAACAAGTTAAAGGTGTCCACAGTAAAAAATAAAAAAAGACAATTCAGAAATAAAATAAGAAAATTGAAATTGACCATGGCAGCTTAGAGATGACCAGTCTCAACTGACAGCGCCTGTTCACGAACATGACACATGTATCAGCACCATTCAGCTCAACCATTAACTACAAACTGTTTCTGGTACTTCTAGTCTGATCCATTCCTCTGCTAAGAAAAAGACTTCTTCTCAAGACTTCATGATTCTATACGCGTAGTAGGTATGACCATTCAATTCAATTTCAATTCTATTTTGTAACATGAAGTTTCAATACTATTTGACATTTTTTGCTCGAGCAGTGGTGGCCCAGTGTTATCGACTCCGACTTATAAGCTAGGTTCGAACCCACCCACATTGCATTCATCTGCTAAGCTTTTCCCAATTATGTTGTGGTCGGCTTCCAGTCAAACCAGATGCAGCTGTATATCAGTATTTTACATGGAGCGACTGCCTACACAACCAGTAACTGAGTAAGATGAAACTAGGTAGCCTTAGCACCCTTGTTAGGACTGGTTGTCAATTTTTCAAGCCTCTGACTGTGTTTAAAGACTGTCAAAGATCTACAAATGGCAGCCGGGACTAATGATTTTACCTGCTTTCCGAGACACGAAGCAACCTTGCCTCATAAATGGTCACCTATCCACAGACCAACCTCAACAAGAGCAGCTTAACCTTAAAGATGGACCTGTGCGGCTTTTATTAATTATTCACGAGTTCCTCAGCCAACTGATGGATTACATCCCACTCCCTCTCACAGTGGAGGCCTGTGTCCCAGCAGTGGGAACATCATAGGCTGATTACGCTATGCTATGCGGAAATCAGCCCACACTGGGCTTGCGTGGGGCGTCTCATAGAAAGGAGTTCTGTGTCCCCGAAGTGGGTACATTATAGGCTATCTGATTATGCGGGAATTGACCAATAGCCCCAGTTTGACCCACTTTATTAATTCTTGAATGCACATCACCACTCCATTACTTTCCTAGTCCCGCAATAGACAGCTATAAAGTTTGGAGTGTAGCACTCAATCGATAGCCATTATTTATGTATGGACTATTTTTGGGCCAGCCAAGGTCGTGGAAATTCATTTCATATTTATATGAATGTGGAAAAGTTTGTATGGTGACTGACTGCTCGTACATATGTGTACTTTATGTCCATTAGAATTTGTATAAAAATATACTTGAGTGAGATAGAGAAAACATAAGTGCTCAATTCTTTACTTACTTACAGTAAATTAACGGCGATTGTTGCTATGGCTATCTTTGCATTGTTATTGCAATCACACAACATCATATTACGCATGTACCCACTAAAAAGGTTTAATAAAAATAATAATAAAAAAAAGGAGAACATTCAGGCTCCATACATTTTTGGGCCTTTTCTGAAAGTGCCGGCCAACGAAAAAAATTGGTACCTATGGGTAGTACTAGTTATTTGGAGCAATAGTTACTATGGCATAAAAGTTGTAGGATTGCTCTCGGCCAATTTATACAAGTTCGAAGATTCATAAATCTCATACATTTTTTATTTTCTGAAAGTGCCGATAATCACCAAATAATGATAAGTATTGCTAGAACTAGCGACCTCAAGTAATTTAACATAACGCCTGTAATCCCTGAGGGGTTGGGCAGAGGTGTACCGAATAAAAATGAGTAATAATCTGTTTATTTTTTGTGAAAAGTAATAAAAACATTTTAAAATATACAAATCTGCTGGTGGGACCAGCATCGGGAAAAGAACCGAGGTTGCCTGTAGTTAGGGGTCTTGGGAGAGGAATCTCCTAACAATACGAGACGTGATCAGCACTGCTGCTTTTTGAATCAACCCTTTTTAGGGGGAAATAAATTAATCAAATGAGTTATCTCGCTCTGGGCTGAGCTGTAGAGACTGTCAGACTCCTGCTGACTAAATGTCCACCCTCTTCATTCGGTTGCCCTTTGCGTTCCAGATACTAAGATAGTCGACAAGCAGCTCCTACATTTCATTCATACATGTTGTTTTCTCAAAGAGCCGCAAAGCTTCGGGCACGCCGCAATCGCGGCGGTAAGACCCCTCTTTGAGGAGTGGCTGGAGAGACGTCACGGCGTCCTGACCTATGGGATGACGCAGGTCCTCACCGGACACGGAGGTTTCAGGAGGTACCTGTGTCGGATAGGGAGGGAAGGGACGCCCGGCTGTCACCACTGCGAAGATCGCCCGGAGGACACGGTGGAGCATACGGTGCAGGACTGCCCCGCTTGGGCAGAGCACCGCCGTGTCCTCACGGAGGCGATAGGCGGAGACCTCTTGCGCCCGGCATAGGTCGAGGCCATGCTGCGGGGCGAGACGGAGTGGAAAGCAGTCGCCTCCTTCTGCGTCGTGTCCACGCGCGGCTTAAAGAGCGTCAGCAAAATGATGGGGCCCCCTCTCAGAGGGCCAAAGCCTGCCGGGGTCGCGGGACTTATTTCCTTACCGTGACCCCGGAACATAAAGGGCTATTGAAGGATATCGTGGATTTTAGTGTTAGTACAAGTCTGACAGTCTCTGCCGCCCTGCCCGGGGTGGGAGGGCTCACTCACTCAAGCTGTTACCCAACCTGGTGAGGCAAACGCCGCTTTCTGAAGGCTCTACGTGGAAGTGGTACGGTTAAAGCCCCTCTATGGGAACCCTGTGTCTGTCGTTTACATAAGAAAGCGAACACACAAGCTAATCGCACCAGGGGATCATGGCTATTCGGGTGATCCACTCATACACATAGATGCATAGATGCTGGAGGATCTACTTCCAGATCACACGTTGAAAATCCGGAAAGGAGGCTGCCACTTCTTCTGCAGCAGTAATGACAGCGAAGGAAGAGGCAGAACACGCGAAAGAGGACGCCCTCGAAATCTCAATCCAGTCGCGTACGGCAAGTAATGCGGAGCTAGTTGTCTTATCAAGGATCAGGCCCAGGACGACAGCATGTCGTGTTCCACGCGCGTCTAAATAAGCTTTTAGTGGCCCTTATGGAGCCAAACGCCTACCGGCTTGCGGGACTATCTCAGCAGGATAGGTACCGTAGCGCTGTTGAAGATTTTATTACCCGAAAAACGTGGTTGATTCAGAAAGCAGTACTTTTGGTCACGACTCGTATTGCTAGGAGGTTGCTCTCCCAAGAGGCCTACCACAGGCAGCTTCGATTCTGTTCCCGATGCTGGTCCCACCAGCTGATTTGTATATTTTAAAATGTTTTTATTACTTTTCACAAAAAATAAACTGATTATTATTCATTTTAATTCGGTACACCTCTGCCCGGGTTGGGCAGAGGTGTTCAGGGATTACAGGTGTTATGTTAAATTGCTTGAGGTCGCTAGTTCTAGCAATACATAACATTATTTGGCGATTCTGGGCATTTTCAGAAATTAAAAAAATAAATGTATGAAAACTACGAATCTTCGAACTTGTATAACTTGGCCGAGAGCAATCCTACAACTTTTGTGCCATAATAACTATTGCTCCAAATAACTAGTACTACCCATTGACACCAATTTTTTTCGTTGGCCGGCACTTTCAGAAAAGGCCCAAAAAAAATGATGTCCTTTAAAGCTAAAGTCAAGAAAATAAGAAAAAAGAGTTCCGAAAGTTATTTTAAGTTATTTTTTCACTTTTTTGTTTTTTTTTTTTTTGTTAGAGGTCGATTTTTAACAAACGTCATATTATTTTGTAAAATCCCTTGCAAAAGTATCACTTCCTTATTCAGTGTTGCTTGTCTTAAAATCGATGAACCACGACTTTGAACCCCTAAACACACCCCACGGATCACCCCCGTCCTTGGGTGGTGTAACAAGTAAATAAAATTTTACCTTGGCCGCGAAACATCCATTTTACTATCTTTGCTGATCTTTTATGACTTTTTTGTTTGAAATGACGGTAGTTACGTTTACTTTTTTCGGTAAAAATAGGGTAGACCTATCCAAGCTGTCAGATTTCTTTATTTGAGTGACGAGGAAAACATAAAGATTCGTTTGAAATTGAAATCATATTATTCTTTATTTTTTTGCTGTCATCTTTTCGTTTATTTTTATTGCTATGCTAAAATTGTACACAATTTTATTTATTCTTAGATACCTGACATTTTTCGTTTAACTTACTTAGGTATTTGTGAAGATTTAATGAGCATGTCAATAAAATCTATTCTTTTATCTAATTCAGTCTTCGTCATCTTCGCCGAGCTTCATTTTATCGGCATTTTTCTTGTTGGGGCCACTGTTGATTCTTTCGCACAGGAGTTGTAGTGGTTTGGGAAAAGAACTAGTTAGACTTAGCCCCTTCGTACACTAGGCGACCCAAGTCTCTGACACCTTACGACTTTGGTATCCAGGTGACTATAGCAATACAAATCCATAGAGGTTCGTACATAGGCACGCGTTAATGGATGCCAAAGTTGTGAGGAGACTTGCGTCGCCTATAGTTTGTTTTTTAATCTCGTAGACCAAATTGACAAATGATAACATTAAAACTGACGTAAATACTATTGAAATTTATGTCAGTTTGCCATTTGCACCTGTCAATTCAGTCTACGAGATTAAAAAACGGACTTTAGTGTACGATGGGCCTTTAACTTACTAATGTCTGAAAAACGATAATATTTTTATTCTTTAGCAACCATTACTTGGTTTATTAACCAATCAAATCAGTATGTAGATGTGGAACACTTTCACATGACTGCACGTACGATGTACAAGGCCTAGAAATTACAAGCGGTGACCGCTATTGTGACGTCATAACTATCATTTCAACTTGTCCAGCTATTAGACCCTTCGTACACAACAGCTAGTCTCCGATACTTAACGACTTCGGTATCTATTGCCGCGTGTATGTGTATGAACCTTTATGGATTTGTATTGCGATAGTCGCCTGGATAACGAAGTCGAAAGGTATAGACTTGCGTCGCTTTATGTACGACGGGCCTTATTTTGTGTAAATGTGCTCCCACACAGAAGTTATATAACGTTATACAACATAGTGTAACACGATAACATTTATAATAGCGTGTAACAATACTCTACAACATGTTAAGAAATGTTATATGTTATAAACACTCCCACGTTGGTTGAACTCGTTGTATAACATCGTATAACATTATGTTCAATCAGTTTGGGTTTGTCTTTCGAGGAAGGTGGCAGTGACCCAATAATGAAGGAAGTGCTGATAGGTTTGGCGTTTGTTTTTTGTTTAAAAAAAAAGAAGAAAACGTCCCGCTGAGGGTCTGATGATGTTATACAACAAAAGTTATATTTTGCTTTATCATATTGTAATCAGTTGTAAAACATTTTGTTATATGAAGTTGTATAACATCAATAACAATTTGATATAATTTGTAACAATTTATAACTTTTGTTATAATTTGTTTTAAAAAGTCAGTCTCTAACGTTATATAACTGCTATGTGGGAGCACCTTTACACCTCGTCCAGGAAAAAATTACATCGTTGAATCACAATGTATAATTCCCTCAACACATATGACGTAAAGTCTACGCATGTATGTAATAAAAAATCGTAATGTGTATCACTTTCTACGCCTTGAACTTCGTACGTGCGCACTGAGCTTTATTTTTAGATTGCCAGTGTGTGCGGTTGTTCGAAAGTTGTTGTGTTTTGTAACACATTTTTTTGGAAATGCATTAAATTACTTATTATTTTTTTTATTTTGATATTTTTTGGTTTTTTGATACGAAATTGCCCCGGCTGGCTCAGGCCCTCTAAGGCAGCCCCAATCCGAGTTTGTGACACTGGATTGTCGTATTGTATGATATAGGTACGACAAGGGTCACATTTTCTTAAAGTAGTTAAATAAAGGCCAAGCCGCGCCGCCGACGCCGCCGCCGCCGACTTCAAAAAGTCGGCGCGCCGCCGCCGATAAATTGACCATCGGCGCTCATACCTAAATCCGACATGTCCCAGAACCAAAAATTCGAGAAGACGACATCTACCAACGGCCACTGGAGTCGCGTGGAATTACAGCCCATTCTCACAGAGGAGGTGTCTCTGCAGTGGGAACATTATAGCCTATTTATTTTCGTTTAGGGCCCGGGCCCCAGTATAAAAACTGAATCTTCTATACTAATATTATAAAGGTCAAGAGTTTGTTTGTTTGGTTGAACGCGCTTATCCCAGGAAGTACTGGTTCGAATTGAAAAAATATTTTTGTGTTCGATAGTCCATTTATCGGGGAAGGCTATAGGCTATATAACATCACGCTAAGACCATTACACTGAGAAAAAAGACCTTCCGAAATAGGGACGGAATAACCTGCCATGTTGACTCACACGGAAATTTTCCTGCCAGTTTCGAAGGAAAGTTTTACCTTCCACATTTTCCTTCTTATAATTTTCTTCCATATTAACCTTCCAAATTTCAAAGCAAATTCCCTTTGATTAAAATTACCTTCTAGTTTTTCCGTCTGAGTCAACACGGAAGGTATATAACGGACGGTAATGTTTTGGAAGGTAAACAAAATTATTTTTCCATCCAACAATAATTACCTTCCAGTTTTTCCGTCTGAGTCAACACGGAAGGTATATAACGGACGGTAATGTTTTGGAAGGTAAACAAAATTATTTTTCCATCCAACAATAATTACCTTCCAGTTTTTCCGTCTGAGTCAAGACGGAAGGTATATAACGGACGGTAATGTTTTGGAAGGTAAACAAAATTATTTTTCCATCCAACAATAATTACCTTCCAGTTTTTCCGTCTGAGTCAACAAAGAAGGATTTTTCCATCCAACATATTTACCTACCACTTTTTTCCGTGTGAGTCAACACAGAAGGACACAGTTTAGAAGGTAAACGAAAATCTTTTATTCCTTCCATATTTATTACCTGCCAATCCTACCTACCAAATCAGGTGGATTGACAGGGAAGGATATTGATAAATTTTCCTTCCAATTACCGAATAACCTACCTACAAAGAAGGAAAAATATGGTAGGTGGTCTGCGTTCTCCTTTCATTTCAGATGGTTTTTCCTTCCGATGCTTGTAAAAGTACGGTGGGTATACCGGAATTTCCTTCCACCTCAGATGGCATTACCGTCTGAAGTTCAGATATTAACCTTCTGATGCCTGAATTACCTACCTAATAAAGAGGAAAAGTACGGTGGGTATACCAGAATTTCTTTCCATCTCAGATGGTTTTTTAGGTCTGAAGTTCAGATTTACCTTCTGATACCTGAATTACCTACATATTCCGGAGGAAAAGTACGGTGGGTATACCAGAATTTCCCTCCATCTCAGATGGTTTTACCGTCTATAGTTCAGAGATTTACCTTCTGATACCTGAATTACCTACCTATTACGGAGGAAAAGTACGGTGGGTATACCAGAATTTCCTTCCATCTCAGATGGTTTTACCGTCTGAAGTTCAGAGATTTACCTTCCGATACCTGAATTACCTACCTAATAAAGAGGAAAAGTACGGTGGGTATACCAGAATTTCCCTCCATCTCAGATGGTTTTACCGTCTAAAGTTCAGAGATTTACCTTCGGATACCTGAATTACCTACCTATTACGGAGGAAAAGTACGGTGGGTATACCAGAATTTCCTTCCATCTCAGATGGTTTTACCGTCTGAAGTTCAGAGATTTACCTTCTGATACCTGAATTACCTACCTATTACGGAGGAAAAGTACAGTGGGTATGCCAGAATTTCCTTCCATCTCAGATGGTTTTACCGTCTGAAGTTCAGAGATTTACCTTCTGATACCTGAATTACCTACCTAATAAAGAGGAAAAGTACGGTGGGTATACCAGAATTTCCCTCCATCTCAGATGGTTTTACCGTCTAAAGTTCAGAGAATTACCTTCGGATACCTGAATTACCTACCTATTACGGAGGAAAAGTACGGTGGGTATACCAGAATTTCCTTCCATCTCAGATGGTTTTACCGTCTGAAGTTCAGAGATTTACCTTCTGATATCTGAATTACCTACCTATTACGGAGGAAAAGTACGGTGGGTGTATCAGAATTTCCCTCAATCTTAGATGGTTTTACCGTCTGAAGTTCAGAGATTTACCTACTGATATCTGAATTACCTACCTACGACGGAGGAAAAGTACGGTGGGTATACCAGAATTTCCCTCTATCTCAGATGGTTTTACCGTCTGAAGTTCAGAGATTTACCTTCTGATTCCTGAATTACCTACCTATTACGGAGGAAAAGTACGGTTGGTATACCAGAATTTCCTTCCATCTCAGATGGTGTTACCGTCTGAAGTTCAGAGATTTACCTTCTGATACCTGAATTACCTACCTATTACAGAGGAAAAGTATGGTGTGTATGGGTTACATCTGAGATGGAAAAAAAATGCTAATGCACCCCAGTATAAATACTTTTCCTCTCGGTCATAGGTAGATAATTCAGGCATCAGAAACCAAATCTTCAAGCTTCAGACAGTACAACCATCTGAGATGGAGGAGAAGTGAACTTTTCCTCGGTCGTAGGTAGGTAATTCAGGAATCGGGAACCAAATCTTCAAACTTCAGACATTTCTTTCATCGCAAGGTATTGAGGTCTTGAACGGGAAAACTCAGGTATTTATCCTCGTCGTAGATAGGTAATTCAAGCTACTTTCAGCCTTTAATCTCCGAGTTGAGACAGCAAAACCTTCTGAAATTAAGGAACATGAAGATTAATAAAACACAGATATCGAAAAAATATAGATCAAATATATTGAATTAAAGTACTACCTGATTAATATTACATAATGAAACCAAAAATTAGATAAATTAATTAATCAAACACAAATAACTTCAAATACAAACACTCAATAACTATTAGACAGACAGTAATGCAACAAAAACTCTGCTCGAGTACAAAGTTTATAAAACTATCAAATTTGTTTATTCTGAATAAAAATTCAATATTCAACTATATTTTACTAGGTATTTTATGAATAAAATAGTTCTTTTTGGTTCAAGCAGGTGTTGATTGTTGCACACTGTAACAATATGGTTAATTTTATGCAAATAAATTATTCTTATTATTCTTATTCTTAAAAAAAAAGCATATTATCACAAGATTTTTTTTTTTTTGTACTTTTGTTATACCAACGCAAATAGCATAAAGAATAAACTTGGAGAACTCAAAAATACTTTTTTTGGGTCAATTATTATCACGTGAGTGTTTAAAGTTAGAGAGTTTTAATTGAAAATAAGAAAGTTAAAAAAAAATGCCAGGCCCAAGACAACTATACTTTAACTAAATTTCAAAAAAAGTGTCTGATAATATTATTAATCAACCAAATAAACACAAAGACACATCACATAGGTAATAGGTAGGTTACCTAACTATTCAAAATACACTCACCGGCACGGAATCTTGGCCAAGCGCGTATTTCGCGATAACAAGAGTTTTAAGTGTTTCTTATGATTATTTATGATGAAGAGTGATCTAAAAAATGTTTACCCTTAGTTCAAGAGGGTAATTTATCATGTTTGAGTGCAATATGACGTTATTTTTAAGTTTTAGTTGAACCCGGTCATCTGAGCGACTAAGTTGCTGTTTTAAATTTGTGTATTGTGAAAGTCTATTGTCAGGTTATTCAATTATTGTGATATCGTACTGTTACTTCAATAACTAAAGGTGATTTAAATCCAATAAAAATGCCATTAACACCATCACAGGTTGCACAAACTGTAGCGTTGATCAAACAAGGGCTGACACAGCGAGATGTTGCTGTTATGCTGAATGTACCACGTTCATCGATGCGGTTTGCGCTGAAACGATACCAGGAGACAGGCCACTACTCCCGCAGACCAGGCAACGGAGGCATCAGATGCACATCAGCCCGGGATGACCGCTTTATTGTCCTGGAAATTTTGAGAAATCGCTACCTCACCGCTGTTGAGATACGCCAGCGACTCCATTTCACAAGAGGTGTCAATGATATTGAACGTACAGTGAGAAGACGAATGGAGGAAGAGAATTTAAAAGCTCGTAGACCAGCACGCGGCCCAGATCTTCTCAGAAGTTACCGAGTAGCTCGACTTCGATTCGCACGAGAACACGTCAACTGGACCCATAAGCAGTGGGCTCGAGTACTGTTCACAGATGAGTGTCAAATCGTTTTAGGTACGAGCTCCAGATGGTCGGGAGCGAGTGTGGAAAAGAAGAGGAGAGCGATTTGAGACCTGGACCCATGCAGTGGTCATGGGTCCAGCTATCGTGTTCTCGTGAGAATCGAAGTCGAGCTACTCGGTGACTTCTGAGAAGATCTGGGACGCGTGCTGGTCTACAAACTTTTAAATTCTCTTCCTCCATTCGTCTTCTCACTGTACGTTCACTATCATTGACACCTCTTGTGAAATGGAGTCGCTGGCGTATCTCAACAGCGGTGAGGTAGCGATTTCTCAAAATTTCCAGGACAATAAAGCGGTCATCCCGGGCTGATGTGCATCTGATGCCTCCGTTGCCTGGTCTGCGGGAGTAGTGGCCTGTCTCCTGGTATCGTTTCAGCGCAAACCGCATCGATGAACGTGGTACATTCAGCATAACAGCAACTTCTCGCTGTGTCAGCCCTTGTTTGATCAACGCTACAGCTTGTGCAACCTGTGATGGTGTTAATGGCATTTTTATTGGATTTAAATCACCTTTAGTTATTGAAGTGTTAACTACAGCTCGGAAATGAAGGACTTTGCATAAAGAAAACCAAACGTACCACAATAATTCAAACATATTTATTCTCTCCTCCATAACACTTCACAAACACTTCAATATCACCAAAAATAATTCCTGTACTTACTTGCTAATCTTATAATATAAATCACACCACTCGTCTGTGTAGTCACTTTAGACGTGTTTTCTGCTTGGCGTCTCGAACAAGAAGACCGATCCGTATTTTAAAAATGCCCGACAATGACAAGACGAACGAATGATCGAATGATCGCATGAGTGACAACTAAGCATGGACTTAGTAAGTCCATGACTACGAACTACAAGCTAACAGCTCGGCCATCCTGTTCAAAGCACGTCCTCGTGCTTACAACAATTTTTGAATTGTAAAAAAAAAATACAATGATAAATGAGGAAAATAATAATACATTTGTATCAAATTGACGAACAGAAAGAAATACAGTAAATATTACTTCGATAAATGTACAATTTCTTAGAAAACCTTATTTTACTGATTGTTCTAAATACAAAAATTCACTAAACTTACAATTCACCATATTTGCAACTTATAATTTATAACAGATCAATAACACAAATTAATGATGACATTCAAACCACTGCTGATTCACAAAAATTAAATCTAATTTCACTAATTTATTTTACTGCTTACCCTTAATTAATACAATTCATATTTATTGTAGATCAACATAATAATAAAACATAAAATTCTAGATTTTAAACATTCTTAAAAATTATTATAACTCTGTCTAATTTGACTATCCTACACTTTTAGAATCCGTACTCATAACAGACTAACGTTTCAATATGGGCATCAGAATCAACCAACAAATTCACAAAAATTCACTTCCGCTTCGTGCTGTTCATTTTCAGTATTATTATCACTATCCTCATCATTACTACTGTCCAAGTTTCTACTAAATGTTAGCCAAGGTTGTATTTTATCAACGGCGACTACGGCTTCGTATCGCCGGCCGTGTTTGCGTGTCATAGGGGTATCTTCAATTACATATCTTTCATTGGGGAGCACTTTCATTACTCGATATGGACCTTGGAATTTAACCACAAGCTTTTGAGACTGGCCATCATGAGGAACTTGTCTCTCAACGCGGACCAAGTCTCCTACCTTATACTTTTTAGCTGATTTCCTATGACTGTTGAATCTTTTTGCATCTTTTAATTGCTGTGCCTTTATATTACAACTTGCCTCTTTTCTTGTACTATTCAAATCTTCAATTACATTAGTGGTATCGGATATAATGGGATTCAAAATACCTTCTGATCTACTGGTTATATTGAATCCAAATAATAATTCAGAAGGGCTTTTTTGGGTGGCCTTATGAACTGTGGTATTGATGCCTACTTGAATGTCATAGACATGGTCATCCCAGGATTTGTCATCTTTGTTGTGGGTACAAGTTGAAAGGGCATCTAGGATGGTCCTATTAAACCGCTCAACTTGCCCGTTAGCTCTGGGTGTTGCTACAGCGTTAATAATGTGTTTTGTTCCATATAGCGTAGTAAATTCCTTAAACGTTCTGCTAGTGAAACTAGATCCCTTATCAGTTATAAGACGTGTGGGGACCCCGAAATAACTTATGTGTTCCTTTAACACGCGTATACTAGTTAGGGACTTAGTATTTTTGACAGCGTTTATGTTTACGAATTTAGTGAAACTATCGACCAAAACCAGTAAATAGCAGTTACCTCTTTTGCTCTTGATAAAAGGACCTAAGTGGTCGGCGTGTACCGTATGGAAAGGGACACTAACTTTTTCTATCGGATGTAGTTCGCCTTCTCGTTTGCCACCAGGCGTCTTGTGATGGGCACATTCTAAACAAGACTGTACGTATTTTTTCACAAACCTACGCATTTTAGGGAACCAATAATGCAGTTGTAAACGTTGTAAGGTTTTGTCAAATCCGTAATGTCCTATGTCATCATGATTACGTTTTAGCACTTGCCAGCGTACGCCCTTTGGAACTAACCACCTAATCTCGTCTCCCACAATACGATAGATACGACCGTTCTTTATTTTGTAGTTTTTATGAATATCCATGACTAAATCGGCGGTTTTATCCTCTAGTATATTTTTGATTCTCTGTACCTCTTCATCCGCGTCTTGCACGGTGGCAATCCAATCCTGATCAGAGTGTTCAATACTTAAGATGTCTAGAACGTGCGTTTCAGTCTCGGAAGCCAAAACTGGTCCGCGGCTCAGCGCATCGACATGCGTCATTCGGGAACCAGGTCGATACTCGATAGTACAATCGAACTCCTGTATTTGAACCCACCAACGTGCAACTCGCGGAATCAGGTCGCGTTTTATGAAAGTGGATCTTAAAGCACTACAGTCACTGTAAATTGTAAATGGTAACCCTAACAAATATACCCTGAACCTGCTTAAAGATGCTATTACTGCCAAGGTTTCGAGCTCGTACGAGTGCAGCTTGCGTTCATCGGGAGATGTTTTACGACTAAAATATGAAACAGGATGAAATGCTCCTAAAGAGTCACTCTGTAAGAGTATACCTGCAAGGCCATCTTTGCATGCGTCAGTATGCAATTGTGTGACTGCTTTAGGGTCATATAAAGCCAATAAAGGTCGTTGCGTAAGCAAAGTTTTAACGCGATTGAAAGATTCTTCTTGGTTACTACCCCAAGACCATGCTACCTCTTTTTTCAATAAATTTGTCAATGGAGAAGTTATTATAGCATAATCTTTAACGAACCGCCTAAAGAACCCAGATAATCCTAAAAATTGCCTTAATTCGTGTAAGTTCTTGGGAGTTGAAAACTTTGAGATAGCTTCGGTCTTCCGACCACCCGGACGAATACCCGACGAGGTTACTTCGAACCCTAAGAAATCAATAGTATCTAGGAAGAAGTTACATTTACTAAGCCTGAGTGTTAAGCCTCCTTGTTTCAGCAACTGTAAAACCTCCTCTAATCTATTCAAACCTTCAGCGACGTTTTTACATGGGATAAGGACGTCATCCATGTAAACAATGGCGTATTTGATTTTGGCGTCATGAAGAATTTTATTAATCGTCCTTTGAAAGACAGAGGGCGCGTTTACGAGACCAAATGGCATACGGGTATATTCAAATTGCCCGTCAGGGGTAACGAAGGCTGTTTTATGACGGGACTCTTTACTAATCGGAATCTGGTAGTATCCTGACGCTAAATCAAGAGAAGTGAATAGTTTATTACCCGCGAGCTGGTCTAGTTGATCTTCGACGCGTGGGAGAGGGTAATGGTCCTTTTTAGTTTTTCTATTGAGTGCTCTATAATCTACGCACAACCGTTTTTCTCCCGTTTTTTTTTGGACTAATACTATGGGACTAGCATAAGGGGAAGAAGACTCCGTCACAATGCCACTATCTAACATCTCTTGAACCATGTTGTTTACTAAGGCTCTTTCAGCGTGAGATAAACGGTACGGTCTATATACGATTGGTTCGGCGTCTTCAAGTTCTATAACCATTTCTGTCACTTTAGTGAATCCGAGATCTTTAAGATTTTTAGAAAAACATTCCTGATATTTTTCTAATAGTTGCTGTAATAGTAAACGTCCCTCTTTATCGAGATTCTCACCGCATTTAATAAGATCATCCGAGTTCGCAGAATCAAAGGTCATCTGACAACAATTAAGGACATCTAAAGAATCTACATGCTCACTTTTAATAGAACGAGTCAACAAGGAGTTTTTGGGGATGGTTATCTCTCTATTGGACACATTATATACGAGCACTGAACCGTTCCCTTCATTGACGTTATATTCGCCGGGTAAGAGATAATAGTGTTTCCCATTCAACACCCTAAGGGACGCCTTTACGTGAACATTACCGCTAAAGGATGGTTCAGAATGTACTGAGACCACATGTAATGAAGACGGTGGGACGCAAACATCGTCAGCGGATAGCAAACGTATCTTTGTGCAGTCTATTTTTTTAAATATTAATTTGGTTGGAGTTTTAGTAATAACAATATCCGACATTTCAGTAAAAGAGTGCCCCAAAAGAGAAGGATGACTCAGCACGTGATCTTCTACAACATAAATATCAATAACCTTCCCTATTCCTTGAACCTCCACGTTAGCAGTTATTACGCCCAAAGGAATAGACAGGCTTGCACCTATACCTCTCAACACGGGTAAATTGGGGGGACATTTAATGTCTAATTCAAGCTCCTTAGCTTTACTTAAGGTAATAAGTGTACACTGGCTCCCTAGATCTATGTGACATTTTATTGTTTTACCATTAATTTTAATATCAAAGATATATTTATCGATAGACCTATCAGTTGTCAACTCTGACACTTGTTTTTCAAGTTTGTCTTTTGTTTGGGTCTCATTTTTAGGATTTTCTTTTGTCTTATTGACCCTATAGCAGCTAGAGGCTTGATGACCTGATTTGTCACATATTGTACATTTAATAGGGGGTTTATCACATCTAAAACTAGGGTGACCGATTTCGTTACAATTAAAACACCGTATGTTAGAATTGATCGTGCCGGGCTTCGAATTTTGGGTTCGCATTACTGCGTTAGAAGTTTTGCGCTCGTTTCTATTTCGATTAGTTTCATATGCGTCCCTATTTTGTCCTACCTTAACCGTTCGAAAATATTTTAAAATTTGTTCCGGTTCACTAAATTGAGCCGCTTGTGCACCTACTCTAATAGCACGATCGTCCACTCCGTATAAGACACAGTCCACTGCTTGTTTACCATGTATTTTACATCTATTCAATAGGTTCAATTTCGCGTAATAATAGTGCTCCAATGATTCGCCGTACTTAACACGCTTAGCCAACATTTCCGTCAAGAGTTCGGCATAGTCCTCGCGACATGGGAATGACTCAATCAGTTTTTTCTTCCATTCACCCCAAGTGTAAAGAAGAGAAGGAAGACCTTGATACCAAGTCTTTGCTACCCCTGATAACTTTGGAAGGGCGTAGTGTATTATTTCTTTTTCCGACCAACCGTATATTTCAGCGCATTCCTCTACTTTAGTTATCCACACCAACATAGTTTGCTCTTTACACATTGGATCAAAATCCGGTAAAACATTACTATTAAAGGACAACTTGGGCTTTTCCGAACTCTTGACGTTACTTAAAATAGACAAAAATTTATCTAATAAAACATTAGTTTCAGATTCCTTGCTCCTGTTCAGATTAGATTTATAAGCTTTGGTTGACTCACGGTTATCGGAGCTTTCGTCGCTGCGCTCCGTCCACCTGGAACCGCCTCTCCTTGTCCTCGACCTCCGTCTGCATTTCCTCGTCCGCTCGCGGCTTGGACTGCCACGCGCCGAACTATCGGAATCCGTGATAAGGTTTCGTCTTTTTCGGTTCCTAGACAAGCGCAGCGTCCGGTCTTCCATCCTCCTTGCCATCCCGGTAGTAGACCGTCCTTCATCCAGACTGTCCATGTTCCTTCTTCCTTTGCCCTCTGACCTGGGCCGTCCTATACCTTCCAGCCTAGGTGTTGACATGCCTTCCAATCTGAAACGACTCCTGCCCTCAGACCTGGGCTCGAGTCCGCCCTCAAACCTGGGCTCGCCACCGCCCTCAAACCTGGGCTCTCCACCGCCCTCAAACCTGGGCTCGCCTCCGCCCTCAAACCTGGGCTCGCCTCCGCCCTCAAACCTGGGCTCGCCTCCGCCCTCAAACCTGGGCTCACCTCTGCCCTCAAACCTGGGCTCATGTTCGCCTTCAAACCTAGGCGCTCCTTCGCCCTCGAACCTGGGCTCTCCATCCTTATCCATGTTGGCTAACAACCCTTCCCCTCGGTTGCAACCAACAAGGATGTGTATCTGAAACTTGCAATTGAAAGCCTTAGTGCATGTTCATAATAATCCTTAAATTGAGTAGTTATCATAATGATTTTACTTTCTCCTTAATCGTATGTTCAAAAAAAATTTCACTCGTGTGGGTAGGTCCAAAAAAATAAATGAATAATATGGGGCCTATTTAAATTAGGGCCTATTACTATTTAAAAAGAAAGGTGGGTACGGCTACAAAACCATCAACCGCTTCTTTTATATAATAATAAAAAAAAGTACTTGCAACACTTCTTCCAAAGTTAGCATTAAATATAGATAATTATAGATTTGTACAGCAACAAATAAAGCACAGCCACTAGATAAAGACATAATTACTTGTCGTTACTCCATATATTTCTTTTTTTTTCACATTTTCAAATCCAATTTACAGTAATAGCTATTTATAGTCATCAATGCTTTTAGATTAATATGTTGTTAAACTATTAACGAACAAGGCCACAATATTCAAGTCGATTTTGCAATTAATATTAAATGCAAAATCATTTTTTTATTGGACGGTATATGAAAAAAAAAAAATAATAATATTCTTGCTCCCGAAAGGAAACTTATCATTCCTTTTCAAAGTATGTAAGCGAATATGTAGGTAGCCAGGAAAAGAAAATAAATTGTGCGTGTTTGCATTCCGTGATACGACACTTTACTTTTAAGTGGACGTGAGCAAAAGAAAATTATGAGAATTCTCTAATGATCCCACTTCTGAACTGTTAACTACAGCTCGGAAATGAAGGACTTTGCATAAAGAAAACCAAACGTACCACAATAATTCAAACATATTTATTCTCTCCTCCATAACACTTCACAAACACTTCAATATCACCAAAAATAATTCCTGTACTTACTTGCTAATCTTATAATATAAATCACACCACTCGTCTGTGTAGTCACTTTAGACGTGTTTTCTGCTTGGCGTCTCGAACAAGAAGACCGATCCGTATTTTAAAAATGCCCGACAATGACAAGACGAACGAATGATCGAATGATCGCATGAGTGACAACTAAGCATGGACTTAGTAAGTCCATGACTACGAACTACAAGCTAACAGAAGTAACAGACGTACGATATCACAATTATAATTGAATAACCTGACAATAGACTTTCACAATACACAAATTTAAAACAGCAACTTAGTCGCTCAGATGACCGGGTTCAACTAAAACTTAAAAATAACGTCATATTGCACTCAAACATGATAAATTACCCTCTTGAACTAAGGGTAAACATTTTTTAGATCACCCTTCATCATAAATAATCATAGGAAACACTTAAAACTCTTGTTATCGCGAAATACGCGCTTGGCCAAGATTCCGTGCCGGTGAGTGTAAGTTCAAATACAATCAATAATAAAAAAGGTACCAAATACCAAATGAAAGTAAATATCAAAGTAAAAAACACTTCAAAGAAACCACCCGATAATTATTCATCGAACAAATAAGTCACGTACAAAAAGTTTGAATACAGTCAGTAATAATAGTTAAAGATCTAAAAAAAGTATCAAATACCAAATGCAAGTATCAAAGTAGAATATACTATAAGGTTGTTTGATTACCATACAAACTGATTTTAGTTTTATACTATTTGTTAATCTAGTTTTCTACGACTTATTAAAATAATAATATTACTATTAACTTAATATAGTTTACCGTTTATAAAGACCAATATGAAAGCTAACCACCCTTATTTCAGTGCAAAATTATACTCTTATCGCCCATAAATTGTAAAGAAAGTACTTAACTGATAATTATTTATCAAACAAACACAAAGAAATCAAACCACTTTTCAAATACAGTCATAGTTAAGACAGTATGCAGCAAAAACCCTTACTATTAGAATTAATTAATATCATTTGTCTATAAGAAAGAGGCTTAATTAATAGAAAGAATTTCTTACAATGACATACCACCAGCCATGAGGGGGTAATTTTGTCAGAACATTCGGTTTTAAAAAACCTAGATCGTTGTAAGAAAAATACTTTTTAACGTTCGTCTTACTGACACAATAAGCACAAACGTGAAAATCATAAAAAAGTGTATCAAATGCCAGACCCCCAAAAATTACTTGCTTCGTATTATCATCATAATATATGTCAGAAATTTGTACAAAACCCGGTTCGCCACTGCTCATATCAATATCTAATGTTAAGATTTGGTTAGGTGTGTATCTAATACCATTAAGGGTAATATTGTTCATAGAAAAAATTTTCGAGTTAGGTGCTATTAGGAACTGGCTGGATAAAATTCCGTATGTCACAACGTCACAGTGTTTATGGCAAGTAGTAGGTTCTACATCGGAGACAATTTCATTTTTCAGAAATAAGTGATTCAATTGCAGCTGTTGTTTAATAGCAAGAGTTTTAGGCAAATTGATTCTGTTACATGATGCTCTTGCACAAATTTTTGAAGTTCTATGCTTAGCCTCATATCTCATGGACCACAAATTATGAAGAGGGCCTAATTTTTCCATGACGCCTGCGTAATGTAATAAATGATGAAATTTAGGTTTTAAATGCGAGTTACTCAGTAAAATATACAACTTGTTGAAATCGTTCACTGTAACTCTAATTTCATCACAAATTTCTGGATAAACAGCTTCGGTCATGGACAAGTCTAAAAGTTTTCGGAGTAGCAAATAAAGCGTCCAATGTTGGTCTTCATATGGGACTTTATGAGAAACAAAACATGGAAAGTATCTGATAAAATTATAAGCTTCCATAGCAGACATTTTCCACTTCACAATGTGTCCAGATTCTTTACATAACTGTGGTGGTTTGCAGTTCGAGTCTGGACCATATTTAAAAAAAGCTATTCGATTGTTTAATTCCTCTAAAGTGATGTATTTTTTATATAGTAAACCCTTCAGTACGTCTTTCATTGCATAACGTACCACGCCTTCTAATATGTCATGCATAAGATCTACAGATGCTTGCTTAAACATGTCAAAACCTTCTACTTGTTTCCACAGAGATTCTTCTTTTATACCAGTTTCACTAGGATTTTGTAGATTTAAATCTGATACATAGTTACTTTCATTTCGAAGTAAGGATAGTTCCTCACTGCACATTGTTTTTATTTCAGTTTTATGAGTTCGACAGAATCGGCAAGGATAATTAGCTGTGAAATTTTCTACGAATCCTAAAATAGAATGCAGGCCAAGGTTGTCGCCAATTAAAGATGCTAATTGAAATTTAATACGACCTTGAAAATATTCTGGAATATTTATATCAATACCAGTATCAGCCAAGAAATTTAATTCATCAATTACTTTATGAAAACAATTAAAATTGCCACCATACCGTGTTCGATCTGACGAATAAAATAGAGCGAAGAGAAAAATATATTTTAACTGTGACGCTAAATTTGGAGGTAAACACGCTATTGACGCATAAACTGCACCTAATTTATGTATGCTAGCATGTGAGCCAAGAGGATTACCAGTTTCATAGTCGTCGTAATATACAAATAGCGGAAATATCTTGACATTAGCTTCGAGCGATTGAATTTTATTCAACCAAATAGAGGTACGAACAACGTTTGTAACTACTTTTGAACGTAAGCATTGGTCAACATATTCGTCAATTGACTTTAAAACTCCTGGGATGCTAAAAAACTTACACAGAACAAAACGTAGTGGAATAAATTGACCAGTACCCAAAACATGTTTTCTTTTACCGCCAATAAGTTCAGCTCTTAATTCTGTAGTAGTTTGGTATTGCAAGGGCTCTATGAATGTTCCTAAATCTTTGAAATATTTATTCCATTTATATTCACTACAGAAATCCTTAACTGATTGAGTTACATCCAACACTCCACCTGCATTAGTTTCTTGTTCTTTTGGACAAATTAGCGGTATTACATTAGCGACGTACGATGTCATTGATTTTATAAACAATTTAACAGTACTCCTTGATACTAACGGGTCAGCTAAAAAAGAACTAACCATTAATGCAGTTTCATATACTAATAACTGTTTGTTGCTAAAAGAGACACTGATACCATCAACTTCACGATTTACTTCTAATTGCTCAATTGAACATTGCACAGGAGATTCCTCACTACGTTGATTATTATTACTGACGTAATCATTATTAATGCTTGATGGCACAAAATCATGACCTGGTGCTGATTCCAGACTACTACTACAACTATGTTGATTATTATTACTCTCAATGTGTGTAGGTAACGAGTTCTGACCAGGTACTGGCAACGATGGTTTTGAAGCAAAAGTGTATCTATTTTGGTCGGTTTTACTATTAATGTGCATCCTATTCAAATGCATTCTCAGTGTATTTAAAGAATCAAATTTTTTTTCAAAACAACCTTGTCCACATTTATAACCAGCTCCACTAGATGTTAACTTCGGCAGATTATTGCATTTGTTTTTTAAATGAATTATCAATGAATTTACTTCGGAAAATTTACTTGAGCAGTGGCCGCAACTTATCATTATTGAAATACTAAGTTCTAGTTCCTCTCGTTTTTAGATGGTCGTTTGATTGAGATGCCTAACTGTTCCGCCAATTCAGATGTTGAGCGGTGGTTCCAATCAAACTTTGTATAAATATTGTAGACCGCTTGTTGTATGAATTCCCATACGTTATGACTTTCAAGTGGATATTGTGCATGAAACGAATGAAACAGTTGAAAGCAAACTTCTACGGCCTCCAATACACTGGGAAAAGAGTATATTATTTGGTCAAGTACAATGTGCGCTTGATCAATTTCGGTCCAAGAAGTACCTACCACTAGAACAAATGGTTGTAGGTGTAGATTTTCCCATTTCAGTCTATTTTGCACATTTTTAAGGTGATCACGCATTCGAGTGATTCCGTCTTGAACGTCAGCTTCGGTATCGACTTTGAAAATAAATGAATCCAGTACATCACTTTTTGTCGGCTTCCAATGTTTATTTACTTGGTAGACTCCAGGAAACAGGAAAGGTAGCAGCAAGAGCAATCCGGTAGTTTGTTGTGTTACATTGTCACCTAAAAATGTACAAACAATGTAAAACTTAAATACAATACATAAATTCGCTCTTAGTACTATTATGGCATAACGTGACGGTACTTACTTTCAACCAAAGAAAGAAATAGTGAAACTATTTCTTTTTGTCTTTCCGCAGTTAATCTACAAAGCACTTGCAGCGCTATTTCTTTCAGAGAAGTCTTTTTCGATAGCACAAAGTCTTGCAGTTGGTTCAATGGCGGCAAATCTTTGTATAGCAATTGGAAGTCTTTTTGTATCTGCAAGAAAAAATATGCATTTGATTTTCCGGCTTCTTGGTTTCAAATGCGGACTTAAGAGGCTGTCAATGTACTTAAATATTAAATACTCACTAGAGCCGGCCCAACACTTGGTACTGCGAGTCCTTTATAAGTTTGGAAGTAATCCCACAATGTTCCCGGCGTTTCTTTCAGTTCCTTCATGCGAAAGTCATGCGTATCGACCCAGTCTTGCAGTAGGTCATTGGATGTATGCGACGGAACAAGCGTACGCAATTTCGTTAATTGGGTTTTCACGTTCGGATCAGATTCTGAAACAAAATGAAAGCATTTAAATACGAATAATTTTCATAAATGGCACGTTTAAGTTTAGTGCTTCCCATAGTTTATTCCCACTTTCTCACTTCTCATCCCCTGGCTATAATCTCAAGCAAGCAACTAACAATAACAATTTTGTAAATACCTGGAGGGCAATAGTCGGTGATACCTTCAGCTGTCCGGTGGCAGGATGCCCTAGTAACTTTTTGTGGAGTACTCTGTGGTGTTGGTAGCGAGGTCCTGTTTGTACGCAACTTTGCTGACGGATCCTTTTCCAATAGTTTCTTTCGAAGTAAACTTAGTTGCGTATACAAAGCTCCAATGGGACGTGTTTTGTTAACATGTTTTCCGCTTTTTGTTTTGTATTCTTCTATTTTAATAAAATAAAACCTGTGTGCACTTGTGCATGGGAACAGGGCTTCAAAATAACTTTTTGTCCAGAAGGTACAAATACTGGGTGCGACCTGACGTTTAGGCGGCGTAGCTTCTGAAAACAAATACTGTGCCACACTTTGTGCCACCACTTTGATTTGGCATGCATCAAGGACGCAGTCTTCCGGTAAGTTGGCGATCCTTTTCTCTTCTAGTGAACCCTTATTTAGCAAGATCCAGATCGGGTTTTTATTACGGGTTACTATTATATTTTTCTCTGTAGGTGGATTGAAACTTTCAACATTCGCTGCGTCTTCAGCAGCACGTACACATAAATCTAAGTTTTCTAAATTATGGTCGAATAATGATAATTCTGCTTCACTTATTTCTTCTGTTAGAGCACTGTCAGTGTTTGCGGTTGTAACCGAACTACTGCTGCTTTTTGTAGAGGTCCCACACCTAGACCCACCTCTACTCACAGATTGGCTAGGATGAACGCCAGCAGTCTGGAAAAATTATATGATATGAGAACTAAGCCTAATGATTCAAATTTTAAAATAAATAACTTATTAATGCCACACCACAAGTCCACAACCATGCATAGTTAAAAAAAAATGAGAATTAAATTTGAATTATTAACCCAGAGAATATTTTCTTCTACTTCTTGATCATTATCAAGCAGCCATGAAGCAAGTGCGCATGCAATTTTTTTTCGTGTTAGTAACTGTGGTATCAAGCTTTTTAAATCGTATTCTGTGATAAATTTCAGTTCCTCTACAGAAGAATATCCATTATCTGAAACAATTAATTCAAACGCCTACTCACAACCTGACCTTTCGCTCGCGTTCATTACAAACCAGCGCGGCGTACTGTGGGCTGAAATCAGCGTTTCATAGACATTCAAATCATTTTTTCGAAAGTGTCATTTTTTTTCACATGGAATGATTGAGGAGACTAATTACATGCCAAAAAATATATATTTTTCATGAATTGAGTACGTAAATGGAAGAGTGAGAATTTTTTCTTAAAAATTTGTATGGAGACAACATTAAAAAATAAGATAACTCTGCTATCGCACAATTGGCCCTAATTCCCTTCTAGGAGATTAATCTTTCGCTTTTTTTTTTTTAAATGTAGATACATTATTTATTTATTTTTTGGTTTATGTGGCAAATTTGTTGGACCAATTTGGCTTAATATCAGAACAATTAACTTCAACAGTTTTATCAAAAAAAAAAAAAATTTTCAGATGTATCAATTTTGATGGACCAGTTTGGATTTAAGTCTAGAACCCAAATAATTATTAAGAAGACACAAAAAAGTGGTATTTCTAAAAAAAAAGGTATTAATTAATTTAGCGCAAAGAATAATACAGAACCCTCAAAATAAATAAACAAAAATGAGATTTATTTTTTATTTTATTTTTATTATATAATGCAATCTATCTGGCGATATTCAGCATTAGGTCGGTATTTGTAGGTTTAAGGCTTGTGCGAGATTGTTCATCAACAATGTCGCTTTTCCATAATAATCATACTACATAATATATTATTTACAGCAGTAGATCTTGTAAAATAAAAAATGAGATGAAAATAGTTTAGTTAGAGTTTCATAAACATCTACACACACACACCACATACAGACACACACACACACACATCTTTTTTTTATTTAGGTATTTTTAATCATTCTAATTGTAAAACGGTCTGAACATTGTTATTTTAGATTTGTAAGGGAAGTTGCGAGGTAACTCCAACACAAGTGCTCTTGTAACTTACCGGAGCTGTTTCAATTTTATATAAGTTTAAGCAATGTCTACATTTTTATTTATCTAGCTTGGGACTAGATGGCGTTGTGTGATAGTTGTGGAATATTTATTTATTTTTATTATACAAAATACAACAAGAGTTACAACAAAAGTAATTAGTTCATCAGTAAGACCTACGATGAATGCAAAAAAAGATATTTTTTCGAAGAAACATTAACTCTGCTGGAGCTACCTGAATCTGATTCTTCTGTCTTAGAGGTTGGAAACGTTTCCCAGATAGAATCGGACTCTGAGTTAGACTAAGATAATGATATTGATGACTGATGAACCAATTACATTTGTTCTAACTCTTGTGGTATTTTTTTCCATGTGAAAAAAAATGACACTTTCGAAAAAATGATTTGAATGTCTATGAAACGCTGATTTCAGCCCACAGTGCGGCGCTTAGTTAGTTTGTTATTTTCAAAACGTCCAAATCCAATTTTTTTACGGAGACTTTTACTTACATAAACAAGGTGTATTGACCACTACCGAAAATTTCAAGGGGTGTAAGTAAAGTACCCAATTACCCATTAACATAAAGCTTTGCTTTGACATACTAACATAGCCTGTAAGTTTACTAACACAAATGGACCACAAAGTTGTCTGATTTAATAAATAAATAATAATAAACAGTTTTTTCTATGGAACCAACACTATAATCATGAAAATCAAAACAGCTGTTTCATTTATTTAATTACAATGGTTTATAACCAATTACTGTAATTAAATTATACAAATAAAAGAGACAATAATTATAATACATGTTAAAATATACAAAATAACAATGTATTAATTTAACTGGAAACATAAATAAACCAAGGTTAACAACACTTTCATAAATTCCTCTCACAGTACTTCTGACATACCAATAAAATCTTCGTCCATCCATCCACAAACAGATCGTCTGTTGGATTTGGAAATCATTATCATCATCATTAATTATTATCAGACTGATCATGAAGCGCAGTCAGTGTGTTTCATACATTATTATTGGCCAAGAAGTTTTTAATTTTGGTATGAAACAGCTGTTTTATTTTTAGATTTCTGGGATGGTCTTAATACACCTTGTTAGTGGAAACTGAATTGTTAACATTGTAGGCAAGATCTTAAATCAAAATCTAAGAAAACTGGCCAAGTGCAGCATACATATTATAACACATCTAGTCTAAAACAAAAATTAGTGACACTCCAGGAGTGCCGACAAAAAGGAAATAAAAAGGCAGTGGCACTCTGGGAGTGCCGACAGAAGTGAAAACAAAAAAGAAACCCTATCCTCTCCTCAACTTTTGGCCAAGTTTGAAGATCATTACCGAAGAAGAGTCGGTTATAGGTTACTGTTACAGGTTACCGTTAAAAGTTTATAGGTTTTTGCCCATCTCAAAAAATGCTTTCAAAGTGCCGAGCCTGCCTAAAGAAGTTTTTACTTTAAAAAATATACATAACAACACACCCACACCCAACAAAAACATGGTAGTGACATAACATAATCCACCCACACTCAACAAAAACATGGTAGTGACTTCACACTCTAGTACTGATACCACAACACCCAACACAAATACCTGGAGATCTTGGTGTATTATCGTATAGAACGTTCATCATGGATTGTTTTGTCCAGCAGTGCCAGTCGACTTTTTAGGGCTAAAAGATGATTATCAGATTTATACATAGCTAACTGTACCCGGCATGTGTTGCAATGCCACGTAAAGTATAAAGAAATACAGGGCGAGGTTCAGACAACAACCAGAAAAAATTAAGGACTGTATCACCAGAGGTTAACCGATAAATTCCTCAAATAGGTACAATCTTAAAATTTACTTCAAACTGACACTATAAAAAAAATGTACTTTCCTATTACTTACATTGTATTTTGTATGGGGCACCATAGTCTTTGGGTGAAGCAATTCAGATTATCTAATTGAATTTTTAGGTGTGGTAAAAACTATTTTGATGTTATAATGGTAGGTACAAAATGCTTACCAAGGAAGCTTTTTACAGTTTCATCAGCTGCCCCAAGCTGTCGGAGCACTGCCTGAAGCTCCTGTGCTCCTGAAGCTCCTGAGGTGCTGGGAGCGGGGGACTCCATTCCCAAATCTCCTCCCACCCAACTCAGATTTTCAAGCTGCAAATATTAACTAGTTATAGTTGGTTTCATTAGCACCATTACTTTCTTGATATTAGCTTCTATGGCTTCAATGCAGAACCAACCAAAGTTATCCATTGCCTTACAGGTACGATGCCCTGGCACCTCCTCCAAACCGAAACAGCAACGCTGGTTGGCGGCAGAAAATAGAATGGTGGTAGTAATTCCCCGGACGAGCCCTTCACAAAAAGGATCTATAAACTCTTCACAAAGAAAGCGAAAGAACTCTACTACTAGTTATACCTACACCTACAAAAATATTTGGTTAAATCGATCGATATAATAAACCAATAGGTGGTTACCTAGTTACCTACCAACAAGAAATTATTATTTTTTCGTGTAGGAAGTTAGATGCATACCTAACTACCTGCGGCAATGTAGGCAAGGTGATTAGAAACTAGTAGGTACATTAGTCGAAACAATTCAGCAATGCAAGTTTGCATGCCGGCCATTTGCAATGCAAACGAGCGAACACCGACATCTTTTATTCTGAACAATAACCTCGTTGCCCGGAATGAATATGGAATACGTAAATAGATCACTTACCACTTTGCTCTGGTTTTTATCACCAAAGAAAATTATTATCCATAAAACACACAATGAAGTAGGTACAACACACGACCTCCTCTGGGAACGGGATCTCAACACGACGCACACGCACTCAACCACCACTCAACCCGAAAGCCCGAAATGAAAAGAAAGTTTCAAGAGATATACTCGGACGCTCTACAGACAGTGTCATCAATGATCAGGGTTGCCAGATGCTATTTTACGATTTCCCCCAAACTGATTTTTAAATTTCCCCAAAATGATAAGTTAAAAAAAAAACCCAATCGATAATTACAGAAAAAAACCGAATACAAAATAAAATTATTTTTATTCGTTTATTTACAGACGAAATACCAGAGGAAAATGAGACTGATATTTTGTACTATTTAGGTTTGTTGTACTATCTAAGTTTCATTAAAAATATTTTGTACTTCTTCAGTCTCATTTTCTTTTGTTTGTTGTAGGTACACATTTTCGGAATTAAATAAATTTAGCATTTTTTTGGTTGGTTCAAACTTTCTGCACCCGCCGCGGTTTACTAAGACACTTCTCACTCTAATAATAATTATTATGGTCTACGGTTTTCGTGAGCATTCTGTTTGGAGTTTATTTTTGATAATATTCATCACCGTACTCCGCGCACACACTCTGCGTTTCTTGGCACTTTCAATGGCGCACTAATTGAGATCGCTAGTACTTAATCCTAAATAAAGTACAATAAACATTAAAAAAAACGTGTTTGACCGTTTACACACAATATCAGATAAATCCGGTTTGGCGATGCGCGATGGTGAGAGGTTTTATTCGATTGTTTCGATTGTTCGAACATCTCGATGGTTCTCGATTGTTTCGACTAGGACTCGAGTCCGACTCGGTCTGATAGTGCGAATGGCGCATGGCGCGTTCATTCGAGAGTTGTTCCTCGATGGTTTAAAATTTTGCGAGTTCTTGACTTGCGTTGTAATTGCGAATACAAACTAATTCTTTCAACAAAAGCAATCGAAAATAATCAATACCGCGACGGAAATAAAATGTAAGTAGTTAACTTACGTACGAAAAATAGGTAGAAGGAATCGTGAAAATAAATAAAACATATCGAGGTTTCTTATTGAATCTGTTTTTTACTAATTAGATATGCAGGTAGCATAGTTTTTTAATCTTAATAATTATCTACCTATTTAAATTTATAGGTAAAAATTAACATGCACCTCGGCTCGATGAATGCAATTTACTGACCTTGGCGACCAAGCGAGACTCGGTGAGTGAGTGACTGATTCGAACAATCGAAATCTAGCGGTCGATTCCATTGACTCGAAACAATCGAAAAACCTCTCGATTGTTTTGTAGAACGGCGAGTCGATGGTTGACTCGATGGTTTATTTTAACGACTCCGATTCTTTCGATTGTTAAAACATCTCGGAATCGCCCATCGCTAATCCGGTTAGTACCTACTTGGTAAAATACCGGTCAAGCCTAATTGGAGCATAGCTTTTTTGCCCCCCCCATAAGTACCCCAAATTTGGAAAGTATCGAACTCCCTTTGTCCTAAATATCCAAATCTTAGTATTGTAGGTATCAACTACCTAGCTCCACTGGTAGCTGATACAATCCAAATATGGAATGTCCACCAATATTTATTTTATTTGTTTGTTAAAACCAATAGGTAAGTAATCCTTCATAAAAATGTGTGTGTGTGTGTGTGTGTATGTTCTTTGTTTGTAAGCAGGTAGGTATATTTGGTTGGCATCCTGAAATAACACAAAATATACTTTTTAGTTTAGAAGATCATGTCAACGAATCAGCCGATGAACTGATGAAACCCTAGCTAATAAAATATACAAATAAAAAAAAAATATTTTGGATAAAGTTATGGTAACATGCTGTTTTGTTTTTGAATTCTTATCTTTCAATGTAAATGGAGTGTTGTTTGTCATTTGAAAGCTACGACAATCCATTACGCACAGTAAAAATAAACAGTCAGAGCAAAAACTGGCATTAAATCAAAGACGAAGAAAAAACTGTACCTATGCGTGTGTGAATACGGCACACGCATATAGTTTTTGCTGCATTGACATTGAAAGATAAGAATTCGAAAACTAAACAGCATGTCTACATCGGTCGCGCAAGCTGTACGGTTTCATCAACCCGCCACCGTCAACATGTTGTTTTACTATACCTACATAATTATTTAAAGTATTATTATTACAAATCAACGACTAATGCCTGGAAAAGTTTACAAGATATCTGCTTCTGTCATCATGAATATAAATCCGCTCGTGGCCTCTTGAGGTTTTCAGACACTGCGTAGAAAAATGAAAAAATCCTTTTCTAACATTTATTCTGATGATTAGTAAATGTAATGTGTCAAGAAAATCAGTATTTTGATTGGTTTATTTGCCCTGTGTAGGTCGGTATTTTTCGGTATTTTTTGAGCTTCCCCGGTATTTTCGTTAAGTTTAATCTGGTCACACTGCTCATAGCCTCATACGCCTTCGTCCACAATAAAAAGGAACCGTGGAAGGTATTTCTTGAAATTTCCTATCAGTAATCCGTCCAAAATATAATTATAGAGGTACTCAATTCTATATCTATAAAAATTAAAGTCAGCTGCACCTGCATGTATTGACCATGCCTTTCTGCTGGGTTTATTAGGCCGACTCAGATTTTTGTTTATGGTCTAGGCTAGGGGCCGATGAGGCTGTGAGGAGGATGGTAAAGTAGGTATAAGTACCTACCAGCCTACTTCATCTAAAATCCTGTCCCACCTAGGCACTAGGTTAGGTATTATAGTAGGTATAGGTATAACATCCCGCTTTTGTTTTTATGCTTTTGTTTTCTCAATTATTAAGATCTCATGCAAGGGTTAAATTAAAAACTAAGTAAATACTTATGTACCTACTTACATGAAGAGTTATTAATCACATTAATCAGATAAGAAAATTAAAATTAATACAACTTGGTATCTTTGCTCGTGGCTAAATAACAACAGCCGCTGGGGTCAATCTTTAGGTTAAGCCGTGCTTGCCTAGGTTGGTCTGTGGATGGGTGACCGCCTATTACATACCGAGTATCTTCCGTGCCTCGGAAAGCACGCTAAGCCGTTGGTCCCGGCTGTTATCTGTAGATCTATGACAGACGTTACAGGCAGTAAGTGGCCCAAAAAGTCTGACAACCAATCTTACCAAGGGGTATCGTATTAAGTAACCAAGTAAGGAAGTAACCAAGTTACACCAGCCGAACTGTAGTACTTAAATATGTACCTAATTAGGTCAAATATTGTAAGCAATTACAAACACTTCTAATCCAATTGAAGTTGGATTTGTAAATGCTATTAGTATTAGCTCCAGGTAGAGGGACTCATTAACGGTCAACAGCACAGGCACGAAATTTTGTGTAGAACACATTCTATTCGGATAGATACCTTCCTACATAGGGTAATTAGATAGGTTTAAATCTGTTTTAAGTTTGAGCATGACATAGCTACTGCACTACACTTGGCTCTATACTTTATTAGTATGTACTATAATCAAAGATTGCCACATGACATAATTATTGTATTGTTACCTACCTACAAATCTGCCCAAAACTACTTATCCAAGTCCGGTACCTGTCTTTCCTATTATGTAGGTAACTACTAGCGGCCACCCACGGCTTTGCTAACATGAAAATTTAAGGCATTTTCCCGTTTTGGATGTATTAATTTTTTGCCTGTTCCTATTATTTTTTAAATCAAACACAAGAAAACTTAGTTAAGAGTTAGAGCTCAGCTATGTAGGTACTCGATTTTTTTGCAAAGATCCTGCGTGGCAGTGGTGATTGCTAACCTAACAATATAAGGCGCAATCATTTTTTGAATTCCTTATGATTTGACATCATAATGAAATCCTACTAACTTTAAAAGAATTACCTTCCGCTCAATCCTTTTATTTCAGTAGAATAAAGAATTCTTCTAATTTGGAATCGACATTCCTTCTAAAATTACCAACTAGAATGAAATCCTACTAATTTGCACCTTACACTCCATCCAACTTTGAGGGAAATTCAATCCAAACCGTTTTTTAATATTGAGGAAGATAAAAAATTACCGTTAAGCTTTTTATTTACACAAATAAACTTACGATTAATACAAGTGTTTACAAAATGTACAAAATACAAAAGAAACAGTTGAGCTACTTATCTGCAGACCGTTGCAAACGATCTAGAGATAGCTCAACTAATTCAAATCAGTGCCCAACGGAAGCGCTAATGTGCACTTTTTAAGGAGTGCAAATTCCTTAGTTACTGACCCCACTGAAATCTTAATAAGTCCTTTAAAACTCTAAACAGACTATTTATACCTACTCTGAAAAAAGTTTCTTCACAAAAACATACATTTGAACAAACTAACTTACAACTTTGAAAGAGATTCCTTCCAAAAAGACCTTTTACTGCAGAAGGACTAAAAATACTTTGTGATTTGGATTGAACATTCCAAAAAAATTAACAACTATAATTGGAATCGATCAAATAGGATTTTACACATTTCTTCTAAATCTGATCGAAATATTTACATTAAAAACATTTCCTTCTCAAAAACTAATTTAAACAAACTCCTTCTAATTTCGAAGAAAATTCATACCAAGTAGTGCTTCTTTTTGATGAGAAGTAAGTGATGAGAAATAAGTTTGAGTATAAAATTACTGCCTACTCCAAATTACCAACCGTAATTGAAATCTTACTAAATAAGAAGGATTTCAAGTGGAAGGTATGATGGAATTCCTACCAAAAGATAAACTTCTAGGAAATCCCTTCTCAAAAATCTACAAATTATTCCTTCCAAATAAATCCCAACTAAATAGTCCTACTATTTTGATTGGAGAAAAGATCCCTATGATTTAGAGTGGAAATACCTGCGACAATTATCAACCAAAATTAAAGTTACTACCTAATTAGAAGGATTAAACATGGAAGGTACAATTGAATTCCTTCCGATAGTTAAACTGAAAAGGGGAGTCCTTCTAATAACCCATATTTTATTCCTTCTAAACGAACTTCACAAAATTTTGAAGGAAACTCCTACCTAAGTATGAGACGGTTTTTCCTACAAAATAAATTCCTTCTCAATATCTGTTCTAATTCAGTTGGTAAAAACGTGTTCCCCATTTTGGAGAATTCAGAAGGGAATTCCATCTCAAAAATCCACACAAATTAATCCTTTCAAATGGATTCCTTTCACATAGTCCTTCTAATCTGATGGGAAAAGTTACAAAATAAAAACTACTACCTGAAATTACCGAACGTTATTGAAATCCTACTAAACAAGAAGGATTTCGATTGGAAGGTATGATGGAGTTCCTACCAAAAGCTTAACTTCAAGGAAATTCCTTCTCAAAAATCTACAAATTATACCTTTCAAATTTATTCCTCCCAAATAATCCTACTATTTTGGTCGAAGTAAAGATCTATTTGATCATGAGTGGAAATACATACGAGAATTACCATCCAAAATTTAAATTCAACTGACTTAGAAGGATTAAACATGGAAGGTACAATTGAATTCCTTCCGATAGTTAAACTGAAAAGGGGAGTCCTTCTAATAACCCATATTTTATTCCTTCTAAACGAACTTCACAAAATTTTGAAGGAAACTCCTACCTAAGTATGAGACGGTTTTTCCTACAAAATAAATTCCTTCTCAATATCTGTTCTAATTCAGTTGGTAAAAACGCGTTCCCCATTTTGGAGAATTCAGAAGGAAATTCCATCTCAAAAATCCACACAAATTAATCCTTTCAAATGGATTCCTTTCACATAGTCCTTCTAATCTGATGGGAAAAGTTACAAAATAAAAACTACTACCTGAAATTATCGAACGTTATTGAAATCCTACTAAATAAGAAGGATTTCGATTGGAAGGTATGATGGAGTTCCTACCAAAAGCTTAACTTCAAGGAAATTCCTTCTCAAAAATCTACAAATTATACCTTTCAAATTTATTCCTCCCAAATAATCCTACTATTTTGGTCGGAGTAGAGATCTATTTGATCATGAGTGGAAATACATACGAGAATTACAATCCAAAATTTAAATTCAACTGACTTAGAAGGATTAAACATGGAAGGTACAATTGAATTCCTTCCGATAGTTAAACTGAAAAGGGGAGTCCTTCTAATAACCCATATTTTATTCCTTCTAAAAAACTTCACAAAATTTTGAAGGAAACTCCTACCTAATTATTATGAGACGGATTTTCCTACAAAATAAATTCCTTCTCAATATTTGTTCTATTTCAGTTGGAAAAAACGCGTTCCCTATTTTGGAGAATTCAGAAGGAAATTCCATCTCAAAAATCCACACAAATTAATCCTTTCAAATGGATACCTTTCACATAGTCCTTCTAATCTGATGGGAAAAGTTACAAAATAAAAACTACTACCTGAAATTACCGAACGTTATTGAAATCCTACTAAATAAGAAGGATTTCGATTGGAAGGTATGATGGAGTTCCTACCAAAAGCTTAACTTCAAGGAAATTCCTTCTCAAAAATCTACAAATTATACCTTTCAAATTTATTCCCTCCAAATAATCCTACTATTTTGGTCGGAGTAAAGATCTATTTGATCATGAGTGGAAATACCTACGAGAATTACCATCCAAAATTTAAATTCGACTGACTTAGAAGGATTAAACATGGAAGGTACAATTGAGTTCCTTCCGAAAGACAGGAGTCCTTCTAAAAATCCATATTTTATTCCTTCTCAATGAAATTCACAAAATAAAGAAGGAAATTCCTTCTAAATTATTGGACGGATTTTCCTACGAAATAAACTCCTTCGAAGTATTCGTTCTATTTAGGTTGGAAAAAAATATATATCCTTCCTTATTTTGGAGGGAAACTCGTTATCATCCATTTGGGCAGGTAAATATTAGAAGGACCCCTAGAAGGAACCTGTTTGGGAGGATAAATTCAGATGGATTCATCGGTCATTTTTCTCAGTGTAGGAGCCGAGCAGCGGAGGTGGCACCGTGGGGAACAACTAGTTAAAATAAATATTAATACCCCATCTTAACAACGGGGTCAGTAGTTAACACATAATACTTTTTTTAAAATAAAACATTATCCATTGATGGTATAAAACGTTTTTGCATACAATTGTCGACATTGTGGCGAATCGATTCTTCGTTAAGTAAGCGTAGCGATAATTCGATGGGTTCCACTTTGTACCGCGAGAATAGTTCCTATTTTAATTTTATGACGGTGTTAATTGAGGTCTGCTGGTACTGTTGTACTAATAACATGAAATAAGCCTACGTATATCGTAATACGCTACCTGTAGCGTAATAGTGATAATGATTAGCCTGTAATGTTCTTTATTTAAGGCCTCCTTCCAGTTTTTCCATTGGTCTTGGTTGACGCTTGCGCCAATTATTTACAATTGACTGGCCTGTTGGTCTAGTGGTCAGTGACCCTGACTGCTATGCCGGGGGTCGTGGGTTCGATTCCCACCCAGGACAAATGTTTGTGTGGTGAGCATGATCATTTGTTCTGTGTCTGGGTGTTAGTTATCTATAATATGTATGTATTTAGAAATATGTAAGTATGTTTATCAGTTGTCTAGTACCCATAACACAAGCTCTGCTTAGCTTGGGACTAGATGGCGTTGTGTGATAGTTGTGGAATATTATTAATTCCTAACACTTAGGTCCATACTACTGGGAAATGCCGATAGTGTGATCTGGCTATCTATTAGGAAAACATCTTTGTTAAAGCAATTTCATTTCATAGCAATTTCATCAAAATTATATTTTTATGTTTTCAGTCGTAAAAATAACAGAAACACAATAAATACAAAATTGTATGTTGTATTATCGTGTCATATAATCGCAAACATGCTTTTGTACTAAAAATATTTTGCTAGAAATATAATTATACTATATAAAGCTCGTAATAATATAAACACCGCTTGAGTGTGGAGAGATTTTGCGCTATCATTTCATCAGCAATTGGGCTATCAATTACGACCATGACTAGCAAAAATATTTCTGATAAACAAACCCAAATGTCACAGAAATAAACCTCAATTTCACTTAGTCAAAAAGCTAAAATTCGAGCAAACACTAATTTATTCTTGCAAGTTTCTCAAGAAATCGAATACTATTAATATTATAAACAGACACGAAATTCTCTTCAAAAATTCTTACTTTTCCCGCAAAATACGTGATTTCGGCGTACAAATCTTCCATCAATAACGTCGTAATTCGCTGGCAGCTTGCCATAAGATGTTGATGTCGTTTTGTAGCCGTACTATTGTTATTGTGTATGCGAATTGCGACCATTGTGCATAAGATAATGGTTGTTTTAAGCCAAAATGTTGTAATAGTTAGTTTTGGCCACGAGTTTTGTTACGTAAGTAAAACTTGTTTTGTGAATTTACTTTTGTTTTGTTTACTGTTACTGATTCGTCATCTAGTTAATTTTATTAAGACCAGGGGGGGTATTACAACATCTTAAAACCAGGCTTATTCCGGCGAGTGAAAGTGACAGAGTTATGCAAGTCGTCTAGCGCCATCTCGTTCACTCACTGGAACAAGCCTGGTTTTAAGACGTTGTAATACCCCCCCAGGTGGCCTACCATGGCGCCTTATAGAGTGAGTAGTTACGCTGTGTGAACGAGATGGCGCTAGACGACTTGTATAGCTCTGTCTCTTTCCCACAGTGGAACAATTCACGCTTTAAGACATAATGGTAGGACACCTAGCTTCGACTCCAGTGTGGAGTGAATTGCTATTAGGGTTTCGTTCAGGAATTTCTCTGTAGGAGTCTGGATTTGAGCATATAGGGTCACCTTTATAACATGGAACTTGACATAACTGTGTACACCTCCTGTAAAAAAAAATATAGAACATGTTAATAAATAATAATAAGTTATGTATTAAAAACTTCATTAGGCTACTAAGATAATAACAAAAATGTTTTTCCGCTTCTTAAGTGTCCATTATAGCATTACTTTAGCCCTTCTGAATTTCAGTTAGAAGCTTGACTTAAAAGAAATATCCACAACCAAACCGTGCATCCACACCGCAGTTAACATTTGTGGAGCAACAAAATGCAACACGGTAACATTAGGTAACTATCTGTAATAAATGTGGCTTGTTGTTACTATTTGCCGATTGTTACTCACGCGTCCATACCGCCAACAACATAAACAAAATGTAACAAAGAATAACTTTCTACACTAATCGAGTGCACGATATTTGTTCGCGTTGTTGAGGTAACATTTTCTAACAATGTTATCGATTGTAGAGTAACGTTGCTTGACTAACACAGCAACACTTAGTAACACGGCAACATTTAGTAACAATAAATAACTTTTTGCTGTCGAATGTTGCCGAGTAACATTTGGAAACGTTGATCGATAAAAAAGTAACTGCGGTGTGGATGCACCGAAAAATAAAACCGGAAACTGTCACAAAATAAATAAAAGGCGTTATCAACAAGTCACAATAGGAACAAACATCCCACAGTGAATATCTAGTACAAGGTTAATCGCGGAGAGCCGAAAAAAAAAACTATTGGATAGACATAAATTATGTTTTTTATCAGCAATTCTATATGGACTGGGTTGATTCAACGGAAACAAGAGGAATAATACTATTTTGGTAGTAAATTAAGAATTTACGATTTCTACTTTAGGATGTAGCTACTGGGGACTGCAAACGGGTAAACGTGACCCTGGAACGTAAAAGGCAATTTTATTTTTTATAGTTAGGCCCATTGTCCACGTAACCGCACGTCATACGCACGCTTTCGTCAATTGACTATTGCAAGACGAATGCTTGCATCTTGCGTAGAAACAATGAAATCTGTGTCCACGAAGCGGGAACGTCGCGTCAGCCGCTCGTTTTGCGTTCGTCATGCATATTTACAACAAAATACGTCCTTTCTTGATGCTAGTTGAAAGAAAACTGAGACCTTTTGTAGCGTGACTGACTATTGCATGAAGCAGCGTGGACTTATCAGTTATGAAAAATACGCCTATCTTCATTTGTAGCTTACATGCATCCTACGAAAGACGACTGTTGTGGACAGTAGGCCTTAGTTTATAATGTACGGTGTAGTATTTGTACCCATAATTTTTTTCGTTGGTCCATTGCTACATATTATGTGAAAGAACGCCTCTCGCCAACAAACGTAACAGTTTGTCGAGTTTGTAATTGAATACCAAAATTGTATTGATTTCATAAAATAAATTTAAAAATAAATAAATAAAGGAACATGTTTGATGATTTTAGCACTATAAAAAAAAAGAGTTTTCTTGGCCTTTCTTTGCATCAGATCTAACCTATTACCCCAAAAAATAAAACATACGTCAAGATAAGGAAGACGAAAAAATTCATGGTGAAAGCGTAAGCGCCTAAGAAACACGAGTTTTTATCATTTTAATTAACTTTTTAAACAAATATAAAACAAAGTTAAGTCTGTCTGTACGCGCTTAGCTCCCGAAGGACTGAATGAAATGGGGATGGCAACTGGGGAACTAATGGCGCTAGTATAGCTTGTTCCAAGCATCGTCATTGGTTCAAATCAGTTCAAATCTTAAAGGTACTTCAAAATAGTACTACGTCATTGGTCGGATTAGGACTAAGCTATGGTGGCGCCATCTACAATTAGCTTTGACTTGCCTTCCCCATTGGATTGTTCTTTTTAACCGACTTCAAAAAGAAGGAGGTTATTTTTTACCAGACTTAAAAAAGGAGGAGGTTCTCAATTCAGTTTTATGTATGCACACTGATTAATCCAAAGTTTCTGGTCCAATTTGTTACCAACAATATCCTTACATGCCATTAATTCCCATAAAAATCATTCAGTTTGGTTCCATAGTTTTAATTTTATGGGCTTTTCGCTTATTGTGTACATGGACGATGTTAACTGGAATTTAGGTTGAATATTTGAACTAAAATTGTTCAAATAAAAAATAACCGACTTCAAAATCCACCAAAACAATGTAAAATAACTTTCGACAGTTAATGTCTATGTTTTAAATTATTAGTTTTTTTTTACCACCGACTTCCGATTTCCGAAAGATGTTTTGTTAAATTCGTAATTATCAGAACAAAGTTTGTATGTCACAAAATTTTAGATTGAAAGTAATTTGAAAGGTTGAAAATTTAAAACCGTGCGGAGACAGGATGACACACTTGTTTCAATACAAACATGTCAATTCAATTTGCCCTTGAAATGTAGGATATTTGTCACTAATACATATTACATTTTTTTCCCTTCAGTTTTCAGTCAATTTCTGTTTTAGTAAGTGGAAGACTTGTGACTTCGTTTTTTACTTTATTTTCGTTAAAAATATTAGTGTGCTTTGGTTAAAGTTGTATTAAAAGTGGATTTTAATTTTAAAAATGTTCGTAGTGTGTGGTTTTCGGAAATATCACTATGTGCGCGGTGACGGCTAGTTGTTGTTTCGAAATAGTGTGGTCACTACCACATTATTTCGAACAACAACAACAACTAGATATTTTTCTAGACAACTTCGGCTTCTTTTACACAAAAAAAAAAAAAAAAAATTAAAAAGGTTGAGGTGCGTTTTAAACTTGACACACGTCGCTCCCGAGAGTCTCGATTTATTTCACATAATATATTATATCTGCCACATCGCGCGCTGCGATCAATTTGGCAGTACCCACCACCTAGTGAGTCCACGCCACCACTCATCGACCTGCGGAAATTTCGTGGTACTACATTTTCCAATGCAATTTGGTGTAATGACAAAGACACTAGCGCCGCGTCAAGTGGTGGCTCGGACTCTTACGAAAATGTGTGTATATGAAAGTTCACTTAACTAACATAATTCTCCCTTGTCCACAGATCAGAAACGGCCAAAAAATCACCGCTACACAACAAATGGATTAGCCTTATATCATAACATATAAGCCAATCAAATTTAGCATAAGCGTAACCATGGCACGCCATATTGTGACAGTATGCATGTTTTGTCTTCTATGCGCGGCGCACTCCTGCGGCTCTCACATAGACATACAGCCCGACGGCGCTCTAACATACGACTCAAATATAAACGATGTAGACCATTTAAATATAGACCTTGAAGGAAAAAGAAAAATACCGCGGTATCACCAGAAATTACAGAAGATCAGACAAGGAAAGGGAAAGAGGGAAATAAAAGTCAATCCAGATACCTACGTCACACAGATCTTCAGGTTGTACGGGGATTCGAATAGTATGACAATGAATCTGACAGGCTTCAATAAAATGCTGGAGGAGCTGGATCTACATAAGCTGGTGGAAGGAGGAGAGAATAGCGAGAGCAGAGACTATATGTATGGGAAGAATGTTAAAGAAGAAGTTGTTAATGTGAGTATAATTTTTGTATTGATCGTAGCTAGCTCCTTCATGGACTAGTATTTTGTATTGCTTTATGGACCTGCTTTTGTTTCCTATTTCGCCGAAGCTATGAAAGAGGTCTATGATAGTCCTAACAGGCTTAGGCCCACTTGCAGCAACCCAAGTTATCTTTTAAACTCAGAGTTAGTTGCCAACATGAGGTTAAATTGACAATATTGTATGACAAACTGTCAATTTAACCTTGTGTTAGCAACTAACTCTGAGTTAAAAGATAACCCGGGCTTCTGCAAGCGGGCCTTAGAAGCTTATTCACGGCTGCAAATAATAGGGTTCTTCAAAATTTCAGTTCAAGAATGCAGTGAATAATTCTTGGAGGTCCACAAGAAGATTAGATGTAATAAGTCACAATCTTCAATTTTGATAAGAATGTTGCAATGTAATTCTTAAGTCACAGTTAAGACACATCAGGGGCGGTATTACGTCTTAAAACCTGGCTTGTTCCAGTGAGTGAACGAGATGGCGCTAGACGACTTGTATAGCTCTGTCACTCACTCGCCGGAACAATCCTGGTTTTAAGACGTTGTAATACCCCCCCAGGTCTAATTTACCTTATTGCTGTAACCCTGAAAACTATCATAATCATACTTTTCTTCTTTCCAGTGTATGAACAGCTCAGACCTAATCACAACAGTGAACACAAGATTAAAACCACCCCACGATCACCACACAGAACACACAGACAACAATCCCGATCATGACTCAGACATGATCATCACAGAGTCGACACTCCAAACTATATGTCCCATACTACTGTACCAAAAACTAGCTAACACATCAATAGAACGCACCGGATGCGTCAAAGAAACCAGCATAGGCAGGACAACGGATGTACTACAGAATTTACAAATGCATGTACCTCCAGAAATGGCGTACTCCAAAAATATGTTCGCAGTTTGGTTGTATTCATCCTTGTGCATATTCGCCATAAGTGCCTGTGGGTTATTGGGAGTTGCAGTGATACCAATCATGCATAAGACGTATTATAATCATCTGCTGCAGTTCTTAGTAGCGTTAGCAGTTGGTACGCTATGTGGAGATGCGTTACTGCATCTAATGCCTCATGCTATGAGTCCAGACCATGATCATGGCCACAGTCATGGACAAACCGAGGTAGAAATACGAGCATCTCACGATGATGGGATGTGGAAAGGACTTGCTGCCATGCTAGGGGTTGTATTCTTCTACTTCACCGAAAAGGGATTAACGGTGGTTGTGGAATGGAGGAAACGTCGCCAGAAGCTCGAGGAAGACAAACTCCCCACAAGAGTCCGCGTACTGAAAGACGAAACCGTCATGGGCTGTTCCGGAGGTGTGAAAGCAGAAAATTCCACCTCAAACACACTAATGAAAATCTTCAAAAGAGACGAAAAGGGTGATCCTACCACAAAAACTTGCAAGCACAAGTATTCTGAATACCCCTATTGCTATGATGAAATTGATACGGACACCCATGATGATCACCACTTAAGGGATGGTATACCTTCAAGTCCGAAGCATGGGAAGAAGCACAATAACTCGGTGAGTGTGGTGTCTTCGAATGCCCTCAATGCTGAGGGTAAGGAGGAGCCTACGGCTAAGGATTGGTTGCTGAAGGCTGAGACCCAGCCAGCGGTTGTGGAGATGAATAATATTAAACACAAAGAAGATGGAGTCAAGGATCTGAAGGATGGAGATAGTTATACTGTAATTTTGAGGTGAGTTCACTTTACTTTCAATTGTTTCCTGCTATTTTATACGAAAAACGTACCTACGTCGTGAATTGTAAAGCTTTGTGAATTGGATTAAGGTTTCGACCTTCTTGAGTATGACTGCGATGGCTTAGTTGGTTTAAATGTTTAAAACTTGCTCGCAGTTAAATTTTTCTTTCCACATAAAAGCTTTATCATTTAGTATGTTTCAACGATAACAAGAAAAGGATACGCATTTTACTTCCATGGTTTGGAGACTGGCTTTTAATCAACTGATAACTTATTTTGTATTGTTTGCTGTCAAAAATGGCCATCTGATGTCTAGCTTAATTACTAGCCAGTTGATTTTTGCAATATTTCCTCTAATATTTATTGAACAACATTATGAATAATTCTAGTTTAAGGCACTGGATCTATGAGCTAGTTATCCAATATAATATAAGCAAGCATCTTACCGAATTTTAATCATCTGCATTCTTGATCTTCCTAACTCTACCCCCTTCTTCTACAGGGAACACTCGCGGGCCCACCACGGCCACTCGCACGCACACGGACATGTGCACGCGCCGCCCTCGTCCATAGCATCTGTAGCATGGATGGTCATCATGGGCGATGGACTGCACAACTTCACTGATGGCATGGCTATAGGTAAGTTTCAAAATCAAATTATTAACTTTAAGTAGAACAGTTTTGAAAAGATCATCTTCATCATCATTAGCCTATAAATGTTCCCACAACTGGGACGCAGGCCTCCTCTCTGTGAGAGGAAGTGGGCCATAACCCACCACGCGGCCCAGTGCGGGATGGTGGATGTCACATGTCTTCGAATTTTTGGTTCCAGTACATGCCGGTTTTCTCACGATGTTTTCCTTCACCGTTTTGAAAACAGAAGGTAATGCGCCTGGCTGGTTTCGAACCCACGACCTACAACTCGTAAGTCGGGCCGATACCACTGGGCCACCACTGCTCTGAAAAAAATAGTAAGGTGCTACAGTCCCAGTCACAAGACAATAACTGTGAAAGTACTGTAGGTGCCCATTCCAAAGCGTAGAAGGAGAAGAACGGGCAAGAATCTCCGTGGACACTCTTTTATTATTATTATTATTATTTATTTATTTCGGACAGAATCCATATATGTGTTAGTAAAACAATTTCTTACAATCGCCAAAATTATTATAATGTTTTAATCGATCAAGCCAAGAACACTGCCGGATATAGGGTTTTCCCAAACTCGCCGTCCTCTGCCTTCTGCGTCCAGTCTGTTCAACTCACCTTCACCCAAAGTCGTCTGGTGGAAGTCTTCTCTCTGTCTGTACTCTCCAAGGTTGCAGGAATGTTTTAAGATGTTACCACGGCCTTGAACGCAAATGGCAGCTGAAAGGCTGGTTTGAAATCTAGTCTGACGATCTGTTTCGATCCACACCAACTGCAACTGCATATTTGTTGATATTATAACCTCAAAAAAAAGGAATCTGGTTCCATACATAGGCCATAGGTCCTTCGAGCTGGATCACTTTTGTAACGCTGGGGAGTTTGTTCAGTCACTTCCTAGCTTAAACACTAGAAAGTGCTAAATAGTGATGGGCTGACTCTGCTGAATAGTTCTCCAAGACAATAATTTTACTTACATTAAACGAAATTTCCAGGTGCCGCCTTCGCTTCTAACATAGCGGGAGGTTTCTCGACAGCCATCGCAGTGTTGTGTCACGAATTGCCTCATGAACTGGGTAAGTAATTTAATTTATCCTTATTCTATACCCTTCATTATCTGCCTGCCTTTACCCAACTATATTGGGGTCGGCTTCCAGTCGAACCAGATGCAGCTGAATATTTGTGTTTTACATGGAGCAACTGCCGATTGGACCTCCACAACCCAGTAACCGGGTAATACAATACCCTTTGGTAAGATTGGTTGTTAGTCTTTTGAGCTTCTGATAAACAGTAACTACTGTCAAAGATCTATGAATGACAGCTGGGACAAACGACTTTACATGGTTTTTGGATCTATAACCTTAAAACTCCAATACTGTAACATACATCAAGATAAAAAAAGGCTTTCAAGGCACTGAGGAAACTCGCTATGATAGTTACCCATCCACAGACTAATCTAGGCATGCGTGGCTTAACCTGGAAGATCGATCTGTGTGGCTGTTATTCTTTAGCAACTCTACCATGGTGTCAAAACCAAATACCCAAAAAAATCTTTTAATACACTTCCTTGTAAAACTGGCTTTAGCACACTACAATAATTTAGTTCAACAATACAGCGTATTTCACACGAGGGTTTTTTAGTCTTACATTTATTTGCATAGTTCTGGCCTCTGGGCCCCTTATCACCCTTCGCCCACGGCTCGCCTGAGAATTTTCCCCCCTTTCATTAAAATATTTCATTAATATTTCACTAAAATCTTTTCAATCCACTTCCTAACTGACTCGGCGACTGACAAGCAACATGGAGCCTTGCACCAAGGGATTTTAATTTAAGTTTCAGCTTATCACCCTCCCCTGCGGCTCGTCTGAGAATTTTCCCCACTTCCATCAAAATGTACTATATCCCCATTTCCCCCCTTTTCAGGTGACTTCGCAGTGCTACTAAAAGCCGGCATGTCGGTGAAGCGTGCAGTCTGCTACAATATCCTGTCCTCAGGGCTGTGCCTCATGGGTATGATATGTGGTGTGCTGGCCGGACACGCGCCCTCGGCCACTCGATGGTTGTTCGCGGCAGCCGCTGGGATGTTCCTGTATATCGCGCTTGTTGATATGGTAAGTAGAACTGTTGGACAGAGCAATAATTGGAGTTAACTTGTTAAATGTACAAGCTATTAGCTAAATGTGCTGTTTGGCAGTCGAATGTGCAGTCTGGTGGTTAAGGCTCAGGTCTTGTAAAATTCACTCGCGCCGAATTATTTGCGTAACTTTGTTTGTGATTTTTGAACAAAATAGTGCAATAGCTTGAAATATTATTATTGCACATAAATAACCATAATATAAGTAATAGCTAGTTATTTTTTTTAAGTTGATTTAAGTGGATTATATACGGTAAATCAAGCGTTCAAATCAGCTCTTTCCTGCCCAACGTCATTTCGAGTTACGTTGGTGCACTCAATCTGAGACAATGAAGAATTAATTTAAAAATCTGAGCAGCGCATAATGACCGCAATATCCTCGTCTTCAAACTGCGCTGATTAGTTTTTTATATTTATCTTTCATTTTCTAAATTAAGATGGCAGAATATTATCAAAATTCTCGGATTTTATCTCTCAATAAATAGTTTTTTTCATAAGAACTATGCATCGTAGGTATGTAATATTTAGATTATTTTGATGTCGACAGATCAATAAAGCAAATACAAAAAAAAAATTGTACCTAAAGCACTTTTTTTCAACAATAAAAAATATCTCAAATAACCTCTCAAAAAGTGTTTATAAACGAGAATTGCAAGAGAAATTCCTTAGTGGCCGGTGGACGGCCGGAGCGATCGGACGTGAGGTCCACGACGAATTTTTATTGGTCCCTCTCGCTCGCACCTTCTCTCGCTCTAACGGTGATTACGCACAGTTACGCATCTCAGGTTGCTCTTCTTGATTAAATTAAAATATATTTTTTAACCGACGGAAAAAAAGGAGGAGGTTCTCAATTCGACATGTATATATATATATATATATATTTTATTTATGACCATTCATTACTTTATCTTACGTGGTCCAATTTCAAAAATTAATTTTTTTTTTTGTTGTACGAAGTGTATCTGAAAGTTGGTCCCATTTAAATATCAAAACTAAACGCGGCCTATATGGGTAGAAAAAAAGGAATTAATTGTCAATTTTCCTACAGAATTTTGAGTTGTGAACCGATTCTGTTGAAATAAAGTTAACATAATGTAGTCCTGAGGACATTATAATTATACTATATAGCAGAGATATGGAGAAGTAACTAAACAGGTTCGAGCGAATTCCGACCTTAATGACATTTAAAAATTTAGTTTGTTTTTTCTCACATTCACGTTTGCTAACATTGCTCCTTCAACAAAATCCGGTTTTTGCATAAATGTCAGTAAGGTCGAAAATCGTTTGAACCTGTTTTTTAAATTGCTTAACGATAGCAAGTTAAAAAAACAGCTTCAAGCGATTTTCGACCTTATTAACATTTAAAATTTGGTTTGTTTTTTCTCACATTCACGTTCGCTAACATTGCTCCTTCATTAAAATACGGTTTTTGCATAAATGTCAATAAGGTCGAAAATCGTTTGAACCTGTTTTTTAAATTGCTTAACGATAGCAAGTTATTGTATCACATTCACGTTCGCTAACATTGCTCCTTCATTAAAATCCAGCAATGAACAAAAGCGTTGGTTACTCTGTCTCCAGGTGGTAATGGACTGTGCCTATGACAAGGAGTGCAGTCCTTGGATGTTACTGTGGTACCCCGGCCAGGGCGGGAGGGTCTGTCAGACTTGTAATGACTAAAATCCACGGTGTCCTTCAAATAACCCTTTCATGTTCCGGGGTCACGGTAATGAGATAAGTACCGCGACGCCAGCAGGCTTTAGCCCTCTAGAGGGGGACCCCGTCATCATGCTGACGCTATTTGAGGCGCTCGTAGAACACAACGCGCCGTCGACCCGGGCATGGCCCAGGACTTTTTATACCCGACTGCGCCAGGAGGGTTATGTTTTTCGAGTGTATGTATGTATATTTCTTTGTGTTGCTCTGCAGCCTAAACGGCTTGATGGAGTTTAACTTGAGAGGTGTCGTTAGATTCGTCTTAAACGTGAGAGTGTCACTGGGTACATAAAACTGGCCAAGTGCGAGTCGAACTCGCGTGCAAAGGGTTCCTAACTAAAAATATTTTTTTAAGATCTCTCACACTCTATCAAGTGGGGTGTCAAATCAAAGGATTTTAAAAATGGTTTACCAAAATGTTTAAATAACATATGTTTCAATTTAATTTGGACTGATAAATGCTAACAAAAACTAAAAAAAGTAAAATAAAATAAATATTAAAAAAAACAAAAAACCCAACTGCGTAAAAAAACTAAAAAGAAAGTAACAAGCCCAGTAGTTTAGAATTCACTCATTCACACTCACAGTCGGGGCCCCTTGGGAAGAATTGATTGGTATAATTTGAATGGGCCCCGACTGTGAGTGTGAATGAGTCAATTCTAAACTACTGGGCTTGTTTCTTTCTTTTTAGTTTTTTTACGCAGTTGGGTTTTTTGTTTTTTTAAATATTTATTTTATTTATCATGGTAAAATCATCAAATGAGTCCTCCCACCCCAGGTTAAGCGGAAGGGACTGTCAGACTTGTACTGACTTAAATTCACGGTGTTCTTCAATAGCCTTTTACGTTCTCGGTTTACAAAGGGTATACAAAGCGCCGTCGACTCGGACATGGTCCATGGTCGGACAGCGAGTCGCCCATTACGCGCTTACGATGGCCAGAGATGACCATGACCGAGTCACCGTGGGCGTCTACCACTGTGGCTGGGATGTAAGGTTTACGCTGTCCTCTCTCTCACGCGTCCCGCCTCTTCCTTCGCCAGCATCACTGCTGCACTGACCTTTTTTTAGGTTTAATTAGTTAAACACGATTGTTATTATTATTATTAAAACACTTGTGTGATACTCGTATTATTACAAACCAAGTCATATTAAAACTACTTATTAAGCAACAATTTCTATAACTCCTTATAAATAATCCTTAGTAGAGCAATGTTCTTACCGCATCAAAATTGTTTTATAATAATTCAGTAGGCAGGATGTATGCGGGGGGTTGCGGGAAGGGAGCCCGAAATTTGACGTACGATCGACTGGCCGAACGCGATTCAATTTTGTCAAAAGAAGACGGAAGCCTTAAATTTGTAATCTGGCAGATAATTGTGCAATCTGGCAATTTAATGTGCATCTAAATACACAATCTGGCAGATCATTGTGCAATAAATTTTCAATCTGGCAATTAAATGTGCATCTAAATGCACAGTCTGGTAGATCATTATGCAATATAAATGTACAATCTGGTATTTAATTGTGCAGTCTGGCAGTTGATTGTGCAATCTGGCAATTAATTATGCAGCTAAATGTTCAATCTGGCAATTGATTCGGTAGTCTGGGAGATAATTCTGCAATCTGGCAATTAAATGTGATTAAAAGATTCAGAATCTGGCAACTCTTAAGGTGATACCTAATTAATTGTAAAAAACATTTTTTTATAATATTTCCTTGTAGAAATAGTGTATTGAGAAGAATAAACTAAAACTACATGAACAGTTTTCTAAATTAACCATCTAATATATTATATATTTTTTCACAGATGCCAGAGCTAAGTACGTCACACAGCAACGAGGGTACTCTCTGCCAGTGCATACTACAACTAATGGGACTTGCCACTGGCATTGGCATAATGCTGGTCATCGCTCTCTACGAGGAGGACCTCAAGACTTTATTCGGTTAATGTGCAACGTGGCTAAAACCTGTGTAATGTGGCTAAAACCTGTGCAATCTGGCTAAAACATGTGCAAACTGGCTAAAACCTGTGCAAACTGGCTTAAACTTGTTCAAAAAATTGGAATCCAATGTAAAAATGTGTTTGGTGGACCCAGTGCCGAGTGCCAATCGGACATAAAGAAGTGTTAGTGGCTATAAACAAAACATTGTTTATGGTACGTGACCATAGTGTACAGAAAAAGTGAATTTAAATAAAAATGTGAGTTTTGGAATATGTCTTTGATGGTTAGATCTCGAATACTACTTACAGTGCTACAAGGATCTTTTGGCGTGTGAATGACGTTTACAGAGGGCGCTGTCGGGAAACATTAGGGAAATTCTTTAAAGAAATTGTAGTGAAAGTGCAAAGTTCCAGCGTTAGTTCCGATTTTGGCCACACGCCAAAAGATCTTTGTAGGCACTAAACTGACATTTATTTTAACCATTCTTGGTGCTATTTGTGACACCTAATTTTGAGTGGATTTTCACGAAAATCATTCTGTATACTAAAAAAAATGTCGTTATCCTTTGATTTGACACCAATTCTTTTTTTTATTTTAAATAATTGGTGTTTTTTTTTATCTACAATTTGAATTCTACGGTACTTAAAATGTAATTAAAATAAAACTTGAAAAATAAATTGTGATAATGCTACTACGAAAACTTAAATGTGTTACTTTTAAACTCGAATACTATAATTTACTCTAAAACTATTGTAAAACCGACGATAACTATAAATAAATTGTACTTATAAGAATAAATTGAATGTAAATTTAAAATGGCTTTTTCAAATTACATTTGTCTTTTTCGAAATATTATTTAAAATATTGCTCTCAAATAACATTTCGAAATGTCTTATTTATAAAAGAATCACCTCTGTGATTTGTACATAAAAAGCTCAAAAAATCTTTAAATTGTGAGCGAAACAGTTTTATTAGAACATAACAATATAAATTAGGAAAGCTACTGAAAGTAATATTGCTGGGATTATCGAAAAATTAAATAGAATTAACAAGATAATTAGTTTTTCTCTAATATTTTTATCACTTCCTGCCGGGGTCGCGGGATTATTTCCTTACCGTGACCCCGGAACATAACAGGCTACTGAAGGACACCGTGGATTTTAGTCAGTACAAGTCTGACAGTCCCGGGCAGGGCGGGAGGACTCATTTGATGATTTGACCATGCTAAAAAAAAAAAATATTTTTATCACTTCACTGTTTATAAAAACTGGTTTGATTGCAGTGGTAAATATGAATAGACTAGCCCACGCCCAAAGCTTTTCCCGTGTGGAGATCCGTCAATCCGATCGTATCTACTCAGATATAAGATAATGGGGAAGGCAAGTCAAAGCTAATTGTAGATGGCGCCACCACTGCTTAGACCTAATCCGACCAATGACGTATTACTATTTTGAAGTACCTTCAAGATTTGAACTGATTTGAACCAATGACGATGCTTGGAACAAGCTATACTAGCGCCATTAGTTCCCCAGTTGCCATCCACATTCAGAAAACAAACTAATTTCAGAGTAATTTTCAGTTGAGATTTTTTTGTGTCGAGTATTCTTTCAACCAAATCGGTCCATTCGTGCTTGAGTAATATTAATAAGTTAAACTAGCGATCAAAATTCTGGAATCACTTACTTGGATTTGATCGGGGATAGCTCCTTAAATAATGGCGTGATTTGAATGAATTTTATATCAATTTAAATTTAACAGTTAAACCTTTAAAATGGTATCATATTTATTATTCTTAACTAGTTGTTAAGTACTCAAAATCGCGCGGAATCAAGAGTAAGTGATTCAATACTTATGCTCGCGAGTGTATTTGTCGAAAAGAAAATTTTGAGATTAAAGGGCTTCACACACAGCAGCTATAATGTACATTAATGTACTTACATTACATCCCGGGATGTTATAGCTTTAAATTACCTTAAGGTATCAATCACACACACAACAGGTAATGTATATTTCCCTACATTTCATAACATCCTTTTCGAGAGATATACGGAAATGTATTGAGATTTATTAAGATGTATCGAAATATAAATGTATATTTTCGTATCGCTCAGTACCTTCGATTCGAAGATGTAAAAATATACATTATAGCTGCAGTGTGTGGTCTCCTGACGATTTGTATGGAAAGATGTAATGAGATGTATCATGCTATAATGTACATCTTTACATTATAGCTGCTGTGTGTGAAGCCCTTAAGACAAGCAACTATCATCTTGCACTACATGACAACTAAATTATAAACGAACAATACTTATCATATGGATAACAACATTATTCGAAGCAAAATAAGGTTTGTTTTCCGATAAAGCGCGACTGCGCAAAGATTAAGGACTAAATTTGCTCTATAGGTAGATCTCTAGTGAACTAAATCATTGTATTACATTATATTACTACGCCACCATCAAACCTAATAATCTAGCCATGTAAATAGATCAGATACAATAATAAATAACTGAATCTTCCTACTACTATAATAAATGCTTTAATTAGCTGTCAGAGTTACAACTATACTGAAATGAACACTTTCACACCTCGAGCAATCAGTAACATTTTAAATTTTGAAACCAACGACGTTATAATACTAGACTCCTAATAACAGGCGACCGATGTCTGTCAACACATTAGGCAAAAAAGTCTTATGTTCGTCTCATTTCGACCAATCCTGTGAGCCGTAAACATACGTTGAGACAGAACAGACCTTGAGTTAGCCAATCACAACGCAGTACCCCGTCCCCCTCGCTTACGTAGTACCTCAGCGAGTTGACAGACTAATTTTTGTTCCTTAGATCGTGCATGCGGAGTCTAGTATTATATCGTCGTTGTTTGAAACCAAAGTTGTTCCCCGTGCCGATGCCACGCTTGCCGAGGTTGGTCTGTGGATGGGTGACCATCTGTCATAGCGAATTTCCTCCGTGTCTCAGAAAACACGTAAAGCCGTTGGTCCCGGCTGTCATTTGTAGATCTTTGACAGTCGTTACTATTAGTTAGCTATAAAGTCTGACAACCAGTCTTACCATGGGGTATCGTATTACCCAGTTACTGGGTTGTGGAGGTCCGATAGGCAGTCGCTCCATGTAAAATACTGATATTCAGCTGCATCTGGTTCGACTGGAAGCCGACCACAACATAGAAAATGGCAGGTAGATGATGATGAGCCTTCTGGGTATCTATTATAACGTCTTAAAACCAGGCTTATTCCGGCGAGTGAAAGTGACAGAGCTATACAAGTCGTCTAGCGCCATCTCGTTCACTCACTGGAACAAGCCTGGTTTTAAAACGTTGTAATACCCCCCCTGTAATGAATATACTGTCCAAAACAGAAATAATTTTTCATTCTAACCACGGCACCGGATGTTGCGTGGCGATTTTCAACCAACATAGGGGCGGAGATAAGGACGGCGAGTAATGGGTTGACTCGTCGTCCGATCATGAACCAAGATTAGGACGATGGCGCAGCGCGACTCAAAGAGCTGCTAGCAATCTGACGGGACATCGAGGGCCAAAGCCTGCCGGGTTCACGGGACTGTCTTATCAGGAAATGGTGACCCTGGAAAGTAAAGGGCTTTTGAAGGAACAACGTGGATTTCAGTCAGTACGATTCTGACGGTCTTTCCCGTCCCCAACTGGTTGGGAGGACTTATTTGATGATTTTAAAAGGACCAAAATGAAAATAAAACTAACGAAGTATTTTGTTAAATGGGGAAAGCTTGAACAAATATAAAAAATTAAGGATTATTCATATCGGTATAGTTGTAACGTGACTTTCCAAAAAACTAGATTTTGTAATATCAAAACATATTCTATGTAACAGTAAGGGCTGAAACTGCGTTAAGCGGATGTCCGCGCGACGGAGCGTTTTTGTATAGAACCGCGCGGGCATCACGCAGTTTCAGCCCTAATAGAAGAGATTGACGTGATTCTACCTTTATTACTTTTGTTTTGAATTATCCAACGAAGGAGGAATTATAGTCCCAGCACACTTTCTTATTACAAATGACCCTGTTCCTTCACATGCCCTATGCATTCCAGGGCTACACTACGGTGCCCTTTGAAAACAGAACCGCGGTCCCGGCAGTTCTGCTATATAAATAGTCAATTTGGGGAAAGATCTTGATTCGTGTTGGATTATCAAAATAAGAGTAACTAAAGTTAAAGGAATAATTTAAAAATTTAAAACTATTTCTTCTTTGTATTTTGTTCCTAAAATTGTACTTATAATAATTGTGAATAAGTGTTAATATCTAATTATAAATATCAGCATTTGTATCGAATACAAATCACTTGTACATGATTCTGTATTCTTGTAAATATCTTCTTTAGCAAACATTTTGTTGCTATTAAAACTACAACAGTTACACCAGAGAAGTTTTACGCTTCGATAGTATTCTTGCATAACCTACACTAGTGAGCAGAAGAATGGAATCACTTACTTGGAATTGATTCGGGATAGCTCCATAAATAATGGCGTGATTTGAATGAATTTGATATCAAATTAAAGTTAACAGTTAAACCTTTGAAATGGTACCATATTTATTATTCATAACTAGTTATTAAGTACTCAAGATGTCGCGGAATCGAAGTAAGTGATTACATAATTTAGCTCGCGTGTTTAGTTTTTGATTTATAGTTTTAGGCCAATGGTAATACATAATGGTCAATTAATCCCGTGGTTGTAAAAGCTCTAAGTTAAGGCGCTCCCTCACCGCGAGCATTCACCTGTAATGTAACGTTACAGATTCGAACATTTCATCAGTGAGTAAAGACAATCGAGCATCAAAATGCGCACTTTGTATCTAATCTATACTAAATGTGCGCGAATGCTCGTCAGTCAGGGTTACATAATGTTACATTACACGCGAAAGCTCCCAGTGAGATAGGCGAAAACTGACGAAGCGTTCATTTTTTCTGGAATTTCTTTACCATCTTTGAAGCTTTTTATATTGTATCAGATTCAAAAGTAAACAACGAACTAAAAAAAACGGGAAAAAAAGTTGATGTCGTGCGAACTTTACTTTAAAAAAAAAAGTTAAAATGCATTTCATTTCTTAACCTTTAACTGTGGACGTTCCATTTTTGTTACACTACTATGGACGTGCGGTCTCAGAGACCGCTATCTTTACGGGCTGATTTCTATCTTGATGCGTAAGAATTGTGTATTTTCTTGTTATTATCACTTAGAAGAGTTTTTAAATATACATTAAAGATGTAATTTCAATGAAAAATATATTTATTATAAACTATATGTAACGATATGACAATCAAATGCGCTATTCAGACTTTTTAGCTTGAGATCACTTTATAGGTATATTACCGGAGAAAAATGACTTTTTTAGTTAGCTTAAATTCTTTTACAATAAAATATAAAGAACAAAGGACATAAAAAAATTAAATTAATTTTCTCAAAACTAAACATAAAAATTTTGACAAGGACCCAACTTGGTCATATTTATTGACAGAATGATTGACAGTCTTTGTATAGCGGCTTAGAGCATTGCCTACATAAGTGTGGGTCCTCTTTCGTTTTAATATTTGGTGGGCACAGATTATACGTTTAGGAACTTCATTTACTTCACTTGGTGGCCCTTGGGATGGCATAGCAGGGCCCAAAACTCGTTTCAGCCATGTCACGGCAAATGAGTGTTTATAACTCGTCTTTGTTATGTGGAACCACCAGATATCGTGGAAATTTCTTCAGAAATTGACCTCTTTCTAGTTCTTTGTCTTGGTGTTGATTGAATAGAGAGTAGGCATTAATTCCACACAAGTCCAGAACTCTGTGGAAAATCACCACCAGGCCATCTTCTTGTTCGACGACTGCTCGAATAAATTGAACATTTCTTGTACCTTTCATCTAGCCCCCTTTGGTGGAATTATCCGATCTTCGTATGTCACCGTCGGCTCTAGTAGTACTATCACTCTCTTCAATAATCTATCGTTCACTCGAGTGATTTTTTTCAATGTCAGGTTCATAAAACAAACAATCATCAACATCCTCATCTCAGTCGCACTGAACCAATTCTAAAAGCAATCGTTGACTCTCGTTTTCAAAAGAATGATCATCTATTTGCAATATTTTATCGGCTATCTAAGTAGACGAACTCGATGTTCGTTTGCCTACAGTCGTTGATTGATCATTTTTTGACATTTCAGCTTATAAAATTTAAAACAAACAAAATCATCGTCAGCGTCAATGTATAACACAAATGTGGACGCGCGGTCTCATAGACCGCATTCAAAATATAAAGCGAAATTACTCACGCAGTATTTAGCCGATTACGTAACTTTCACTCTTAACTGTCGTTTAGTAACTAAAACCGAAGCTACTGAGGCGTGTATACGTGTAGGGTACACGGGAGGAGAGGGGCACGAGAATCACAAAATGCACGCGGTCTGTGAGACCGCATGTCCATAGTTAAAGGTTAAATAAATTGGATAAGTTTGATATTTTACTCCAATAAGTTGCTTTTTTGTCGATAAAATAATTTGCTGTTGATAAAATGTGATGTCGATTCGATACATATTGTTAGAGCACAACTCTAGCGATATTTATCGATGTCGATAAATATGTAATTATTGAGGCTAACTTATTTCAAATGATATGGACCATTGTATGCGTGGAGTCATTTTTCTTTTAGTATATTTGTTCATGAAATTGATAACACTACAGAAAAAAAACATGTGAAGCATCAAGGCCTAAATTCTCCCAATTATTTTATAATTTCTAAAATAAAAAAAAATACTCTAAATTCATTCAATAGTAGATTTTACAAGTGCACAAAACAAACCATTTTTATCCGAGACTTTTAGCAGCCCGAGCTGAAGGCGAGGGCTGATAGTAATGTCGAGGATAAAAATGGTTTTGTGGACGAGTTATAAACTCTGCTTTTCACTTCGATTGCGAGGAAATAAAACAGTAGTATAACATAACATTTCTTTAATTAAAATTCAAAGTAAAATTAGAACATTTTTGAATACTGAAGGAAATTGTTTAATTGTCAAAATTTAAATTCAATTTTATTTTCCAATTTTTCAAATTCAATTCTGGACATTTTTAACAATTTTAGCATACTGAAGAAATTAATAAATGCACGAAAAAAGAACAAGAACTATTTCCCGCCGCTTTATTTTTTTTTAAATGTTACGGCATTGATATTAGGCTGCAGACCTATATCTACAGCCTACTATTAAATAAATTTTGTAATAATAATTTTCTTAAATCAACTAACCTACCGTACTTGAATTAAAATTTTAATATCTATTATATCTTAAAAACACATAAGGCAAATAAATTAAAGTAAATATTATATAATAACAAATTCTATCTATGAACTTCTTATTTTATTTGGCTGTATGGCTCATTTTCTTTGCCATAATATAATACATTTATGAGTAGATACGTTAATGCCCTTGTGCACAAAATTCGATTTTGTGCAGCCTATACCCTGCACAAAGAAGCACTTTCAGAGCAAGAGAAGTGAAAAATATATTAAATGCGTTAAATGGAACATGTAGTCGGGGTGGGTCAGGTTCAGTTAAACGGCTTTGTTACACGGTAAAAACTTTAATTAAAACGAAGTACAAGCGCGCCATTTGCTTTCTCAAACTACTCTCCTAGATTCTAACTTACGACTAATGTACGAAGACAATCGTAAACCTGATTGGTTACCACAATTTTAAACTAAATTCAAACAGACCAATCACTGATCACTAATCGTTGACCTTGAAGTGACCGTGGCCACTATTGGTCAGAGCGACCATAGACAAACTCTATCTAATTCTAGTGTCTATGGGCGCGTTCGGAAACACACTTAACCTGGCGAATATCGCCGTGCCGGAACCCCTTTTCCCTTACGACCAGGGAGTATCCGACCATCCGCTACACACTCCCCCTCGGGTTCGTGAAAGCGTCCTCGCTCAGGAACCCGCTCAACAAGGTCAGAAACAGGCTGAACATTACGAGGCCGGCCTCGGTTACGTTTTGGTATGATGGGAAGAGGAGGCGTGTCATCTCTATTGACAAATCTCGTAAGTTGGGACGCGTGAAACCTGCCTAAGACATTGTCGTGTGAAGTTAGTTCACAAACTAAATAGCTGGTAGGGCTAGCTTTCTTCAGTATCATGTAGGGACCATCCCTTTTTGGCACAAACTTAGCTGACAATCCTTTTCCAGCACTACTCAACACGTGCGACTTTATTAAAACTTGATCACCGATATCAAACTCCTCATGTTTGCGACTCCTGTCGGCGTAGTTTTTACGTCTGTCCTGTTCCTTCTCTACTTTATCCCTAATGGAAACTAAAGAGTCTACAAACTTCTTAAGGTAAGGTGTGATTTGTGGAACAAAATTATCTTTTTGTAAGACAGCCCTAATATCAAAATGAACGTCAATGGGTGAACGGAGATCTCTAGCGAAGGTCAGAAAAGCTGGTGAAACACCTGTTGTATGCCACATAGCCGAATTCATTGAGAAACGAACCGATGGTAAATGTTTCGGCCAAGAAGAATGTTCAGTGTCGACCAACTGAGCCAGCTGTACCTTAAGATCTCTATTTTTCCGTTCGGCCGGGTTTGCCTCCGGATGATATAAAGGTAATAAATCCTGTTTAATCCCTAAAATAAACATGCACTGTTGCATAACGGCTGAGACAAATTGTACCCCATTGTCCGAGACAATACGGCGCGGCAGGCCATACCTGAGGAAGTATTCCTCGATTAGTGTACGGGCACAGGCTTCTGAAGTGGCATCAACAAGAGCGAAAAGCTCGACCCACCGAGTAGCTGTGTCCTCGACTAATAAAACGTATTTCTCCCCCTGCTCTCCAGGAGGGAGCGGGCCAAACAAGTCGATCGCCAAGACCTCTCCCCTTTGATGTAAAACTGGGGTCTGTAAAAGGCCTGAAGGCTTCAAGTTTGAAGACTTGTAGCGCTGGCACGTCGCGCAAGACTTAATAAAGTCGGCGACATACCGTCTCATTCCAGGGAAGAAAAACCGCTGTGACAGCTTATGTAAGGTCCTGTCAATACCTTGATGCCCAGCAATAGGAGTGTCATGGCATTCCTTCAAAATATCGAGTCGTAAACTCACAGGAACTACAAGCTGTGGTTCCTCAACATCGACATCAGGATTGTACCTATAAAGAACTCCTTGCTGCATAAAGTAACCTCGCTCGGACCAGCGTTTTTCCTCTAATGCGTCATTATTTTCAAGACCACTGATTATTTTCTTTAATTCTGGGTCATCTGATTGAGCCTGTCGCAGATCAGCGGGAGTTCTAGTGGGTAAGTCAACAATGACTGAACAAATACCACACTGACCTTTATTGTCTTCTTCGCAGGTAGGACGACTTAACGTATCGGCGACAACGTTGGCTCTGCCTGGAGTGTATTCGAACTGAATATTGAACTCCTGTAACTTCAGTGCCCACCGAACTAATCTACCAGACGGCGACTTCAAACTCAACAACCATTTCAGAGGCTGATGGTCACTACCTATTATAACTTGTTGACCTTCAATATAACCTCTGAACCGATCAACTGACCACACTACCGCAAGAGCTTCCCTCTCGGTAGTGCTGTAATTACGCTCGGCTGGGTTTAAAAGGCGGCTTGCATACTCAATCGGCCTTTCATCCTTTCCCTCGCCTTGCAGCAGTACTGCACCGAGAGCGTAACTACTCGCATCTGTACGCAAGACAAATGGTTTGGAGTAATCAGCTTGGACAAGTATGGGCGCAGATGTTAAACGTTTTTTTAGCTCCTGAAACGCCTGATTTTGCTCAGGACCCCATACCCAAGTCTGATTCTTCTTCAAAAGACGTGTTAAAGGTTCAGCAACCTCTGAAAAGTTCAAAATAAACTTTCTAAACCACGAACAGGTCTGAAGAAAAGTTTTGAGATGCCGTGGAGTGCTTGGTGCCTTCATGTCCGCCACAGCACGAACTTTGTCATGATCAGGCGAAACCCCATCCTGAGTAATGACATGGCCCAAATATTTCACTTCTTTGCGAGCGAAAACACACTTATCACGGTTAGCGCGTAAATTGAACATGCGCAACCTCTCAAAAACTGCATGTAAATCAGTGACATGCTGATCGAAACTCTCTGAAATAACGAGCAAATCGTCTTGATAAGCTAATAGTGTCACATTCTTAAGTGAGGCGCCTGTGCGCAGCTTATCAATGAGACGCTGAAAGGTGGACGGAGCGTTCTTGAGACCAAACGGCATCCTTTTGAACCGGTAAGTACCGAAAGGCGTTAAAAAGGCCGTTTTGTCTCTGTCACATTCGCGGACAGACACGTTCCAAAATCCACTACGCATATCTAGTGTACTCATGATGCAATTGCGCTTGGTAGACTGCACTAATTCGTCTATAAGCGGCATCGGATACACATCAGTTTTCGTAACTGCGTTAAGCTTTCGGTAATCTACGCAAAAACGAACTTGACCGTTCTTCTTAGGCACTAACAAAGCGGGAGAACCCCATGCTGATTCGCACTCTTCTATTATGTCATCAGCTAACATCTTTTCTATTTCAGACTGCATAAGCTCTCTTTTAGCTGGAGTTAACCGGTACGGAGGGACTGCGATCGGAGCATGGTCACCGGTATCGATGACGTGCTCTGCAAACGTTGTTGGTTCGCCTCTTAATTCAAAAACGTCCTGATTTTCAGACAGAAATTTGGCAAGAACCTCGCGCTGCTCGTCGCTAAGCTCTGACGCTTCCTCGTCCCTAAGTACGCTACTTATAGACACACTCTTAACGTGGTGTGCTGGTTTTTCAAAAAGAAGATTGAACTGCTCAGAGCTATCAGCAAAGTGCCATTTTGCATTACCGAAATTTATACTAATATTAAAATTAATCAAAAAATCTATACCTAACAGACTTTCATTACTGTCCGCGTCCGGAAAAATTAAAAAACTGACGAGCCTGGTTCTACCTTCAAGAGTTACATTTACCTCGGTAGCAAGTACATTCAATAACCTACTTTTACCATCTGCGAGTTTTACATTTTCCATGCGCGAGGACATAGGATGATCTTTGGCCTTTAGGAGAGCGTATAGCGCATGGCCAGCAACACAGCATTTAGCTGCCGAATCTACCATCGCAGTACCGTTTTCACCTAAAATACTAATCTTTAGCACGGGCCGACAAAAAGATTCAACCTCATTACGATTACCGGAAAAATGTTGCGAACCACTGGTAATTCCACACAATTGTTGACAATCAACATTTTTAAAACAATCATTAAAATCGTTTGTGTTCCCGGAAAAATGTTGAGAACCACTGGAATTTACGGAAAAATGTTGACAATCTCTGTTTTCCGCGGAAAAATGTTGACGGCCACTTGCAAAATCGGAAACATGTTGAGAGTCGTTGGTGCTGTTAAAAAATGGATTAAAATCACAAACAGATCTGGAATTGGGCATAAAATCGCGAGCGTTAGATTTTGATCCTTCGGAATTACCAGATAGTGATTGACAACCATTGAACATTACCGACCGTAAACCGCTATTATCAATAATCGACTTTGACGGCGACGCGAACTCCCCATGGTCGCAAGTGGCACAAACACACATACTAGATTTAGTACAAACAGACGTATCAGTACATAAACAAACATTTTCCTTATTTACATAATAACAATTTTCAAAATGACGACTCTTAGTCATAGAAGTATTACATACTCTGTTATCAATACAAAAACTATCATTTAAAGGCACAGAAATAACATTAACATCGTTATTAACGAAAGACATCGCTTGTGAACCACAATGATCATTTAAATTAGAACTTAAACTCTGCGAATTACAAAGTACGTCTTGTTGATGTAAACATTTACTATAAGGAACACTATTATCAGAATAGTAAGTATCCATAGTGACGTTATCATTATCAGATAAATTACAAGAACTGTTATTAGTAACAAAACCCCCAGTGACATGTGCGGGGTTACCTCCGACATCGTAAGAAGACGTAGACTCGGCGCACGAAGTAGCGCGCGCGTTCGCCTTGCCGGCAAACATCACGCTACCTCGCAGTGGCGGGGTAGGCGCTTGCGGTGGCGGCGCGCTGATTTCGTCGCGTTTGCCTCTACGCGAAGGGCGCGTACGACTCGATTGAACGCGGACGGTGGGTGCACAATAATTAGGTGCCGAACTAAGGGAACAGAACGCGGAATGTTCACTATTTTTCACGGTATTATTATTACACTTCGCGCACTTTGATTTTATTACATTCGCGGCACCACAACCGTAACACTTGATGCCTTTTGAGTCTTCACTTTTGGAGATATTTTTGTCACTATTTGCTAACTTTTCACACTTTTCTTTGGTGTGACCATTACGTTTGCAGTAAACACAGAATAACTTCGAATTCCCTGCCTTCTTCGTCGTTGAGTCGCTCGTGCGACTACCGACGGCTGCAGCGGAGGAGCGAGAAGAATGATCCGACGTAGGGGCGCGCGCAGGCTCGGCTGCGGCGGCGGCGGCAGCGCGAGAGCCCTCTTCGCGGCTTGATGACGGTTTCTGAGCTCGTGACTCATTTAGGGAGTCTTCTACGGCTCGTGCTTTCTTTAGCAACTCGTCGAATGTCGAAACTTCGGCTCTGTCGATTCGCTTCCGAATGCGGCGATCTAATAACCCAAATGCCATATCCAACTCGACCCGTTCACTAAGGTCATCTTGTGGTAACTTGGCTAACAAGGCTCGGACCTTAGCAATGAATAAGTCCGTATTTTCTTTACCTTGTGAGAGGGAGAATAACTCGACGTAAATACGAAACGGTGGGCGGCGTTCCCCGTAGGCACTTCGTAGCCTCGTGATGGCTTCATCCCACGTTTTCGTTGTACTCTTGACGCCTTGCCACCATGTTCCCGCCGATGAAGTCAGCAGCATAGACATACCTAAGAGCGCGTTAGCGTCGCTTATATTTAGGCATGATTTATATACTTCAATTGCATCTATGAAGTTTTCCACGGATTCTTCTGGATTTCCGCTGAACTTAGATGTGCACTTCGAGAAATTAGCTGTTGTCCTCATGACGCCCATTGCGGCGTTGGCGGCACATGTACTTGCGTCTGCCGACACGTGCGGCGTCGACGAACGTACTTCACGTAAGAGTTGATTGCAAAATTCGGCCTGCGACTGCTGAAGAGTAGTAAGCAATGTAGTAAGCGCGTCTTGAGTCATCGAAATGTTGCCTGATGGCTCTGATTCTTCGTGAATTGACTCGTCGGCTCCTTGTAACGACTTGCGTCTTCGCGGCATTTTGCAAACACGTTGGTGAAAACTTAAAACCAACGGCTCGTGGCTCTCTCAGCCAGCAAAATAATCGAAGCTAAACGCAAAACAGCTAACAACGGCAGTCCCTGTCGATTGTAGTGTCGGTCGTATGATGAGGTTCCGAAAACTTTTCTTGAACCCGCGACGAGAAAAAGTTCGATTCGCGCACAAAGACACCGACCCCTTGTTTTAAATATCAAAAAACACACGTTGAGCGCCAAAATGTAGTCGGGGTGGGTCAGGTTCAGTTAAACGGCTTTGTTACACGGTAAAAACTTTAATTAAAACGAAGTACAAGCGCGCCATTTGCTTTCTCAAACTACTCTCCTAGATTCTAACTTACGACTAATGTACGAAGACAATCGTAAACCTGATTGGTTACCACAATTTTAAACTAAATTCAAACAGACCAATCACTGATCACTAATCGTTGACCTTGAAGTGACCGTGGCCACTATTGGTCAGAGCGACCATAGACAAACTCTATCTAATTCTAGTGTCTATGGGCGCGTTCGGAAACACACTTAACCTGGCGAATATCGCCGTGCCGGAACCCCTTTTCCCTTACGACCAGGGAGTATCCGACCATCCGCTACAAACATTGTTTCTATTGCATAAATAAAAGAGTAGTAGAACTGCTAAAGTGACTTTTTTTCGATCACCTTATCTCTTAGAAAGTCTTACAAGTACTTATATTTCACGAAAATGCTTTAAAAATTCTAATATCGTCAATTTTAAATTTTTTAATGTATTATCAATTTGTATTTTTTTTTTCATTACAATTAAACTTTACGTAACTTGAAAATAACTGTCATTTAAATACAATTCATCGGTATACTGTGACAAGCCCGTTACACCGATTTGGTCAGTTATACAATAAATAACTTATTCATGAACAAATATTTAAAAGATAAATGAACACTAAAATAGCATAGAAACGCAGATTGTATACTATGTAAGTTAATTTTAAGTGATTTTTGATTTTAATGGTGTTTGCAAATCATGTACGATGTCGAGTGTGCTTGTCAGTACGGACTGATGGACGGGACTGTCAGGCAAAACTGACAGTCTTCAGTTTGTACAGATATAAGGAAAATGTGTAAAAATGTGATCGCTATGCGAGAAGTGTGATAATAATGAAAATTGGACATACTTTGCTATATATATTGTAATAAAATATAATTCAAATTCATAATTTTTAAACGGTTTTTATTTTTCACTTTGTTTCAACATGTACCTACCCACTCCAGTCATGACAAAGAATTTTATAAAACCCCTAGTTCCACGTCATTATCACCCTATAATGTTCTCGCTACTGGGACTCGAGGGAGTGGACCATAAACCATAATGGAAGAAAGAATAATCATGAGGAAGTGGGCCATCCACGCGGGACAGTCATCATCATCATCAGCCTATAATGTTCCCACTGCTGGGACACAGGCCTCCTCTCTGTAAGAGGGTGTGGCCCAAAATCCACCACGCGGGCCCAGTGCGGGTTAGTAGATGTCACATGTCTTCGAATTTTTGGTTCTAGGACGGTTTCCTCACAATGTTTTCCTTCACCGTTTTGAGAGCAGTAGTGATAAAATAAATTACACAAAGTAATGCACCTGGCGGGGTTCGAACCCTCGACCTACAACTCGTAAGTCGGGACCGATACCACTGAGCCACCACTACTCTGCTCACGCGGGACAGTGTGGGTTTGTAGATATCCTAGAACCAAAATTGACATGCCGGTTTCCTCACGATGTTTTCCTTCACCATTTTGAAAGCGGTGGATTAAATAAATTACACAAAGCAATGCGCCTGTCTGGATTCGAACTCACGACCTACCTCGAGGCCGAATCTACTGGGCCACCACTGCTCTTTAATCAATGCTCAATTCTACATGAAATCCCAAAAATCAGATTTAACAAGCCAAGTAACACTACACTACACTGATTTGACTAACTTGATGTAAAAAGAAAGAGTATGCTCAAACTATATAGGGTGATTTGTAATTCGATGAGGTTGAAATGGTCGATACTATGGCATGGTCCATGGTCGGACAGCGAGTTGCCCTTTACTGGCCGCCCGCATGCCCGCGCCTACAGTGGCCGGAGATCGTCTGGCGACGTCGGTCGCCGTGGGCATCCACCACTGCGGGTGGGGCGGAGGGAGGACATTGTCTTCTCCCTCACGCGGCCCGCCTCCTCCTTCGCGAGCCACGTCGGTGAGAGGACACGTCGGTGCTCTGCCCAAGCGGGCCAGTCTTGCACCGTATGCTCTACGGTGTCCTCCGGGCGATCTTCGCAGTGGTGACACCCAGACGTTTCCTCCTTTCTCATCCGACACAGGTACCTCCCGAAACTTCTGTGTCCGGTGAGGACCTGCATCATGCGGTAGGTCAGGACGCCGTAACGCCTATCCAGCCACTCCTCAAAGAGGGGTACCGCCGCGATTGCGGCGTGCCCGATCCGCATTAAGTGCTTACTGTTAGAAATTAACGATGGTCACCACTTAGAGTTCACACTTTTCTGATAGAATATGAACGACTCAATCTAGTGAATACAAATGTTTAGTGCACACACATAATTTGCCAAATTAATTAAAACTGTTAAATATTTGACGGCTATTTGAGACGTTGTCAACTTTCAGAATATGCGCCCATAAACGTTGCAACTTGTTAGGTTTACAGAGAGTAGCGTACCTTTCATCCTGAAAAAAATTTGTTTTTCTAAGAAATTGACGGCACGGTTAGCGTAATGGCTGAGCGATTGTACTACTGCGCAGCGTGTCGCGGGTTCGATTCCCGCACGGAACAAATATTTGCATGATCTACAAGTAGTTGTTCCGGGTCTGGGTGTTTGTGTATGTGAGTTTATATGTTTGTAAACGCACCCACGATACAGGAGAAATTCATAGTGTGGAGCTACGTTTAAAAAAAAAATACATCACTAACTTTTCCATCATAATAGATTACATGCACAAACGGTCAACCTACCCCAATCTGTCCAATTTTACCAATCAAACATTAACTTTCCACTATTTTGATAAGGTTGAAAATCTATTAAAGAAGAAGATTCAGGTAGGTTGATGTGCTGGCGTCTGTACATACTAAACAGATTGTTAAATTCTAAAGTAACGCGGGCGAAATCGAGCAAAGGCTAGTAGTAATATAAAACAAACATTATCAGTAATATTCACATTATAATACATATCAATTAACTTACATTATCATTGTAGATCATCCGGTACACAAAGTACAGCTTTCATCACACACTTGGAATCTCACATCACTATATCACTTAAAATACCTTGTGTACTACTTAGCACACGTCTTAACTCTTAGGCTACGGTCACACGCGCGCCGTTCAGCCCGGCGGGCTGCCTGGCGGGCTGCGCGGCATGCAGCCCGTCCCGGGCCGGCGGACATTCAAGCTGTTCACACGCACGCCGTCGTGTCAGTCAGTGCCAGAATGGCTAGCAGCGAGGATCTCGGTGTTGTTGCTGCCATATCCTTTGGCTTAACTTATTTTTGTTGGAAAAAGAAACTCTCGTTTGACCATTCCGCCATGTTGTAATCTCCGATCGTAGCGACTTTCTTAGCAACGTTGAATGAAGATCCACTCGTCGCGAAAGCGCGGGAGAGACTGACTGCCCGCGCGCGTGTAAACAGTCACCGGGCGCCCGCACATTCATCCTTTGAACTTTGCCAAAAAACCGCCACTTGCCCGATTCGCGGCATTCACGTTCACAGGCGCGTTCACGGGCTCGGGCGTACCGTTTAAACGCTCGTGAATGTGAATGTGCACGTTGAATGTAGAGTTGAACGCGCGCGTGTGAACTTACCATTATGCTACGTTCACACGCTCGCGTTCAACTCTACATTCAACGTGCACATTCACATTCACGAGCGTGTAAACGGTACGCCCGAGCCCGTGAACGCGCCTGTGAACGTTAATGCCGCGAATCGGGCAAGTGTCGGTTTTTTGGCAAAGTTCAAAGGATGAGTGTGCGGGCGCCCGGTGACTGTTTACACGCGCGCTCGCACGCGGCTGCATGCCGCGCAGCCCGCCAGGCAGCCCGCCGGGCTGCACGGCGCGCGTGTGAACGTAGCATTAGAACAGTTGTAGCGTAATGACTATATACAAATGTACTCTATGCGTAATGAACACGAATGTGAGGGTACATGTACTTTTATAAACTTCGAATTCTACCGCGTCCAAAGATGGCCGCCATAGTTAGCCAATGACAGAACGTCATACATTTTATCTGAATAACTTATAAAATTAAAAACGATCAATTAATAAATCCTGTTTAATGAAACAATTTTAAAACTTGGTTAGATCATTTTAGCAATTTAGTAACTTTATTTAATTTGCTAAAAAAAAATATTTGGACATCAACTGATTTCATTTGGAAGTAAGTTGATCAGTTGTTTTACATAATTATGGGCTGATTTTTCAATAGTCGGATAACCTTTACCTGAGTAATTAAATTAGCGGTTTGACATATTTTCCATAGATAAGCTGTCAAATCGCCATTTTTATTCCTCAGATAAAAGTTATCTGAATATTTAAAATTCAGCCCTAATACTAGTAAATCTACAATAGTTTATAGAGGAAAGATTTGATTGTTTGTTTGTATTGAATAGGCTTTGAAACTACTGGACCGTTTTCAAAATCAAAGTATTTATTTCAAGTATTCAAAAGACAAAAAATACTTACGGTGTTACAGTCCCAGTCGAAAGATATAATTACTGTCAAAGTACCGTATAGATCTATAGTTGGGTACTCACTGAGCAGTGTTGCATGTAACGTATTAGATACTGTATCAACCTGCAAGTGGGTACGGCTCGTCCGAGCACATAGAGTACATTTGTATATAGTCCAACCACACTGCGAGCCGGCTTTGTTTCGTCCGTGATACTGTCACTCGGCGGGTCACTGCGAGCTTACAGCGAGCGGTTCTCAGCGTGCCTACGTACTCACTTGATTATCTGTGTGCTTAGTGCGAGTTTTTTAACGTTGACGCGATAGTAACGTTTAACCGCGTTTGGCGCTCTCATTGGTTGAGAGTTCTCACGACCTTGCAGCGGGCCAATAGGAACGCCAAACGCGGTTAAACGTTACTATCGCGTCAACGTAAAAAAACTCGCACTAAGCACACTGATACGTTACATGCAACACTGATAGGTGAGTACCCAGCTTATGGAGAAGAACGGGCAAGAAACTCCATGGACACTCTCTGAATAACTGCTTCGCAAAGGCAAACATTTGCATGACTTACAAGAGTTTCTATGTTTGTAAACGCACCCACGACACAGGAAAAATTCCCCGTGTGGGGGACAACTTTTTTTTTACGTGGTAAAATCATCAAATGAGTCCTCCCACCCCGGGCAGGGCGGGGAGGACTGTCAGACTTATACTGACTAAAATCCAAGGTGTCCTTCAATAGCCTTTTACGTTCCAGGGTCTCGGTAATTCGATAAGTCCCGCGACCTCGACAAGAGAAATGCCTAGAGGCAAGTTAAAAAAAAAGTCAATAAAAACGTAACAAATTTTAAATAAACACTTTATTATTGCTTGGTGTCGTCAGTAGAACAACAATATATAAAACTGTACACATCAGGGGGTCACTCTCTTGGGGTCTCTCGGGAACATGGACGTCTTGCGGATGTTGTCCAGTCCCAGGTACAACATCACCACACGCTCCATGCCGATGCCACCACCTGAGGAGGTAAAAAAAGGCAATTTAAAACCAGCAAGGGCGAGTGGTATCGGTCCCGATTTACGTTGTAGGTCGTGGGTTCGAACCCCACCAGTCGCATTACTTTGTGTAATTTATTTCATCACAACTGCTCTCAAAACGGTGAAGGAAAACATCGTGAGAAAACCGGCATATCCTAAAAGCAAAAGTTCGAAGACATGTGACATCCACCAACCCGCATTGGTGGATAATAGCCCACATAACAGAGAGGAGGCCTGTGTCCCAGCAGTGGGAACATTATAGGCTGCAGCTATTTTTATAGAATTTTCATAGATATTATTTTGCTTAATTTACCTGCATGAGGAGGGCAGCCCAATCTGAAGGACTCGATGTACGCGGCTATCTTAGTAATATCTGGAAAAAGGAAATATTATATGTTAAATGAAGAAATGAAGAATGTAAGGCCTTACACCTACGGCCTGTTGGTCTAGTGGTTAGTGACCCTGACTGCTATGCCGGAGGTGTGGGTTCGATTCCCACCCAGGACAAATGTTTGTGTGATGAGCGCGATCATTTGTTCTGTGCCTGGTGTGATTTATCTATAATATGTATGTATATAGAAATATATAAGTATGTTTATCAGTTGTCTAGTACCCATAACACAAGCTCTGCTTAGCTTGGGGGACTAGATGGCGTTGTGTGATAGTTGTGGAATATTATTATTATTATACACAAACACCCAGGCCCTCAGCAACTACTTGCAGATCATACAAACATTAAGTTCCGTGCGGGAATCGAGCCCGCGACACCGCTGCACAGCAGTCGATCAAGCACTGAGCCAACCGTGTCGACTAACTTAGGAAATAGGTTGTACAGAGGACAGTGTCCTACTCACCAATCCCGTGATGTTTGGCTCGTTCCGTCAAGAACTCTGGATCGTGTATCCTCTGCGCGCCGCTGAGGATCTCCTCGCCGCGCATGAACATGTCGTACGAGTTTGATACTTTCTGAAATTTTATGAAAATAACAATATACAACTCGAAAATTATCCGACGGGAACATAAAATCGGGATAAAAACTATCCTATGCGTTAATACAGGTTATAAACTATCTGTGTACCAAATTTTAGCTAAATCCGTTCAGTGGTTTTTGCGTGAAAGAGTAACAAACATACCTACATACACATACATACATCCTCACAAACTTTCGCATTTATAATATTAGTAGGATTAGTAATTTATAGAGACCGCATTTTATGCAACTTCAATTTGGCGAAATATGCATGCAAATATGCCACATTATTATATTTCTTAAAATAATGCAAGAAAGTTGCTAAAATATGCAATCTTTATTAATCGGAGTGCTAAAACTGAAAGCTTTTGTTCTACATCTTGCAAGAATCATAACAGTGAAAGTGTTAACACTTTCACTGTCCTAAGACAATTATCAATACAATTACTGCACGTCCAATAGTGCGTTATACAATGTGCTGATCTGCAACCTAGTCAAATTCAAGGACGTGATTATACTCATGATTCTCGACCCAAATCAACAATAAAATAGGTAGGTATTTTTTTATTTTATTTTTCCTTTTTACTGAAATCCGTAAGTGTGAACTAGTTTCTTCAAGAGTAGTAGATTCAATTCACGCACACCAGCTGCTCATCGCTGTGTGCGTACGCGCGGACTGCGTAGTCGGGTGATTCTCTTTCATTTGTATTGAATTATGGGTTTAATTCTGAAATACTGTAAAATTTCAACAACAAAAAAAAAGCAGCCCTTATTAGTTTTGCCCGGTACTGTACTTTCAATTGATTATTTATGACTTTTGTGACAACCACCTGAAGTTTGACGAAAATGCAAAAAAACAGCGTGTATACAATGCATGGACGTATGAACTTCAACCGCCGACCAATAGTGTTGTACAAGTACGTCGAAACACGATTTACTTATAAGATATGGCAACCTAGGTCCCCAGATTACGTACTTGGCAGGTTGAAAGAATTATCTGTTTTTTTTATTTGATTGATTTTTCAAGTTTCTCGTGAACAACACTATTCTTGGTGGTCAATAGAGTATTGTATGTCATGCACGGACGTACGGAGCTAACTCATTAGTGCATTACATGTAATGCATGGACAGTGAAAGTGTAAATTAAAGAAAACATGCCCAAATAATACAAAATGAGCCGTTTTTAGGAAAAATATGCAGTAATACAAAAACTAACAATATTATGCAATCGCATATGCAAATAATGCATTTGAAGGCGGTAAAAGAAAACATCGTGAGAAAACCGGCATTGTCCTAGAACCAAAAATTAAAAGACATGTGACATCTAGCAACCCGCACTGGGCCTGCGTGGTGGATTATGGGCCCACGCCCTCTCACAGAGAGGAGGCCTGTGTCCCAGCAGTGGGAACATTATAGGCTGATGATGATGAGCCCTTTACGTTCCGGAGTCACCGTTAGACCCGCGACCCTGGCAGGCTTTAGCCCTATTTAACGTAGGTCTACTCACCGGGTTGTTTGGGTCAGGCATGGTGTAGAACGGCCGTACTGCTAGTGGATACTTGTCCAAGATGTAGAAGTCCGTGTCGTACTTCGCTCTGACAAGTCTACCCAGGAGTTTCTCGTCTGGAGTGGATAAGTCATCTTCCTCCCCTACTGTTACTCCTGGAAAAGAGTAAACAAAATCAAATCATTTATTTCAAGTAGGCCAGTTATAGGCACTTTTAAATTGTCAAAAAAAAAAAAAGTTATGGTGCTACAGTCCCAGTCACAAGACATAAAAACTGTGAAAGTACCGTAGATGACCGTTACAAGGAGTAGATCTCTATGGAGAAGAACGGGCAAGAAACTCCATGGACACTCTTTTTAGATCGCCAAAATTATTACAGAACCTTTGTTACATCATTCAACTTGAAGGGCCCCATACACAGTAATATTTATCTGTACGATCCGTCGCGTCAAGCCGATCGAAACGACGAATCGATGGTGTATGTCAAGATCGTTAACGATTTACTTAGGGTCGATTTATACTAGCACAGAGTCGAAGCGCATCGAAGCGAATTTCTAAAACTGAACATAACAATTTCTACCTTAACTCCACAGCGTAACGCACATAATTACTTCTAAGATTTTAAAAAGTCGCGCGCATTCTTCAGAATTCGCGCGTCTGCGCGCGAACAACGCCGATCGTGAATCGTGAAAATCTTAGAAGTAAAGTGTGCGTTACGCTGTGGAGTTAAGGTTGAAATTGTTATGTTCAGTTTTAGAAAATGCGCTTCGATGCGCTTCGACTCTGTGCTAGTATAAATCGACCCTTAATCGAAGACGATGTCGGAAATCGCAACAAAAACCTATGCAATCATGAATATGATGAATCGACAGTGTATGGCTCTTCTAGGCTTTCTTTTTTTCTTTTGAATCAGAATCAACGCTACCGCCACATAAGTAAGGAAAATAAGTTCATTTTCCATTTTATGGGGCACGTAAAATAAATGATCGATCGTTACGACCAGTCGTTTCGTGTATGAGCGACATTTTTGATGCGATCAATCGTCACGATTTTCATCAGATCGATCGTATAAACGAATCGTACCGTATATGGGGCCCTTGAGATGGTACATTATGTTAGAACGATGTAGTAAGCAAGAATTTCTTGATCGGATAATTAGGTGGAGGTATCTATAAAATTTTTTTTAGGTTTCTGTACGTCCGAATTAAACATCCTTGCAAGTTGCAAGCACTCATTTCAAGCGTATACAAATATTATTGAATATAAATAACCTGCTTCCTTTAACATCTGTATGGCCTGTGGGAACTCCAGCCTGAGTGGAGGCTCCAGGAACTTGAAGGGCTCCACACGGTACTGCTGGCCTACTGTAGCGATCTCAGACGCAAACCTGGGAACATACGACGTCATGTCATATTATTTATCTATTTATTTTACATATATCTAAGTATATCTGTGTAATTTATTTATCAAATATTTATTTATTTATAACGGTATATTTAATATAGGTATATATTTTCATATCATGATCATCTGCCTGCCTTTTCCCAATTATATCGTGGTCGGCTTCCAATCGAACCAGATGCAGCTGAATATCAGCTGGGTAATAAGATACCCCATGGTTAGACTGGTTGGCCGACTTTACAGCTTCTAACTAACAGTGACGACTGTCAAAGATGGTCCAGTATCATGCTATAGATATCTTTTCTCTGAGAAGAAAAGATCTGGAAATGTTAAGGGCGCATAACCAGAAAGTTGGCAACGTCGCTAATAGCTGTCAAATAATTACAGTTTTAATTAATTTGGTAATGTTACTTTATGGAAATAATAAATATGGCTCTGTAGTGCACTAGAAAATTGATATAGGAATGCAATTAAAACATTTCATTTGATGTTGTAACCGTTTCAGGTGTATAAAAGGCATTTGGAAAGTTTCCAAATGCTTTTTTTACGTCTAAAACTATATGTTCGGTGTTACGATATTAATTATTGCATTCCCTTATCAATTTTTTAGTGCACTACAGAGCCATATTTTTTATTTTCATTCAGTAAATTTCTAAAATTAATTAAATCTTGTAAATATTTGACAGCCATTTGTGACGTTGCCAACTTTCAGAATAAGCGCTCTTAAACTAAAAATAAAGATATACTCACTGATCTCTGAGTCCTTTGAACATGTCAGTGAGTGTCCCGGCGATGGTGTCGACGACCTCGTGGTAGTGGTGCTTGAAGGACATCTCCAGGTCTAAACCCACGAACTCCGTGAGGTGGCGGTGGGTGTTCGAGTCTTCTGCACGGAACACTGCGCCGACTGTGAACACCTGGAATGTAGGAATAATAGATTTTAGACACCACGGTGATCCTTCAATAGCCCTTTAAGTTCAAGGGCCACGGTTATTTGATGAGACAGTCCCGCGAACTGTAAGAAATATTGAAGTTGAAGGAATGAAATATGTACAGACGCCAGCACATCAAGCTACCACAATCTGTCAGATTTCTTTAATAGAATTTCAACCTTATCACAAGAGTAGAAAGTTAATGTTTGACTGGTAACAACGACGATATAATACTAGACTCGTAATAACAGGCGACCGATGTCTGCCAACACATTAGGCAAAAAAGTCTTATGTCCGTCTCATTTCGACCAATCCTGTGAGCCGTAAACATACGTTGAGACAGAACAGACCTTGAGTTAGCCAATCACAACGCAGTACCCCGCCCCCCTCGCTTACGTAGTACCTCAGCGAGTTGGCAGAATAGTTTTGTTCGTTAGATCGTGCAATGCGTAGTCTAGTATTATATCGTCGTTGACTGGTAAAATCTGACAGATTCGGGTAGGTTGACCTGCTGGCGTCTGTACATAAAAGTTAGGTTTTCAATAGTTTGGCGATAGTGGCGCCAGTGGCAGCGGCGTCGTCTTTTCCCCGCTCATCAAACGACACGATTGCACTAACTTCGGCTTTTAAGCCCGCGTGTAACACGACGTGCCGTCGACCCGGGCATGGTCCATGATCGGACAGCTAGTCACCCATTAGGGTTGAACCATATCTGGCAGCACGGAATCGCCTTTTTCCGTTGCCCTTTCTCTTTCTGTCGCTTAGAACTGCCATTTGCTAGACCGAGACAATGCGACAGCGGCCGGCCGCCTCACGGATTCCGCCGCGTGCTATCGCATTATGCATTCTGTCTCGGTCTAGCAAATGGCAGTTCTAAGCGACAGAAAGAGAAAGGGCGACGGAAAAAGGCGATTCCGTGCTGCCAGATGTGGTGTAGCCCTTACTCGCCGTCCGCATGCTAAATAAAGACGATGTCTAACCTTGTCGAAGTCAGCGGCGATGGCCATCTGCTTGTAGAGCTGCGGGCTCTGTGCGAGGTAGGCCGACGACTTGAAGTACGACACTGTGAACACGTTGGCGCCGCCCTCGGATGCTGCGGAGATTATCTTGGGAGTGTGGATCTCGACGAAACCTGGAGATTAAAGGTCATTTAGGATGAGGATGCTTACGTCATAACATCTACCTGCATGCCAAATCTCAGCCCGATCCGTCCAGTGGTTTTGGCTGTGCGTTGATAGATCACTATGTCAGTCAGTCACCTTTGAGTTATATACCTATATTTAGATAAGATGTAAAATACCCTGTGCATAATGTACTATCATTTTTTTTTTTTTTGTTTTTGAGCAATAATGCGCTATTCTTTGCAAAATCACCACACGTGGCTAACACCTTAACACTTAAAAAATAAGGTATATATTCCTACCTCTCTGTGTAAGTAGGTCTCGGAACAGTCGACACACTCCAGCCTCCAGTCTGAAGATGGCCTGGTTGGCAGGAGTACGCAGGTCCAGCACGCGGTTGTCCAGACGAGTGTCTTGGTTCACGCGGATTCTTAGGGCTTCTGGGTCCTGAAAATTTTGAAAAATCATGGTTACGTACGGTTGAGATTTAAGTCTACATGACACGTTCAGACGAGTTTTTTGAGCCCGTTCGACCACTATCTCGCGTGATGGTCGACGTCGAAAATGTGGTCGACGATGAAGCACGCTTGCCTAGAAGTAACCTGTTCACTCTTGACTTGAAGACCACAAGGTCATAGCTGTCGGGGAACAAATTCCACTCTTTAGCTGTACGCGCAATAAAAGTATCTGTAATAGCGATGGGTCGTTGACGGTTTTTCCGTCAACGAAGGGTTAACGTTGATTCACGTTTGTCAACTAGTTAAATTCGTCAACGAGTTGAACGATTTAACGTGTTCATCTCGTTGACGAATTTAACTGTCAACTTGCAACGTAAACCGTTGATTCATTAAACGGTTTTTATTCAACGATTGCGCGTTGAATTTTAGAAACAATTTGATTCAAATTATGTATAGGAAACGTTTTATGTACAAAGTAGCATCTAAAATTGTGTGAAATAAAATATTATTTATATTTTACACAGACGGCTGTTCGCTATACCTCATTCGTCTCAAAAAATAGTACATTTCAAATAATACATTGGGATAATTAAACAAACTCCACCAATATTTATGCACCAATCTTAAAATAAGTATTTCGAAAATCAACTCTTTCAACCGCTCGCAATCTATGACGTTAAAATTAACGAACCATAAAACTCAACGTTGAAAATAACGTTTGCGTTCTCGTTAATTCAACGAGACGAACGAGTTCAACTCATAAACGTCGTTGACGAATTCAACTAGTTGATTCTTATACAGTTAACGTTAATACGTTGACAGGAGATCAACGGTTGATTCAACTAGTTCGTTGATTCAACGCTCATCCCTAATCTGTAAAACGCTTTGACAGATACAGACGCCAGCACATCAACCTACCTGAAACTGTCAAACTTCTTTAATAGATTTATGACTTTATCACAATAGTGGAAGGTTAATGTTTGATTGGTAAAATTTAAGAGATTTGGGTAGGTCGACCTGCTGGCGTCGGTACTTACGGGAGGACCAACATGGACCACGTCTTGTTTCATTTTTTTTTTTCTTAACACGTAAAACCGTATTTTTAGGAGAAAAAACCATACAAACAAACTCACATCGTTCTTCTCCGGCCTGGCCGCGTCCTCTATCTGCAGCGGCAGCTGCGCGCGCGCCGCCGACACCAGCCACAGCTGGCTGCCCACCAGCTCCACGTCACTCACGGTACACGACTCTATGGGAGTGGACGTCTTCACTACCGTCGCATACACGTCGATGATCGACTCTTTGGTTATGCTGGAAAGAGAGAGACGTAGTTTGAAAGTTTCATTTTCTAATATAAAGGGCAGTTGTTCAATAGAGCTGAGGTTGGATACTTTTTGGTTTAAGTCTAACCAAAGGTTCGGTATCTGCCTAAAAATCATGTTCCGGCCACAGTTTCGCTATCAGCCAAGTCTACCCGAAGATTCAATTTCGTTTTCCAGCAATATTCGTATTTTGGCCAAAGCTTCGTATTCGGTGAATTCCAACCAACGCCGGGGTCGCGGGACTTACGAATTACTGTGACCCCGGAACGTGAAGAACTATTGAAGGACACCGTGGATTTTAGTCAGTACGAGTCTGACAGTCCCTCCCGCCCTGCCTTGGGTGGGAGGACTCATTTGATGATTTTACGACGATAAAAAAAAAACACTACGACATAAATCGTGCGGTTATCTACGGCACATCTACGGGTTGATAACAAAACAAAACACGCTCGCCACGACATAATAATATCGTAGTAGCAAGGACGATTTTGGGAAGCTCCCTAAGTTGATTAATATATTTTTTTTAATTTATTTATATTGATTGATACATACTTGCCAGTAAACTTGACCATCTGCTTGCTGACTGCTCGCTCGTCACTCACGCTGATCAGGAGCTGCACCGTGCTGCTACTCTGTCGAAGCACCGCGAAGCACTGCTTCCCTTTGGCTCTCGAGGTTTGTAGACGAGCTGGAAGATAGTTAAGAGGCCTTTTACCCATTTGCGCGTAGAACTAAAATTTTGATCGTCTAATTTACCATATTAAGTAATACTCCAACATTTTTGAATACCTGCAAAAGAAAGACCAGTCTTTCGTGTTGTAATTATACGTAACATATTTTAAAAAACTCTTTTATTAACTTTGTGGTAATTAATCTCCGACAAGTAGTTTACTGAAAAATCAACGCAGAGTCGATTTGCGACTCCTACATCTACCATTAACATTCGTAATTTTAACCAAAAAAAATACACAAATCATCAGACATACGTTTTTGTCGTAAAACTACGTCGTAGAATTTATATTTTTAATAACACAAATTAGTAAAAAAATAAATTCTGAGGTCAATTTTTACGTTTTATATCGCTGTTTTATCGCCATTTTTGGTTCGAACAAAGCGTAATTACATTAAAAAAACTATGTAAATATAAACTATGTTTACAGACTAAACTAATTTCTAAATTTCATTAAAATCCCTTCATGTAATTAAACATACTATCGTTTTTAAAATCACTCTAAACTAGTATAAATTACGAAACATAACCGGGCTGCAATCAGTACGGCTCCAGCGCCCGTCGACGTAGGACCTGTATCACTTTTTTCCTCGTCCTGATTATAGAGCGTACGTATCGTGAACGGAATATTATACTGCGACTGCCACATTTTGATTCTCTCCATATTTTTTTTCATAAGGTAAGATTTTCGTTACTTTATCAAACTAAAGTATTATTATAATTTTATTAGTAGTTTGTAGAATTTGTGCATTAATTAGCCATCCGTTTTCGTTTTATTAGTTTTTGCAATGGGGCGCAAGAGTGGTGAGAAATCCAATATGGCGGCCTCCCCAAGATCGCGGTCGGGCTGTTTGAAATCCACCCCCATGATATGGGTATCAAATGAAAGGGTTTGCTGTCAGGAATATGAAAAAAATAGTCACGTGTCTTAAATCCAACATGGCGGACATCCAAGATGGCGGATTGCCTATTTGAAATGCATCCCCATGATATGGGTATCAAATGAAGGGGGTTTGCTGTCAGGAATATGATAAAAATAGTCACGTACCTGAAATCCAGCATGGCGGACATCCAAGATGGCGGATTGGCTATTTGAAATGCATCTCCATGATATGGGTATCAAATGAAAGGGTTGCTGTCAGTAAAATGAAAAAAATAGTCACGTGTCTTAAATCCAACATGGCGGACATCCAAGATGGCGGATTGGCTATTTGAAAGGTACCCCCATGATATGGGTATTAAATGAAAAGGTTTGCTGTCAGGAATACGAAAAAAATAGTCACGTGTCTTAAATCCAACATGGCGGACATCCAAGATGGCGGATTAGCTGTTTGAAATGCACCCCCATGATATGGGTATCAAATGAAAGGGTTTGCTGTCAGAAATATGAAAAACCCACGTTTTAAATTTTCACTTCAATTTCAGTTTAATAAATTCGTAAATAAATAATTTGTAAAAAAAAACCAACATGGTTTCTGCTACAATTTCTCATAATAGGCGTCTTTTTATAGTTTTCGTCTTCGAGTGTTTTGAATCCGATAGTGCTGTCAAAATGTAAATCCAAGATGGCGGCTGCAAAAAATATCGAGGTTTTCGTCATGGGTGTCGTTTTCATGGTTTTCGAGGGTGTTGAAACCGATGTTGCAGTCAAAATGCAAATCCAAGATGGCGGCTGCATAAATTATCGAGGTTTTCGTCATGGGTGTCGTTTTCATGGTTTTCGAGGGTGTTGAAACCGATGTTGCAGTCAAAATGCAAATCCAAGATGGCGGCTGCATAAATTATCGAGGTTTTCGTCATGGGTGTCGTTTTCATGGTTTTCGAGGGTGTTGAAACCGATGGTGCAGTCAAAATGTAAATCCAAGATGGCGGCTGCATAAATTATCGAGGTTTTCGTCATGGGTGTCGTTTTCATGGTTTTCGAGGGTGTTGAAACCGATGTTGCAGTCAAAATGCAAATCCAAGATGGCGGCTGCATAAATTATCGAGGTTTTCGTCATGGGTGTCGTTTTCATGGTTTTCGAGGGTGTTGAAACCGATGGTGCAGTCAAAATGTAAATCCAAGATGGCGGCTGCCAAAATTATCGAGGTTTTCATCATGGATGTCGTTTTCATGGTTTTTGAGGGTGTTGAAACCGATATTGCTATCAAAATAGAAATCCCAGATGTCAAATAACGAAAATCACATGAAAATAACATGAATAAGATAAATATTAAGTATTGAAAAGTAATTTGCGCAAAGTATTTTTCGTTAAACACAATTGCAGTTACAATATGGTGCCAAGGTCATCTTATACTTAGTTGAAACGCATAGTAAGGTGCGCAGCCACCGGGTTCATCAAGCATCAGCGCCACATAATTATGTTCCATTCTCCGCGCTCGTGACAACCCTAAGGCTGCAGTTGAGAGCGTAGGTATTTATTTCTACAATTAGGCCTTGTTTCCATACTATCCATATTTTGACTGCACCATCGGTTTCAACACCCTCGGAAACCATGAAAACGACACCCATGACGAAAACCTCGACAATTTATGCAGCCGCCATCTTGGATTTTCATTTCGACTGCACCATCGGTTTCAACGCCCTCGAAAACCATGAAAACGACACCCATGACGAAAACCTCGATAATTTATGCAGCCACCATCTTGGATTTACATTTTGACTTCACCATCGGTTTCAACACCCTCGAAAACCATGAAAACGACACCCATGACGAAAACCTCGATATTTTTTGCAGCCGCCATCTTGGATTTACATTTTGACAGCACTATCGGATTCAAAACCCTCGAAGACGAAAACTATAAAAAAACGCCTATTATGAGAAATTGTAGCAGAAACCATGTTGGTTTTTTTTACAAATTATTTAAGAATTTATTAAACGGTCACGCGTTTATCTGAGGAATTAAAATAGCGGTTTGACATATTTTCTATAGATAAGCTGTCGAACCGCCATTTTTATTCCTCAGATAAAAGTTATCTGACTATTGTTCAAACTTCACTTCTTAGGTTAATCGCAGATTCAGTTTTACTTCCACAACAATAAAATATAACTAACTTTAACTCACAGGTTATTTTTAACACAAAATTTAATAAAAATCACCAGAACAGTTTGTTAACATTCGACATCAAACGAATTATCTAACAAATAATTATGGCGGCGCCGCCGCCGGGCACATGACGTTCAACCAATCAGCGCGCGAGATGCTTTCCGTTCTATACCATTTAACAGTCTAATAGACTGAATAAACAAAAAAACTTGAGAGATGTCAAGGGACACCCGGATGGAACGAAGTTCCTTTCGATTAATAATTAGTGAAGGAATTGTAATTTTTTTTTTTTTTAAGTTATAATAATATTTTTTGAATTTTGTTATTTGACATCTGGGATTTCTATTTTGATAGTAATATCGGTTTCAACACCCTCAAAAACAACGAAAACGACATCCATGATGAAAACCTCGATAATTTTGGCAGCCGCCACCTTGGATTTACATTTTGACTGCAATATTGGATTCAACACCCTCAAAAACCATGAAAACGACACCTATGACGAAAACCTCGATATTTTTTTCAGCCGCCATCTTGGATTTACATTTAAACTGCACCATCGGTTTCAACACCCTCGAAAACCATGAAAACAACAACCATGACGAAAACCTCGATAAATTTATGCAGCTGCCATCTTGGATTTACATTTTGACTGCACCATCGGTTTCAACACCCTCGAAAACCATGAATACGACACCCATGACGAAAACCTCGATATTTTTTGCAGCCGCCATCTTGGATTTACATTTTGACTGCACCATCGGTTTCAACACCCTCGAAAACCATGAAAACGACACCCATGACGGAAACCTCGATATTTTTTGCAGCCGCCATCTTGGATTTAAATTTTAACTGCACCATCGGTTTCAACTTCCTCGAAAACCATGAAAACAACACCCATGACGAAAACCTTGATATTTTTTGCAGCCGCCATCTTGGATTTACATTTTGACTGCACCCTCGGTTTCAACACCCTCGAAAACCATGAAAACGACACCTATGACGAAAACCTCGATATTTTTTTCAGCCGCCATCTTGGATTTACATTTAAACTGCACCATCGGTTTCAACACCCTCGAAAACCATGAAAACGACAACCATGACGAAAACCTCGATAAATTTATGCAGCTGCCATCTTGGATTTACATTTTGACTGCACCATCGGTTTCAACACCCTCGAAAACCATGAAAACGACACCCATGACGAAAACCTCGATATTTTTTGCAGCCGCCATCTTGGATTTACATTTTGACTGCACCATCGGTTTCAACACCCTCGAAAACCATGAAAACGACACCCATGACGAAAACCTCGATATTTTTTGCAGCCGCCATCTTGGATTTACATTTTAACTGCACCATCGGTTTCAACTTCCTCGAAAACCATGAAAACGACACCCATGACGAAAACCTCGATATTTTTTGCAGCCGCCATCTTGGATTTACATTTTGCCTGCAACATCGGTTTCAACACCCTCGAAAACCATGAAAACGACACCCATGACGAAAACTTCGATAGTTTATGCTGCCGCCATCTTGGATTTACATTTTGACTGCATCATCGGTTTATACACCCTGGAAAACCATGAAAACGACACCGATAACGAAAACCTCGATATTTTTTCATTAAGGATTCATTATTATTATTATTTTTTATTATTTATTATTTACAAAAAACCTGTATACACTCAACAAAAATAATCGTCGCGACACCACACTGTTCAATGCGAAATAGAAATGAAAAAATATCTGGCTTGCTTTCTATAAGAGAGAGAGAGACAGACAGAGAAACATATCTGTCTGTCTCTTACTATAGCAAAAAGTGTTGTGACAACTTTTCGTAAGATTTTTTTTCCGTCTAGCCCCCTTTCACAACGCGCGATAAGGAACTTCGTTCCAAAAACTTTTTCAGAAATGTAACCAAAGTGCATTACGATCATATCGGCTCAAGATTTTTTAGTCCGTCTCAACACTAGCGCTACACTGGTTGCGTTGTGTATGTGTGAATAGCTACGCACACATGAACATTGCTCCCGTCTTTTACCTAAACTCGAGCGTTCGAATTTTGTGAACTGGCTCTTAAGAACATTTTGAACATAATGACACTTTTTAGCATTTGGGATAATAGGCTATTTTACTATTTTTTTTATTATTAGTCCTAAAGATAGATTATCAAAAAACATTTGACCCGTATTTTTTACGTAAATCAAAATTGCCGAAGATACGACGCTTCTAAAAATCACAAAACATCACTCGGTCTTTATTATTTTACGGGCGTTATTACGTCACAAGTCCCCCGAATTTCGAAACGTATTATCTTCTTCAATATTTTGAAAAAACATAAAATACGTGTTCATTATTTTTCAATACTGTAACAGACGGGCTTTACAGATTCCGAGCGTAGCGGAGCGGGCCTAGATCTATCGGGGGCAAGTTTTGCGTCAGCGGTTTTGTCGTCGCCCGCGCCGTCACCGTCGAATGCTGAGCCTGCAAAACGAGCAACATGCGCGCCCCGCAGCTCCGCTCCTGCCCCTGCGGCTCCTCCGTGCTCTGCCGCTCGAGTTTCCCGACCTTCCACTCAGCTGCCCAAGTCGATAGAGTCAGCAAAAAACATCGTCGCCGTGAGTAAGGTCACTACAGCTACGAAGCCCATGCCTGAAAAGGCATCGAAGCGGGCTGATGATGATGGTTTCGTGACGGTGCAAAGGAGGAAGCGTCGTCAGCGAACCAACAAGAACCGCTGCGGCACGGCTCCTGTGGAGCCCAACACTATACGTGCTGCAAAGCCGAATACCTCACGCCTACACTACACCACTAAGGCTGAGGACATCGTGGAGTACGTGCGACAAAAAATCAAATACACGCCGAGAGTTCAGCTGCTGGAATCGCGCCGCAACGTCAATTTCAAGGAGTTCGTGGTGCGTGTACCAACATGTTTGCTGCACCTCGTCATGGAGGAGAACTTTTGGCCGCAGGACGTGGTGTTCCGTCGCTTCCGCGGACAAGTGCCACTGGAGTGCGCTATAAAATAGTGCTTAGTGAAGTGTTTACTAACATAGATTTAAGTTTCTATATACTAACACAAACTGTACTATAATAATATATATATGTTAGACTATAAGGTATATATCTATGGGCCCAAGTAGCCTGAAATAAAGTGGATATTATTATTATTATTATTAATTCAATTTGTTATGCGCTAAACTACCCTATTATGTTTAAAATCCAAGTTGTGTTCTCAGAGGTCCGATTATACAAAAAAAAGTGACTAAATATGCATGTCGGACCACAATTAAAGGCTTATCCGCACACAACAGTGCCGACACGTTCCGTGACGTGACGTGCCATACTGCTGACGTGCTATATTGACTGGCCTGTTGGTCTAGTGGTAAGTGACCCTGACTCCAATGCCGGAGGTCGTGGGTTCGATTCCCACTCGGTACGGAACGTGTCGGCACTATTGTGTGCGGATAGGCTAGCCGGAAACACATTATTAACATCCGACGCCACCCGATGAAACGTGATGCGTGTTGAGTCAAATCAAATGTATTGTTTTCTATGACCAGAATCACATTATGAACACCCGACGCGACGACATGCGCTCACACGCCACCCGATCCAGACGTGCCAGGTCGGTGTGTTGCCTATGGTGGGGTAAACACGCCATCCGACGCATCACATGTAGTGTGTTTCTAGTCCAGACCCGACGCCGCGTGTCAGTCGTTCGAAAACTTCGAGAACTATCACAGAGTATAGACACAGAAATCATCAATCCACAGAAAAGTCCGGTTAAGCAGCTCACAACCTCCTCAGGTTAGCCTGCAAGATGCCACTCACAAAGAAAAAAAATATCCCTATATCCCTACTGTATTCAGAAAATGCTAGTGTGTCGTGGCGTCGCGTGTTGGTTAATGTGCACGGTGCTCATCGGGTGTCGACACGTTGCGTCGCGTGGCGTGTTAAATAATGTGTTTCCGGCTTTAAGGGTTCCGTAGTTGACGCAGGCAGTGAGAAAGCACAATGGACATACATATACATAGGTTACAGAAATCGCATCGCCATCAAATCGCCAGATCGGATCACCGGAACTAATCGCGCTCTGTCGGATAAGGCATTTAACAATTGATGCTCGTTCTTTCTTTCCCATCTCTCCATTACATACCTCTAACCCAAACATTCTGTCCATTTAGTTTGACATTCAAATCCTTAACATCAGTGTAGACTCGGTCGCGGTGTTCCCCGGTTGACTGGATCAACTTGAGGGTGCCATAGCGGCCATCTGACACGTCGGCCTCCGGGGCTTCGGCCCCGCCTTGAGGTTGGCCTGAGGCAGCCTGGGGAGTTAAGGAATACTTTTTTATGCTCATGAAGACCACGCGCTGGATGCACTGACTCTTGATCACTCACTGTTCTTTTAAAAATCCGAAATAAGTTATCATCTGTCTAGCCTTTTCCCAACTATGTATATTGTGGTCGGCTTCCAGTCGAACCAGATGCAGCTGAATATCAGTATTTTACATGGAGCGACTGCCTATTAGACCTCCACAACCCAGTAACTGGGTAAAACGATACTCCATGGTAAGACTGGTTGTCAGAGTTTCGAGCTTCTGACTGTGATTAACGACTGTCAAAGATCTACAAATGACAGCCGGGACCAACGGCTTTACGCTTTCCGAGGCACGGAGGAAACTCGCAACAACAGATGGTCACCCATCCACAGACCAAGCGCGGCTTAACCGGGAAGACCGGCCTGTGCGGCCAAAGAAAAAAAAATCGGTATAAGTAAATAAGTTGCTGCCCTGGGATCTGGAGGTGACTGCCCTCCAGCGCGTCTATGAGTGGCGCGTGGAGGCGCAGCGCCGGGGTGTAACCCCGCTGCCTCGAGAAGTCGAGCCACGGCGGGAAGAGCGCCGGCGCGATCTCAGGGCAGTATGAAGGGGACGACTGTCGCAACCGAGGTCCGGGCACGCCGCAATCGCGGCGGTAAGACCCCTCTTTGAGGAGTGGCTGGAGAGACGTCACGGCGTCCTGACCTATCGGATGACGCAGGTCCTCACCGGACACGGAAGTTTCGGGAGGTTCCTGTGTCTGATAGGGTGGGAAGAGACGCCCGGGTGGCACCACTGCGAAGATCGCCCGGAGGACACAGTAGAGCATACGGTGCAAGACTGCCCCGCTTGGGCAGAGCACCGACGTGTCCTCACAGCGGCGATAGGCGGAGACCTCTCGCGCCCGGCATTAGTTGCGGCCATGCTGCGGGGCGAGACGGAGTGGGAAGCGGTCGCCTCCTTCTGCGAAGCAGTAATGCTCGTGAAGGAGGAGGCGGGCCGCGAGAGAGAGAGGACAGCGTCCTCCCTCCGCCCCAACTGCAGTGGTAGGCGCCCGCGGCGTCGGACGTCGGCAGACGATCTCCGGCCACTGTAGGCGCGGCCATGCGGACAGCGAGTAAAGGGCAACTCGCTGTCCGACCATGGACCATGCCCCGGTCGACGGCGCGTCGTGTTCCACGCGCGCCTCAAAGAGCGTCAGCAAAAAGACGGGGCCCCCTCTCAGAGGGCCAAAGCCTGCCGGGGTCGCGGGATTTTATTTCCTCACCGTGACCCCGAAACATAAAGGGCTATTGAAGGACAGGATTTTAGTCAGTACAAGTCTGACAGTCCCTCCCGCCCTGCCCGGGGTGGGAAGACTCATTTGATGATTTTACCACGCAAAAAAAATAATAATAATAAGTAAATAAGTTTATATCTATCAACTACTTCAGCCGCATCCGGTTCGACTGGAAGCCAGACCCAACACACACTCGCGAGCAAAAATATGGAATCACTTACTTCGATTCTGCGCGATCTTGAGTACTTCAACTAGTTATGAATTATAAAAATAGTATCTTTTTAAAGGCTTTTTTTTTTATCGTGGTAAAATCATTAAATGAGTCCTTCCACCCCGAGCAGGGCGGGAGCGACTGTCAGACTCGTACTGACTAAAATCCACAGTGTCCTTCAAGAGGACGCTATCCTCTCCCTCATGCGGCCCGCCTCCTCCTTCACGAGCATGACTGCTTCGCATCTTTTTAAAGGCTTAACTTTAAATTAATACCAAATTCATTCAAAGCCATTCTTTAAGAAGCTATAAGGGATCAATTCCAAGTAAGTGATTACTTTTGCTTTCTAATGTAGTTGGGAAAAGGCTGGGCAGATGATGACTTCTGTAATTAGATCCTTATTCCTTACCTTATGTTCGGCCTTCTTCTGCTGTTTCTCCGCAGCCTTGGCAGCTTTCTTAGCTGCCTTCTTACTTGCTGCATCACCTTCTACCGCGGGGGGCTGTTCTTCTGACACTACCATTTTGTGATGGCTGCTGCAATGAAACAAAAAAATTAAAAACCAAGCTATCATTTGCAGTTTCATTTCGCATCTAAGAAACCTCTCATCCAACGACGATATAATACTAGACTCCTAATAACAGGCGACCGATGTCTGTCAACACATTAGGCAAAAAAGTCTTATATTCGTCTCATTTCGACCAATCCTGTGAGCCGTAAACATACGTTGAGACAGAACAGACCTTGAGTTAGCCAATCACAACGCAGTACCCCGTCCCCCTCGCTTACGTAGTACCTCAGCGAGTTGACAGAATAATTTTCGTTCCTTAGATCGTGCATGCGGAGTCTAGTATTATATCGTCGTTGCTCTCATCTCATGAACTAAGCCTTGTAGCGCTATCTTGTTCAAACCTATAAAAAATATCCTTAACAAAAAGAAACCTATTTCAGTTTTACCTTAAATCATTCATCATCATCATCAGCCTATAATGTTCCCACTGCTGGGACTCAGGCCTCCTCTCTGTGAGAGGGAGTGGGCCATAATCCACCACGCGGGCCCAGTGCGGATTGGTGGATGTCACATGTCTTCGAATTTTTGGTTCTAGGACTTGCCGGTTTCCTCACGATGTTTTCCTTCACCGTTTTGAGAGCAGTGGTGATGAAATAAATTACACAAAGTAATGCGCCTGGCATGGCACTCCTGCTTTTGTCATAATTATGTAATCTTAATTCAGCTACTTGAAGAATGACCTAAAAAAAGTAAATCATATTCTTTCCCATTGTCTCAATAATAATAAAAACTTGCAGCCTCTTTCCCCTTTAATTAATTTCATAATATTGGTGAATGTAATACTTTCTGCCAAGCCACATAACACGCTTGCACGTGGCCCGACGCGCAACAGAGTGCGTGTCGGGCCACGCACAGTGTAGGGTTCCGTAGTTGCCTATCAAAATACATAGGCGAACTAATTAAACTGATTCGCTGAATTTAATTTTAAAAAGAAGATTTTTCAAAATCAGTCCAGGCGTCTTTGAGAAATCGGGGAAAATACATAAAACAAAAGATTACGATGAATTGAGAACCTCCTCCTTTTTTCGAAGTTAGTTAAAAATAGTTGACAGTAAAAACCTACCTATCCCCAAAACATACCTACCTAGCTGTAAAAAAAAAGTTGACAAACTTACATTTGCAGTTGAAGAACAAGTTCTGCGATACATTTTGTTTAGGAAAATATGTTATCCAAGTACGTTTTATAAGTTGGTCGACGATTACTCGTAAACTTGTAAAGCCTACTTAGTCATGATAATTTTCCTTAAAACTTCGTTATATATACTACTATTGTGAATTTTTCCACACCCCCAAACATAACCGTTTAGCTGGTAGAACAAATCTTTTTTACTCAAAAATACATGTAATGTGGTCATTATTTTGACAATCTTGTTTGAGCAAAGTAGACTTTGCCGGTCTGTTTCAAGTAGCGGCCAGCAATGTTTTTGCTGGCCGCTCTACCAGGCCGGCAAAAACATTGCCGGCCGCTATTTTGACGTTTCAACGTTTTAAAAAAACAAATGCAAAAAGATTTTATTTAAAACACAGCTGTTTGTATATAAAGAGGTAGGCACAAAAAGATTGTATTCCATATTATTAAAAAAAAAATACAAAGAAGGAACAAAAGCGCGGTTCAGCGAATTTTTTATTTTTATTTAGTAACTTTTTTGCTTTAAGTAAATGAAGTAATAAATGAAGAAAATATAGCAGCTAAACATCGCATTAAAATTATCGCAAACTATTAGTAAGTAATATGAAACCAGGAAAGTCGTTGTTGAATTTTAGTTACTGTATTTTTCATAATTGTTATTTAAATTAAATTTCTAGTTAATTAATATACCTATATTTTATTTAAATCACTTGCTGGTTTTATGTAGGTTAGGTACTTGCATTTTTGAGTAAAGCACTATACAAGCCTTGGCCCACTATGTCTACTTCGCTGGTCACGCTATGATTGCCTCGAGCTATAGCCTAGCTACGCTCTAGGCCTTCCAGCTTGGCCATCATTGCAGCCCTTGCTGTCCTCGCTGTAAAGGCCTCGGCCTACGGCCTCGGCCTTTATCTCAGCTCGTCCATCCAGAGCTGCATGCTGACCGCGCTGTGTCGGCCTGGAGCTGCGCTACGCTGCGCTGTCGGCCATCATCAGTGCGACCAGCAAAGTAGCCATTATAGGCCGCGGCAGTAATGTACTATATCAAAATATTGCTTATGGAAACTATCAATATTTTTTAAAGACCTATTTAATGATACCCCACACTAAGGGGTACGTGAGTAATAAAAAAAACATCCCCACTTTACGTGTACAGGAGGTACCCTAAAAAAAAATATTTTACGAGATTTTATTTTACCACTTTTTCGGCGCAACGAATCCGTATATTTACACCAAATTACAGCTTTCTAGTACTGGGCGTCTCTGAGCTAAGCTGCGGACAGACGGACGGACGGACGGACGGACGGACGGACGGACGGACATGGCGAAACTATAAGGGTTCCTTGTTGACTACGGAACTCTAATAAAAATGATTGTTTTTATGAATATATTTTAATAAAACCTGAAAGGAGAGAAGTGAAGGGAGCGGGCGAGCGAAACCGCAGGCCTAAAGCTAGTTATTTATATTTTTTCTACCCATTGGTCATTTTTTTACATCAAAATATGAAGCTGAACTGAGTTTATCAACAGCTTGGTAACACAATTTGCATTCTAAGTAAAACGAGACTACATTGATAAAGTGCTAATTACACACACACACAATGTATGTCAATTAATTAGAGTACATTAATGACATCACTATGTTGATGCAATTTTTATGGACATCAATAATTTATATAAAATAATTTCTACACAGATATGATGTTATCACAGAAACCGCAATGAAACGGATGCGCACAGGTTATCAGTTATTACAGACTTTACTTTCAATAAGTTTTGTATCGTTATTTTAGTAAGTCTGAATTTATTTTTGAACTTCACGTGCCGGTTTTCAAATAAGATTTTAGCGGTAATTTCTACTTTTAAAATAAATTTACCGAGCAACATATCTTCGGAAAACAATTAAAACTCTTCACACGTAATTCAAGATAAGGAAAAACAAACAGTATTGTTGTTTCAAGATTCCAATTCTGAGACATAAACTTGCATCATTCAGTTCTTGAAAAGTATGTTAAATAAGCACTAAACTTACCGTTAACTACTTTTAAATAGTCAATAAACACTTTTTATTTACTATATACACGAAAAACTTATTGAATAAATACAAAAAAGTGATTTCTTTGCAAAAAATACTCTGAATAGGTTAACTTAGCTGCGGTCAGAAATGTCAAACTGAAATGACATAAAATTGACATGAGCTCGGTATGGCAGAATTTTAGTGTTGCCGATGTAAGGACAACAAACCGATATTTTCATTTGTGCATGAAAACAAATATTTTTTGCGAAATATGAGTGCTGCTTCAAAAATATCTTCGATGTCTTGTCTTCCCTGCGTCAGAGTAAAAAACTTGGACGAAATTCATGAAGTTCTGAAACATGTAAAGTGTCAGAAGTATGATATAACAAAAAGCAAGTATTACAAATTACAAATACGTTTATTGGTTCAAAAGGTAAAAGGGTACAACAATCATACTCTACAGTATAAAAACTCTTTCAAATCCCAGACAACCATTAAAAGCAAAGAACAAAGAAATAAATCAAAGAAACCAGACTTGCGTCACGCTGGCAGACGTCAATATCTAACAACAAAAATTGTCTGAGCCTTCAAAAACATTCTCAACAAAAACTATTGTATTATGTATAAATTTTCCGTTCAAAATGTTCATATACACAACAGGCCCTGACTTAGTGATCACTGGGGCTGGCATAATATATAGATATATATTACAGAATAATCAGAAAAAATGCCTGTCTTCATTGCTAACATTCCTGGAACCCTCAAAGTTGGCGATAGAATTGAAATCGGGGGTAAAATTAAGGAAAGCGCTCGAAAGTAAGGTCTAGTTTTGTAATAATTTCTAACCTTTTTATCGTGTTTATGGTGATCGTTGTTGAATGGTCCTAAACTTGGCTTCATGGTTGACACTGTTATTAGGTAGCCATCAGATCAGAGCATGCAGGATACGATATCTGGGTCAGTGGGTCATCTAAGGTTCCGTTCCTTGGTTTACTTAGACTCCGATGTGCGTCCGTCTGTCACCAGGCTGTATCTCATGAACCGCGATAGTGCGAAGTAACGAGTGAATTCATAATCTAAGGGCATGACTGCATGGTCGTAATGGCCTTCTCTACTACTTCATATTTTTAAAGAACCTTAGACCTTACGACCTCCTCTTCAGGATGTCGGTGAACCTGTGCGCTCAGGAAGGTGAGGAGCCTCGCGACGTGGTCCTCCACTTCGACGTCAGGTTCCATCGAGACAACATCATTTCCCTATCGCGAAAGAACGGTATCTGGATCGGTAGCGGGAACTACGATACCAACTATAATATGTTTGTGCCAGGTTAGTTTCTAGTTGAATTCACTGCTTCATTGGTTAGTCACTTGTGCTTTGTGTAATTCCACCTGCACTCTAAGGGACCTGTCCGAGGCCAACACCAACGCCGTAAATGTGGCAGAGTTTTGGTGGAAGCTCATCTAATTTCATATTCATTTATTTGCATTCCACAAGGTACAAAGACTGATGTTAAAAAGAGCCTTGAGCTAAGATCCGTTGTAGACCCTGTCAGGGCACAGCAAAATAGTGAGCTACACAATATCTATTACCTACAGTTAAGTACTACTTATAGTTAAATTTCAAAGAATCATCGACACGACGAAGAAGAAGTCGCGAAACAGTCCACAACTTTCCACGTTTGCACCCATGTCAACAAGTTTTTTCTGAATAAGTCTTTCAAAAATTCGAAAGAGTCGAAAGCGCCACTCAGACCTCGTAAGGGATGGCGGGACGAGTAGGACATACTCGAAATCTACGACCAGTGGTCCACTTTAGTCCTGGATCGCAGGAACTGTAACTTCTTCCTTCGAAGGGAAGAAGCCAGGCCTTTGTCCAGCAGTACCTACTGGGATAGTACAGGTTAGTAGTATTAATAAAGCCTTAGAAAAAACATGCACTTTTCTAATTTACTCCACTCCCGCACCCCTCAGGCACAATATTTCGGATAATATTCGAGATTAAGGACACAGACGTGATCACGATCTACTGCCAGGGCAAGTTCCACTCCAACTTCTTACCGAAGATACCACTGACGATGGCTAAGTACATCGTTGCGTGGGCTGACATCGACAGAATCACGCATTGCTACTTCCAGTTTGCGAAGGTAAGTCATTTTTAAAATCTTCTTAAATATCCATCCAACCTATAAACTATTGCGCTCGAAGTGACGAGATCTCGCATTGTGATACATCGCACCTTTCGTGCAAAACTCTTGTTTGAGGAAGGTTATTATTACTAATATCGGTTTCTCATTAATAGCCGATGAGTGGAGGAGACGATGCTGGTCCACCGAACGCCTACCAGCCACCTTCTCCACGGTCCACCATGGTCGCTGGCGTGGATATCAAACGATGGTGAGCTTCTTGTACCTTCAACATCATCATCAGCAGCCTATTAATGTTTCCACTGCTGGGGCATAGGCCTCATCTCAGTGAGAGGGAGTGGGCCATAATCTACCACGCGGGTCCAGTGCGGGTTGGTAGGTGCTACATGGCTTCGAATTTGTGGTTCTGCGACTTGCCAGTTTCCTCACGATGTTTTCCTTCGCCGTTTTGAAAGCAGTACTGTTGAAATTAATTACACAAAGTAATGCGCCTGTCTGGGTTCCAATCCACGAACTTCAACTAAGTTAAGTTGGGGCAGATACTACTGGGCCACGACTGCGCTCCTTCACCAAAAAGATAATTTTATTGTTTAATTTATTTATTTTATCGATTCTTGAAACACGCAAATGTATAGAGGTGGTCTGAATGCCATAGTCATTGTGTACCAGTCAGGCTTTGCCAGTCTGGGCTATCCCATGAAGACACTTTGGACAGCCAAGAATGCCAAAGCTTGACTCAAGACCAATAAACCAAGATTCAAGCAAACGCGAAAGTTTTTGGGCATGGGTCTCACTGGAATGGAACTTTTGCAAACAACTAAGGATTTTTGCTAATGGGGATGGCAACTAATGGCGCTAGTATAACTTGTTCCAAGCATCGTCATTGGTCGCGGGATTTTATTTCCTCACCGTGACCCCGGAACATAAAAGGGCTATTGAAGGACACCTTGGATTTTAGTCAGTACAAGTCTGACAGTCCCTCCCGCCCTGCCCGGGGTGGGAGGACTCATTTGATGATTTTACCACGCTAAAAAAAAGCATCGTCATTGGTTCAAATCTTATAGGTACTTCAAAATAGTACTACCTCATTGGTCGGATTAGTCGACTTAGCTATGGTCGCGCCATTGTATAAGTCATCAATATAAATGATAAAAACCTCCTGATTTTACCATGATATAAAATAAAAAGCTATGTTTAATAATTTCAAGTTTAAAATCGCAGTGTGTCTTAATGCTAATAGCAACTCACCAGTAAAACTAATATCCCTTCTTACAAACTAGTTTAACGTTATATCTCGCTTTTACAGCCAAAGACCGTTACATAAAAAGTCAGCACCTGGTTCGCCACAGCTACATTCTTCTAACGAAAGTTCTGATGAGGATCAGAAGCCCCGACAGAAATCCGACAACCGTGCCGACAGATACTTTTACGAGACTCTCATGTGCCAGCCACCAGAACACGGAAAATTCGGCTCACCAGACTCCATGAAAAGAAGAGACGTGAGTTTAGCTAGAAATAAAGTAGAATACGGTAGAAAGTTTAGAGGAGAAGTATCAGACACGGAGAAGAACGACAGCGAAGACTATTCCGAAGACTTGCAATCGAAAAACATGGAATCTTCCATAGCAGAATCAGACGATGTCATGCAGGGTTTAGGTATTAAAAAAAGAGGAAGGCGAGGGAAGTTCGCACCGTTTCAGCAAGTCGTAAATTTTATGGGGAAGACGACCAGGAGAAATTAGTGCTGTGCCACGGTGATCAAATGTTCTTCCACTGGTAGTTCGAATTTCACCAGTTGAATTGAACGCGACCAGTACTTTTAAATTGCTGTCACAGCTGTCAGTGTCAAAATTGACAGCTCTTGATGCAGTTTTGAATTTGGCTGCGTTCAGTTTAATTGGTGTTGTTCGTCCTGTATTTTTTTTGTGTGTGTTCGTTTTGTAGTTTTGTTTGTATTTGTTATTGCCGTCGTACACCTACTCGATTCGAAGTAAAAGAAGTGTGAGCTTACATTGTGACGTCTTGATTATATACCTACGTTTCAAGAAAATACAAGTTCACATTTCAACACTTCACTTCGAATCGAGTTATCTGTGTGACAGCCATATTGCGGTGTCATTTTTTTTGAGTAATGATTGGCGGTAAAATGTTTATAGGTTTCCATTTTCTCTAACTAATTTATTTTTACAAGGATGTAGATTGTAGATATTAAACTGTCGTCTTTATTATATTGTATTGGGACAAAGGAAAACTTGTAATATTAGAAAAAACCGCTTCGAAAAAAAAATTGTCTTTTGTAACAGTTTTAAATAAAAGTTTAGAAATAATTGTAATATTTTTATTTTGTTTAATAGTATATTTACAGTTAATACAAAAATACAATGACGTTAAAATAATAAAATATAAATAAGTAAGTCACTTAAAAAGTACGAACTAACTGTACAATTATTCATATCTTACGAAATAAAAAGAACATTGAGATTTAGGCGATCAAATCGACACAAATTAGAAAATTAGTAACGAAATATTATCAATTAAAAAGTCACTTCAATTAAAAGCCGTAAAACTGTACATATTCAAGAAAACCGATCTTTGCATCAACTAAAAGTGTCCCCACACTATACGGAGCAATGTTGCGTTATTTAAAAAATAAAACCTTGACTCATAGGGAGAAAATACTTACATTACCAAATAATTATCATTTTGCCTACAGACATAAATATCATTTTGGCTCAGTTAAGTTTTTGTCTCTGTCACTTTGTCAGTTTTGGCAATTGTGTGACAGAGACAGAAATATCACAAGTCCAAAGTTCGTAAAAAGCACCGTTTAGAGCTTCTAATGATGGATGTTCAAACAAATGCAATACTCATATATTTAATTGTAAATTCTGTACAAACTTATTTTATCACACATAAACCGGATTCGTAAACACTGTGGTAAACACTATTCATTGTTAACAATCTGTGGTCGAATCAAATCTCAATGTCTATGATTGGTTCCCAACTTTTTGTTTAACCCTTAGATTAAGGGTTAACCAATCACAAAAATGCTATGTAGCGCCGAAATTCTTGTTTGTGTTAAAATCTCCGAAATCTAACTTAGATGCAGCTTTTCTATGTGAGAGCTGATGGAGCGAATGTTTTGATAATTTTTATATTTAAAATTATACTTGTTATTACCGCAATTCATATTTTCATAAAGTTACAACATGTCACTGGCCTGCAAATTGCAAAAAACGTAAGAAAATTTGAATTTCGCGGGCTACATCGACGCAATCACCTTAATCATAGCGTAAATGGACGTTTACGTCAGTGTTGAATTTCACGGACTCCAATTTTTGACATTTGACCACAGAATCACAGATTGACATAAACACGTGTTCAGAAACCGGGAGATATTTTATCTATAGACACGTATTTTAAAAATAATACAGTCCTTTTTAAAAGACTCAAAAAATCAATTCTGTACAATAATATTTTTGTCCCTTGTAATTTAATTAATACCGTAGTTTCAAATTGTACACATGGCTACACATCAAACTAATCTATACAAGACTAGTTTATCGTGGTCTGACTTTGAATGATCATTTCGCGCATACAACTATCAGCTTATACTGGTTTTTTTTATAGCTTGATGTGTACCCGTGTGTACTCAGTTTTAGGGAGGGTCTGACATATTTTGGGATTGACATCGACGTGGAATCGTCTCATAAGGTAAGCGTCCACAGGTCGGCCATCGTACGTATCGGACGCATCGCATCAAACGGATTTCTGTATCGGCAGCGATCGGATTGCCGACGCGAGTATCAGCAATCGGATTGCCGATGCCACCTTCAGGTAAGCGTCCACTGGTCGGCATCGTACGTATCGGACGCATCGCATCAAACGGATTTCTGTATCGGCAGCGATCGAATTGCCGATGCGAGTATCAGCAATCGGATTGCCGATGCCACCTTCATCGCGTCCACTGATCGGCATTCCGTATGACGTTATCGGTACGCATCGCATGTAGGCATTGCCGATGAGCCGTCCGTACGATGCGGATCAGTGGACGCAGTTGTATGAGTTTTCATACAAGGCAAACTAAAATCCGTTACGTACGATACGTCCGATACGTGCGATGCGGACCTGTGGACGCTTACCTAGGGTTGCCAACTATACTGTTTTGAACAGTATTATACTGTTTTTCACTAAATTATACTTTTTACTGTTGAACAAAAAAAAAGTATACAAAATACTGTTTTCAGCATCAAAATGCAGACACATTATTATGTGTTACACTTAGACGCTCACAAATTTGTTTTTATTTAGTCAGAGGGCGCTCACTGCTCAGTGCAGCGCAGCCACAAACAAATCACACTGAGTTACAAATAAAGATTTTCTTGAAATGAGTACTAGCCAAAAGTGGTGCCATAGTTTATTAGTAAACACTTCAGAAGAATTTAAAAACATAACTAAAATTGTCTCATATCTACTTTCTGTTCCTGCTACCTCAGCATTTACTGAAAGAGTTTTTTCAGTAATGAATTCTAAGTGTCGGGATGACAGAAATAGAGCATCTATCAATTTAATAAAAAATGAGCTCCTCATTTATTTTAATTTCAGTTTTAATTGTGATGAGGCGTATGAAGTTTTAAAAAATGATTGTAAATTAGTAAGTTGTGCGAGAAGTTCCAAAAAATATGTATTTATAACAATAAATAAATAAAATACTGTTCGTTTTTCTAAAATACTGTTTAATTATCGTCATAGACCTGAAAATACTTTATTTCTTGAAAAAATAGTTGGCAACCCTACGCTTACCATAAATCGCGTCCACTGATCGGCATTCCGTATGACGTCATCAGTACGCATCGCATGTAGGCATTGCCGATGAGCCGTCCGTACGATGCGGATCAGTGGACGCAGTTGTATGAGTTTTAATACAAGGCAAACTAAAATCCGTTACGTACGATACGTCCGATACGTGCGATGCGGACCTGTGGACGCTTACCAAAAGCGATCAAGAGGACCATGACGTCTTTAAATGAGAGATTCGTCTAGCGCCAATTCGTTCCTACACTGGAATTACTCTCGCTTTAAGAACCTACTAGAAAGAACAAAGTGAAAAATATGTCATTCGCCTTTCAAATCGGACGGTAAATGCGTAAAATTATGATGAAACGTGATCGATTTGAGACATTTCGCGTCGATAATAGACATGTTGGTAGCATCAATAAATTGAAAATTTAATTAGTCTGTCTGTAAGTTTTGAGAAATAATGGATGCGTTTTTTGTTTTGTTATTTTAATGCATATTTACAAAGATTTAAAATTCGAGAGGAGTGGGGGCTGCTGACGTCAGAAGCAAGTAAAAACTGTACTTGCTTGTTACGTATTGGCAATTTTTACAGTGTCGTATCTTCGTCAATTTTTGTTTACGTCACAGAAGAAAAAATACGTGTCAAATATTTTGGATAATCTAACTGACAACAGACTTATAAGATTTTTGCAGTCAAATACACTATTTTGGCCGTTCGCTTAAAATTGAGTTGCATTTGAAAATTCGGCATAATATAGTAGGCTCTAGGGGCCTTCAATATTTACAATAGAATTGTCCTATCTGGTCAAGGGCGCCGCCAGGGGGGCAGGGGGGGGGTGCCCCCCCACCTGACTTCCTTACCTATTAATAAATTCCGCATCGTATGACAGAACGTAAATAAATTTACAAGGTTTAATGTATATTGTAGAAAGTACTGAATATTCAGAATAATTTCAATTATTTTCAATATTCAGAACCAATCAGCCCCATTGCTCCTTAGTCATTGATCCCTTAATCATAAGCTTGCAACGCCCTTGTATCTGGTAGTATTAGAAATCAAATTCTACCTTTTTTGTATTCATTTTTTGTTGGCAACAGTTCATTTCACATGTCCAAATAGCAAATTATGAAGATTGTGGCTTCATTAAAAATTGAATCTTAAATTAAAATGCATTACGGCTTCTATTGCAACTTTGTCGTGCCCGGAGGCATTGAAGAAAGCTTTGACAACCGTATGCCGTCGGCGGTAGTCTCGGTAGTGTTAACAACTCCATCAATAACTCAACGTCAAATGCTTAGATTAGAAAATGTCTAGATTCTGTGTTCGGAACAAAACGTAACTTTTTTAGTGAAGCCACTTTTTTATAAATGTGTATGTGAGCGCCACGCACACATTTAATTGTTTTCCTTGGAGATGTTCACTTGTTTTACGAAGGAATCATACGACGGCGGTAATTTTTCTTCCGTGTTTTTGGCTTCAATTCTCAGTGGCCTACTAAGAATCTAGACATTCTTTAGATCTAAGGTCAAATGTTTAATAACTTATCAAAATTCAAATGGACTTAAAATGATCAACAAAATAAAAAAAAGACATTTTTGAAAATAATTAAACCGACTTCTAAAACGACAAACACAAAAGGAACTCCTTAATTTCTCCAAGAGCGCCGAACCAAAAAAAAATGGAAATAGCTAAGCAAACGATGATTTAATTTTCAGTTTTTGATTGGGAACACTCAGTCCATTATTATCAAGGTCTCATTGTCTACCCTCACTTGATACCTACACCAAAACCACCTCCAACTCCTCAATTTCCCCTCGAAGATCCACTCTGTATGAACTCACTGATGACTTCAGCCTGTTCTTCGTCCACTCCTATGATCATCAGCTGGCTCTTGGTGACCATGAAGAGAGACTCGCCATCCACCTCGTTGTCCTCAAGAAGGGCTGCTGTTCTGTTCCAGTGGAACGAGTGGAGGTGACTTGATAGGTCTTGTACCTGTGGGTCAATGATGGAGACGTTTTTAAGACTTTTTTGGAGATGTATAGGACAAAAAGTAAGGGCATTTACGCACTACGTCCGATCAGAATCCGATTCGAACCCGTGAAAAAATATCACGGACAGAATTCGGATATATTGCTTACGCACTACTCCGATCTCTGACAACCAGCCGCATACCCCCCGCCCGCCCCACTGCCTCTCTGCTCGTACGCAGCTCGGATTCAACTCGGACGCAGTGCGCGAGCGTTCATACAAATAATACTATGGCTACTTCGGTCCGTCATTTTTTATCCGAAACGGAGATTCTAGGATGACGGAAAGAAATCGGATGACGGAGATCGGATCTAGTGCGTAAACTACCTTAGAATTTTCTGTCTAGGAACACTAATATTATCCTGGGTCGACGGCGGGCGCATTATTGTGTTCCACGTGCGCCTCAAAGAGTGTCAGCATAATGACAAAGCCTGCCGAGGTCGCGATACTAACGAATTACCGAGACCCCGGAACGTAAAGGGATTTTTTTTTTTTTTTTTTTTTAGCGTGGTAAAATCATCAAATGAGTCCTCCAACCCCGGGCAGGGCGGGAGGGACTGTCAGACTTTTACTGACTAAAATCCACGGTGTCCTTCAATAGCCCTTTCTGTTCCAGGGTCACGGTAAGGAAATAATCCCGCGACCCCGGCAGGCTTTGGCCCTCTGAGAGGGGGGCCCCGTCATTATGCTGACGCTCTTTGAGGCGCGCGTGGGACACAACGCGCCGCGCGTCGACCCGGGCATGGTCCTTGGTCGGGCAGCGAGTTGCCCTTTACTCGCTGCCCGCATGCCCGCGCCTACGGTTGCCGGAGATCATCTAGCGACGTCCGTCGCCGTGGGCGTCTACTACCGCGGATGGGGCGGAGGGAGGACTCTGTCCTCTCTCGCTCGCGGCCCGCCTCCTCCTTCACGAGCATTACTGCTTCGCAGAAGGAGGCGACCGCTTCCCACTCCGTCTCGCCCCGCAGCATGGCCGCGACCAATGCTGGGCGCGAGAGGTCTCCGCCTATCGCAGCCGTGAGGACACGTCGGTGCTCCGCCCAAGCTGGGCAGTCTTGCACCGTATGCTCCACCGTGTCCTCCGGGCGATCTTCGCAGTGGTGACACCCAGGCGTCTCCTCCTTTCGCATCAGACACAGGTACCTCCCGAAACTTCCGTGTCCGGTGAGGACCTGCGTCAAGCGGTAGGTCAGGACGCCATGACTTCTCTCCAGCCACTCCTCAAAGAGGGGTCTTACCGCCGCAATTGCGGCGTGCCCGGACGTAAAGGGATAGCCCTTTTTTTTCGTGGTATAAATCATCAAATGAGTCCTCTTCGAAAATTTAATATTGAAAATTTAATTTAATAGTGAAAGACACCGTGGACTTTAGTCAGTATAAGTCTGACAGTCCCTTCTGCCCTGCCCTGCCCTGCCCTGGGTGAGAGGACTCATTTGATGATTTTTACCACATTAGTATAATGAGGAAAGATTTGATTGTATGTTTGTATTGAATAGGCTTCGAAACTACTGGACCGATTTCAAACATTCTTTCACCAGTTGAAACCTGCTTTGGGCCTGAGTGACATATGGCAACTCAGGAAGTACACAGGAGGGACACTATCAATAAATTGTAAATTTTATTCCTAAAACGTCGCTCCGGATCCACCATCATCGAAATATCTATCCATCTATTCAAACATCTACCGTCTTACCACAAAAAAGATAAACATCATTTGAACACTTGTCTAATAGACTGTCAACGTCAAAACCACATTTTACGTTGAAAAGGGTCGTTTTGCAGTTACACTTTTTTCAGACAAGTTTCTTGTCAGAAAAACTTTCTTGTGTTAACACGGTTAATCTTTCGCAGAACTTATAATATTAGTTTGATTCTCAATTAAGAAATCAACTCCTTTAATGTTTTACTTCACCATTTTTAAATCAGAGGGCCTAGCATGACTTTTCGCGTTTTTGTGTCACGTAAAGTAAACGGGAGCTTTGACATTGATTTGATGAACAAAATTAGTTTCTCTTTCGTACAATAAAGGCACTTTTTCAATTATTCTTCATACAATAAACAAATTAAATAAATATAGGTAAATAAATAAATATACATATTATGTTTATAATAAAATAAAAAACTTCAAGTACACTGAAATAAAATTAAAATAATCGTGTGTTAAGGCCTCAGATTGGTTTAAAAGTATCAAACAAAATACCGAAAATATCAGAAATCACGTGTTTTACGCATATTTTCCTTAAATATCCCTATAGGTCAGAGTTGAAGGACGAACACGCTCCCCTATTCCTTTTGTTACAATTTAGGAACGGAATCCTTAAAAGTTCAACATTGAAGGAAACCATATTACAGTTTGTATTGTAATATTCCCAACTTTCACTGAAATACTTTAAAAAATTGGAAAGTTTTTTAACGAATGAAATGAAATGATGATTATGGCAGTCGCTCCATGTAAAATACTGATATTCAGCTGCATCTGGTTCGACTGGAAGCCGACCACGTCCACAATATAGTTGGAACAAGCCAGGCAGATGATGATGGTGAACAAAAGAAACCACGGGCTAAAGCTAGTAATGTTAATAAAGGCTTACCGTCCAAGATTTGACAGCAGATTGTTGTAACCTCGCAAAAGGATTACTCTCTTCATAAGATATATCTTCTTTTACTTCTGCTGCGGAAGCCACTTCTGTTCTATTCTCTTCTTGAACTGCCTCTTCTTCGTTTACTTCTATAGGATTCGGTTCCTCTATTGTATTTGCTTCTTGGTTAAGCGTGTTTGCTTCTTTAACTTCTGTAGGAGGAGTTATTTCTTCTGTTACACATTCTTCTTTTTTTAATTCTACCAGAATTTCTTTTTCAGGAACTGGTTCCGTTGTAGTTGTTTCTTCTTGATCGACGGTATCGTCTTTAACTTCTATAGTAGGTATAGTTTCTTCTGATATTCGTTCTTCTCTAACTTTCTCTTCTGGTGTTACTTCTTTTGGAGTTTTGTTCTCTGTTTTGGAAGGCTTGTGTCTCTTTCTTTGACTCTGTGGTACTCTGATCTGTAATAGAGAAATTATTGTGTCAAAAGAGATAATTAATAAAAAATTGTACTCTGGCGTGATATCGATATTATTTCCGACCACGAAATTTTTATTTTTTAATCGTGGTAAAATCATCAAACGACTCTTCCTATCCAGGGCAGGGCGGGAGGGACTGTCAGACTTGTACTGACTTAAATCCACGGTGTCCTTCAATAGTTCATTAGGTACGTTCCGGAGTCACGGCATTCGTTAGTCCCGCGACCGCAGTCAGGGGCTTACAACTAAAATAATACAAACTAAGTGACCACACGCTAAGGGCACCCTGTGGGGTATGAACCTCGGCTTGGGCGCCACGTCCCTTATGACAAGTCTACTAAAAAAATGTAGTGACTAAAGCCCTGTAATCAGACATTTATAAAGAACTAGCTGTTGCCAGCGGTTTCACCCGCTACAACTCGAAAATTATCCCACGGGAACATCAAATCGGGATAAAAACTATCCTATGTGTTAATCCAGGTTATAAACTATATGTGTACCAAATTTTATCCAAATCCGTTCAGAGGTTTTTGCGTGAAAGAGTAACAAACATCCATACATCCATACTTACAAACTTTCGCCTTCATAATAGTATAGCAGGATACACTGAAAATTTATTACTCACCGGAAAAGCGATATTAGATTCCTGAATAATAAATCCTTCTAAAACGTGAGTTAAAACGAATTTGGGTGGCGGTTTCTGAACATTTTTTTTCTTCGTATGCGTCACTTCTTTCGGTACTTTGAAATTATCAAATTCTAGTGTTTTTCCTGTATTTTTTGTATTATAATCTGATTTGTCGGCCAAGTTACCCGTGTCTTTAGTTTTCTGTGATGTTTTTTTAGTAATTCCTTTACTTGTAGAAGCAGTAGATTTTATTTCGTCAAGTTTTGGACTGTTATTAATATGTTTTTGACTAATTTCATTGTTAGCGTCTATTATTTCATCGTTCTTAACATCGATTTCTTTGTCAATTCCGTTTCGTTTTCCATGATTCGTTCTGTGAACAGTTTGATCATGTTCACTTTGTTCTTGAGAAATTAAATCATTAGCCACTAATATTTCATCATTTCTTGTACGTTTTCCATGTTTAATGACAATGTTTTCTATGATACTCAATTTCTCGTTCGTTTTTGGATCACTAGTTTCTTCATTTCCTTCTAATATATTATTAGAATCAAAGAAACACTCATTATCAACTACATTGAATTCGTCATTACCTTGCGAATCAGTCTTATCATTAAATTCAGACTTGTTTTCATCTTTCTCTGCACAGTTTTCAGAAGCTTCAAACTCCTGTGTGATGCTTCCCGAATTTATTTCAAGGTGCTGCATTTTGTTTTGAAGATTCTCAACATTATTTTCGGGAGCTTCAATTTCTACTTCATAATAGTCTGGATTGATTTCTCCGTTAACATATTCTTCTTCAAAATAACCACTTTGATAGTTTAAACGCGCGGTTTCATTTTGTATAATATCTACTTGTATTGTATCTTTATAACTGTAGTTAGTTCTCTCCTCACCTCCTTCTCTTAGTAATTTCTTTTCTCTGATTTTGCATTTACAGTACTTTATAAAGTTACTTTTATTATTATTATGTTCTAGTTCAATGTTTATAATATCATTATCTATATTTTGTTGAGCTTTATTTATTTGGACTCCCGAATACTTTGGACGCCTTAAAGAATGCTGGATTAAAGGTTTTCCTGAATGCATCTGTCTGCCTTTTCGATTAACAGTGAAGCGGTTATAATATGATCTCCGTGTGGTGAAGCCACAGTTGCATAAACTTAAATAACCGGTTTTCCGGGAAAACCGGTTGTAATACGACCGGTTTTTGAATAAACGGGTTTTGGAGGACCGATTTCTGGATACTTTGATGATATTGGAATTAATTTCATTATCATAGTCTATGTTTATCGGATCCTGCCGATCTTCTGCCGATCAGCTTCGGACAAATGCACAGATGGCTTCGGCATTTTCTTCGTTAACTCCTATGCTAACTAATTGATTCTTTGACACTAAGAATAGGGACTCTCCGTCTATTTCGTGGTCTTGGAAGACTGATACTGTTTCGTTCCAGTCGTATTTTAGAAGGTGGTTTGAAAGATCTTCGACCTGTGGATTTGGAGAGGAATGTTTTAGAATAACTTATAATAGACACAACGTTAATTATTGAAGATCTAAGATTTCCAAAAAGATGATATGACTTATTCAAGAGTTCTTAGATGTAGCTCTGATTATATATTATTTAAATCAATTTTCAAATAAAATGAAAAAAATCGTGCTTTTTTGTAGCAGTTCAATTTGAGGCGCGTTATAGAAATTAAATAAAAGACACGCAGAATTTTGCAGTTTGTGTGGACATTTTCACAGGAAACGCGCAATTTTTCAGCCATTCACTAGTTTAAACAGAGAGAGAAATATACGAGAAAAACTCGAGTAGAATTATCGGGCGGATATAGCAGTCATAACCCCTATTTGGTCGAGGGATCCTCGAGTCGGACGACCTTCAAGTTAAAATAATATATTATAGGTTCAATTAATACAATGGGACCTCCAATCAACGTGACGACATTTGCAAGCTTATGTCCAACCGTGAACATCCTTTAACAGACACTATTACGATTATAATAGAGTTCAAAGTTACTCACCGTCCAACTTTTGACAGTATTTTGCTGTAAATCAGTAAACGGATTCAGCTTTTTACCATCTTCCATCTCTTCTTCCTCTTTCTTCTTCTCACAATGCAGCAGAAGATAATGGAAAGGTAGCAGTTGGACATCTACTGCGGGGTTCTTCATCTCTTCTTTCATACATTCTTTTAGAGCATCCACTGATTCGGATTCTGCTTTTGGATTTGACTGTAGCGTTTTTTCTATAAGAGGTTTTCTTATCTGTAATTAAAAGGAGAAAATGTTGAATATCTGAATATTGTGGAAGAAAAAAGGGGAATGGGTTGATTGTTTCTGAAAATTACCGATAAGGATGAATATACTGAAAAAACTGAGACTACAAGACAAACAGAAGAAGTTGTTCTAGATACACACATCAAAAGTGTCTAGGGATCAAGCATTTTTATGCGGATTTCTTGAGATTGAGATGTGGCTTTGTAATAAATTTATGATTTTATAAATTTATATGGATCCTTTTTGGTGCATTTCATAATTTGAATCAGGAACTGTAAATCAAATTCGAGTAAAAGATGAAAATCAGCTGTCAATATTTTCCCTATAAAAACATACAACGCTTTGAAGACATTATTAGTGCTACTGTTTCCCTACTACTGATTAAAACCAACGTTATTATGGAGCGGCGACGTCATTTAAGCAGGGAAGAAATGCTCAGAGCCGTGGGAATGATAGAAGCTGGTTCCCGGCAACGTACTGTGGCTTTAGCTCTGAATACAAGTCAGAGTGTTATCAGTCGACTTTGGACGCGTTACCGAAGCGCTGGTACCGTGGCTGAGCGCCATGGAGGACGGTATCGCTGCACCACACGGAGACAAGACCGATACATTCAAATCTTAACTCGAAGAGCTCCAACAATAACCGCCATGATGTTAGCCGTGAGGCTTCATCACTCTTCAGGGAACTTAATTAGCGACCAAACAGTCAGAAACCGCTTGCATGAAGTGAACCTTCATTCCCGAAGACCGCTACGGGTACCACCTATAGCAATGCACAATCGTAGGATTCGATATCAATGGGCTCTTGAACACAGAAATTGGGCAGAAGAACAATGGCGTTTCGTGTGCTTTTCTGATGAGTCTCGTTTTGGTATGAGACCGGATACAAGACGTATACGACACTGGAGAACCCCTGGACGCCAACAGCGATTAAAATCCTGCCAGGAAGTCCATCCTTATAGTGGTGGAACCATCATGGTATGGGCGGGTATTTGGATCGGCGGAAGAACTGAGTTGATTTGGATCAGAGGCAACCTCAACGCTCAAATTTATGCTGAGACGATTGTATCAGACGTCATCGTTCCTCTACAAGTGCAAATCGGTCCCTTATTTCAGTTAATGCATGATAATGCACGACCGCACACCGCAAGAGTTGTAAGACAGACTCTCGCCGCAGCTAACATCAATGTCCTGCCCTGGCCTGCTCAGTCGCCAGACTTGAACCCGATTGAGCATGCATGGGATATGCTACAGAGAAGAGCTCTGCCGAATATGGAGGGTATCCAGTCGCAAGAAGACCTTTTTTTGTTGTTGCAACGAACATGGGCGGCCATTCCACAGCGTGATTTGGATGAACTCATTTTGAGTATGCCAAACCGATGTTCTTGTGTTGTTAGTGTTCGCGGTAGAAACACGGATTATTAATTGTTTAAGTTACCCAATAAAATTTTTAAAAAAACTGTTATTTCAGTCTTTTTTTCGAACTTTAATGTTAGTGGTTCAAATGTCAAAAATCCCTTTATTAGGAAAATGGCAAATTTCTTTATGAATGCAAAGGTGACTTGGTTTATCGTTACTGTGACAAACGATAACACTTTATTTGATGAATCCTTAAAGAACATTTTATTTAATATCAATCAGGAGAAAAGTTATTGCAAAAATATATGTTGATCCCTAGACACTTTTGATGTGTGTAGTAGATGACTGTTGAAATGATCCGATATAGATTACTCGCCGGTAATGTCTGTTGTGGGAAAATGGAAGAAGAAAACTTGTTGCGCAAACCGCAAGTAGAATAGGACGAAGGCAGGGTGATGATGATGATGATAGGATAAAAAAAAAAGAAAAATAAAAGAAAGTGTAAAAAAACTGGATAGTCTTGTTACAACGTACCTACATAGTAATTATTGATTTCAATAGATAAGAAAATTACCCATTAAAACTTTCTATTGGAAACAGTGGCTATCATAACGTCTTAAACAGTGAGTTGTTCCGCTCAGGGAACGAGATGGCGCTAGACGACTTGTATAACTCTGTCTCTTTCCTACAACCTAACTACTCTCGCTTTAAGAATTCATTGTAGGCCAACAGATCTGTGTTTTTAGACACCTCTTATAAGCAGTGTCGAAAAGAGATGACACGCGACATTCTCTCAAACTGAAGTAAGTATAAAATCATACTGCTTGGGAGGCTAAAAGTAATGAAAGAGAAGATATTAAAAATGAAAGATGAAGATATACAAAGAAACGCCACAAAACTTACCGGAAAAGCAAAATTTGATTCTTGAATTACATATCCATCAACTACATGAGTCAAAATGTCCTGTTTCGGCACAACTTTCTCAGGATTACACACTTTCTCTTCTTTAACTTCACTACTTTGCTTTTTGACCTCTTTCTTCTCTTCTTGCGGCTCAATTTTTGCTGTTGTAACAATTTTTTCAGGTTTACTTACACTGTTTTCATTATTTTCACTACTTTTTACAGCTTCAACTTTAATTTCTTTACTAACATCTTCTTTCTTTATCTTTGCCGGTTTCTCTTCTACCGTTTGTGTGTTTTTATTCTTAGGTAAACTTTCAAGTATTTGTATAATTCTGCTCTCAATAGTTTCAGCTTGAGTTTTAGTAACAGACGCTCCTTTTTCTGACTGTATAGTCACTGTTATAAGTTTATCAGTGGGGACTTGTGGCATTGGCTCATCTTTCTCAGTCTGTATCTCATTAGTTGTTTTATTTTCAGTCGTAGTTTGAACACATTCAGGTGGCTTTTTCTCTGCAGCTTGTGGTTGTAAGCTCTCAGTAATTTTATCTTGTAATAACCTGCCTCTAGCTTGAGTGAATACTGTATTCCTAATTAGTTTATCTGTTTCACTAGGTGCTGTTGCTATCACAGTTCTAACTTCAGTTTTTATTTGGTTTCCATCTTGTAAACTCTGTTGTGTGTTTTCTACTATAACAGTTGGTGCATTGTGGTTTAATTGAACTACTTGATTTTGGCTACTCACGTTTAATTTAGGTTTATGTACAGGACTTGTGTTTGTACCTATTTCATTACAAAGCTTAGTTATAACTATACCCTGTTGAACGTTTTTGTAAATAGGTTGCGCCGGTGGAGGTACGGCCATTTTGTTTTGTATCTCATCAGGAGATTCACTCTTTCTCTTTCGACTAATATTCGGGTTATTTAAATATGATGTGTTTGCTGCTATGTTTCCTACAATTTGATGGCTATTTGCTTTGTCTTGGCTATATTGATGTTGTTGCGGAGTAGGTGGAGGTTGAATTGGTATATGTTGCTGTTGAATTTGCTGTTGTTGTTGTTGCTGATGCTGCTGTTGCTGATGTTGCTGTTGCTGCTGCTGTTGTTGCTGCTGCTGTTGTTGCTGCTGTTGTTGCTGCTGCTGTTGTTGCTGCTGTTGTTGCATGTTCTGCTGGAGATTCTGTTGCATTTTAGGCTGTTGCACAGGCATATTCTGCTGTTGCTGTGGCATTTTTGGAACATTAGAATTGTTTTCAACGAATCTCCGTCTCGGTTGTATAGGTCTACAGTTGTAGTTCTGTGCGAAATTTCGTACATTTGGCACTGGAGTTGAAACATTGGTCATTGGTTTATTGGCTTCTTGAGGAGGAGGTGGTTTAACATTATTATTTACATTTTGGACGTTCATAACATTGTTGGGCATAATCTGTGGTCTAACAGCATTCACATTTTGAGGCATACGTTGTACAATGTTCTGGACAAATGTTTGTCCTGCATTGGCTTGTTGTATCTGCAGATTTTGCATGTTGGCCATGGCTTGCAGTTGGTTCAAAGACATCACAGGCCTGGTTAAGTTCATCTGTTGGTTCATTTGAGGCCTCACGTTCATAAATTGGACTTGTCTTTGGACTTCAACTGTCTGATTGGCCTGATTAGGGACCTGTCTCGCTACTATTTGATTCTGCATCATATTCTGTGTGTTCGTTTGTATCTGTCCCGTATTCGGATTCTGATTTATATTTCTATCGTTCGGTTGTATGTTTTGTTGTACATTCTGAACCATATTTGGGACAATGTTGGCTAATTGCATTGGCCTCATTTCTTGGTGATTTTGGGCCAACATGTGTTGTTGTAGTTGAAAATTGGCGAAGTTTGGTTGCAGGTACAATTGGTTCTGGTCCATCGGTTGTTGGACTTGTTGAAGCATGTTGTTGGGTAGTTGTTGGACGTACACTACTGGGTTGGGGGCTGGCCGGTTCTGCATCCATGGTGGTGGGTTTTGTGGGTTTATGAAGAATGTTTGATTTGGTTGGATCTGGTCTCCTGAAACAATTTATTACTATCACTAACTGTGTTTCAAATTATGTAGTTAATAATTATAATACCTATTGAGGTGTTGAACCTAAATGAAAGAAAATTTAAAACTTATATCAAAAAATCTCTAAGTAAACAAGCATATTATAAATTAGAAGATTATATTCAAGATAAAAATGCTTGGAAACATGCTGGTCCTGCTCCATAGTACAATGTAGGGCTTGAACAGAATCAAACTTGGTTGAAATTTTAATGCTCACACACTGCCTATATTGTATTTGTATAAAGTTATAGTTGCATTATTTTGTGAAAGTGTGAACACCGTGTACCTTTTAGCTGTTTATTATTATAATAATAATAATAATATTCCACAACTATCACACAACGCCATCTAGTCCCAAGCTAAGCAGAGCTTGTGTTATGGGTACTAGACAACTGATAAACATACTTATATATTTCTAAATACATACATATTATAGATAAATTACACCCAGACACAGAACAAATGATCGTGCTCATCACACAACCATTTGTCCTGGGTGGGAATCGAACCCACGACCTCCGGCATAGCAGTCAGGGTCACTAACCACTAGACCAACAGGCCAGTCAACTCTATTGTTTTTTTTGTTATTCTTTCAATGGTCATAACTTGAGTACGCCGCTTTCACATTTATTTATTTCTTTAAAAATTTGTAATTTCAAAACATTGTAAAACATTTTTGAAAAAGAGTAAGTATGGAGTTTCTTGCCCATTCTTCTCCATACAACCTACCTTAGCGAATGGGTGTAGAATCAATCCCATCCCTTCCTATTTCCTTTAAATGTAATAATCGACGTTCAAAAGTGCCTCTTTGATGGCCTAATTGGAATAAATGATTTGACTTTGACTTTGACTTTGACTTTAATGACAGTTATTTTTATCCATCTATCATTTTACCAACTAAGTATGTTGGGGTCGGCTTCCAGTGTAACTGGGTATATCAGTATTTTACATAGACACTGCATATCTGACCTCCACAACCCAGTTACTGGGTATCAAGGTATCTTGCCAATGATTTCACACCAAATGTATTATTTATAATGACAGATGGAGGTCATTGACATTTTTATTCTTATCGTAGTAGCATAAAATATATGGAATTCTCTAAATAGTTTTGTTTCGGCATTTTGTATTAGATGCAGATAACAGTTTCAAGGAAAATACTGATAGATAATATTGCAATGAGATAAAAACTAAACAGATAATGATTATCAATAAATCTATGTCTCAGAAAACATGTATATGAAAGTAGGAACTAAGCGCCTTTGCTCATGACGCGATTTGACAAGCGAATATCATCCTTACCACCAGGACATAATGACGCAATTCGACTGAATGATGCCGACGTGGCAACCCTGGTTTTTTTTCTATTTGCTTATAGACGCACGTTTTATGTTAGCAGCGCCTTTATGTCGTAGTGGTATGGATGATTTTCGATGGTAGTTTGTCAAAATTCACTGAAAGGCTTTTACTTTGGCAAGCAAATGTCAACATTATTTGTTTAATAATAAGGTTTGTATTTGCATGAAACTATATTACATGAAAATTATTTTCATGTAAGCAATTTAGGTTTCGAACTATGAACCGATTAGTCAGGAAAGTAAATGTTAAATTAAAAAAACCATATTGACATTCGCTTTTAGTAAAAATTTAACTTTATCTGCTGTCCAATACGATGCATAATTATTAGTGTGTAGTTTTGTAGAGGTCACTTTTTTGCTAAAAAAATACTGCAAAGTACGAAATCTTACACAATATGTGATCATGGAAATATAAACCTTATTTTTATGCCATCAAGGTTCATATTTAAATGACTAAGAAAAAACAAAGTACTGTCAGCGAATTCTCAAGTCAAGTGTAACATTGGCAGACAATGGTCGTCCATTGTGTAAACAACACTCACCAGGTTGTACCAACACCTGCGTCTCGTACACAAATCGTACTGGACATAGTACCATCTGTTGCTGTACTGCTTGTTGGCCCCTGTTGGCAAAAATATCATCATGATTCTTGTTGGGACAGAAAATGCATGGATCTGTATAAATATTTCGTCTTGATCAGCTAGAAATTAGGCTAGAATGGCTCCTCAAGGGCCTTACCATGGTCGCGGGACTTATAACCGTGACCCCGGAACATAAAGGGCTATTGAAAGGACACCGTGGATTTTAGTCAGTACGAATCTGACAGTCCCTCCCGCCCTGCCCGGGGTGGGAGGACTCATTTGATGATTTTAACACGATAAAAAAGGGCCTTACGATAATGTCTTAAACAACATGTTTTTTGTCGTAAAAGTGATCGGATTATAATAGAGTATACAGGGTGAATTTTTCAACTGGGCGGCGTGGATGGCTATATTCGAAACTATGAGGAATATCAAAAAACATTGAAAGGAGTCTCGAGGACGATTTTGGCAAAAACTAAAACTGCATCATTAGATTTTCGAAAAATCGATAATCCTGGTCAGGAATCGAACCCGATGATTTTGAAAAAAAAATCACACCCTGTATTATTCCTCCTTTCAACGTTTTTCGATATTCCTCATAGTTTCGGAAATAGTCATCCACGCCCAGTTGAAAAATTCACCCTGTATAGATAGATCAGCTTATAGTAGAGTAGTTCCACTGTACGAACGAGATGGCGCTAGACGACTTGTATAGCTCTGTCTTTTTCCCACACTGGAACAACTCTTGCTTGAGGACGTTATGGTAAGCCCCCAGATAGTGTACAACGCGACTTGCCTATAGAATAGTAAATAAGTAAGTAAATAAACATATTTAATAACTCACCCTATAGGTTCCGGCTGATTCATTGGTTGCTGCATCTGTTAACAAATAAATAATGTAATTTAGTAGGTATAATAATAATAACTAATGTTTATTTACCTTCCTACTAGTGATGTTGCGAATGTCTGATTTTTGACATTCGCGAATGCGAATGCGGATGCGAATATTCAATTTCAATATTCGCGAATGCGAATGCGAATATTGACTTTTAAATAAAACGCACGCTAAATGATAGATGGGTTTGACATTTCATGTCAGACATCATTTAACCGAACATTGGCCAAGTCGATATAGTTAAATGAATGTAACTTCATTCATTCAACACATTAAATTTATTCAACACGTTCAGACTGGAGCTGGTTTTTTTATACCTTTCACCGGAACAGGCATGGACAAACTAAAGAACTTAATTTTTTTTTTCTCTTGTTTCTCATATAATATGCAAAATTATGTGGTAGATTTTTAAATATAACTGGGTGGTAGGACTCATTTGATGATTTTATCACGATTAAAAGGATTTTTGTCATTTTTGTTGCGAATCTGTTATTTTAATACAATTGGACTAACAGAACTATTTAAATTTAGTTGATTACTTCAAGACTATTCCGTTACATATAGTTTCCATATTCAAATCATAGTAGCAAATTTAAAAATCGTTTTCAGAAATATTCGCAAACATTCGCATCAATTTATGCGGATGCGAATGCGAATGCGAATATCAAAAAACATGCGAATATTTGCGAATGCGAATGCGAATATTCGCAACATCACTACTTCCTACCAATTATTAAACAAGTATCGGTTTTCCTTAATCGATAGTCGGCGTTTGTATACGACTGATTTTTTTTTTTTTTTAATGAATTTCTGCAACTTGGCAAAAATTCATAAAAAAAAAAATCAAACGACTGAATTGCAAAAAAATATACAGTCGACTTGAGAACCTCCTCCTTTTTTAAAACATTAGGTAAAGATGATTTTCTAGCTACCAGCTAAACAAGCTATAAAGATTTCAGGAAAATATTAGGGTAGGTAATCTAATACATCCTACTAATATTATAAATGCGAAAGTTTGTGAGGATGTATGTATGTATACGTAGGTATGTTTGTAACTCTTTCACGCAAAAACCACTGAACGGATTTGGCTAAAATTTGGTATACAGATAGTTTGTAACCTGGATTAACACATAGGATACTTTTTATCCCGATTTTATGTTCCCGTGGGATAATTTTCGAGTTGTAGCGGGTGAAGCCGCTGGCAACAGGAATTACTGGTTAATCTCAGGAACTCTTTAATCTAAGCTAAGCTCAGGAAGTACTGGTTTGTAATTGGTAAAATTCTTTGGTTACATCAATCAGACACTAACATTCCAACATGAAGAACACGTGAATCAAGCTACTCCAAAATATATTTTTCACCTCACACGCTCGGAAAGATTCTATTTCTCATTCAAAATCTGAGCGCAAAACTCCATTTTGTGCTCTAGAGCACAAAGTGTTGTTTAAAATTCGAACACGTCTTGTATTCAATTGTTTTCTACACTGCCAGGCGAGCCGCCCCCTGTATAGGTCAATGCCCCCACTTCATTTCCTCGCTGTGTGAGGTGAAAAGTTGTGTGTTGCACTCGGCAGCAAAGTTTTTCTGCGTCTCGTACCTTTGAAAACTTCGCATCGCTCAGGATTCTATATTTGAACCGCTCGTTTCTCTCGCGGTTCAATCTTAGAATCCTTCGCTCGCTCAGTTTTCAATTCAAGTACTCGCGCCAAAAATCAACTTTGCAGCCTTGCATAACAAATAACTATTGCTTGCAGGAAAACAAAATAAACGTTGATTATGAACCGTCTCTAAATAAAAGGTAAAGGCAACGTGACACTGAAAGTTCGTCACGTTTTGTTAAAATAAAAACCGGCCAAGTGCGAGTCGGATTTGCGTACGAAGGGTTCCGTTCGTACATACCGTGCGGGACACGAACCCGTCACCACACAGCGCAGTAGACGATTGCTCAGCCACTGCGCCATTAATCGTCCTGCTTGCAATTACTGAAGATAATTTGAAGTCCCATGGGAAAAACCCAACACTTTGTCCGACCCGGGAATCGAATCCGGGACCTTATGCTTAACATTCGCGCTTGCGACCACGACCTCAGAGGCGGCAATTTTTTTTTTATAGTGTTAAAATCATCAAATGAGTCCTACCCCGGACGAGGCGGTTATTACGATATTCCTGATAGATACAGTCAATAACACTTTGCTCCGGGACTCAGCCGTAAGACGTCTACTGCTGAACATAGGCCTCCCCAATAGACTTCCAGTAGGACCGGGAAGCGGCCTGCATCCAGCGTGACCCTGTGGTCTTCATAAGATCGTCTGTCCACCTAGTAGGTGGACGTCTTACGCTGCGCTTGCCGGTGCGTGGTCTCCATTCGAGAACATTACGCCTAATCCAATCCAACCCCCAAAGGTCTTTTCAGACTGAATTCTTTCAATAGCGAAAACACGTGATTACAAGCTCTTAAGCTATTTTATTCACAGGAAATAAAGTTTATTTTGAATGGTCTCATAAACTTGGAAACTTTCTTTTGAGGTATAAAAGCCAACGTGACTGAGCCGTGTCACGTTTCGCTATATTAAAATGGGTGCTATTTATAGCGACTTCTAATTAATAGCATTATTGTCCAATAAAGAGGAGATTCTAAGACGAAAGTGGCCGACATAGCCCAATGAATTAGCAAGTTGAAGCGACAGTGGGCAGGCCATATAGCACGCAGAACTGATGGCCGATGGGGCCGTAAGGTTCTCGAATGGAGACCACGCACCGGCAAGCGCAGTGTGAGACGTGCAAGGTGGGCAGACGATCTTATGAAGGCCACAGGATCACGCTGGATGCAGGCCGCTTCCAACCGGTCCTACTGGAAGTCTAAAGGGGAGGCCTATGTTCAGCAGTTGACGTCTTACGACTGATATGAAGGTCTACTTATAACTACATTGGCCATAAAATTACTAAGTCAGCCGCGAATCAAATGATTGATCACCAAAATGAACAAAATAATAGGCCAAGCCAAGGTGTAGTCGACGGAGTCTCGCTGAGCGGGGCTCCTATTTCTGACTGGTTTCAAGGAACCTATCTAAACCGAACCTCGGGGTGCCCACAACACTTTTCTCAACGTAGAAATTTCTCATGTATCGTGAGTGCATTTACAAACTTTTGAAATCAGATACAAAAACACCCAGGCCCAGAACAACTACTTGTAGGTCATATAAATATTTGCCGCGTGCGGGGATAGAACCAGCTACACACATCGCAGCAGGCGATTGCTCAGCCATTGTATCCATCGTGCCATCAATTTGTACTGGCTTTATAATAAATATTATGGGATATAATTAGCTCTTAGCCCCCAATACAAAATAAAGAAAGGTCCTCCTCACCCCTTAACCATCCCTTATCCGTTTTAACCCTTTCGCAACAAAGACTTAGAAAAAAATATTGATAGGGGAAATTGGGGACAAAAGACACACTGACTTTTTCTATCACGTTTTTATATTTTATTACCACCATATTATTTTTTTATTATATAAAGACATTATGCAAAAAATAAGGAGAGTTTATAAAATATTGATAAATGATTTTCAATCAACTAACGTGCAAATGACAAAATATATTATTAACATTTTTTTGTCTTGTAAATACTTGTAAATAATTTGAATTGTAAATACTTGTAAATAATTTGAATTGTAAATACTTATTTTTTATTGCATTGATAATAATTATTATTTGAATGTTTTTAATAAAATTGCATATTGCAAATTGATAAAATAATTCACAAATTACCTATAATTTGATTAATTAAAAAAAAATTGGGGGCAGGGGCAAGAACTCAGAAGCTGTGACTACTGTGCTGATAAATTAAAAACCAAATAACTCCTTAAACCTTGAAACCCAGGACATTTTTTTTTGTTCCAAGGTAAGATCATTAAATGAGTCCTCCCACTAAGGCAGGGTGGGAGGGGCTGTCAGACTTGTACTGACTAAAATCCAAGGTGTCCTTCAATAGCCCTTTACGTTCCGGGGCCACGGTTACTTTTTAGTCCCGCGACCGAACCCAGGACCTTACCCAATCAAATAAAATATCCTGACAACATTATATTGATGTTTAAAAAAGCAGGTGGTAAGGGATGAACTTTTTTTTTTTTATTTAAAAAAAACCGGATCAATGAGATTTAACGCCCGGCGGGGTCGGAGCGAGACCAGGGCGAAATTAATAAGTAGGTAGAGATCGGACTGGGGTGCCCTTTAGATGGGGAATTATGATCTCTTTTTAATTGAGGTTTTTTTTTGTTCCTGAGTAAATCCTCATGTATCTAGTATATATAGTTGTGGCCTAACATTATTTTTTTGCCTCACACTAAGAATTTCTCCTGTATTGTGGGTGCGTTAAAAATTAATAAGTAATTTTGTAAATACCTTTAATTTGTATGGTGTGCATAATAAAGAGAATTCTAATCTATATTTGTTCCATGCGAGAATCCGCGACACTCAGCGCCGTGGTCAATTTCTCAGTAATCAAGTAAAATTAAAAGTAAGTTTGTCTACTTATTAAAAATTCACGCCCAGCTGATCCGATTTTGTTGAATTTTATTAAGTAAGTATTTCACGCAAATCATACAATCATAAACATAACAGCTGATTCTGAACGCCAAATAAAAAAAAAACACGTGGTCCAATTTGAATTGCGCGGGCTTTCTTGACGCATGCGCAAAGTCTACATATCTTTGGTTCACTGAAAAGTTTCGTATCCTATTATTATGGTGTATTTTAATTGACTGTGGTAATTTATCTTCATTGTATTTTTTTTTTCTATTCTTGTTCAAAAAAAGGTTGGCCTTTCTTTTTGCAAAAAAAAAAAATGTCCATTCTTTACAAGCGTTGCTATGGTTGTGTAAAAAATACAATGGTACAACCCAAATGGCGAAATACCAAGCTTATTATTATTTTGTAAACAAAGATATTATCTGATAAAACTTTGGGAATTGAACGAAGGACTTAACGTATGGCAACTATGCTTACATCCACTCGTTTAGACTAATCAGATAACTGTGTATAGAAAAAAAATAATTGGCGTTGTAAATTCATCAAATGAGTCCTCCCACCCAGGGCAGGGCAGAAGGGACTGTCAGACTTGTACTGACTAAAATCCACGGTGTCCTTCAATAGCCCTTTACGTTCCAGGGTCACGGTAGCTCGTTAGTCCCGCGACCCAGAACCAAATACCTAGAAATACTAATTTACAAAAAAAAAACAATTATTAAAAAATTGAGCCATCATTTTAAAACATAAAACAGGCGAAGTAATAAACACACAATAAAGTAGTTAACGACATCACCAAAATCGGTCCAGCTATTTCGGAGAAAGACTCACACAGACAAACCAAACTTAGATAAAAACGAAATAAGCTTTCTTACCAGCCACCATCTTTAGCCCCTCGTAAATCAACAAGAGATATTTCAATACGATTGTATTATTTGCTTTTATTATTATCCCCGTCTAAGCAATTCAAACCTTACGCTATTAGAATAAGGTCTAAATTCCAAATCACATACCAATGTCCCTTCCTCGACAAAGGTATTAATGTACACCAATAGAATATGGACTTTAGTACTTAGTAAATAAGGTTTATTATGTATATAAGGGTTGGGAGTAATAATAATCCCTACGCGGCGGATGGCGGCAGACATTTTATTTTTTTTATCTCGGATAGTGATGTGGTGAATGTCGATAGATATTATTGTTATTTACGAGAATTAGATAAACAATTGAATTTGCCTAATTTTTAAGGACCTTCATGGATTTTTTTATTGCCTGTTTGGCAAATACGATCTTGTTGTGTTACAATTATCTTTAGATATTATGTCTAGAAAAAAAAAAAATATGTTAAAGCAGACTGCGATAAGATCGTGCTAGAAATGAGTAATGAATCAGTGAAAACTAATGAAATACTGTGTAAACTGTATACAAGGTCACTTGATTTAACGTTAAACCCCCTTTTAGTGAAATTACTCGACTGTCAATTGATTTGTCTTGCTATAAAACAATAATACACTCTTTGTTGCCATCACACCTCTAAATAACGATAAGCCTCAAGTTTGCTATTCCAATAGTTCAAAATGATCCATCATTGATTGCACAAATTGTTGATTTTGACAAGTTTGGTAATCTAATAATACATTTACTGGCGTCCGTCATTATGACTTTCCAATGGTCAACCATTGACGCGATGACGCTCTATTGAAAGATATGGCATAGAATGGTAATCTCGTACAAAAGTTTTTTGGTATTAGGCTTACCACGAGCTCTTAACGCGATCCAGTTTAGGCTGTGGGAAAGAGACAGAGGTATACAAGTCGTCTAGCGCCATCACTTTCCCACAGCCTAAATTGGTTCGCGTTAAGAGTTCATGGTAGGCCAACTTGCTTATAGCAGTAATTTATATGTAAAAATATTTTAAAATGAAATCTGGCATGCATACATGTTCAAATGTCATTTTAACACAATTATATTATGAGACCATTGATCTTCCAATGATTGACTTATGAATTTAGCAGATTACAAAACTTTAGTAAAATGATAATGGGGTCCTGTTGGGATGACTAATTTATAAAAATATATACCAGACTGGGGCCCTTGAATACGTCAAAAAAAATATATTCGGAAACGTAAAAAATATGATATTGTTTCATACTACTTCTTTATTCTAATTCTTTATTGTACACATATCATTAAAAGTAATATTTCACTTATGGGTAAGTCATGTACAAAGGCGAGCTTAACCCAGAATTGAGACTGTCTACGTTACGAAAATTGATAACAACTGCAGCTGTGTACGTTGTTTTGTTAATCACTTTGTTGTTTTATTGTTTGGCCCGTATTTTATTACTTTAACTGGCAGCATCATATTATGAAAATTCTTAGAAATTCTTTCTTTTGTTTGTCTTGATTACTTTGCACGTGTTTACCTCAACGGCTATACTGCCGCTAGGTTATTATTATGCATTGTGTATTCTTCGTTGCTTACAAACTTTTTCAAATTGTAAAAAAGGGCGAGTATAAATGCATAGGCTATTAAAAAAAAGACATGGTGAATTTTTGTAGTACAAAGTGGATGGCGAAATCCGAAACATGACGAATAGCGAAAAATACTTAAAATAACCTAAAACTGCATCATTGGATTTCTAAATCAACATTCTTAGCCAGTAAAAGTACCTGGTGGCCCACCTTGACCTCTTAAAGCGTAAGTTGTTCCACTGAGGGAAAGTGACAGAGCTATACAAGAAGTCTAGCGCCATCTCTTTCCCACAGCTGAACTACTCGCGATTTAAGACGTCGTGGTGGGCTACCTGATAAATAAATCTGAAATGGCTCGTGTTATTAATCAATCACCACGTGATAAAATGATTTCAAGGAAAACATCAGTCATTCATTTAACTTTATGAAAACGCCAGCACAAACCAGCGAAATCAACCTACTGTCTGTCAAAATTCTTTAATACAATTCCAACTTTATAACAAAAGTGGAAGGTTCAGATTCGAATGGGAAAATTTTGAAATATTGCGGTAGGTCGATGTGCTGGACTATGTACCTATACGACTACCAATCCAAGTAATAGCTGGACAATAGCTTATAAATCAACTTGAAAAGAAAGAAAACGTAAAACAAATTATCGTACGAACCATAAAACCACAATATTATCGATAACAATCAAATAATTCGATAAAACGAAACGTCAAAATTACAACACTATCGCAAATGTAGGGCGCCACAGGGGAACGGCTAACATGCTGCGTTCTCTATAAATAAGTCGCATGAGCTAGAAAGAGACGCAAACACAACAACAAACAATGCTAGAAAGAGACAGAACATAATATCCAATCAAAATATGCAGTAAAAGCATTTTAGTCTTTACTGTGAAGTAATAAGAAACCACGAGATTGATATCTCAGCGCAAATTGTCACTCGAAGCCATCTTACATACTAAAATTATATGTTACTCACTATATTTTCACAAAAATATATGTAAATAAACAAAGATAAAACGTCAAAAAACGATTTGTCACACAAAACTATAATTTATCTTAAAGAAAACACGATTTTCTAAAACCAAATCACTAAAAACACCACTGGAATCCATAATTCAATCCAAATTTCGAACGGTCGTGACGTCACGCACGAATTTCGAAGTTATTTCAGTGTTACAACACGGTTCTGGTACTAAAATGGGAATTTTTGACGTTTTCCTTCCAAATTCTCGGCTTATACACTGTTTTACACTAATATCTTTATGAAATATGGTGCAAACCACTTACTGTCACAGATCCACAGCGATGGTGTCTTCCTAAACGTCAAAAAACTATAGAAAACGTATCAAAACGTCACGATTAAACTCACTCCGGACATCTTTCGAAACGAAATGGCTGCACGAATAACATAAAAGATACGGTCACAGTGTATAGCTCGTCTACCACGAAACTCAAAGCGACAGCGCCAAGCGACAGAATAGCGATACCGCCGTATAATCCGTATCGATTTTATAAAACGCTGAACATTTTGGTACAGGGGCCGCCTAACCAATGATAAAACAGTGAATAACAACGCACGGTATTGGACGGAACGTGTTTCGAAATTCAAACACGTTCCATGACCCCAATATCCTCTCTACAAGACGGGTAAGCTCAACTAATATACGTGTGTCTCTTTCTAACTTATGAGGATTAGATACATGTTAGAGTGAGATAAAAGAATGCATTTTTTTCCGATTTAAACGGAAAGCGACTTAAGAAATTACTTTTGAGAAGTAATCGATTTATAATCAGCTTTATTAAAAGTGAATAAGGTTGGTAGTCATGTGGTAGGTTAGAGCTCCCGGGACAGTGATGTCACTCAAGTAGAATGGCCGATATAATGAATAATTCACACGATTTGGGCCTATTTGCCGACTTTATGGTTCACGTTATATTGTCAAAGAATTATTTATAATACATCTGCAATGTTTTCTTTAAATATATATTAAATAATGGAATCTCTGTTATTTATTTAACAGTTTTTATAGTCATAAATCAGCCAGAGTGTATAAATGAAGTTTTCCGTCGGAAAGTAATGGTGGAGATTCTTGCAAAAAATTTAATATTAATTTTAAATAGGTATTTTTTAGTTATTTATTACCGTGAAGTAGCAAGATACTGAATTTATTTAAATCTGGAAGATTCATATTGCATTTTCTACACATCTAAACGTTTCTTGAACAGCATATTTTGCAATATTTTTATTTGCGGAAAATAACATTGTAAAAGTTTTTTATTAAGTAAGTATGTAATAAGTTTGATTAAAAATAAATAACTACCATATTTATTTTTAATTAAACTTATCTATTCTTATTAACTAAAATGACAGATGGGTAGATAACTTACATAAAAATAAATATCATTGTCAAGATAATCACCAAAGATTTAGACACGACAAAGCTAGGCAAGTCATGAAATAAAAATATTTTTTATTCGATAACATTCCATAAACAAATCGACAAAACGAAAAACGATTACTCACCTGTTCCATATTTAATTTTTTTATAAAATAATAAATCATGATGTATCACAATGTTATCATGATTTTTCAATCGTGTCCATTTTGTTCCCAATCTCCCCTTTTATTATTGAGACATATTTAAATGTTTACGTGTTATGTTTCAACGCCCATTAGCAATGGAGGGGAAGAATTAAATAGTGTTTCATTAAAGTAAACTATTTACAATAATTTTGTTAATAAATAGATATGATTAACTAGGTAATGATAACGAGTAGCTCAGGCTAAAAATATCAAACCGATCTTCCAGGTAAAGTCGCGCTTGTCAAGGTTGGTCTGCGGATGGGCGACCATTTTTTCATTACTTTTTTAAATAAACCTTGTTTTTCATCATCATCATCATCATCAGTCTAAAAATGTTCCCACTGCTGGGACACAGGCCTCTTATCTGTGAGAGCGAGTGGGTCATAATCCACCACGCGGGCCTAGTAGGTACGGGTTGGTAGATGTCACATGTCTTCGTATTTTGGTTCTAGGACATGCCTTCCTCACGATGTTTCCTTCACTGTTTTGAGAGCAGTGGTGATGAAATAAATTACACAAAGTAATGCGCCTGGCTGGATTTGAACACACGATCTACAACTCGTAAGTCAGGGCCAATGGGCCACCTGTGTTTTTGCCTTTGCAAAAATTCACATTCACGAAAAGTCAAACCCATCTACATGTAGGTTATACAAAAATTTGTTCCGTTACGGGAATCGAATCCGAAGACATGAAGGGTAGCAGTCCACCGCTCAGTCATCGCACTAACCGCCCCTTCGTCATCTGTCATAGCAAGTTTCCTGCGTGCCTCGGAAAGCACGTAAAGTTGGTCCCGACTGTCATTTGTAGATCTTTGACAGTCGTTACTGTTAATCAGAAGCTCTAAAAGTCTGACAACCAGTCTTACCATGGGTTATCGTATTACCCAGTTACTAGATTGTGGAGGTCTGATGGTCAGTCGGTCCATGTGAAATACTGATATTCAGCTGCATCTGGTTCGACTGGAAGCCGACCCCAATATACCTAGTTGGGAATAGACTTTGGGTACGGTTAGCCGATACAATATCTGAGCAGCACTAAAAGAAAAATGGCGAATGCTGAGTATCTATGCTGAGACAGCAGTCAAAATACTTCACTCTCTTCTGAACTCAGCATGGTTTCAGCCAAAGTTTCAGCCGATAATTCAGTCAGCATGGGCTGAATCCTGTTCAGCATCTTCGATTTCTGTCCAGATTTTGTATCGGCTAACCGTACCTCTTGACTTGATGTGAGCAGTAATGATCTAGAGGAGATGGCTTACGAATAATACGAGTAGCTCAATTTCTATGGTCATGCGGACGGTGAGTAATTGGGTGACTCGCAGTCTGATCATGGACCATGCGATTTATTCCCGGTTCGATCCCACTTTTGAATCCCACTTTTACTATTGCATGCACTTTTATATGCAACAGTAAAAGTGGGATCCAACGGGAATAAATCGACCATGCCCGAGTCGACGGCACGTCGTGTTCGACGGCACGTCGTGTTCGACGCGCGCCGCGGTTGCTCAGGACTGTCTGAACGGGTTTAGTAACCGTGACCCTGGAACGTAAGGGGCTATGGACTTAAGTCAGTACGAGTCAGACAGTCTCTTTAGCAATACCCAGCAGGACGGGAGGACTCATTTGATGATTTTACCACGAAAAATAAAGAGATGTCCATGAAGTTTCTTGCCCATTCTTCTCCATAGAAATCTACTTATGCTTTGGAATGGACAACTACGTACTATTAAAAGTTACGCTTTGTAATTGTGTCTTATTTTTGGGGCAAACCCACCACGCTATTCCCAAACCACTGCAATTCCTGAAAACCAGAATCAACAGTGGCAACCACCAGAAAAGCGCCGAGACAATGAAGCTCGACGTGTCCCGGAGAATGAATTTACCTGGCTTGGATCCTGCAACGAAATTAATCAGAAAAAAATAGTGGATGGAAACTATAACTGGGTCTGTAGTTTAATTTTTTTAGCCAAATCAAAAAGTGCCTTTTACAATCGATTTGAAATAAATCCTTTAAGTTTGAAATAGCTCTCGGATCCAGCCAGGCGCATTACTTTTTGTAACTCATTTCATCACCACTGCTCTCAAAACGGTGAAGGAAAACATCGTGAGGAAACCGGCATGTCCTAGAACAAAAAATTCGAAGACATGTGACATCTACCAACTAGCACTGGGTTCGCATGGTGGATTATGGTCCACTCCCGAGAGGGAGTGAGAACTGTGAGAACAGAGAGGAAGCCTGTGTCCTCAGTGGGAATAGTCTGACGGAGATGTATGATGGCAACAGGTTGGTCTCCTGTGAGACTAAAATAAAACTTGGCGGCACGATTAGCGCATAAGTTGCGAAGCGATCGAATGCCTGTATTGTGTGTAGCGGGTTTGATCTGAAATATTTAAACGTAGTACCTATTTGAACGACCGAAAAACAGATACTTATTTCGTTTACCACGTACATAATTATATATGCTTTTTTTAATGTTTGTAAACGCCTCCACGATACACAGAACAGTTTTAGAAGCGTTGAGCTCCTTTAGTTATGAGTGGAGCTACACGATAGATAACTGACAAATGCTTGCACTGACTGGACAGGTCCACTCATGAAAATCTGTGTGGTTCTGTCTTCAAAAGTTACCATCTCTGACACACTAACCTGCATGGTCCTCGTATGACATGACCAATATATTGTCTGGACTTTAAAAGAGACAGTGACCTCTGAGTTTGTTTCGGCTATTTCTTCTCAGAGTACTTTAAACCAAAAAATATGACGTGTTGTTAATTTAACAATTTTTGCAAATATACGATTGGCGTATTGTTTGATAACCATACTATTTATAAAAAACCCTATAAATTGTTCACAAATGGTTAAAAAAAATTAAAGTGAATCTTTTGTCCTAGTGTGGACATGTGATGAGTAGGGATGACATTCATGTGACTAAGAGAGTGATGAGTGTGAATGTTGATGGATGGAGAGGAAGAGGAAGGGCAAAGAAAAGATGGATTGATTGTCTTATGATTGATATGAAATAAAAAGTAGTAAATGATACTGTGACGTCTGATAGGGGAGGATGGAAGAAGAAAACGTGTTGCGACGACCAAGTAAAATGGGTTAAGCGTAGGAAGGTAATGATGATGGTATAGGATTCAATAAATAGTTTATCTTCAGACTAAATAGCTGGCTTTCATATTTAGTTTTGGGTATAATTTTTCGGTTTTACTGTAACATACTCGTATAAGGTGAGGGTATACTGTATAGTTAAATACTAAGTTTAACTGACTTTTTTCAAGTTTTTTGTTGTCTCTGATTAAAGACTTCAGTTTTCACCCCAAGAGAATCAATTATTTTTTTCTCAAAAGCCGGGATTCTTGGGATATTTCTTTTTTCTTTTTTTTTTCTAGGTGGTAAAATCATCAAATGAGTCCTCCCGCCCTGGGTGGGGCGGAAGGGACTGTCAGACTTTTACTGACTAAAATCCACCTGTGTTCCTTCCTATGCCCTTTACGTTCCGGGGTCACGGTATCCTGGGTTAAGAAAAAACCCGCGACCCCAGCAGGCATTTGGCGCGAAACACGATGCGCCACCGACCCGGGCTTGGTCCTTGGTCGGACGACGAGCTACCCATTACTCACCGTCCGCAAGCCCGCTCCGCCGCTGTGCCCTCTGCTGATCAGAGGGACACGCGTTGGAGCGTCCACACGACAGGCTATTCGCATACGGGCAAAGACTAGAGACCTCTTAGGCACACAGTGCCTAAGGAAGAGTTTTTGCCCGCATCCCAGGGTGCACCGGCCCGAAAAACTGGTCTTCCCCCCGGACGTATCCGAGAGGGAACTCCAGTCCACGGGCGCACGTGGAGGTTTCCTGTCATAGCACCCCATTCTTGGGTTATCCTTTTTTTTTTTTTTTTTTTTTTAGGTGGTAAAATCATCAAATGAGTTCTCCCGCCCTGGGTGGGGCGGAAGGGACTGTCAGACTCTTACTGACTAAAATCCACCCGTGTTCCTTCCTATACCCTTTACGTTCCGGGGCCACGGTAACCTGGGTTAAGAAAAAACCCGCGACCCCAGCAGGCATTTGGCGCGAAACACGACGCGCCACCGACCCGGGCTTGGTCCTTGGTCGGACGGCGAGCTACCCATAACTCACCGTCCGCAAGCCCGCTCCACCGCTGTGCCCTCTGCTAATCAGAGGGACACGCGTTGGAGCGTCCACACGACAGGCTATTCGCATACGGGCAAAGAGACCCCTTAGGCACACAGTGCCTAAGGAAGAGTTTTTGCCCGCATCCCAGGGTGCACCGGCCCGAAAAACTGGTCTTCCCCCCGGACGTATCCGAGAGGGAACTCCAGTCCACGGGCGCACGTGGAGGTTTCCTGTCATAGCACCCCATTCTTGGGTTATCCTAGTTAAAATTTAGGTCGTAATATTTATTAGACCTAACAACACTGTGTCAACTTGCTATTTGAGTCTTTCAGCCGGTGATTGTTGGTAACGCCTCAACTACCTACTGTATGAACAGGTAATAGTGACCCTAGAACGTAAAGGGCTGTTGAAGGAACACTGTAGATTTTAGTCAGTACGAGTCTGAATCTGATAATCCCTCCCGTTTTATCCAAGGTCCTGTCTTGAGAGGGATTATCAGACAAGTTAATTAAAAGCCTCAGATCAAAGAAATAGGCAGATAGAACGCTCAGAACATGCGAGTGTCACCACCAAAGCAAATACAAAATCAAAATCGAATACAACAACGCGACAGTACCAACAAAGTATAGACCCTTGCCAGCTTGAGCAGTGGTGGCCCAGTGGTATCGGTCCCGACTTACGAGTTGTAGGTCTTGGGTTCGAACCCCGCCAGGCGCATTACTTTGTGTAATTTATTTCATCACCACTGCTCTCAAAACGGTGAAGGAAAACATCGTGAGGAAACCGGCATGTCCTAGAACCAAAAATTCGAAGACATGTGACATCCACCAATCCGCACTGGGCCCGCGTGGTGGATTATGGCCCACTCCCTCTCACAGAGAGGAGGCCTGTGTCCCAGCAGTGGGAACAATATAGGCTGATGATGATAGACCCTTGCCAATTTAAAGGTACTGAATTAAAATTTAGCTAAAAGTTACAACCCTAAGACAGTAGGCAATTATATCGCGGATTGGGCCGGAGATAACCTACTTCCCCTCTTTATACTATGGTACCAAGCTACGCGTCGTTGTTGTTGTTTGCCAAAATGTGCCGTCTCGTGTCTTTAAACATTGTAAAAGTTGTTCTCAAAAACAGAAAACAATATGGAATGTAATTCGATTTGATTTTGTATTTGCTTTGGTGGTGCGTTCTATCTGCCTATTTCTTTGATCTGAGTTAAAAGCATTAATTGTTTATTAACAACGAACCTAGTTTATTATTAACAGCTAAGTATTTGCTTGTGTTTTAGTCATACATTCATGATTTTATGTTTAGTCTCGCTGAATCTACCTAAATCCATTCGTAATTGTAGATAATCCAACACCTCAAACGCTAACTCATTCGAAACTAAACAAATTATAAGGCGAAAACAGCTTTTATACTCCTCAAAACATGAATATTAATCAAACTACCCACATTATTATTAATTCTAGCGGGTCTTCGCTAAGTAAATTAAGTTTCGCAGACTGATATTGGGTTTTTGCATTAGAATTTGCTCAGTACCTAGCCTGTAATATTTTAATGATGGTAATTTCCAAACAGAAATTTTGCAAAACGACTCCGCTACATGAAAGCTACTTATGTGCAGTAATTAAAAGTTTCTTCAACATAATAATCCAAACTAATAAAATTATTAAGCTGAAGAGTTTGTTTGTTTGGAATCTAATCTTAGGAACTCCTGGTTCAAATTCTAAAATTCCTTTCATGTTGGATGTTCCATTTAAAGAGGAAGGTCTTGTTTTTAGTTCGGTAAAATCATCAAATGAGTCCTTCCACCAAGGGCAGGGCGGGAGGGACTATCAGGCTTCATCATCATCATCATCAGCCTATAATGTTCCCACTGCTGGGACACAGGCCTCCTCTCTGTGAGAGGGAATGGGCCATAATCCACCACGCGGGCCCAGTGCGGGTTGGTGGCTGTCACATTGTCATGTCTTCGAATTTTTGGTTCTAGGACATGCCGGTTTCCTCACGATGTTTTCCTTCACCGCTTTGAATCTGTCGGACTTGTATTGACTAAAATCCACGGTGTCCATCAATAGCCCTTTACGTTGCGGGGTCACACGGTATTCGTTAGGCCCGCGACCCCGGCAGGCATCGAGGAAAGTTTTAGGATATTAACATTATGCTTCGACAAATAGGAACCGAGTAGCGGGCGTAAAACCATTGGAAATCCGACATTGCTATACTAATAGCAAACGTGCTGTGGCCCTAGTGTTCAAAATGGTATTGAACATAAGTTAGATTGTAGTACTATTACCTACTCGTATCCATATTGATTGTGGTTTTGGAATAAGAAATAACGTTTTTTTTTATCGTGGTATAATCATCAAATGAGTCCTCCCACCCCGGGCAGGGCGGGAGGGACTGTCAGACTTGTACCGACTAAAATCCACGGTGTCCTTCAATAGCCCTTTATGTTCCGGGGTCACGGTAAGGAAATAAGTCCCACGACCCCGGCAGGCTTTGGCCCGCCGAGAGGGGGCCCCGTCATTTTGCTGACGCTCTTTGAGGCGCGCGTGGAACACACGCGCCGTCGACCCGGGCATGGTCCATGGTCGGATAGCGAGTTGCCCTTTACTCGCTGTCCGCATGCCCGCGCCTACGGTGGCCGGAGATCGTTAAGAAAACAACTTACAAAATTTAAACAATCATATTTATTAGTTTCCATCAATAAAATCAACACCTATTCACTTAAAAATTATAAAATAAATCAACAAAATTACTCCAATGATCAGTTTGTCCATGTTTTCATTCACGTTTTTGCTCTGGGTTTCATTTTCGGTGGTTTTATTATAGAACCGATACTCTTTCTCTTCAACATGGCTTTCTTCTTTGAAGGAGTCTGCATTTCTTTTGCAATTTTCACTTTCTTATTCTTTTCGACGCCATCTTTCTTTACCTTCTTCTCCTTCGGTTTCTTTTCTTTATCCATCTTTTTCTTTGACGGTACAATCTTTTTTGTATCTCCTTTACTTTCTTTCATTTTGGATTTGAGACTCTTCCCTTCAGTTTTCTTTGATTTTTCTTTCAATTTCTTCTTCTTCTCCGGATCTTTTGTCTTTTCCCCATCTTTTGTTTTCTCCGTCTTCTCTGTTTTAGGTTTCTTAGTCTTCTTCGCTTTTGGCTTCTTTTCTTTAACAGGAGCGAGTTTGAAAGAGCCTGTAGCTCCAATACCCTTCGTTTGTATAATTATACCTTCTTCAACGGCTGATTTTATTGATTTCTTGATGAGATAGTTAATTTTTTCCGTGTTGACACTGTATCTGTCACTTATATACTTCTTGATTGCGTATAAAGATACGCCTTTTCGGGATTTTAGGTCGACTAGGGCTTGTAATATCATTATTTTAGTTGGCATCTTTTTATCTGACTTCTTCTTCAGTAAATCTCCTGTAGGACTTTTCGGTTCTGATTGTTTCTTCTTGTTGGTCATTTTTGGTAATGCTGACTGTATATTGATGTCGGAACCATCGGAATCTGGCGCGTCGGAAGTCATTTTGAGTGCTTGTCGAAAAATTAGAGTAATTTTTAAAACATTTTCGTTAATTTTCGGTGTGGTTAAGTGAATGAGAACTTTACCTTAACGAGGACTTGAGCGATTTGTGTGAAAAATGTGGGTAGTGAAGATTTTTTAAAATAAAAATGTGAGTATTTCGTAAGTTTTAATGTGTTGAAAACTATAAAAGCTGTTTTCACCTTGTTTTTTGTTTAGTTTCGAATGAGCTGACGTTTGAGGTGTTGCTTTGTCATCTGACGAATCAACAATTACGAATGTGTAGTAGATTTATGTACAATTGTAGATTAATATGATTGTGTTTGAAAACTTACAAGTAAGTCATCATCTGCTTAGCCTTTTCCGACTATATTGTGGTCGGCTTCCCGTCGAACCAGATGCAAAGCTGAATATCAGTATTTTACATGGAGCGACTGTCTATAGGACCTCCACAACCCAGTAAGTAACTGGGTAATGATACCTACATCACGGTAAGACTGGTTGTCAGACTTTTAGAGCTTCTGACTAATGTAACGACGACTGTCAAAGATCTTCAAATGATATCTGGAACCAACGGCTTTACGCGTGCTTTCTGAGGCACGGAGGAAACTTGCTATGACAGATGGTCACCCATCCACAGACCAACCTCGGCAAGCGCGTAGATAAGTACTTACAAGATAACAATATATCGCATCTAACACCATCACACGTAGCATGGCGCCGTAAAAACAGGTTTTGTTGCGTTGAAAAGACGAAAAGGCAGAACGTACCTGCTATAACCTCATGGAAATATTTTTACCGTTTTAAGCTCAGATCAAAGAAATAGGTTTTAAGCATGAAAATCTTTATAGTACCAATCTAGATTTTAATTAGGTACTTAATTAACTTCACGCCGAGAACGTTTTGGGCATACCTAAACTATTAGTCAACTTAGCTGTTATTGGGAAATTCTCATTTTGTAGAAAAACACGATATTAATAGCCTTTTAACCTCGTTAGTTTTTCAGACCGAAATTAAAAGTTTGTTTACTTACGTACCTACTGAAGTTTCCGTGGTCGCGGGACTGTCTAACCCAGATACCGCAGCCCTGGAACGCAAAGGACATGTATTTGTGCTGTAAAAATCATCAAATGAGTCTGTGTTCTCTACTGTTTAAAAGTGAAAGGAATCTCTCAGATATCCTTTCGCATTCAGCGAGTTTAAGGCTGCTTATCCACTAAAGATGTGCTATGCTACGTTGCTGGTCGCGGGACTTATTCCATCACCGTGACCCCGGAACATAAAGGGCTATTGATGGACACCGTGGATTTTAGTCAGTACGAGTCTGACAGTCCCTCCCGCCCTGCCCGGGGTGGAAGGACTCATTTGATGATTTTGTCACGTTAAAAAAAAAAAATTATGCTACGTTGCTATCCACTGGATGCGTTTAATTTCCACCAAACAAAATCATTGGTGCACAATTGCACATAGCATCGCACTGGTGGAAACGGATTCAAGTAAGATATAATTATGTTTTTATATGGAAGGATGCTCTCAAAACGGTGAAGGAAAACATCGTGAGGAAACCGGCATGTCCTAGAACCAAAAATTCGAAGACATGTGACATCCACCAATCCGCACTGGGCCCGTGTGGTGGATTATGGTCCACTCCCTCTCACAGAGAGGAGGCCCTGTGTCCCAGCAGTGGGAACATTATAGGCTGAATGATGATGGAAGGATAATCTATGGATGTGTGCTATGGATGCGTGCTGGATGTGTGGTATGGATCCCTACTATGGGTCGTCTTTCCTTCTATTGATACCTACATAGCATAGCTCGAGTTGCGCATCATCCACGCGCAGCTGCTTTGCGGCGGCGATCTTCATAGCACATCTTACTCGCACCGCGCTACATAGCTTAGCATCAGTGGAAACAGTCAAATAGTTTCATAGCTCAGCTTTACATTTTTCCAGCGTAGCTGCATAGCACATCTCTGGTGGAAAAGCAGCCTAAGGGACTTTACTCATGGCGCGACGCGATCGAATTGCATCGATTGACGATATCGGTCAGATATCACACAAGCGTCCGGCCGAAGAAAATGTATGGACGATCGCTAGTGTTTGCTAATGGAGTCGCATGGATTGACAATATCGCTCACAGATCTCCTCAATATCGAATTGCATGTAATGAAGTACGTCCTAATGACAATGCACACGATTCTCTGTTCAAAATTCGAATTTGCAACCACTCGTCACGTGCGACATCTTTTGTCTTTGGTTTGCAGTGCCTTTATGTAGTAGTAGGTAAGGTGGATTTTTGAAGTGCATGGTCATTCCATTAGTAATTACATGCGACTTAAATCGGCAATCGACTCGATATCGCACAAATCGCGTCGCGTCGCGTCGCTTTGCGCCATGAGTAAAGTCCATAATTGTACCATAAGTCGTACCACTCCACGGCATAAATACGCTTTTAACAGCAAATTAAAACTACCAACCTACAAAAAAAAGGCAAATTACACCTCCATAAAAATTGAAACCGCTGCAAAAAAGGTTGCATTCATGACCATAGACTCACAACTCAACGCCCCACAGGAAGCCGCCATAGAGTCACAGATGCTCGCGGTTGGCTAATTACCTTTAAGTACTAAGGTAATTAACGTTGTAGACTACCTAGGTGATTGTTTGGGTTACGCGATGGCTCGCTTTGCGGTGGATTTGTCATGGCGTTAGCTTGTGGAGGAATTGGATACCTAATTCTTTGTTTTTTTTGTTGTGTACGATACAGGGTCATTTTTTTCTATGGAGAACGAATATTTTAGTTCGTTATTGTTTTTTTTTAAGCGTGTTAATCATCAAATGAGTCATCTCACCCAGGGCAGGGCGGGAGGGACTGCCAGACTTGTATTGACTAAAATCCACGATGTCCTTCAATAACCCTTTACGTTCCGGGGTCACGGTAATTCGGTAGTTCGCGACCCCGGCAGGCTTCGGCCCTCTAAAGGGGGGCACAGTCATTTGCTGACATTCTTTGGACGTGGGTCGCTTGTGGAGGTTTGGATACCTGTTTCTTTGTTTTTTTATTTGTTGTGTTTTACCTACCTACCTACAATTATGATTCTCTGGTGTTTATTTAATATTTAAACTATGGCGGGTACTATTAACTTTTTAATCCTTCTGCTCAGGAACATAATATATTTTTTTAAATTACCCTGTACACATTAGTACGTATAACAGGGTATTTTTTTAAGGGCGCGTAACCAGAAAGCTATTATCAGCGTCGCAAATAGCTGTCAAATATTTACAAGTTTTAATTGATTTTAATTTGACTCTGTAGTAAAAATTGATTAGGGAATGCAATAAATTAATATTGTAACACCGAATAAAAATATATAGGTAGTTTAAGATGTAAAAAAAGTATTTGGAAACTTTCCAAATGCTTTTTTTACACCTGAAACGGTTACAACATCAAATTCAGTGTTTTAATTGCATTCCTTTATCAATATTTTAGTGCACTACAAAAGTGACCATACACAAAACAGAGTCATATTTCTTATTTCCATTCAGTAACATTGCTAAATTAATTAAAATTTGTTAATATATGACAACTATTTGCGTTGCCAACTTTCAGAATACGCGCTCTTAAGTTGTGCGGAAATTTTCTGTGGTTCAATGTCAGTATTTCAGTAGGTAAATACCTAATAGAAAACATTTCCATAGAAAAGTTTAATATTTTCTGGAAAATTATCATTAAGAGCGACGATACCGCATCGAGTGGAGTGGAAGAAACTCAAAATCAAAATCAAAATCAAAGCATTTATTTCAAGTAGGCCAGTTAACACACACAAAACTTGATATGCTCAATTAATAACCTGTTTTTATCAGGGCCGCGGTGTCTTTTTTAAGCATTCGGGAAAACAGTATCACGTGCCACAGACGCGTGACAAAATTAAATCTGTCATGATAACTTTAACCGTATTGGTAAAATGGAAAAAAAAACTTTAAAATTCGTTCAGCATAATTATGTATAATGTAGGTACCTACTAAAAGACTCCACTACATAAAAGGAATATCGTGTATTGTCTATAGCTTTTTAGTTGACAAACCAACTCTTTAGTTGGTTTGATTAAAATCCACCCTTTTCCTTTAATTGCCCTTTACGTTTTAGGGTAAAATATTTTGGTGGGACTATCAAAATACTGTCAGCAAAAATATTTTTTTCAGTTCGAACCTATACTGGATGACATTGCTCGTATATAATTATGACCTACTACCTAGTTATACTTATAGTCGGGAATAATAAGGTAGGTGCGCCTAAAAAGGGCCGGTTCCAAATAAGGTCCATCTTTTAAAATTTTCCCCGTTTAATACTTAACCTTCTACTGGTGACGTCAGATTGAGTAACAGTATTGGTGACGTACCGTCATTTTGACGTACTTCTGCAAAGCCGAATTTCAGGACAACTAAGTGCATGGGGATGAAACAAATGGCTTTATTTACAATTAGATATCTTACTTTCATAAATTAAACACTTTTTATATATTATTACAATAGAAAATTTTACGTATATTATTCACACAAACTTAGTATTAATATTCAGCTTGCATTTTCGTAGATATTGAAATCAATGAAGATAAAATTAAATAAATAAATCAAAATGAAATCCAACGTTCAGTTCTTATTGATACTTTAATAAGTAACGAAAAAAAAATGTTTTAACATACTACTACAGTGGAAAAAAATAAAGATTAATTTTGGTGAGGAGTGGGTTTTTTTAAGGCAATAAAGGCAGGATTCTTGCACTACTTGTATAAATGTGATGTTTTTTTTTTATTTTTTGCGTCACTTATTGAGCAACAAAAGCCTATCACTTTTCAAATTACTAAAAAACTCATCCTCGGAGTCCGTGTCATGTTCTGGACTTTCTGCTCACTTTTCGTGTTACGATCAGATTCCACTCAGTGATTCTGTTCTAACTCATCACTGCTACTTTGTTTTAAAATATCAGTGTTAATACTCGTAATCTTCGTCATTTGGATTAATTTTTAATAAAAAACTACAACTTGATAGTAGTATAAATTACGGACACTATTGGTGATGTGACGTCAAATTGACGTCGGGTATCCTATATCTCATCATCTGTGCGTTTGCAAGTACCAATTTGTGTGAAATCGGACGCCAAACTGAGCTAAATGCAGCTACTGAGAAGTGCGGGTGAGGGGAAACAGTCGTTCGACACATATCCAGTGGTTTTAGTTAATAGGTGTCAAATTGACGGCACGTCACCAATAGAAGGTTAAACTAAAAAAGATACCGCGAAAATAACGTCTACATTAACATATTCTTTTACAAGTAAACACGTGGGATAATTTTATTTTCCTAACATTTGTGACATAAATAAGTCTATGTTTTATGTAACAATTCAAGTCGTGTCTGAAATAGGTAAGTATTTAAAAAGCTTATTATTTTCCGAGTGACTAATAACTTAAAAGTCGACTAAATGTTTGCAACAAATAAAATAACTTGCCAGCGATTAAATATTTTCGCGACTATTATATTACGTAAGGTTCAAAATTAAGGGTGTTATAAAAACTAAAAACTAGCAGCTGCGTTTAGGTAGCAAATAAACTATACCAGTCAATTGAAATATTAGGCGAGGAGCTGTATATAATGACTTGGCGACTAATAATGTTAGTAGGGTGGCATTCGCCGGTAATGTGTGCAACTAACACGTTAGTGTTTAGTTTCGTTTATTTTGTGAGCCAGCATGACAGGTAGTAATCAGTTATTTGACCTAGGATGCAAGAGCGAATGAAACGAGCTCGGGACTTGGGGCACCCCGACACGGACAGGTGAGGTTCGAAGGGGATGGCGGGGTCTGGAAGACCCCGCCATCCCCTTCGTGTTAGGTTACTTTAAAATTAGCTGCCAACCCATTATATATATGGTACCCACTCAATTTTTTTTTTAAACCTATATATTCATTTTACTTAGTTGCCGCATTAAATACATGCCTATTTAAAACACGACGTATTTTTGTTTTTAAAGACTGCCCACACTATGATTTTCTCTTGTATCGTGTGGTGGGTGCATAGAAACTCACTAACAAACACCCATAGACCCGGAACAACGGGTATCGAACCTGCGACACGCTGCACAGTGTCGATCGCTCAGCCAATGTGCCATCCGTGTCGCTACTTGACTTATTTGTTATTACAGCTAAAAATAATAAATTATGAATTTTCAAAACAGCACTAATTTCCTCAAAAACAATAATCAATAACATAATTATGATAAACATTAAGTAAGTCATCATCATCAACATCAGCCTGTAATGTTCCCACTGCTGGGACACAGGCGTCCTCTCTGTGAGGCCCTTCGTACCCAAGGCGACTCAAGTTTCCGATACCTTACGACTTCGGTATCCAAGCGGCTATCGCAATACAAACCCATAGAGGTTCGAACACAAGCACGCCTCAATGAATACCAAAATCGTAAGGTATCGGAGACTTGCGTCGCCTAGTGTACGAAGGGGCTGAGAGGTAGCGGGCCATAATTGCCATAAATCCACCACGCAAGCGAGGCGGCGGGCCCAGTGCGGGTTGTTAGATGTCACATGTCTTCGAATTTTTGGTTCTAGGAAATGCCGGTTTCCTTACGATGTTTTCCTTCACCGTTTTTAGAGCAGTGGTGATGAAATAAATTACACAAAGTAATGCGCCTGGCGGGGTTCGAACCCACGACCTACAATTCGTCAGTCGGGACCGACCGATAGATACGACTGCGCCACCACTAAGTAATTAATAGATTGTTAATAGTTATTACATAAATTACTATTAGGTAGCTGGTGGCTGCAGCTTCACCTGCATTTGAATCGAAAATTATCCCACGAGAACGTAAAGGCGCTCCCTCACCGCGAGCATTCACCTGTAATGTAACGTAAAGTCGCTCCCTCACCGCGAGCATTCACCTGTAATGTAACGTTAAGGTGAAACAAGTCAACATTTTTTCCATAGAAACTTCGTTGGGGTTTTACTCCACTATTTGACAAGGTACATCCAAAGTTAAACATGGTATAGTTTTGTCTCATTATTAATTTTGTCTGTACGGAAGCAGAATTTTGAAATAATAAGCCATTAAAAAGTTACGAGCTTCCAAAGATGCGTATTTATTGCTAATTTTAACACAACTTTGGGCGTAAATTAGAAATTAAAGAAGCATCAAATTTCCAAAACAAAGTCCGTACCGACACAGCACATTTATCGAAGAATTCCATAAATTTTATTTGAAATTGATTGATGCAGTGGTTTTTTCATAAAACCCCTTCTTCCAAATGCCGTTTCGTATTTTTTTACGCGCGCCTTTTACTCTGAATGATCGTGCATCTCACTGAATAATGTTTTCCCCTGTTTTCTCCACGGGGGGATGACGCTCGCGGACACATGAACAATATGGCTCGATTTCAGGTGAAATATCATGGTTTTTGACCATGCCTGCCAGTGAGTTCGAGCTCGCGACTAGCGCCGCCTTAAGGCGCTCCCTCACCACGAGCATTCACCTGTAAAGTAACATAAAAGTGCGCAATTTGCTGCTCATTGTCTTCGAAAGTTCGAATCTGTAAGGGCGCTCCCTCACCGCGAGCATTCACCTGATTCGAACATTCGAAGACAATAGAGTATCAAATTGCGCACTTTTATGTTACATTACAGGTGAATGCTCGTGGTGAGGGAGCGCCTTAACACCGGGGCGGGGTAAAAATACTATGTGTTAAGGAAGATTATTGTTTTTGTTTTACTATCTATACATATAATAAAACTGTAGAAAAATAATTTTTGTACATTAAAAAAAAACTCAAAAAATATAGCCAGCGTGTTTAAGGACAACCAATAGAACTCATTTCTAGCATTTCTAGAATTTTTGTCTGTTTGTCTGTTTGTCTGTTTGTCTGTATGTCTGTTTGTATGTTTATTTGTTCGGGCATCACGTAAAATGTACGAAAGCTATGTAGATAACTTTAATACATAACGACTGACCATAACTTGAAGTAACATTTAGTTTTTGTTTCATTGAAATCGGATCAGTCTCTCAAAAGATATTTGAATTTAAAGTATTCCAGAAATAAAATTACGGTCAGTTTACACCGAGACACGCAGCTCGCAGTTCAGTAGCGCGATCTAGCTTGGAATAGAAAAACAACATACCTATTCAAATATTGTGTTCATTCATTTCATTCATTTATTTATTCATCGAACAATTTACATTGTGTTTGAATTTACAATACAAAATCAATACTTAAAAATAAAATATCAATATAAAAACAAAATTCGTGATAACAAAAAAAAAAAACAAACAAGAAGGGAATAATTATAACATTTCCAATCAAAAAACCGCACACATTACCGTTACACATGTCCAACCATAAAAAGTTCAAAAACCACCCTGTCCATTCCATTTCCATATAACATGAACAAAATAAAATCAAATCTAGCACTAATTATATCAAATCATATGTCAATTAAATTAAATGTCAACCAAATCAACTATCAATTAATTAAATGCAAATAAATTAAACATCAATTAAATCAAAAGTGAAAAATACAGTTAATTAATGTCAATTAAAACCAAATGTCAATTAGATTAAATGTGTGGACTGGAGTGAAGTGGTTTGGAGTGGAGTGGAGTGGAGTGGAGTAGAGTCTGTAGAGTAGAGTAGAGTAGAGTAGAGTAGAGTAGAGTGGAATGGAATAGAATGGGATGGAATGGAAAGAAAGAAAGAAAGAAAAGGTTTTTATTTGACTCACACTAGAAAGGGATGGAATGGGATGGAAATTGGAAGCGGATGGAGTGGGATGGAGTGGGATGGAGTGGGATGGAGTGGGTTGGAGTGGGATGGAGTGGGATGGGGTAGGATGGAGTGGGATGGAGTGGGATGGAGTAGAATGGAGTGGGATGGAGTGGGATGGAGTGATATGGAGTAGGAGGAATGGAGTAGGATGGAGTGGGATGGAGTGGGATGGAGTGGGAGGGAGTGGGATGGAGTGGGATGGAGTGGGGTGGAGTGGGATGGAATGGATTGGAGTGAGATGGAATATATGGGATGGAGTGGGATGAAGTGGGATGGAGTAGGATGGAGTGGTATGGAATGGGATGGAGAGGGATGGAGTGGGATGTAGTGGAATAGAGCGGGATGGAGTGGGATGGAGTGAGATGGAGTGGGATGGGGTGGGATGGAGTGTGATGGAGTGGAATGTAGTGGGATGGAGTGGGATGGAGTGGGATAGAAAGGGATGGAGTGGGATGGAGTGGGATGGAGTGGGATGGAGTGGGATGGAGTCGGATGGAGTGGGATGAAGTGGGATGGAGTGGGATGGAAGCGGATGGAGTGGGATGGAGTAGGATGGAGTGGGATGGAGTGGGATGGAGTGGGATGGAGTGGGATGGAGTGGGTTGGAGTGGGATGGAGTGGGATGGGGTAGGATGGAGTGGGATGGAGTGGGATGGAGTGGGATGGAGTAGGATGGAGTGGTATGGAGTAGGAGGAATGGAGTAGGATGGAGTGGGATGGAGTGGGATGGAGTGGGGTGGAGTGGGATGGAGTAGGTTGGAGTGAGATGGAGTGGGATGGAGTGGGATGAAGTGGGATGAAGTAGGATGGAGTGGTATGGAATGGGATGGAGAGGGATGGAGTGGGATGGAGTGGAATAGAGCGGGATGGAGTGGGATGGGATGGGATGGAGTGTGATGGAGTGGACTGTAGTGGGATGGAGTGGGATGGAGTGGGATGGAAAGGGATGGAGTGGGATGGAGTAGGATGGAGTGGTATGGAGTCGGATGGAGTGGGATGGAGTGGGATGGAATAGGATGGAGAGGGATGGAGTAGGGTGGAATGGGATGGAGTGGGATGGAGTGGTATGGAGTGGGATGGAGTGGTATGGAGTCACACTCGAGTGAACACACTCGATCCCATTCCCTGGGATCGAGTGGGATGGAGTGGGATGGAGTGGTATGGAGTGGTATGGAGTCGGATGGAGTGGGATGGAGTGGGATGGAGTGGGATGGAATGGGATGGAATGGGATGGAATGAGATGGAATGGGTGCTCTAATCCAGTAGCAATTGAATAGTACTGCCTTTGAACGACAGAGGGCGTTTATTACAAACACGTCAAATATTCTTGAAAAATCTAAATAAATTCTAGATATAGGGTTTATAATTATGAAAACGATATGATTTATAAAAAACCTGGCGAGAATTAAGCGCTTCGCACAAAAAAAATACATTGTTCAATTTCGACATCCACGCGAACGAAGTCGCGGGCACAGCTAGTCCTACATAAAAATACATTGATATATAAAATGTAAATGTATTTATGTCATAAAAAGTGTATGTTATTAGACAGATAGAAACGTCAGTTGCATAGAAACAATAAATATGTATTATCTTTTATTTTGATATAATTGTAGGTACATTTACAATGAAAAAATACAGGTTTAAAGTCAGTTTTTAAACAATATCACATAAATATGCCTAATTACTTACTAACACTAATCTAAGAATGATCTACAAAACAAACATTAATTAATTATTACAATAAAAATATTATACATCATCATCATCATCATCTCAGCCATAGGACGTCTACTGCTGAACAGGCCTCCCCTTTCTATCTCCAATTATACCGGTTGGAAGCGACCTGCATCCAGCGTCTTCCGGCGACCTTTATAAGGTCGTCTGTCCATCTTGTTGGTGGACGTCCTACGCTGCGCTTGCTGGATTAATAACTAAATACACATACATATATACAGCCTATTATACACACATTACAATCACAAACACAACGCTTTAAATATTGACAAAAAACTTAACCTACTTAACTAATATTTAATAAAAGCTCCTCGAGCATCAATGACGTCATCACTCCGTAGTCGCATCGATATTACCAGGTTCTCACAAAGATCCGAGCCGCGAAGTGATAAGGTGCGTCCACACACTCCACACAGAGCGAGCAGCCTCGCGAGGCATTTGCCGCGCGAGGCAGCTCGGTTAGTGTGGACGTGTCTCGGCCGAGGCAAGCGCGCGCGAGCGACCGAGCGCCCGAGCCATCTAGTGTCGGCTTTTGTTTTGCTCGCGTATATTGCATGCCTCGGTCGAGAAACAACAGGCGCGTCCACACAGAGCGAGCAGCCTCGCGAGGCAGCTCGGTGAGTGTGGACGTATCTCGGCCGAGGCAAGCGAGCGCGCTGCCGCGGACGAGCGACCGAGCGCCCGAGCCATCCAGTGTCGGCTTTTTGTTTTGCTCGCGTATATTGTTTCATGTCTCTGTCGAGAAACAATAGGCGAGCAAGCAGCTTCGCGAAGCAGTTTCCTCTGTGTGGACACACCTATTCCCAATCCATGACGTCTTTAAAGCGAAAGTAATTCCAGTGAGTGAACGAGATGGCGCTAGACGACTTGTATAGCTCTGTCTCTTTCCCACAGCCTAACGCTATAAGACGTCATGGTAGGCCACCTGATCAACATGTGCGATGAGTGCTGGTTTGGTCCATTCGTGCCTGTTATCCCATCATCGGACCATGATAGATATTCTATTGGATTAAGATCCGGAGAGCTAGAACACCAAGGTATCAATCGTACACTTGGCTGCTGCTGGATCCAATTCAGGATTATGCGTGAAGTGTGTATACGACAGTTATCCTGAATAAATAAAAATTCAGGCACTTCGTCCTCTGGGAACATAACTTGCACTATAGGCAAAGGCACGTCCTCGCGAACCTCGCGAGGCAGTTTGCTCGTGTGGCAAATGCCTCGCGACGCGAGGCAGCTCGCTCTGTGTGAACGCGCCTATTGTTTCTCGACCGAGGCACGAAACAATATACGCGAGCTAAAAAAGCTAAAACTGGATGGCTCGGCCGCTCGGTCGCTCGCCGCGCGCTTGCCTCGGCCGAAACACGTCCACACTAACCGAGCTGCTTCGCGCGGCAAATGCCTCACGAGGATGTTCGCACTCAGTGCCGGATTAGCCATATAGCAGGAGGCAGCAAATGCTACGGGCCCCGCGCCTCGGGGGGCCCCGCGCCTGTGCCCAAAAAAAAATCACAAATATGTAATTAATACACCTTGGCTATTCTTAAAGTGAGCGATTGGCCACACTGTCACTACTAACGCATCGTTACAGTCATCTCCTCAAGACCTTAATACAGGATACGCTCTGTATAAATCATTACATGGCTATATCGAAGCAATGCCATCCCCATTCAGGCATTTCGTATTGAGAGTTTTGCCCCAAAGCCTCCAGCGGCCGCCCTCAGGCTACTCCTGCCCAATCTCAGGGCCAAACGCCTCATGCAAGGAGGCTATACGCCGGCGTCGTGCGGTCCCAGTGTGAGCCCTGATGAGCATCCAAACGCGACCACTAAAGCTGGTCGCATGCCAGGGGGTCATGGCTATCCGGATGATCCAGGGATATCGCACGATCGCGAGCGAATCGGCCAACCTCCTTGCCGGATTGCCTGCCCTCCATCGCGTCTATGAGTGGCGCGTGGATGGCGAGTAATGGGCGACTCGCTGTCCGACCATGGATCAGGGGTCGACGGTTGTGTTCCACGCGCGCCTCAAAGAGTGTCAGCATGATGACGGGGCCCCCCTCTAGAGGGCCTAAGCCTAGGGGGGTCGCGAGACTTATCTCATTACCGTGACCCCGGAACGTAAAGGGCTATTGAAGGACACCGAGGATTTACCGCTAAAAAAAGGCAATGTAACTTTAGGGCCCCATGGTTACATTTGCTACGGGCCCCGCACCGGCTTTATCCGGCACTGCTCGCACTGTGTGGACGCACCTGCCCTTAGGCACCCTCAGGGATATAGACTATAGACCCCAAGACCAGCTGCACTCATCCAAGCCCACATATTCACCACTATTCTTCCCGACTCGTTGTTAGGTACCTACCTAAAACATTTCGCGGCTTGTATCTTGTTTTATTCACACGCCATAGATGCCGACGACCTCTGGCTAGAATTTAAACTGTTTTCGTCGGAAAATATTGCGTGTGAAAAATTGAAATCCCGATAATATCGCACGAAACGAATTCTGGCCGCTTTCTGCACTTCTGTTAGTAGCACTAAGGTGGGTTTCTTACTGTGTAGTCCCGCCGATGGTTTACCCGTTACAGTTGAATTCTTCTGCAAACACCCTGGTTGCCCTGATACGCAAAAAAGGATTCTATGCGTACGGCGCAGCATCCTTTCTTCATTGCATGCTCCGGGGTTATAGTTCTAGGATTTCCGGGTTGAGGCTGGCTCTGCATTTGGCCGTCATTGTCCCGCTGCCGAAGCCATAGACGGATTATCTGTAAAAAAAAAATAGTTTCAACCATCTCAAGAAAAGAAAAGTATATATTTATACTTACCATTCATATTGGGTTGTTGGTGGTTGTTGGTAAGTTCGCCACAAAAATTATTCCCCTCGATAAAAAGTTTTGATCCTGGTTCTCCTACCTAGTACTTTCTGTTCAGATTACACATTGTGTCCTCGTTTTCGGTAGTTTTGTGCTGGATTTTATAATTTAATTGTTCTACTATCCCCGTGCGGAAAAAAGGGGTTGAATGTATGTACAATAAAATAAATAAATAATCAAAATTAAAAAAAACCCAAACTTTAGGCAAAATACATACTACTTTTTTTCGTGGGGGATTATTTTTGTGGCCAACTTACAGCTCCATTTATATTAATTAATTAAGGAACACAAATTGGAACAAGGGTTTTAACAACATAGTTAAGAAGAATGTGGAAAGAATTGGACTTAATGATGTATATTACCAAGCATTAGCATGGCATAATCGGTCTATACATATACATAGTGTTTCCACTCATGGCCCATGGGACATGGGCACACGCATTGCGAGTTTGTAACAAAATTATGCGCCTGTCTGGGTTCAAACCCACGACCTATAACTCGTAAGTCGGGGCTATTACCACTAGGCAAACACTGCTCAATAAAAAAAAAAATACTTAAGTTTAAATTAACACTAGTCACGTTGATTAAGAGATAAACAAAAAATACTCACTGTCGTTTACAATCCCTTCAGCAATTGCAGTCTCTTCAGCACTTTGGCTTAGGTATAGATATTTAGGCCTTTCTCCCGCAGGAATACGATGTGAAGTCTCTGTTCAGAGTTCAGTAGACAGGCCATGTTGCTTATTTAAAAGTTGACGCGTAAATGAGTTGTATGACTTACGTTAAAAAAAAAAATACAAATTCTCTTTCTTTGTAAAAATGTGGTCAGACATCTGTGATCATTGTATGTAATCACAGACGTGCCAGCTTATTTTATAGACCTACAAAGCGTTCGCATTCTTACATACTGTAGGTAGTTCTCGCTCAAAACAATTTAGAACTACCCACAAACTCTCAAATCTATTGAGAGTGGGGACCTAAAAAACTATAAAAGGCATCGCTTCAGTGATCTCACCGCACCTCCTGACCGTCGTGTATATTAGCTAGTCGTAGAAGATGGCGCGCACCAAGCAGACCGCCCGCAAGTCTACCGGGGGCAAAGCCCCTCGCAAGCAGCTGGCGACCAAGGCGGCGCGGAAGAGCGCGCCAGCCACGGGCGGCGTGAAGAAGCCGCACCGCTACCGGCCCGGCACTGTGGCGCTGCGAGAGATCCGGCGCTACCAGAAGAGCACGGAGCTGCTCATCAGGAAGCTGCCGTTCCAGCGGCTCGTGCGGGAGATCGCGCAGGACTTCAAGACTGACCTGCGCTTCCAGAGCTCCGCTGTGATGGCGCTGCAGGAGGCTAGCGAGGCGTACCTCGTGGGGCTGTTCGAGGACACCAACCTGTGCGCGATCCACGCCAAGCGGGTCACCATCATGCCCAAGGACATCCAGCTGGCGAGGAGAGTGCGTGGCGAGCGCGCCTAGTGGTGCTGAACAAGATGATCTGATGCTGTAGGTGCAGGGAGGTAATTGACAAAGCCCTTTTCAGGGCTGCAGGATTTCATTGTTTCTCTAACAGACGTCAAAACGTGAAAACATGTGTTTTCCACTACTACCTGTAGAAGCTATTTGTTAATATGAGATGGAGGAACTATTTTGGGGTAGGTACCTACAGGTATAATGATAGCATTATAAAGCTGGATTCCCAAGGTGTGTAATATTGCGGATGGACGCAGACCAGCCCGCATGGACGTACCTAGGGTTAATTACCATGTCTTAAAACCGAAACGTCGGACAGACCAGTCAGTTAAGCCGGACATTGGGTGACCCTTTCAATTTTTTAGTCCTAGTATAACACGACCAATCTTTTTTAATGAAATCAAGGTGTCGGATCAACTCAACAAGCCAAAGATCAATAAAAGCCGGACAGGCCGAACACGGTCTAATTTGGCCGGACACGCAAAAAAAAATCCTCAACTGTGTCCGGATTTATCCAGACGCCTGGCAACGTTAGACGTACTATCGGAAAACATCGTCCGTGGTAGCACTGCACAGGTCTGTCGAAAAGAAAGAGCCCTGTGTGCGGTGCATGGCTGTCTGTAGTCGTGCCTAGGCCGTGCGGATTTGTCCGTGATATCACACACCTTGGGAATCTAGCTTTATAGTCCAAAAAACAGGTAGATACGTAAATTATACCTAAGGGCTATGGCAGTAGCATTCCTGAGAAGAATCTTTTAATGGTTCTTAATAATGGAGAATTCTTTGTAAAATTAATAAATATTGAGGTGGGTAGGCTTCTAAATTTTGCAAAATTAACTTGCCAAAGTAAAGATTTACAGAAAACATGTATTATAAAGTGTTTTGTAGGTAAATTGATGTAAGTATTAGCTACGCTGATAAATTGTTCAAGTTACAATGTGGAATGTTGTAAATCTTTACAATACCTACCTTCAAATATAAAAATATCAATGTATTTGTTTGTGCCTGAGAGAAACTGATTTGAAAATTAGCTTATAGCACGCACTTATTTATTCACTGAAGTAAGCATCTTCTTCTTCATGATCCTTATAGTACCTATACGAGTATGCAAACAGTATGTACAATTTAGAGTAGGTTACCTACTACTTCTAGGCAAGTGTGGCTCACCGTCCACCACGTCTTCATTTACCATCAGGCGTTTTTGTTTATCATGAAAAGAAATGAACTAGGTACTGTACTTTTACAAGTTTTTATGCCTTGACTGTAGCTTCATTGTAAGGTTTTTTTGTAACAATCTAAAAGTGCAGAGATCAAATCGAAATAATTGAAAATTTCGTGTGATACGGGCGACATTACCTTACCATTACCCCGAGTAAAAAGTTTAAATACTTACCTTCCTAACTTTTCTTTCGAAGAACTTAGCCGTACTAAGAATTTCTTTTGCTGCTCATATTTTTGGGGTGTATGGATCCACGGCCTAGCGGTCCACACCGGGCATTAGCACCACAGTCTACCTGTAAGCGGTGATTAGAGATCCTACTAGAGGCGGTAGGCCTTCAGAGCTGCAACAGCCCACCATTCTACTGGAGTCCTGTCCCTAACGGACTTTACACATGGCGCGATTCGAATTCCAACTACAACTGGAAATCAACCTTGCCACTAAGAAATAAAGATGCAATTCGATTGACTTGACGTTGTCATGGTCATTGTGTTTTTTTTTCATCTACCCATAGATAACAACGTGTTTTATGTCTTATGTCAAAGTGGTAAGGTTGATTTTCACTTGTAGTTGGAATTTGTTCGAATCGCGACATGAATAAAGTCCTTAGCAGTTTGTTACGTGTTTCATCGGTGCTCAGAAGTTCCTGTTCCATTAATTCTGGGTGAGCTCGTCACATCTTAGACTTCATCTTTGGGCATGCGGACGGCGAGTTGTGGGTGACTCGCCGTCCGATCATGGACCATGTCCGGGTTGACGGCGCGTCGTATTCTCCACGCGCGCCTCAAAGAGCTGTCAGCAATATGACGGGTTCTTAGAGGGCCAAAGCCTGCCGGGGTCGCGGGACTGTCTCATCAGAAAACCGTGACCCTGGAACATAAAGGGGTATTGAAGGGACACCGTGGATTTTAATCAGTATAAGACTGACAGTCCCTCCGGCCCTGCCCTGGGTGGGAGGACTCATTTGATGATTTTAACACGATAAAAAAATAGGCCTTCAGCCTCTACTATGCGTCTGGAGTTTGCCCCAAACAGTTTGTTACGTGCGCAGGAGTTCTTGTTGTGGGTTTGGTACATCTTAGACCTCCTCCTCCTCCTCCTTCTAGGCTAGATTGAGGCCAAGATCAAATCGATTTAAAATAAATAATTAAAAAAAAAAAACATCCATCAATACTTTTTTGAGGAGCTAAGTAATTACAGCCGCACATGCTGATCTTCCGGATTAAGCCGCGCTTGCCGAGGTTGGTCTGTGGATGCGTGACAATCTATCATAGCGAGTTTCCTCCGTGCCTCGGAAAGCACGTAAAGACGTTGGTCCCGGCCGGTCATTTGTAGATCTTTGGCAGTCGTTATTGTTAGTCAGAAGCTCTAAAAGTCTGACAACCAGTCTTACCATGTGGTATCGTATTACCCAGTTACTGAGTTGTAGAGGTCCGATAGACCGTCGCTCCATATAAAATACTGATATTCAGCTGCATCTGGTTCGACTGGAAGCCGACCACAATATAGTTGGGAAAAGGCAGATGATGATCTATCAATACTTTTTAAATGAAATTCATTAATACAGTATAAAAATCGTTTATTTACCTTACATCTAAGATACATTAACTTATAATAACTATGTACTGTGTTGCGTTAGCTGACCACTTTTAATAAATACATACTTAATTTTATATATAAGGTGCTTTATTATTATCTGCCACGGCTGCAATGGGAGATAGTATTGCGTTTATAGATTACAATAGTAAAGATAATTAATTGATTATTTGTCATTTTTTTTTCATACAAAAAAAAATACGTATAATAAAAATACAAATCTAGTCAGCTGATTTCAGTTTTCATTCTCAGAACAGATAGAAAGAGATAGCAGTTGTTTTCATTGACGAAGCGACACATCGCGCGTATTTTGTGAACCACGTTATGCAAAGTAGAGCCAATGTTAATTTAACTTGTTTACTGTCTCAAATTGAATTGACTGTTCCGGGGTACGAAATTTCTTCACTATTGTAATCTATAAACACAATACTACCCCCCATTAAAGCCGTGGCAGATATTAATAAAGCACCTTATATTATTCCATATAAAAAAAACTCACCGCCTTACTTTTATATATTACTCTATAAATTATTCACAATCACGTATTTTTCGATTAGAATCCTTAATACTTATTACATAGAGTTCAATTTCCTTCGCAGCGTAGTTTTATAGTACATTATTTAAAATTAAGTCGAAAAATTGACATATTTATTAAAATTGGTCTTCCCTGCAAACTAACATGATAACATCACATTTCTGAAATATTAATCTTTATAGCTTAATATATTCCCATCTGCCCCCAATGGAATCAGTTGCAACTATTATTCCTTCTGCCCCAGTGGAGAAAGGTGAAACTATTATCCCATCTGCCCCAGTACAGAGAGATTCAACTAGGTTCCCATCTGCCCCTTTGGACACAGTTGCAACTATTTTCCCATCTGCCCCAATGGAGTCAAATGCATGTTCTTTTTCCATCTGCCCCAGTGGAGAACGGTGCTCTTATTTTCCCATCTGCCCCCAATGGAGTCAGATGCAACTTTTTTTCCATCTGCCACTGGTGGTAGATGCGACTGATTTAGCCTTTATTTCGGACGGCTAACGGCTGTTGGTTGAGCCACGCGAAATATTTGACGGGGTTGCCAACTTCTAAGATGCTTAGCGAGACAGTAAGACAATAATACTTCACCCATGGCTTGCAATTCGACCCATTCCAACTACAAGTGAAAATCAACCTTACTACTACGACATTATGACATAAAACACGTTGCCATCTACGGGTAAATGAAAAACAAAACACGATCGCCACGACGACGTCAAGTCAATCGAATTGCATCATTATTTCTTAGTGGTAAGGTTGATTTTCACTTGTAGTTGGAATTGGTTGAATCGCGTCATGGGTAAAGTTACTAATTGGTACAAATTGTGTCTAGCATTGGTACTACCTATAGATTTGTTTACCCCCTTTTGGGGGTGTTATAGACTAAGTTCCATCTGATTTGTAATGTAAGTAAGAAATCTATGGAGTCATTGGAATCAAATGGAACCTATTATATATTCTACTAGCTTCCGCCCGCGGCTTCGCCCGCGTGGTGTTTTGATAGCCTATGTTCTTTCTCAGGGTCTAAAGATTGTCTGTGCCAAATTTCATCAAAATCGGTTGAGAGGTTTAAGCGGGAAAGCGTAACAGACAGACAGACAGACAGAGTTACTTTCGCATTTATAATATTAGTTTGGATGATGGAACTTAATTTATAGTTAGATAAGGTATTTTATACATTAGCATGGTGGCATTCTTTTGGTGGTAAACGTCTGTATGTTTTGTTATGGTAAATATCCCGTTTTTATAAAGGTGCGTACAGACCATGTAACAATGTTATATTATAACATTGTTATATAACACTACAAATGTATGTAAAATGTTATATAACATGACCACACTATGAGTAATGTTATATAACAACTAGCTGACCCCGCAAACGTTGTTTTGCCATATAAGTAAATTTTTCCTAGAAAAAAAAAGTTCGAAAAATAGATAATAGCCGATTCTCAGACCTACTGAATATGCATACCAAATTTCATAAAAATAGGTCAAGCCGTTTCAGTACGTAACGTAACTAACATTGTGACACGGAAATTTTATATATAAGATGTTATATAACATGTTATGTTACATAGTCTGTACGCACCGTAACGTTTTCTTTTCTGTATTTGTGATTTCTGTGATTGTTGTATTAATTTGAAAGATGTTTAGTTTAAACTTGCATAAAATGGTTGCATAGCCAATAATATTACTTTGTATTGTCTCTTTTAACCGACTATAAAAACGGAGGAGGTTCCCATTTCATCGGAATATTTTTTTATTTATCATTATCTAAATAAACACTAAGCTGGTCTTTGTACAATTTATTTTACATTGCATAAAGCATGTCGCAGTTTTTGTTTTAGGCTATATAATCTTTTTTTAATATATGTATTTCATATAAAAAATGGTAATATAATACGCTATAAAAAAAGTTCAATCATTCACTCTTTATCATTCATTCGGTCTTATGATTATATTTTATCATTCATTCATTCACTAGAAGACTTTTTATTGACAAATTAATACTAATTTTTAGGATCTGTTAACAGTCCGCTTTCAAAAATATATTATAATTTTAGATTTCTATATACAGCCTCTGTCCATATAAAAAACCAATTCAAAATACCTAAAATAACTATTTTTCACTCTACTAATTGGCAGTTAGCTAATAATACGAAGAATATTTCGTTCAGTCACTCAATCATTCATTCATTCGTTCAATCAATGAATGATATTCATTTTGTCATGTCTATTTATTGTTGACATTGAAAGATATAATAACATGTAACATTTATACCCTAGTTACTAGTTAGTGAACTATCTACTTTGAGTTCATGTAATCAGAGTCGATTTTTGACTGAACTTTTCAAATAAAAAGATAATAATTCGGTTGCAATCAAAATCGAACTTTATCAAGTACGTCATTTGGTTTAAACTTAAAAAATAGGGTTTATTTGACTGAGAGGTGGAATTAACTAAACAATTTAATGATTATATTTTAAATGCATCATTTTTGTATTTTCTGTAAGTATATTTTTGTATATGGTATTTGTATATAATTATATCACGATACAGACGCCTGCACATCAACCTACCCTAATCCCAATCAAACATAAACCTTATTCTGTTGTGACAAAGTTGAAAATCCATAAAATAAATTACAGATTGGGATATGTCGACGTGCTGACGTCTGTACTCAAAGGTGTGTTATTCTAGTGGCCTAGCATGACGTCTTAAAGCGAATGTTATTCCGAGTGTGAGAAAGAGACAGAGATATACAAGTCATCTAGCGCCATCTCTTTCCCACACTGGAACTACAATTGGTAGGCCACCTGTTTCTAGATTCTGTCATAATTAACATGTTATTTTAATAGTTATTTATACCCGAAGAATTTGGTTGCTCACTTGACTTGGTTGCTGAATGACACTCACTGATTTATTCGAAGCTGGTGGTTGTTATTTTGTTTTTTTTTTAACTCATTTTTGTATTACTGTATTGATAATGCCAATATTGATTTTTAAAATACATTTATTTACACACTGATTTTTTAAACAAAATATGTAGGTACAAAAAATAATAATTTATAAAAATAAAATGTGTTCCTTTCTAGATTTAAGTTTTTTTCATACTGTTTTTATAAAAAGAAAATATCTCAATACATAATATTTAACAAAAAAAAAACACATCACTTACATTTGTAAACGCTAATCTCTGAAAACACTTGACCGATATCAATAAAATCTTTTGTGCGTGATTGGTTCTAGTTTGAAAGAAAGAATAATTTTAGATCCAAAAACAAGTTGCTATTAGAGTTCATTTACTTTTAATAACAATATCTCAGTACGTATATTCTATTTTACGCTTCCTTTTTTTAATATTTTCCAGCAACCAAAGTAAATAAACAACCATTTCGTAGGCAGTGAGCTGTAGCACCTCTATATTGCACATATGAGTCATACATTCTTTTAGAAGAATCCTGGTAATTGGTTGGTCAAACAAGAACAAAGTTGCTACTCCACAAACAATAATAAGAAGCAAGTGGTTATTTCGAATCGTATGTACGGTTATTGGTATCAACCAAATCTGCTTTAAAATATGTTAATGCACAGTTCAGAAGTCGATGAATGTATCGAAGCACAAGGTTCCTGATTATCATTATATCATTAACCCATTTACCGTATAGAAATTTCTGAGTAAGATATTTACGAAGTATGGTTGCTGCCTTACAAATATATGAAATTATTAGTTATTTAAGATATTTCTTGCTATTTAGCCTTTGCTATAAACAGCAATTGTGGACCTTAATCACTTAAAATAAACTTGACACAAGAATGAGATACGGTTTCTAGTTTACAAAAAGGGTGCTAGCTAGTGGATTCTAGCATTGCACTTATCACAAGAATTGCTGGTTAACGTAGAAGCAAATGGTTGCTGACTCGAAGCATGAAGTTTGCTTGGCCGTACTTATCACCGAAGTTAAATCACAGCGTAGAAGCGAAGGGTTGCTGCCTCGCATTATGAATTAAAATGGTTGCTCAGAACCGACCCTGTTCTTTGCTTACTCATATCACCGTTGTAGCTGGTTACAGTGTAGAAGCAAGCGGTTGTTGCTTCGTCATTTCGAAGCGTGTGGTTGCTTAGAAGCGTCCCTGTTGTTTTGCTTCGGCTGCGAATTTTCGTACGTGCACTATGTAGTCCATCATTACTGTTGCGAACGCTGCGTCCAACACGAATTGGGGGATTTTACCTGGAATTGAGATAAGTGTAATGAATAGAAAGAACGTTTATAAATAATAATAATATTCCACAACTATCACACAACGCCATCTAGTCCCAAGCTAAGCAGAGCTTGTGTTATGGGTACTAGATAACTGATAAACATACTTATATATTTCTAAATACCTACATATTATAGATAAATTACACCCAGACACAGAACAAAATGATCGTGCTCATCACACAAACATTGGTCCTGGGTGGGAATCGAACCCACGACCTCCGGCATAGCAGTCAGGGCCACTAACCACTAGGTGTGTACTTCACAGGCCTGTCAATATTAATATGTTTTGGATTTTATTTCGACGTAAGCGATACTATTTAATCTAACGGTGGCCCTTAGAGGGCCAAAGCCTGCCGAGGTCGCGGGACTGTCTCATCTGGAAAGCGTGACCCTAGAACGTAAAGGGCTATTGAAGGACACCGTGGATTTTATTCAGTTTAAGTCTGACTGTCCCTCCTGTCCCGCCCTGGGTTGGAGGACTCATTTGATGATTTTACCACGATAAAAAAAAGGTAGGTAAATTAAGTTTCGCAAAGTATTATGTTTCAATGATGGTAATTTCCAAACAGAATTTACGAAACGACTCGAGGTACATGAAATAGCCAGTTATGTGCAGTGAAAGTTTCTTCAACAAAACAATGGGGATGGCAACTGTGAACTAATGGCGCTAGTATAGCTTGTTCCAAGCATCGTCATTGGTTCAAATCAGTTCAAATCTTAAAGGTACTTCAAAATAGTACTACGTCATTGGTCGGATTAGGTCTAAGCAATGGTGGCGCCATCTACAATTAGCTTTGACTTGCCTTCCCCATTCTACTAAAATTATAATGCTGAAGTTGGCTCTGAGTAGGCGGACTTTTGATGATTTGATTTGATGATTTGAATGGGGATGGCAACTCAAAGCTAATCGTAGATGGCGCTGCGATAGTTGGTCCCTACGTCAGATTACTGTTTACCTTGTATAAAAAACAAACAAGATTTATTGTTATAAAAATTGAGTATAAATACAAAACAAATATGGAAAATTATTCGTCAATGCAAGTGCATATACTAAAAGTAGAATTAAGACGCCGAGGTGCATCTACAAGAGGAAAAAAAGTGATTTAATTGAGTGATTTGATTTTACCGTAATAAATCCACAATTACTTGTAGATGAGGTTTCAATTTTTGAGTTTAGGTATGTTTTACCTGTCCTCTCCTATAACAAGAATATAATGCTGCTTCTGACTTTCTATTTTGATAAAATATCATAATGTTTTAAGTCAGTAATTTTACCCCTTTTTTCTATTTAGATTCGAGAAATATCACAATATATTTAATTTCACACCACAACTATCACAAAACTCGTTCCAGGTGATAATTCTTCCGCCAGACGAACCATTTCATGATTTATGGAGCGATGCAATACAGGGTGTCGAGTCTGCTAATTATTAGTCAGAATGGCGCCACAATGGCGTTTCAATTTTCGAACCATTTTTTACTCAGCAGTAAAAAATGGTTCGAATAAGCACTACAATTGAAACGCCATTGTGGCGCCATTCTGACTAATAATTAGCAGACTCGACACCCTGGTACTTTACCTCCAATAGAAAAGTAGATATTATTTTGAAAGGTGTATTCGATTGTTTAGTTATCATAGAATTTCATTAATAAACTCAACTAACGGCCTGTCTCGGCTTCGCAAGGCTGGATATTTGTTTACTATATAGCTTTTCCTTAGTTATAATTCAATTTTTGTTCTCAAGGCAGTCACAGCAGCTACCAATTATTTCTTGATAGTGTGAATTGTCGGAAATTTGTGTGTTCCATCATTTTTACAGCTTATTACACAATATCTAGTCATTTTACATCAATAAATCGTTTTTTTTTTTCAGAAAATTCCTTTGATTTGACAGTTCTTTTGGGACCAAACTGTCACCTTGTCACTTTGACACTTGCCTTCCCCATTATGGTAACATTCGTCCAAGTGTTAAATTGTCCACATGTCATTACGTAAAAGTTTTGTTATAAAGATCAAGTGACAAAATGTCCATAAGTACGACAAAAAGTGAAAATGATTTTATATCTACAAATTAAATTTATTAACGACATTGGAACACAAAAGGCTTTTGAAATAAAAAATAATGAAAGGAGATGTTTCATTCTGGGCCCAGTCTATGTACACCATATCAATAAATAGGATAAAAATAGGGGAATTTCAGAAATTTACTGAAAAAATCATTTGAAGGCGGGTTTAGCTGTTAAAAAATAATAATTAGGAACGTTTTTTAGCACGATAACCCTATTTTAGGGCGGCCATGACAGATGATTTGACGTTTACTATCATGACGTTTGACAACTTTGACAGTTCTATGCAGTGACGTTTGAAGAATTTAAAGATTTTCTTGAGTTCTAATTCATATTTTTTGGAGTTTGTAATGACTGTATTTATTTTGCACAACTCAGTATACTATTATGGACGTTGATTGATTGCTTTTCTATTGACCACGGCTTTAATACGCCTGTGATTCGGATTTCGTCGTGTGTTATTTTACAATAGCAAGTTCAGTTTCAGGTATGTCTCATAACCTTGTTTTTGTTCAAATATATTTTCTGTGTTATGTTTTCTTCCCCTGTGTCTTATTCATATTATATCGATAAACAGGTCAGTGGGTCGTCTAACACTTCATACTTAACCATTTTTTGTTTGTTTTAGGTTTATGTAAATGAAATAATGTGCCCACAATGCTTTGGCATCAAAATGTTAAATAACTAACATTAAACTAAAATGTTCGTACACAAGGAGATCATGAACTGATACCAGACATCGCCATGATAGCAATGTTTGTGTCTGTTGGGCGTAGGACATCATTGTTTTGTGAGGCGCACTCACTCTATTTCAAAGGAGCGGAAGGGCAATGATTGTTATTGCTGAAACAATTTGTTGTTCCAAGACAGGTAAGCACTTTTTTTTATTCATACAGAGCTAGCACAAATGCAGAAGTTTCTTTTTATTATGATCCAAGACAACATTGTTCCGGAAAGGAAAAGAACTAACACAGTCAATGTTTTGAAATGTGTGTAATAGATTCATATCTACACACATTTCATACTTATAACATTTCCTTGGACAGATATGTAAAGGTGATATAAAAATAACCAATCTTGATTAATGTTATTTATGATTGATATCCAAATAAACCTTTTTTTTTGTTGTAGATACCCGAGGGTTACTTGCTATATTTTGCTTCTTGGGTGCATTCAGAGTACAATACAAAAACAACGACTCATGCCAGCTCCAGTTACATTATAAAATTATGAATGCATGTGTGTAGTGCCAACGGGCTTGTGTCCAAACACACAGCCCCTCCATCAATAAAGGACCTGAATAGACCGTAATAGCAGAAACAATATTATATAAAAAGAGGTAATATTAGCAACTTAATTACCGACTTTTGGAATGAAATAATTATGTGAATAGCCAATATGTATGAGTATATCATATTCTTTTGTTTTATTTAGATTCCACCAAGAGGACTGGTTTGCTATCAATGCTTGTTGGGTGGCAGCTTGGAGAAAGATGAAAACAGTAGCACATAGCAAAAAGGATGATGGACAATAAATTGCTGTGCTCACATTAAGATGATTGTGTGGTATTTCAGTTGGGCTCGGTACCGTGAGAACATACAAGGGATGATGTAGAAAATAAATGAATCATAAGTCTCAACAAATTGTTTTATTAAAATATTTTTCATGGCTGATTTGACATCCTTTTAACATCACTAATAATAGTTATTATGTATAACTTGTTTCAAAAATTGTTAGTGCATGGTTTGACATGGTGTGCATTCCCTCGCAGAAAGGGGGTCTATCAGCTTATAATGTTTCCAACATTACCACACCCCCTATTATACTACTGCACCTTCCTCATTGGATTAAAATAGTTTGGTCTTCCCAGCTGTTACTATGTAATAGGAATAGTTAACATTTAACAATAACTTTTAGTTATCAGATACTGCAATGTCACTGCTTTCCTAAGAATGATACATACGTCCAAAGTATACTGAATAGGCATTATAGAATGAAGCAGCAAAGTGTTGAAAAACAAATAACATCCAAGCCTTCGTTTCGTTTGACCCTTGTCTTGTCCCTGAAATAAAAGATAGGTGATGCAAGATGTGCTGCCGCTCTCTCTCTACCAGCTACTATACCAATAACTTGGAGTTGTTAGGTACTGCACAATTGCACATGTCACTGCTCTCCAATGGATTATCGTGGTTAAGAGAATTTTGAATAGGCACTGAAGAATGAAGCAGCAAGACTTGATAAACATAACGTCCACGCCTGCGTTTCGTTTCTTATTGCATAGAGATATAAAAGACATAAGTTCTGCCGGAATTGAGTAAAATATCCTGTAGGTACTATTATTTTTATCGAAACCCAAGATTCTTGAGATCAAAAATTCTTCTTTTCGATCTGTAAACCAGTTTTTATCACGGTTTGTACACGTTAATCAAGTGTCATTGTCAAAATAAACATACTACTGTCAGATCCACCATGTTTGATTTTTGTCGAGTGTTGTTATCCTTGACAAAGTTAATTTAAAAGCGCAATTAAACGAAGTGAAATTAAAGAAAATAAACAATTAAAAACGGTTTATGTATTAAGAAGCTATTTTTATATATGGTGTACATAGAGTGGGCCCAGGCTCCATACATTTTTGGACCATCTCCTTTGTTCTATTACCTATCTAAAAAACAAATCCAGGCGTCGTTTTATCACAAAATGAAGGATTATGAAGTTTTGAGCCAACGACGATATAATACTAGACTCCGCATGCACGATCAAAGGAACAAAAACTATTCTGTCAACTCGCTGAGGTACTACGTAAGCGAGGGGGACGGGGTACTGCGTTGTGATTGGCTAACTCAAGGTCTGTTCTGTCTCAACGTATGTTTACGGCTCACAGGATTGGTTGAAATGAGACGGATATAAGACTTTTTTGCCTAATGTGTTGACAGACATCGGTCGCCTGTTATTAGGAGTCTAGTATTATATCGTCGTTGTTTTGAGCCATGTACAATATGACTTTTGGACATTATAACACTTGTTGATTTTTGCAAAACTTCATTCTAACCAAATAGAAATATGACATTAGGTTATTCTGACATGTGGACATTTTAACACTTGGACGAATATTACCATAAACCGATGATTTGAATACCACGATAAAAAAAGTGTATCGGTCTTACCTTTAAGATCACAGCACATGAGCCACTGGAAGACAGTGTGTGTCTCAATCTTACCGCCGGAGGTCTGAACGGTGCGCGGCACGAGGAACCAGCAGCCCACCTTGTTTTGACCTCTGAAAAATAAATGAAAAAATATATTTAAACGTTGTTGAGTATTGTTAATTTGTTCAGCATTATTTAATCAGATCTTGCTAGCTTGTGAATAAGGTATTTTTCTGCATTAATAATTTGAAAATGTTTAGTCCGCCAATTAGAGTAGGTATTGAGAATAATAAAAAAAACCCCAGCAGGCTTTGGCCCTATAAGAGCCTATTCGCACGAGCGCTTTTTTTACGACCGTTAAAAAAGCAAATTGAACTTAAATGTCACCGCCTAGCACTTAAAGTCAAACACAGTTCGAAAAAAAAAACGCCGCGCTTTAAAGTTCAATTTGCTTTTTTGTTAAAACTCGCGCTTTTTTAACGGTCGTAAAAAAAGCGCTCGTGCGAATGGGATCTTAGAGGGCCAAAGCCTGCTGGGGTCGCGGGACTGTCTCATCAGGCAACCGTGACCGTGGAACATAAAGGGCTATTGAAGGATCACCGTGGATTTTAGTCAGTACAACTCTGACAGTCCCTCTCTTCCCGCTCTGGGTGGGAGAACTCATTTGATGATTTTAAAACGATAACAAAATAGTCGTAATTCAAATTTGTCGATTGTACTATAAGGAAATATCCTCCTAACTCTTCGAGGATCGCCGGAGAGATGTTAATAACCTATTTCACCTACCTGACTAGATCTCTAGCGCGAGAGTGGGGCCGTGCAGTGCAGTATGACAAAGTCGCGTGGGGCAATGATGCCACGGCCGAAACCCGCTGTCACTTGGTAGGAGATATCGATGCCTAACCTAACCCTTCGGCAATGATAAGTGTGTTTTTATGATCTATATGACCTAACTGACTAGATCTCTAGCGTGAGAGTGGGGCCATATAGTGCAGTATGACAAAGTCGCGTGGGGCAATGATGATAACCTAACCTTACAACACCCTTATCATAAGTGTGTTTTTTATGACTTACCTGACTAGATCTCTATGCGGCGGGTACCGAGGCACAGTAACACTGACGCAGCTGCTGATGTATGTAGTATGACAAAGTCACGTGGGGCAATGATGCCACGGCCGCCACCCGCTGTCACTTGGTAGGAGATATCGATGCCTAACCCAACCCTTCGGCAATGATAAGTGTGTTTTTTCATGAACTACCTGCCTAGATCTCTAGCGCGAGAGTGGGGCCGTGCAGTGTAGTATGACAAAGTCGTGTGGGGCAATGATGCTAACCTAATCTTACAACACCCTTATCATAAGTGTGTTTTTTATGACTTACCTGACTAGATCTCTATGCGGCGGGTACCCAGGTACAATAACACTGACGCCGCTGCTGACGTATGTAGTATGACAAAATCGCGTGGGGCAATGATGCCACGGCCGCCACCCGCCGTCACTTGATAGGAGAGATCGATGCCTAACCTAACCCTTCGGCAATGATAAGTGTTTTTTATGACCTTTGAGACCTACCTGACTAGATCTCTAGCGCGAGAGTGGGGCCGTGCAGTGTAGTATGACAAAGTCATGTGGGGCAATGATGCTAACCTAATCTTACAACACCCTTATCATAAGTGTGTTTTTTTATGACTTACCTGACTAGATCTCTATGCGGCGGGTACCCAGGTACAGTAACACTGACGCCGCTGCTGATGTATGTAGTATGACAAAGTCGCGTGGGGCAATGATGCCACGGCCGCAACCCGCAGTCACTTGGTAGGAGAGATCGATGTCTAACCATACCCTTCGGCAATAATAAGTGTGTTTTTCATGAACTACCTGACTAGATCTCTAGTGTGAGAGTGGAGCCGTATAGTGTAGTATGACAAAGTCGTGTGGGGCAATGATGCTAACCTAACCTTACAACACCCTTATCATAAGTGTTTTTTTTATGACTTACCTGACTAGATCTCTATGCGGCGGGTACCGAGGCACAGTGACACTGACGCCGCAGCTGATGTATGTAGTACGACAAAATCGCGTGGGGCAATGATGCCACGGCCGCCACCCGCTGTCACTTGGTAGGAGATATCGATGCCTAACCCAACCCTTCGGCAATGATAAGTGTGTTTTTTCATGAACTACCTGACTAGATCTCTAGCGCGAGAGTGGGGCCGTGGAGTGTAGTATGACAAAGTCGCGTGGGGCAATGATGCTAACCTAACCTAACTCTTTAGCAATGATAAGTGTGTTTTTTATGACGTACCTGACTAGATCTCTATGCGGCGGGTATCCAGGTACAGTGACACTGACGCCGCTGCTGATGTAGCTGTAAGGGTCTGACGTCACGACTTGACCGTCGCGTGAGAGTGGAGCCGTGCAGCGCAGTATGACAAAGTCGCGTGGGGCAATGATGCCACGGCCGCCACCCGCTGTTACTTGGTATGAGAGGTCGATGCCGGGTCCTACTTCCTGAAAGTGAAATGAAGGATTGTTTATTAAAGAATACAGTACAAATGCTAAAAAAAAAAAACTTTTTTTAAAAAAGGGAACCGACTTCAAAACCAAACACAAAAAACTATAAAATAACTTTTCTTTCGGAAGTCGGTGGCTTTGTTTTTTTTTTATTTCATTGAGATATGGGCACCGACTTCCGAAAGAAAAGTTATTTTATAGTTTTTTGTGTTTGGTTTTGAAGTCGGTTCCCTTTTTTAAAAATAGGTTTTTTTATTTTTCCCTTTTTAGTTGAGATATTCCACAAAAAAAAAATCTTCATAAAATCGGCTTCTTTGAAAATCTACAATCCTATTAAGCAACAAAAACGGATCTATGCGAGCAACTTCACGAGATATCCATTATTGTTATATACTAAAACCTTCCTCAGAATGTAACAAACACTTTTCTGAAAACTGCATCAAAATCGGTTCAGCCAAACGCGAGATAATCGCGGACAAACATGCAATCGTCCCTGAAATTCTACGATCCAAGTAAGGAAAACGGATCCACGCGGGCAACGTCACGGGATATCTATTAGTGTTGTATACTAAAACCTTCTCCAGAATGTAATGAACACTTTTCTGAAAACTGCATCAAAATCGGTTCAGCCAAACGCGAGATAATCGCGGACAAACATGCAATCGTCCCTGAAATTCTACGATCCAAGTAAGGAAAACGGATCCACACGGGCAACGTCACGGGATATCTATTAGTGTTATATACTAAAACCTTCTCCAGAATGTAATGAACACTTTCCTGAAAACTGCATCAAAATCCGTTCAGCCAAACGCGAGATAATCGCGGACAAACATACATACATACATACATACATACATACAACATACATACAGGTCGAACTGAGAACCTACTTTTTTTTTTGAAGTCATTAAAAAAAAAACAGTTTTTTCTTATAAATTGAATATTTTTGGTGATCGTAAAGTGCGTAGAGCATCAACCCAAAAAATCATGACCTTCGAAGAACTTCGAATCTAGCAGAAGCTGCTTACCTTGCGAAGTAAATAGCTTCATTTCTTTGTAAAACAGTTTAAAATTGGGGTAGAACTTTGTATGGAAAACATTATAATTTGCTGATGCTTTATTGCACTGGGCCTACGACTTGTCCAGACATTATAGAAAACTACGAGAATTTAATTAATTTAAAATTTGTACTTAATATTATAAAACTTGAAGAGTTTGTTTGTTTGGACGCGCTTATCTCAGAAACTAATCCTTGGATTTCAAAAAATCTTTTTGTTTTGCGATAGTCCATTTATCGAGCAAGGCTATAGGCTATATAACATCACGCTACGACCAATAGAGTGACGACCTACGAAAGGCGGCCGGCAGAGACTGGATGAGGAAAGCTCAAGACAGGGCTCAGTGGCGCACATTGGGAGAGGCCTATGTCCAGCAGTGGACGAATACAGGCTGATGATGATGATGATGACGACCAATAGGAGCTGAGCAGCGGGGTTCAAACCACAAGACACAACTAGTAATATTATAAAACTTGAAGAGTTTGTTTGTTTGGACGCGCTTATCTCAGAAACTAATGCTTGGATTTGAATAAATCTTTTTGTGTTGAATAGTCCATTTATCGAGGAAGGCTATAGGCTATACATATAACATCACACTACGACCGATAGGCGCCGAGCAGTGGAGTGAAACCACGGGGAATAGCTAGTCTAGCTAGCAGCTAGTGAAAGTTTGTTTGGATGGTTAGATGTTTGTTGCTTTTTCACGCAAAAACTAATGAACGGATTTGGATATAATTTGGTACACAGATAGATTATAAACTGAATTAACACATAGGATAGTTTTTATCCCGGTTTTATCTTCTCGTAGGATAATTTTTGAGGTTTAGCGGGCGCAGCCGCTGGCAACAGCTAGTATGTGAATAAAACACTTACCTTGATAAGTTCACTCTTCAAAATGGTGGGGTTCCAGTCAGGTAGTTTCGTGATGTTATCTTTAAATTCTTCATATAAAAACTTTGGTGGGGCTTCTACTACACCCTGTAATATAAAATATTTAATTTAAATAATTGATCGGAATAATAACAACAAAGGTCATCATCTGCCTAGCCTTCTCTTAATATTGTGGTCGGCTTCCAGTCGAACCACATACAGCTGAATATCAGTATTTTACATGGAGCGACTGACTATCGGTCCTCCACAACCCAGTAACTGGGTAATACGATATACCCCATGGTAAGACTGATTGTCAGACTTGCGAGCTTCTGACTAACAGTAACGACTGTAAAAGATCTACAAATGACAGCCGGGACCAACGGCTTTACGTGCTTTCCGAGCCACGGAGGAAACTCGCTATGACAGATGGTCACCCATCCACAGACCAACCTCGGCAAGCGCGGCTTAACCCGGCAGATTGGCCTGTGCGGCTGTAATTATTTAGCCACGAGCTCTTCAACAACAAAGGTATTAAGCATATTTTAAAGATACGGTTGGCGTAGTGGCTGATCGATCGACGTGCGCAGTGAGACGCGGGTTCGATCCCTACACGGAACGGAACAAATATTCGTATGATCTGTAAATAGTTGTTCCGGGTCTGTGTGTTTGTGTATGTGAGTTTATATGTTTGTAAACGCACCCACGATACAGGAGAAATTCATAGTGTGGGACAATGATTTTTAAAAACAAAAGAAAAATAAGTGCAGGATATAAAAATACTCCATTTTGTATAAAACACCTAAATTTTTTTGGATCTTTTAAAGGCTTGGTTTCATTTTATTACAAATTGAAGGCAATATGTTCTCATGGAAACAAATTCATTTGATTAATGCCTTTAGAATAATTACGCTGATTGTATTCAAATATTTATAGGCTTAATTAAATAAATACAATAATCCGATTAAATTAGAATACGTGATAACATTTAATCCGCCGAATTATAACGGCCACGAATTATTCGTGATAATTAATTAGTAGGTATATAAGATAAAATCGAGCTTTATATAGTATAATTAAAAATAATTACTATTTATTGAAATATTGCCTAATAAATATGAATATTGCATTATCACGTAAACATGACATGGAGAAATAAGGGCAAACGAAGTCGCGGGCAAAAGCTAGTATTTATATTCTGTCTACTATAAAACAAGTGTGTTTATGGCAATCAACGACGATATAATACTAGACTCCGCATGCACGATCTAAGGAACAAAAACTATTCTGTCAACTCGCTGAGGTACTACGTAAGCGAGGGGGACGGGGTACTGCGTTGTGATTGGCTAACTCAAGGTCTGTTCTGTCTCAACGTATGTTTACGGCTCACAGGAGTGGTCGAAATGAGACGGATATAAGACTTTTTTGCCTAATGTGTTGACAGACATCGGTCGCCTGTTATTAGGAGTCTAGTAATATATCGTCGTTGATGGCAATAGAGATGAAGAGTGAAATCTCCTAACAAAGGCTTAAGACGCCTAAAAGTAATCTAAAATCATAAGGTTAAGATAAGAAATACTTCGCAAAATCAATCAACCAATATTCTTTTCCCTTTTTTTATCATCATCATCAGCCGGAAGACGTCCACTGCTGAACATAGGCCTCCCCCTTAGACCGCCACGCCGAACGACAATTCGTCACTTGCATCGCACGGTTGCCCGCGACCCTCACGATGTCGTCGGTCCACCTAGTGGGAGGCCTGCCTACGCTGCGTCTTCCGGTCCGTGGTCGCCACTCGAGAACTTTTCTTCCCCATCGGTTATCAGTTCTACTAGTGATGTGGCCTGCCCATTGCCACGTCAACATGCAAATTTTAAGAGCCATGTCGGTGACTCTGGTTCTTTGGCGAATTCTAGCAGAGGTCCGATTTTTTTTCCCCATAGAAACTCCAAGCTCTTTCCATTCCTTGTTGAGTGACTCTAGTAACTAAAAATGAAAATAGTCCTTGCTACTACGATATAATGATGCAATTCGACTGACTTACTTCATCATGGCGAGCGTTTTTTGTTTTTTCACCTATCGTAGATAACCGCACGTTTTATGTCATAAGTCGTAGTGGTAAGAATGGTTTTCACTTGTAGTTGAAATCGGCGAATTGCGTCGCATCGTTATCAGCAAGCTGTCTCTCTCTAAAAGGCCAGCAGATAAATACTTCTTTTGTATACTCACAGTAAACCTATACACCTTCCCGAACTGCTCAGTCTTCTTGGACTCCACTATGTCTCCCTTTGAGCCTTTCTTCTCTATATTCCAATTTGGCAGGTTGACGATACGCCACGCATTGTGCATGCTCTCTTGTGCTTGAGCTTTGTATTCATCTATCTGGGGACAAAAAAGCAGGATAAGTTTTATACATAAGGATTCGGAAGGCACAGTTGATGAGCGAGTGACAACTGCGTTGAGTGCCGCGGGTTCGATTGTCGCACGGAACAAATATTTGTATTATCTGTAAGTAGTTGTTCTGGGTCTGGGTGATTGTGAGTCTATGTGTCTAAACACACTATGCCGAGGATACGCGACGGAAGTTCGGCATGATTACGCCCGCAATGCTATTTGAATTACTGGCGACACATTATGCCGAAATTACGTTGCGTTATAGCGTACAGCCGAACTTCAGTCGGGCGTAAGTTCAGCGGAAATTCGGCGGCAACGTATTCTGTATTTAACCACAGCTAACTCACTGTATAATAAGCAACTGAATTTCTGCCGCGTAAGTTCGGCACTTATGGTGTGTCATATCAGCCGAATACGTTGGAACGTAAAATCAGCCGCGGAACTTCGGTCGCGTACGTTCGGCATAGTGTGTTTAGACACTAAATGTTTGCAATTGTTGAGAGTAGTAGTTGTAGGCCAGGCGCACAACTTAATGTAATTTATTTCATCGCCACTGCTCTCCAAAATGTCCTAGAACCAAAAGTTCAAAGACATGTGACATCTACCAACCCGCACTGGGCCCGCGTGGCGGATTATGGTCCCTCTAACAGAGAGGAGGCCTGTGTCTCAGCAGAGGGAATAATAAAAAGGTTGATGATGATGAAATCCTCACACGATACAGAAGAAATTCTAGTGTGAGGGAAAGTTTAAAAAATAACACTCGGGTGTTTCTAGGCTCCGGATAACTGCTGTTTCATAGTTCAAAAAATTACTTATCTTCTTGAGCCAAGAAATTTTCCAAACCTACAATGAAACTGCTTTCCTTCTAAAAACTGGTATGTCTCCTTCCGGGTTGACTACAAACTGACCCCAAAATGGGATAGTCTGGGCAGTTTTATCACAACTATACAAATAGGAACTATACAACATAATGTTTTGTTTATGCGAAAGCTGATACACCTGTCTAGTATTTTTGTGTACAAAATTTTAACACCGTATCATAAAAATTCACAAAGTTATAAGCTTGTATATAATATAACTGGTGGTCCGTTCAAAAACATGCTCATTTCGCGGTACACTCGCGTAAACCGCGTCTCCTGTGTTATACACTCGTCATAATAGTTTGGCAATAGGTACCTAACCATACGGTGATTGTATCGTAATTAACTGGTAATAAAACTTAATTAAAACTTTTTTGAAAAAAAAATATAACATGGTGTAAAAATTATTGGAATCGAATCAGTTACTGATTCTGAACAAACTATATTATTCAGGTTTCAAATATACTAAAAATAATGTTGTATATCATTGCAAGAATATCGAAAATTAAAAGTGCGTAGAGAAATTGAATGGGGGTGGATCTCTCAGAGGTGAACACCTCTGAGAGATCCACCCAGGGTTACGGCACCAATCGGCTAAACAATCCCATTGGCGGTGGTACGGCCTCACCAGGACCGATAGAAGAAAATAATTGAATTCTGTTTTCTATATTTTAATCATCGCTATGCTTCTGAGATTTAGGGACTTTACTCATGGCGCGACGCGATATCGAATTGCATCGATTGACGATATCGGTCAGATATCACACAAGCGTCCGGCCGAAGAAAATGTATGGACAACCGCTAGTGTTTGCTAATGGAGTTACACGGATTGACGATATCGGTCACAGATCTCCTCGATATCGAATTGCATGTAGGTCCTAATGACAATGCACATGATTCTCTGTTCAAAATTCGATTGCGCAACTACTCGTCACGTGCGACATCTTTTGTCTTTGGTTTGCAGCGCCTTTATGTCGTAGTAGTAAGGTGGATTTTTGTAGTTCATGGTCGAATTGCATCGCATCACTCCATTAGTAAATACGTGCGACTTAAATCGGCAATCGACTCAATATCGCACAATCGCGTCGCGTCGCATCGCGCCTTGAGTAAAGTCCCTAAACTTTTCTTCTCTTGATAATACCAACTGGTTCATACGGTGTCATGCTAAGTATGTGCCAGCACGCGTAGCATGGCGATTCTATCTCTATTCTACCAAGAAAAGACAGTTATTTCATCGTTATTTCTATACAAATCGACTGTTTTTTTACAGAAGTATGACACGATTCGTACACCATTAAACCATAGAAACATATCTCTCATATATTTTACTTTACAGTTTACACATTGCTATGCTTAACTCGACAAAAATCTTTTACGTTCTGTCATTTTGTCTATTCTCGCGTCGACAAAACCCGTTTCTACGGCGCCATGCTACGCCTGCAGGTGCATATAACGATTTAAAAGATTAAAATAAATCCTCTTTCGTATCAACGTATCGCATATTATGATGACAAAGAACATGTTGTCCATAAGTATGCATACAATACAATGTTGTGGATTATTAAATAAATAATTAAAATATAACTTCTTATCATTTGATAATAAATTAAAGCTTCTTTTCTTACATCAACAACAACACAGCTGGATTGATTAAAATGAATTACAGTGCAGTGGGGAATTGCACAACGAAAGTTACTTTTTAGAAAGAAGACACTTTTTTTTGTAAAACACCTTTGTCTTTTTTCTCCCTGCAAGTAAGTATGTATGGTTTTTGCCGAGACACCCCCTCCCCCTCAAGCCAGTTGAGACATATATCTTAACTCGAGTGAGTCAAACAAGTGAATATAAAATGATATACTCCTCACTTAACGTAATAGGGTAGTAAAATGAATACAAATAAATAACTTTGTCTATACACCGTGACAATATAATTATTTATTGACATAATAATTTTATTGAACGGAAAAAAAATGGATTTTATTAATCAGACAGTTTTTCCTAGGAATCACGTTAGACAATAAATTACAATGGGGCCCCCATATAGCATCTCTAGCAGGGCGACTAAGCTCGGCCGCTTATGCTGTTAGAAAGATAAGGCAGTTGACCGACGTCGAAACTGCGCGTTTGGTTTACTTCAGCTACTTTCACAGCATTATGTCATATGGCATCCTATTGTGGGGCCGGGCAGCTGACATTGAATCTATTTTTATTTTGCAAAAAAGAGCTGTCAGAGCAATTTACAATCTACGTCGTCGCGAATCTCTTAGGGAATTATTCAAAAAAATTAATATAATGACAGTGCCTTGTCAATTTATTTATGAAAATATAATGCATGTTAGGAAAAATCTTCATCTTTTTAATAAAATAAGCGACAGACATAATTTTAATACGAGAAATAAAGATAAAATTGATCAACCATATTTTAGATTGTCTAAAGTACAAAAATCTTTTATGGGGTTCTGTGTTAAATGTTACAATAAAATACCGAGTGAAATCTTAAATCTAAATGAAAAAAAAATTAAAAGTTACATAAAAAACACCCTTAGTAAACAAGCATATTATAAATTAGAAGATTATATTTGTAGTATATGTGGGTAAACATTGTAAACATAAATCATTATTGAAGGTAGACGTATAAACTTTTACATATAAGTAAGATGACGGTGATTGTGTGTGGTATTCGAAATACAGCTGTGTTCCTGAATAAGTCGTTTCCTTGTGCCTCCCGTAGTCAGAACTTCACATTGGCGACGAGGATTAAAAGTATTACACTGAATCGTGTATTATACTCATAAAACAAAATGTCGATTGGAAAAATCGGGGAGTTTGACGTGAAGAACGGTGCGTGGTCGTCGTACTCGGATCGACTGGAAATGTATTTTAAGGTTAACAATATCAAGGAAGACCTTAAATTACCGACGCTGATATCGTTGATGGGGGATGAGGCCTATGAGCTGCTGCTTAATTTGGCGAGTCCCAAGAAACCGGCGGAATTGTCGTTCGTGGAGGCAAGCGAATTGTTGAGCCGTCACCTTCAACCGACCCCGTCGATTCTCGCCGAGCGGTTCCGGTTCCGGCAGAGGAGGCAGCAAGAGCAAGAAAACATTTGCGAATACGTGGCGGTGCTAAAGAAAATGGCACGGAGCTGTAAATTCAATGAAGGGCTTGGCGAAAATTTGAGAGACCAATTTGTGTGCGGTTTGAAAAGTGACGTCATCCGCCAACGGTTATTTGCTGAGGACGACGGTTTGGTTTTCACCGGAGCGGTGAAAATTGCGAGCTCACTGGAAGCAGCGGAACGCGATGCAGCTGCGGTGGAGGCAAGGGTTGTGCCAGAGACGGAGATGGTGCATGCGCTGCAATCGAGCGGGCGAGCGGAGCAAGCGCGGAGCGGGCGCGGGCGCGTTGGTGGCCGGGAACGGGCCGCGCCGGGGCAAACACGGACGGCGTCCGGGGATCACGCGTACTGCAAGGGCTGCGGAGCGACGGGGCACGGCTACGGGGACTGTAGATTCCGCGATTACGTCTGCAGCAAGTGTAAGCGCACGGGTCACTTGCGGCGGGTATGCTCAACCTGGAACAAGCCAGGAACCAGGGCGAACGGGAGGGGGCGGACAAGCAGCGGTGACCGCGGTTTCCACTATGGAAGCACCAAGGCCGAATCAGGAGAACGGAAGGCGGAGTCGGAGGACGACCTTGACCTACATCAATTGTGTTTGAGGGACTACAAGGCGGTGAGTTTGCCTATATCAGTTAATGATAGAATCATTCCAATGGAAATAGACACAGGAACGGCGATATCTTGTATCAGTAGGAATACTTATGTCAAATATTTTAAAAATAACGACATTGTGCCATTCAAGTTGTGTTTAAAATTTTATGACGGTTCAAATATTCAACCGCTAGGTTTCATTAAAGTCATTGTTAAATACAAGGATAAGGTCAAAGAATTAGAATTGTTTGTTATAGAAGGTGGAACTACTTCCCTCTTAGGAAGGCAGTGGTTAGCTGAATTAGGAATTCAGGTCCCGACCTTTCATTGTAACCATATTGGGAAGGTAGATAATGAAATTAATATTTTGTTGAATAGGTATAAGAAGTTGTTCGACGGGAGCCTGGGCAGGTTCACGGGGGGCGAGGCGACATTGCGCGTTCGCGATGGTGCGGTACCCGTGTTCCATCGAGCGCGCCCACTGCCGTTCGCATTGCGCGAGCGCGTCGATGCTGAACTGGACAAAATGCTGCAAGCGGGAATTATTGAACCCGTTGACTGCTCCGACTGGGCATCTCCACTCGTGCCCGTTAACAAGTCGGATGGATCGCTCAGGGTTTGTGTAGATTATAAGGCAACTTTGAATCCGGTTTTGTTGGTTGATCGTTACCCTTTACCCAGAATTGATGATGTACTTGTGGCGTTAAATGGAGCTAAATTGTTTAGTAAAATAGATCTTTCCCAATCATATAATCAGATAGTTTTGGACGAATCTAATAAATACACAGTGATTAACACTCATCGGGGCCTCTTCCGTTATAACCGGTTGGTTTTCGGGTTATCTTCAAGTCCAGGCATTTTTCAACGTATTATGTCGAATTTATTGCAGAATATACCAAACGTGGCGGTATTCATTGATGACGTAATAATAGGCGGCAAAAATAAGCGGGAGCATTTACAGGCACTCGAAGCGGTATTTGAAAGAATGCTAGCGAGCGGCCTGCGGTTAAAAGAAAAAAAATGTGTATTTTTAGTGTCGGAAGTGTCTTACCTTGGTTACATTTTATCGAAAGATGGTATTAAGGTAGACCCAGCGAAGGTTGAAGCGGTAGTTAAAATTCCAAGACCTCAAAATGTCCCGGAATTACGATCATTTTTAGGGTTAGCTAATTTTTTTTCAAAATTTGTTAGGCGTTTTAGTATCAGGTTAGTTCCACTGTATAATTTACTAAAAAAAGGTGTTAACTGGCATTGGTCAGAGGAATGTGAAAACGCATTCAACGGAATCAAAAAGGTTTTGACCAGCTCTCAGGTGCTCGCTCATTACGACCCAAACAAAGAGCTTATCGTGACGTGTGACGCGAGCGCGGCGGGTGTCGGGGGCGTGCTGTCGCAGCCGTGTGCCGACGGCGCGGAGCGACCAATTGCTTTCGTTTCGCGGACGCTAAATAGCGCCGAAAAGAATTATTCACAAATTCACAGGGAAGCTCTGGCTATAATTTTTTGTATGAAGAAATTTCATCAATATTTGTATGGTAGACGTTTTACTTTACGGACAGATCATAAACCCTTAGTGTCTATTTTCGGTCCAAATAATGGAATCCCAACTATGACGGCCAGTCGAATGCAAAGATGGGCGATAATATTATCGGCATATTCTTACGATATAGAATTTGTAAAATCAGGAAACAATTCAGCGGACGGATTGTCTAGACTGCCGATGCGCGGCAAAGAACCGGTTTCGACACCGATACCCGAACAAACACATTTACACTTTGCGCATGACGCATTATTGCTAGATTATAATGAAATAAAAAGTTGTACGGGTCGAGATCTAATATTAGGTAGGTTATTAGGGTTCCTTCGTGACGGTTGGCCTTCCGAATGTGACATCGTAGGCATGCAACCATATTTCAATAGGCGTAATGAATTGTATGAAGAGTTAGGTTGCGTAATGTGGGGACATAGGGTGGTGATTCCGGAAAAATGTAGGGAGAAAGTTTTGAAAATGTTGCACGAGCCGCACATGGGCATAGTTAAATCTAAATCATTAGCTCGAAGCTATGTGTGGTGGGCTGGCATTGATGAAGCCATTGAATCCATGTGTCGTGACTGTAAAGTTTGTGCGGCGCAGGCGGACGCGCCACCGCGACAGGCACCGCGGCCCTGGGCCTGGCCCGGCCGGCCCTGGACTCGGCTACATTTAGATTTTATGGGTCCCATACATGGTAAAACCTATTTAGTAGTGGTAGATGCCATGTCTAAGTGGTTAGAGATATTTCAAGTTCCCAGTACGGCTGCAAACTGGTGCATAGAAAAATTAACAGAATTGTGGAGCCGATGGGGCCTTCCGCGGCAGGTTGTCACTGATAACGGAACATCCTTTACGGGCGGTGAGTTCGGATCATTCGTTAAAAATGCAGGTATAGAACATATTTTTACAGCGCCGTATCATCCGGCGTCAAACGGTGCGGCTGAAAACGCGGTAAAAACGTTAAAACGAGTTATTAAAAAGGCGGTGTTTGAAGGGAAAAATGTGTCAAAAGCGTTGTATACATTTTTATTGTACTACAGAAATACTGAACACGCTTCCACTGGGGAAAGCCCCGCAATGTTGATGTTAGGCAGACATTTACGGACGAAGTTAGATGCGCTCAAGCCGGACAGGGAGTCGAGGGTCCGTCGTGTGCAACAGCGCCAAGTGGAGGACGCGGGCGGCGCGGACCGAGCCATTAGTCCCGGGGATGAGGTTTGGTACAGGCAATTTTTAAAGGGGGAAAAGTGGTTACCGGGTAAAGTAGATTGTAAGTTAGGCCCATCGAATTTTAGAGTTGTAGGAAAAGGGGGGGATGCTCAAGTACATCGTCATATTGACCAATTGAAACGCAGGAGCAGAAGTTCCTTGGTCTGCCCTGACCCGGGGCAGTCATCCCGATCCATACAGACTGGCTCGTCGGAACCCTTGGTATCTGAGGAGGAAGTCATGGGAGATGTCTTACAGACTGGCAGGGGTCCCGATGAGCGGTTAAAGTCCCCTGAACAGTCGGAGCAGGCGCAGCGGTCCGTGGATGCGCCGGGAACTGGGGTCCCTCGGGGGCCTGCCCAGGATTCCGGTAAAACAATATCACCAGGGTCCGGGACACGGCTCGTAAGACATTGTAGACTTAACCGGCCTAACTATAAACTGTAACCAATTGTATAAATTCGTTGTAAGAATTATAAATGTGTATGAATGTACCTAATAAGATTATTTTATATGTTGTTACCTCAGCTTGTATAAATAACAAGATGTCTCTGTATTATAATGATAAGACGTGAAGTGTGAACATAACTTTATTTGGTAATTCATAAATAAGTGTGGAGGAATGTAGTATATGTGGGTAAACATTGTAAACATAAATCATTATTGAAGGTAGACGTATAAACTTTTACATATAAGTAAGATGACGGTGATTGTGTGTGGTATTCGAAATACAGCTGTGTTCCTGAATAAGTCGTTTCCTTGTGCCTCCCGTAGTCAGAACTTCACAATATTCAAGATAAAAATGTTTGGAAACATGCTGGTCCTGCTCCATAGTACAATGTAGGGCTTAAACAAAGTCAAGCTGGTTGAAATTTGAATGCTCACACACTTAAATTATATTTGTAAATTGTGTAATTTCAATATTTTGTTAAAATGTGAACGCCATGTACCTTTTTGCTTTTTTTATTTCATATTATTTTTTTAATTTTAGTCTAGATTTTCAAGGTACATTGCTTTGACATTAATTATTTCAAACGCTGTTAAAAAATATTGTAAAACATTTTTTTAAAAAGAGTAAGTATGGAGCATCTTGCCCATTCTTCTCCATACAACCTACCTTAGCGAATGGGTGTAGAATCAATCCCTTCCCTTCCTATTCCCTTTAAATTTAAATATCGACGTTCAAAAGTGCCTCTTTGATGGCCTAATTGGAATAAATGATTTGACTTGACTTGACTTGACTTGACTTAACAAGGCGTAGTTAGAAACACCCTTGTCTCATAGAAAATGGAGATGGAATGATCTGCCCAACTGGGTAGGTGTACTCTACAGCTTGATACGTAAACATTTTAACAGGGTGTTTCATATTTCTAATGTACTATTTTATTAATTATAATAAACGATAAAAAAAAATCGCCTAGAGGTATTTTAGGTCGGATACATTAAGTGGACCACTTTTGTAAGACGATTAAAAAGTCACGGTGTATAGACAAAGTTATAACGCTTCGAAATTCGGGAGTTGTGACGTTATAACGCCTGTAAAATTAGCCCCTCCGTCCACTAGGCGACGCAAGTCTCCGATACCTTTCGACTTTGGTATCGAGGCGACTCATCATCATCAGCCTATAATGTTCCGACTGCTGGGACACAGGCCTCCTCTCTGTGAGAGGGAGTGGGCCATAATTCACCACGCGGGCCCAGTGCGGGTTGGTGGATGTCACATGTCTTCGTATTTTTGGTTCTAGGACATGCCGGTTTTCTCACGATGTTTTCCTTCACCGTTTTGAGAGCAGTGGTGATGAAATAAATTACACAAAGTAATGCGCCTGGCGGGGTTCGAACCCACGACCTACAACTCGTAAGTCGGGACCGATACCACTGGGCCACCAATGCTCTCAAGCACCACTGCTCTCTCGAGGCGACTATCGCAATACAAATCCATAGAGGTTCGTACACAAGCACGCGACAATGGATACCGCCGAAGTCGTAAGGTACCGGAGCTTTACGCCACGTTGTATACGAAGGGGCTGTGTACCAAGAGACGTTTTGCGAATTTTAGAAGCGTCGTATCTTCTAAAATTTTGGTTTACGTAAGAAAATAAGTAAATAAGTAAATATGAGTAAAATAGCCTATTAAAGGTGCATTATTTTATCTTTAAATACCTACTTATTCTTATCTAGCAAGCCTGGATTCAAAGCGTATTTGACAATTATATTTATTTAGTTTGACACTATTATCTCCTTATTGTGACAAAAGATCAAGATTATTGAAATAATATTATTTAACTAGGAGCTTGATATCTTAAAAATAGATTGTATTTATACAAAAACATGTTTGTTCTTCACTAGTGAAGATAAGGGAATTATTAGAGTTAATTATGTAAATATAATCCCTAGCTTAACATTAATTTTTTTTTAGCGTGGTAAAATCATCAAATGAGTCCTCCCATCCAGGGTAGGGCGGGAGGGACTGTCAGACTCGTACTGACTAAAATACACGGTGTACTTCAATAGCCGTAACGATAACGTTCCGGGGTCACGGTAATTCGTTAGTTCCGTGACCCCGGCAAGCTTTGGCCCTCTTTAAAGAGGGGCCCCGTAATAATTATTATGAGACAGGCCTGTTGGTCTAGTGATTAGTGACCCTGACTGCTATGCCGGAGGTCGTGGGTTCGATTCCCACCCAGGACAAATGTTTGTGTGATGAGCAACAATCATTTGTTCTGTGTCTGGGTGTAATTTATAATATGTATGTATTTAGAAATATATAAGTATGTTTATCAGTTGTCTAGTACCCATAACACAAGCTCTGCTTAGCTTGGGACTAGATGGCGTTGTGTGATAGTTGTGGAATATTTATTTATTTTATTTATTTTTATTATAAAGATTATGCTTCTAATTGTAGAAAATGTTGAAAATTCGGTTTTTAGAGAATTTGCACTTTTGAGAATTTGTCCTTTTGCGACTAGGTTGCCATTTTGCGATTAGGCTTTATGCGCCTAAGCCCTTTCACTATGTGTCAAATTAACTTTTGAATTTTTATTTACTTTTATTGTCATAAGTCGCTTTATAATTGGCGCTTTACTTTGTCACATCTTAAAAATAAACACTTACAGTCAACCATTCAGCATGGAACTCCTCAGGTGGGGCACTGTTGAAGAGTAGCTTCATCCAGTTGGCAACTGAGAAGCCAATCTTGCTCAATTTACTTTCATACTCTTCCTGGCTTTTAACCTGCTCCAATTCTTCCACATGCTTCTCTATTTCTGGGTCATTCAGCGGTGGTAACGCAGAAGGAGACGCCGCCATCTTGGATTTTGTTTAGTTTGTTATTCTTTTTTCAAATAACTGTCACTTGTTTTTTTTGTGTTGTTTGGCACTGGGACTGTTGAATTGTTTTTTTTTTTGTTAGGCTTAACCGTTAGAGTGAAAATACGTGTTAAGTGTTTCTAAATGTATTTTTATGAAGATTAATTAATTAAAGGACACTTGTATTTCATCATCTTATTAATTTTAGAGTACATGTATTAAAATACAAAGACCGCTTCACTTAGTAAGCGGAAGTAGGGCAACTGGACTTCATATCGATAAGTATTGATTACTGAGTAGTACTTAACTGAAGAATTGAACAATAAATAATAATTTACGTGAACTAAATTGTAGAAAATAACAAAACTTTGGCAATAAAAAAATCTGATAAGTAATTAAATTCCTGGAACAATTATTATGGCTTTGTTTTTATTCCAAACACAATTTTATCGATCACAATTAATATTAAACTGTATAATATAACTTTTACACTAAATCTTCATAAAAAAATATTATGAAACTACGTCACTGTAATCCGTATTAATTTTTAAAATTTTGAGTTCTTATTAATATCACGTGTATTTTCTCTAACGGTTGTACGAAACGTATGCACTATGTCAAATACAAAGATAAACTGACATGAATTATTATCTTTGTATACTTACAATATCTAAGTAGGTATGTATAAGTAATAGTGTATGTACACTTATATGTTATCTATTTACGTAGGTGTTATTTTAAACGTAATGTAATGTATGTATAGTGGGGTAAACAAGTGGTTTCGAAATGTATGCTACACGATAACTGACAAATGCTTGCACTGACTGGACAGGTCCACTCAAATCTGTGTGGTTCTTTCTTCAAAAGACCAACTCAGACACTAACCTGCATGGTCCTCGTATGACCTGAACAAAACAATGTCTGGACTTTAAAAGAGACAGTGACCTCTGAGTTTGTTTCGGATGTTTCTTCTCAGAGTAGTCAGGTACGAAACACCGGCCTCAACTAGTTTGTAAAAAGACCATGACGTGTAAAAGTGTTTATAATAACCTTGCAAAAATAAATTTCTAATGTTATGAAAAAAATTTAGTTTTAATTCCGCGACAAAAATTCAGGCTTGCTTGATGCAGGATGCAATCCCGCCCTCTCGCCCATATGCATATGCACACGTGCAAGAAAAACAGAAAAACATGCAATTCAATCAAACCTTTACTCTATACAGAGCAACGACGATATAATACTAGACTCCTAATAACAGGCGACCGATGTCTGTCAACATATTAGGCAAAAAAGTCTTATATCCGTCTCATTTCGACCAATCCTGTGAGCCGTAAACATACGTTGAGACAGAACAGACCTTGAGTTAGCCAATCACAACGCAGTACCCCGTCCCCCTCGCTTACGTAGTACCTCAGCGAGTTGACAGAATAGTTTTGTTCGTTAGATCGTGCAATGCGTAGTCTAGTATTATATCGTCGTTGATACAGAGTAACATTTAATGTCATGGATTTCCGCAAAGTAACGCCTGATGTTATAATTTAAAATATTAACATTTCATTTCATCATCATCATAATTTCATTTCATTATGTTTTTACTAGATGTTGCCTGTGTATTCGCCCGCTTGCATCTCGAGAAAAAGTCCCACGGGAAACTAAAATTGGGATAAAAACTATCCTATGTTTTAATCCAGGTTAAAAACTATCTGTGTACGAAACAGCCTTCAAATCGTTCAGTAGTTTTGTCGTGAAAAAGTAACAAACATCCATCTATACATCTTCACATATTTTCGCATCTGTACTAATATTACAAAGCTGAAGAGTTTGTTTGGCTGAACGCGCTTATCTCAGAAACTACTGATTCGAATTAAAAAAATATTTCTGTGTTGGATAGTCCATTTATTGAGGAAGGCTATAGGCTATATAACATCACGATACGACCAATAGGAAACGAACAGCGAGTGAAACCACGGGAAACAGCTAGTAATAGATAAAAAATATTTAATGTAATTAACAATTTTGTTGAGATCGGCTTCCAGTCTAACCAGATGTAGGTGAAACCGCGGGAAACGGTTGTTTATAATATTATTACAATAAGTAAGACAAAAAAACATAGTAAAGAGGTAAGCGTCCACAGGCCCGCATCGCACGTATCGGACGCATCGCATCAAACGAATTAATTAGACATCATTGGCATTACCGACATTATCGGCAGCGATCGGATTGCCGACGCGAGTATCAGCAATCGGATTGCCGACGCCACCTTCATTCGGATTTTTGTAGTGATCGTAAGTACCTACGTGCGGAAAGTGTTTGTGAGAATGGAGGATAGCGATGAAGTCGTAGTCGCGTCCATTAATCGGCATTCCGTATGACGTCATCGGTACGCATCGCATGTAAGCATTGTCGATGAGCGATCCGTACAATGCGGATCAGTGGACGCTGTTGTATGAGTTTTTATACAAGGCAAAATAAAATCCGTTACGTGCGATGCGTCCGATACGTGGGATGCGGGCTTGTGGACTCTTACCTTTATAGACCTTGCATGCCATTAACCGGTCTAAAAGTGCACTTCGTGGCATTTATTTACATATTTTGCATACAGGTAGTATCTACAGGGTAGGGTCCTTTTTGCATACTGAGAGGAAACGATCTGTAAGTGAATATAAACCTTAGCGTTTGGGTAATTAGGTTTATTTATGTTTGTAGACTTGTGAACATTACAAGCACGCGGGATTTTGAACCTTGAATTCACTTAGTAACTAGGTTTTGTTTTTTTTTGTGCACTCCATTGATATGCAGGACTTGGGTTCAAGGCCCAGTTCGAAGTTCAAACAATGCGTGCACCGTGCACTATCTCATGATAATTATTTGCGAAGTATTTGCTAGTTTAGACCTTCAAGTCTTGGTGTACTTATAGGTTGTTTTTTATTTGCTTATTCAATTGCATTCCAGGAGACGGATTTAAGTCCGAGTTCTAAGTTCAAAAGTCGGGGATTACGAATGTATATTGTGACCTACATTGAATATTTGCGTAAAGTTTTAAAAGAGATTCAATTTAATTATTCATTTACTTAGTGTATTTATTTATTTAAATGTACGACTTTGTAATTACATTATATTTAAATTAAATACTACCACTTATTTATGAATGGACAACAATGTCTTTAGAGCGTCATTTAAATTATTTTAGTAATATTATTTGCATGAAAATTTTACAGCGTCTAATTAACAAGGATTTCTTATTAATATTGTCTTGACAGTTATTTTTCACAATTACCTAATTAAAAAATCAATAAAAAATGTTAATAGACTATTTTAAGTGGTCATTCAACACGTACCTAAGCAAGTATTTCTTATAATTTATTTTGTCTACCACCAACTATCAATATTTATAACTAGTGTTTGCCCGCGGCTTCGCGTGCGTTAATTTAGAATTTGAGAAACAATACGGATCGTGTAAGTGGCGCCGTCTGGAATATGAACGTAATTGTTTTCTGGGCAACAGCTCTCTTCTGTTATTCGGGATGAAAGATACCCTATATCCGTGTCTATACTCCTGACAACGTATATGCTAAAGAAGACGGATCACAATCCATAGAAAATTACCCCACGTCCTATAACAAAGTGAAATATCTCAAAAGAAAGAGAAAAATGTATAAAAAAATATGGGATACTCCCTAACTTCATTTTTTTACACCTTCATATGGAAAAATTGCTTTAAAAATAGTTCAGGCGCTGATAAGAAAAAATCGTTCGTATGCGTATTTTTAGACCGATTTAAAAAATTCTTTTTTTGTTTGAAAGGGTTCCCCCATGGTAGTCTCACGGCCATAAAGTCAGGTCTTCGGTCTCCAGGACCCCGGATAAATGAAAGAAAAATAAGCTCATTTTTGTACTTTACATTATTAGTTATTCACTCTCTTGTTGTTTCTTTTGACGGCACGTTTAGCGCGGTGGCTGAGCGGTTGGACTGCTGCGCTGCGTGTCGCGGGTTCGATTCCCGCACGGAGCAAAGATTTGTACGATCTACAAGTATTTGTTTCGGGTCTGGGCGTTTGTGTATGTGAGTTTATAGGTTTGTAAACGCACCCATGATACAGGAGGAATTCCTGGTGTGAGGCAAAGTTAAAAAAATAGTAACTGTGACGCATTATGATAATGAGAAAGAATCAGTGGTATCGCGAGTGAGTGGTCGACAGAGGTTATTTCACTTAAAATGAGATCTAAGCCGAATAACGTTTGCATGGGAAAATCATAACACACGAGTTGATGAATTTGAAAGTCAGTATTTATATATTATACTACATCAGAAATAATCATACACGTGTTTTTGGATTTTTTGAAGGGGTATTCAAGTTTAAAGGGAAGGATCTGAAACAGCTAAACGTATAACCTGAATTTGGGACGGTAGTTGCAATTTATTACGTAGGTCAGCACTAAGAAAGGATTTTGTGTGGATAACATGTAAGGGGGTGAAAAGGGGTGAAAACCTTTGTAAAATCTTATTCCTTGGGTTTATAAACTTGAAGCTTTGTACGAATATGAGTATTAGTAAATATGGGCATTATTAGTTATAAGAAGTATTTTTTTTAATTACCCGCCATTGGTAATCTAGACGATGTTAAAGTTTGTATAGGAAAATCATAACGTGCGACCCGATGAATTTGAAACTCAGTATATAGAAATTAGATAAAAAATAAACAAACACGAGTTTTTGGGTTTTTCGAAAATCACCCCCAACATTGGTGCTTCGATAAACTTAAAACTAGGTCTAAATAATCTCTCAAACGAATAAAGGATTCGTATCCTACATATAAGAAATCAACCCCTAGCGGGGTGAACATTGAAAAATCATGTGTCCACATTAATATTTTAAAGAGGAAAGATTTGATTGTTTGTTTGAATTGACTATTCATGTGAGCATATGCTCCGAAACTACTGGAGCATTTTTAGATTTTCCAAAAGTATCCTATAAGGAGGGTGACCGGGCATTTAAATTCACTGAGTTCGAAGTTAGAAACACGAGCAGACGAAGTCGCGGGCGAAGTGCTATTTCATCATCATCAGCCTATTAATGTTCCCACTGCTGGGACACAGGCCTCCTCTCTGTGAGAGTAAGTCGGGACCGATACCACTAGGCCACCACTGCTTTTTACACAAGAAGAAACAATTTCAATATTATTTATCATTACATATAGTATTCAAAGTAATATTTGAATTGAAATGTAATAATTATTTATTAACATAGTATAGTATTCAAAAATTCAAGCTGAAGCTTTTATGCTCACGTTTCATAACCAGATGAATAAAGAGATAATCGTCAGTTGATCGTTAATTGAACAAAATAAATGTAATATACTAAAAGCTACCTTAATTGAAAAAAAATAGGTTATTTTTGAGATTTTACTTTTATTACTCCAGGATCCTGAAACCAGGAGACCTGACTTTATGGCCGTGGTAATATATTGAGGGTACCCTTTCAAACAAAAAAAGATTTTTTAAAATCGGTCCATAAATACTCATACGAACGAATTTTTCATAACAGCGCCTGAACTATTTTCATATCAATTTTTTCATATGAAGGTGTAAAAAAATGAACTTAGGAATTACGCCATATTTTTTTTTATTTTTTATCTTTTTTTTGACGTATGTCTCATTGTTATAGGACGTGGGGCAATTTTGATCCATCTTCTTTTGGGACGATCGATTCAGTAGGTAGTAATGCGTGAAAAGGTAAAAAACAAACATACTTGCATTTTTATTATTAGTTTAGATCAATAATGTTATACCTAGGTACATAGTTTGCATAGGATACATCCTTATTTGAGCGACATTAATTTCAAAGATCCGTGTTTATCTTAAACATTAGACCATGATTTTTTGGTCGATTTACAGTATCGCTGCAAATTGAACGTACGATAGCATTGCTCTTCTCCCTTTAGCATACCGCGTGATACCTAAAAAATAACTAATTATTTGACTCGATGAGTACAACTTGTCGTCGTTTCAAACAGAATCTATGCACTGGTTTGAGCACCAATTCAAAACATAAATAAACACAAAATAATAGAAACACTGATTGTTTTCGAATCTTTCAAATTCCTACACCTCGAAACAATTACAGTTTAAAAAAAAACCAACTTACTACCTACAATTTAAAAGTATGGTGTAGATTTATATCCTAGAGAACTATTGAAAAAAAAATTGTAATGAATTAAAATTGCGAATAATATTGAAGAAAAAGTATGCACATTTTTTTTTTATTATTTGAAACTCTTAGGACAAATAAAAACAAAAAAATGAAACACAAAAAGTTAAAAAGAAAATAGCAAGATTTGATCCTGAGACCCCTTGCACCAAAGTCAAGCAGGTTACCAAACAGACTGGCTAGTACGCTGACAGTAGTTTTCAAATAGCGGTTCTTATACAAATGTCAACAATGACTGAAAATCAACATATTATAACATTGCTAATCCCCCAAGGGGAATAGCGTAATTATACATATCCTATTAATTGAAGAGCAGTTTAAGGAATATTTATGAAAAAATTGAATAAATAATATCCAGTGGTTTAGCTTCCAACTCCAAACAAACATTTAAAAACAACAAAATTCAAAATTGCTTATCTCCCAGGGAAAATGGCGTAATAATACATAGCCTATTAACAGAAGCATATTATTAGAAATATTTGAGGAAAATTTGATCGACAACTTTACAGTAGTTTAGGAGATAGATCAAATCAAAAAAACCGGCCAAGTGCGTGTCGGGCCACGCACAGTGTAGGGTTCCGTAGTTGCCCATCAAAATACTTATGCGAATTAACTAAACTGATTCGCTGAATTTAATTTTAAAAAGAAGAATTTTCAAAATCGGTCCAGGAGTCTTTGAGAAATCGGGGAAAATACATAAAAAAAAAAGATTACAACGAATTGAGAACCTCCCCCTTTTTTTGAAGTAAGTTAAAAATAGTTGAAGGTAAAACCTACCTATCCCCAAAAAAACATACCGTAAAAACATACCTATTAAAGCTGTAAAAATAAAGTTGACAAACTTACATTTGCAGTTGAAGAGCATGTTCTCCGATACATTTTGTTTAGGAAAATATGTTATCCAAATACATTTTATAAGTTGGTCGACTATTACTCGTAAAGTTGTAAAGCCTACTTAGTCATGATAATTTTCTTTTAAACTTCGTTATATATACTACTATTGTGAATTTTTTCACACCCCCAAACATAACCGTTTAGCTGGTAGAGGGGGGGGACACTAGAGTCGAGCAAAATTTAGCACTTTAAAGCTTAATATTTCACAAACGAATTTTTTTATCAAAAAATTGTTAATGGAAACTATCAATATTTTTTAAAGACCTATTTAATGATACCCCACACTAAGGGGTACGCGAGAAAAAAAAAAACATCCCCACTTTACGTGTACAGGAGGTACCCTAAAAAAAAATATTTTACGAGATTTTATTTTACCACTTTTTCGGCACAACAAATCCATATATTTACACCAAATTACAGCTCTCTAGGACTGTGCGTCTCTGAGCTAAACTGCGGACAGACGGACGGACGGACGGACGGACGGACGGACGGACATGGCGAAACTATAAGGGTTCCTTGTTGACTACGGAACCCTAAAAACATAAAAAAATTCGAAAAAAAAAATAAGTTGATTTGGCATCAGAATCGATCCCTTATCTCGAAAAAATTACAAAAAGAAAAAAATATTCAATGTACAGGAATGACAGCTCTACGATTTTATTATAAATGTAAAGATAAATAATGTTCAATGCTATAATAAATAAATAACAACAATAAAAAACAATTCAAAATCCAGTAAAATACGGCCAAAAAAATATCCCACCACAATATGTTTACCACAACACACTTTATCTACAACTGTACTGATAAACACAAAAAGCCCGAGATTATCAAAACGATTATTAATTTACTGTACAATGTACAGATTTCTATGATATTCACGTGTTCTTCACTTGTTTTCCTCTACGTAATGATTTAAATTGCAGGGCACCGTATTCAATCGAAGTAGGTACGAGACTGACGTCGCCGCGCTTATTCATTCAAATTATAAGCGTAATTGTTGTACACTGTAGTGCACAATGAATGGGACAGCAATAAAGGTTCGACAGGAAAAACCTGTTCTTTGTTTATTGTATTACCTGGTGAACCTAAAATTGACACGTGAGCAAAATAACTACAAAAGTTAGGGATCATACAAATATGTTTTTTTTTTATTTTATTTTAGTTTATTATTTAAATAAAAATAAAAAAAAAAACGTGATGATTTCACGTTGATTTCCCCCGTTGTATTAACTCCCATTCATTAAAGGGCGATCCTTTTGCCGTCAACCGGACACTATTATATCTTATCATTTTCTATGTAATCTATCTACTTTTATCACATTGTTGTTTTTCATAATATTTTTCTATTTTATGAAGGTTTCATTTTCAATATGATACACGAAATGTTTTGTTTATAATATGTAAAATAACTTCAGAAATAATTTACCAACAGCTGAAAGACAAGGTCAAACGTGTTAGAGTCACGCACAAAGATATACCTTATCAAATGTGTTATCGAACACGTGGTTATTTAGATCAATGGACAGAGGTTTCTCTTTTTGCTTCAAAAGGGAAGTGAAAGTCAATCCTAATAATGATTATGCATGTGGACGGCGAGTAATGGGCGACTCGCTGTCCGATCATGGACCGTGGATTTTAGTCAGTACAAATCTGACAGTCCCTCCCGTCCTGTCCTGGGTGGGAGGACTCATTCGACGATTTTACCGCGTAAAAAAAAACTATAATAATTAAAAATAAACTCATTATTTATGTGCTACGCGAAATCGATTCGATTTTTAATGAACTTTGATGTGTTTTGGTACGGAAATACTCAAATAATCTCTACTGATGAAAAATACTTAAAATTATATTTAATATTCAAACGTGTACCAAATAATGTTGCACAACAGTGTATATTATTTGGGAACCGTTTTGACCTTCACAATAAGCTATCGAAGATGTAGTATTGGCGTATTAGTACAAAAAATAAAAGTATTAAGGTGATACTAGCTATAATAATTATAGTATAGTAGTAGGTATATTTTGACGCTTGCAGAGCATTTTAGAAAAATAATTCTCCTTCTTAAAATAAAAAACTTAAATCAAAAAATCAAATAACCTAGAAATGAGAATGGGCAGTGGTGGCTCAGTGGTATTGGCCCCCACTTATGAGTAGGCCGTGGCTTTAAACCCAACCGGGCGCATTACTTTGTGTAATTTATTTCATCACCACTGCTCTCAAAACGGTGAAAGAAAACATCGGGAGGAACATGTGACATCTACCAACCAGCACTGGGCCTTTTACAGAGAGGGGGCCTGTGTCCCAGCAGTGGGAACATTATAAGCTGATGATGAAGAACCGAGTAATCATTTTCCCTCCATTTCTCTAGGATTCATAATCATGGGACCAGTGCTAGGCAACTGGGCTTCTCCCAGTTGTAATGTCCCTTTGTGCCTATTGGCCTTGTTTTGTTCTGTCTCCTGCTTGTATGGAGGGAAGTGGAAACATATTTTTCCTACTCCTCCACTATTCTTTTCTGTTTAATTTCGTTGCAGGATCCAAGACAGGTAAATTCATTCTCCGAAACACGTCAAGCTTCATTGTCTCGGCGCTTTTCTGGTGGTTGCCACTGTTGATTTTGCCTTTCAGGAGTTGCAGTGGTTTGGGAATAGTGTGGTCGGTTTGTCCCAAAAACAAAAAATAACATGGGATCATCTGGGAATTACGCCAATCAAAAAAATTTTTTTTTTCTCATACATATCTGTTCAGGCGTTTTCGAGAAATCGGGAAACATAGGTACATAAAAAATCTGAGAACTTATTGAGAACCTGTTTACAGAGTCAGTTAAAATTATATTTATGATTCTTTTAGTCGCGTGTGTTTCACTTTACACCACATTTTACTTAAGGTGATTGCGTCGATGTAGCCCGCGAAATTCAATTTTTCTTGTGTTTTTTTGCAACTTGCATATCAGTGACATGTTGTAACTTTATCAAAATATGATTCGCGGCTATAACAAGTATAATTTAAATATAAGAATGATCAAAACATTCGCTCCATTAGCTCTCACATAGATTTGGTGTAAATTGGTTAAATCTCCGAAATCTATGCGAGAGCTAATGGAATAAGAATAATTTAAGAAAAAGAATAATTTATTTGCATAAAATATAGGTAGTACCAGTTGATATAATTGGTTGTTTAGGCACAAACCATATTTTGCCTGTTTAGGGCATGCAAATTTCACATTATTTTTAAGGTACATTATGTTTTAATTAAGAGTTACAATAAGGTGTTCTTATGCTAATGTTGAGATTCTTAAAGTAAGTAAAATACAATGTGATTAAAATCTATGTGGCGAATGTTTTGATCATTCTTATATTTAAAATTATACCTACTTGTTATTTCCGCGAATCATATTTTGATAAAGTTACAATATGTCACTGATATGCAAATTGGCTACATCGACGCAATCACCTTAAGCTACTTACAGAAGTTTCTAGACTAACATTTTTGTCAGACAGAATATCGAATTTCATACAAATTCATAGGCTTCAAATAATAGGCTTAAACACCGTATTGTCATCGGCAATGCTACTCGTATTTACCGAGTGGAAAATTCAGAAAGACTTTTGTTTAGACGGCAGTTTTCGCGCAGTGGCTGAGCGATTAACTACTGTGCTGCGTGTGGTTGATTCGGTTCCCACTTGTATCAATTTCTTTACGAACTACTAGTTGGTCGGTGTTTTTTTTTTTTAATTTAGAGAAACTTTGCCCCCCACTATGAATTTCTCCTGTATCGTGGGTACGTTTACAAACATATAAACTCACATACACAAACACTCAGACCCGGAACAATTACTTGCAGATCATACAAACATTTGTTCCCTGCGGGAATAGAACCCGCGTCACACTGAGTAGCACTCAATCATTCAGCTACTGCGCCAACCACCAGAGGCCTTACCACGAGCTCTTAACGCGATCCAGTTTTGGCTGTGCGAAAGAGACAGAGCTATACAAGTCTAGCTCCATCTCTTTCCCACAGCTTAAACTGGGTCGCGTTGAGAGTTCATGGTAGGCCATGACCCTGATACTGGACAGTTAAATCCAACGACGATATAATACTAGACTCCGCATACACGATCTAAGGAACGAAAATTATTCTGTCAACTCGCTGAGGTACTACGTAAGCGAGGGGGACGGGGTACTGCGTTGTGATTGGCTAACTCAAGGTCTGTTCTGTCTCAACGTATGTTTACGGCTCACAGGATTGGTCGAAATGAGACGAATATAAGACTTTTTTGCCTAATGTGTTGACAGACATCGGTCGCCTGTTATTACGAGTCCAGTATTATATCGTCGTTGGTACAGCTACTGCGCCAACCACCAGAGGCCTTACCACGGATCCAATTTAGGCTGCGAAAGAGACAGAGCTATACAAGTCGTCTAGCGCCATCTCTTTCCCACAGCTTAAACTGGGTCGCATTGAGAGTTCATGGTAGGCCATCAGACCCTGATACTAGACAGTTAAAACCACAGATATCTTAAAGAAGGAGATATGGCGTGGAGTTTAAAATGTATAGAAAACCAGTAAAGCCGCAACAGCCCCACCATAACGATAATATTGCGCATGTAGATAAATCAAACCAATACTACGAACAAGTGAGGTGGTTGTAAAAGAGCAATGTATTTAATGAAAAACAATATAGTCGGAGTAATATAGGAAACAAAAATAAAGTAGTCCAAGTCCAAGCTGGTCAAAACGCTCAGCACCACGTGGTCACCGACACGCCCCCTTGCCACTTCTCCTGTTTTTAATATTTCTGTGGTTAAAACTGTTTGGTAGTCTACGGTAGTGTTATGATCTGATGATCAGTCGCTCGCTCCGCTACTGCGCCAACCTCTCACAGAGTCCTGTGTCCCAGCAGTGGGAACATTATAGGCTGATCAACTCTTAGGTTATTAACCCTATTATTGCCAGAATCTTCTTTGTATAGCACATGTCCGAACAAACGCAAGGACAATTCATTTACAAAGAATTAAAGTCAATTGCTAATCAGCGGCAACTTTGTATTCATCAAGATCTAGTTAATGCAAATTAGACGAGCATACGGCAAATAATCACATAGATTAACCATTGATTAGAGAGGTGATTGGTTCGAGAAGCTACTGTCAAATTAGTAAGGACCTATACTCATGGCGCGATGCGAAGCATAACATCGTTAACATCTCTTTCATTCATTCCCTATCTCAAAAACTACTGAACCGATTTTGATGAAAGGAGAATGGGCAATTTTGTATGGAGCTTGGGCGGTCAGCGGCCAAGAATGATTTTATCATATTTTAGTGTGCTTTAGTCCTGCAATTATTGTGTAAAAGTTTTATCACTGTGGTGTACTTCTAAAACCGATAAAATAATAATAATATTCCACAACTATCACACAACGCCATCTAGTCCCAAGCTAAGCAGAGCTTGTGTTATGGGTACTAGACAACTGATAAACATACTTATATATTTCTAAATACATACATAATATTATAGATAAATTACGCCCAGACACAGAACAAATGATCGTGCTCATCACACAAACACTTGTCCTGGGTGGGAATCGAACCCACGACCTCCGGCATAGCAGTCAGGGTCACTAACCACTAGACCAACAGGCCAGTCTTATTAGTTTTGATGGCCGCCGAACGCCCAGGACTGCCCATTCTCCTTTGCAGTATTCCCTAAGTAGAACGATACTTGCACGCTTGCACGCTGCAAGTGGCCCTAAGGGCCACTTGCAGCAAAATTTTTAAAATCTCGATTCTGTTAACGCTAGATTTAGCTCTTAAACCCGGTTTAACTTAAATCTCATCAGTGTTGTCTTGCACGTCCTAAAATTACATTCGATTTAACTAAATCGAGATTTAGACCATCATTCACTCGCCATTCATTCATTACGTTCCGTTGTTATGTCATCATAACATTATGCGTGTGATTTTGCGTACAAAGAAACGTGTTTCCTGTCAGTGTCAATGTTTTATCGTTCCCAAACTTCTTTATTGTTTCCGAGTTTGTTTGCGATTGTGCGGTGTGCGTGTTATTTTTAAGGTTCTTCTAATACTTCATCCAATCCAATCCAATGAAGAAATCCAGGGGACCTAATTTTTCCACTGCGGAAATAATGCATCTTCTAAAGCTAGTAGAAAAATACCCCATAATAGAAAATAAAAGAACAGATGGGGCTACAGCAAAAGACAAGCAAATGGCTTGGCAAAGGTTAACTGCTGAGTACAACTCCCAAACTAATTTCTCCCCCAGAACGGCAGACAAACTGTTGTCTTGTTACAAAAACCAAAAAGTTAAAGTGAAAAAGATGCACTCTAATGAAAAAATGGCTATCAGAGGTAAGATATTCATTAGTTGTACCTACTTATTCCTATACCTATTAATTCCATAATACATTTAAAAAATAAACAATTTTAAAATTAATCTATAATTTTTTAGCACCTTTGCTACTGAATGCAGTGGAAGAGTATGGGCAGGACTGGGACCAGGTTGCACAGGCAACAGAAGCAAGCAGTTTAGACTGTCAAAATACGTTTGAGGAATTGGTAAAGGATGCGAAAAGAGAAGAAGCTTTATATAAAAAAGAAATTAATCGTACAGGTAAGTGTTCAGAATACTGTTAGCAGTGATGCATACTGCTTTGTTTGTTGACAGATAATTTCAAAAAGATGTTGTTTACAGGAGGAGGTCCACCTCCACAGTCATCTGGTAGCCGTGACCCTATAATTGAAAAGGTCAAGACAATAATTGGACCCTCACTGGAAGGGCTATTCACAATTTATGACGGAGATGCAGAGTTTATGAAGGAGCAGCAAGAGTCAGCATCCATTAATACAGAGATGCAACCGATAGACATGATAGTAGTTGACTCACCACAGGTAGAAAATGGTAAGGTTCTTTGATATTATCACTTTGCATCAACCCTGATGAATAGATAAATTATGATAAGTGCTGGGTTTATTACTTGTTTCTAAGAAATTATTTAATAAAATAGTAGGGAATGCTTTTAAGACTAGTATTTATTTATTTGGAAGAATAAATAATTACGTTATGTGTGTTAAGATCATTAAGTGAATTGAATACACACATAACTTTAAAAGAATTTAAAAATATGTAATATTATTTCAGGCAATGATGACAAAAGGTTGAATATAATGAAAAGGAAGGTAGACCCAAGTCTGGAGTCATTGAGAAAAGGTAAAATTACAGAGTAATTATTTTCATAACACTCATTAAAGTCAGTTTTTATAGTGATAGTGTTTTGTTAACAATTTTCACAAGTCTCTTTAACTTTACAGGAAAGAAGCAAAATGTTTCTCATTCATTCAAAGAGTTGGCAGAGGATAAAAAGGACCTGGTGAAAGCCCAAAAAGAACTGGCTGAACTTCAAATTGAACATCAGCAAATATTAATTAAGTTAGCTCAAGAAAAACTTCAATATGAAGAGAAAAAAAATAAAATGGAGCTGGAATATCTCAAACAAAAATATGAATTAGAATTGGATTTATTAAAGAATAAAAAACAATGAATTAAATTTTTAATTTTTTATTTGTTTTGTATTTACCCATCTAATTATAATCTTGCAAAATATTCATTAATTAATAATGTTCGTTCAATGTTGCCGGCTATACTTCTAGACAAAGTAATGGAGTTTGTTGGTATTGGTATATCAGGTATATGTGGTATATCTTCATCCGTAGGTGGTTCTGAATCCTTTTGTAAAATTGCAATATTATGTAGAACTGCAGTAGCAACAATGATACCTGTAAAATAATAAGTAAGATATTTTTTATACAAAGGTCAAAAAATGTATAGCAAGGTAACATAGATGCAGCAGACTGCAATTACAAATGTATAGAACTCGGCTAAGCAAACCAAGCTGAATTGGTTTTAGCTCTTGGGCTGCAACCAGCTAAGGTATGGAAATAGCTTTACCTGGCACTCTTCGTAATTTAACATTTATTCCTTTTGAAAGAATAGGGAATCTTCTCTTCCAAACACCAAATGTCCTCTCTATTACATTTCGAGTTCTTATTTGAGACTCCTGATATAATTTTTCACCTCTAGTACTAGGTGTATTTTCAGGCAGTGGTGTCATCATATATCTGGTCTGAGAATAACCACTATCTCCAACCAATAATTTTTCATTGTAAACTCCCTGAAAAGTATTAAGTAACATCATTTAAAATTGCTTGTGAAATTCAGTTTGTAGTACTTTCCTTAGATGATTTAAAAATTGACTTCAATAGTATTTATTAATGTTAATTTCTGACATACTACATAAGTAATGTTATAATAAGAGAGAGGTGCCGTCTAATACAGATAGTGCTAATTAAAATACCTACTTGAACAAAGTTTCTCTTTTGTGCACAGTTGTCCCAGATGTTAGCATCATGTACTGAACCATGCCAACGAGCCACTACATCTAGGAAAAGTAAATTAGCCGAGCATATGCACTGGGTATTAATGGAAAAATAGCCCTTTCTATTCCTATAAATTTCGGCATGATCACCACCTGTTGATAAGAGAACATGTTACATTATTATATAATCTGGATATTTATAGACATGCAAACAAAAACAGAACAAAGATTTTTCATTAAAGTTACGTACCCGGAGATAAAATTTTTATATGTGTACAATCTATAGCACCAATACAACGGGGAAATTTTGCTATATCATAAAACTTTGCCACAACATTGTTTTGTTCATCAACAGTAACGGGCATTTTAATAAACTCTGAATATAAAGAGGCAATTGCATGTGTTACTCGATGCAATATTCTACAGGCAGTGGACTCATGAGCTCCAATAACATCTCCACAAGCTGTTAATTGACTACCAGTAGCATAATATCTCAGGGTGCATAGAAGCTGGTTCATTGGGGATACAGCATTTCTGAAAAAATAAAATGAAGTTTGGGTTCGAGTGACGTTTGGAATTTTTAGGTACCTATTATTAGTATTTTTACCCATATGTACATTTTATTTAGGTTAGTTGAAGGCGGATGGATTCAAGTCTAGTAGGTACATGTTTATTCACAGCTTACCTGTTGATTATGTAAGTATTTGGAAATTTATGAATAATTTTACCAAGGAGGAATGTTGCACTGCGTTTACTTAAACGGAATCTTTTCAAGAATTCGTCATCTCGTAACGTGCTATATAAATCACTTCCATTATAGACTCTTCGAGAGAAAAACGGGGTTTCTAAATATTGCACGATTAACTCGTCATCGTCTGATAACAAATCATTATCATTGTACGCCACTGATAAAGCTAATAAATCCATTTTCACGTAATAACAGAAAGAGCAACTGATCTAGAATAACGTCATCTGTCAATAAAATCGAGATTTAACAACTTTAAACCGACCTACGCGCCGGTTTAACTTTGACGCCAATTTAAATCGAGATTTTAAGCTAAATCAGTAATGAGCAAGACGTTAAATCAGATGTAGACCTAAATCGAGTTTTTGTTCCAGTAAATCTCGATTTAAAGTATTGCTGCAAGTGGCCCTTAGTACAACAAAAAAGAATTACTTAAATCGGACTTGTAGTTCCGGAGATATGCGAACACAAATATAATTTACTAAATCAGTCGATGCCGAATCCTTAGTAGAGGAGTTGTACCTTCCATCATCAGCTCAGCTACATGAAATGATGATTTCCATACGCAAGTACTTAAATTACTTCATAAGATTTGCGAAAAACCATGTGCGAGCCAATATTTGAGGGTTGCCCTCGATTTCTCCGAGATCCAATCATCAGATCCTAACTTGGTGACTATGGGACCACTTCAGAAGTATCTCCTTTCGAACAAAAAATAATTTTGAAAATCGGTCCACAATTCACGGAGTAATCGCGTAACATACACACAAAAAAAAAACATACCGTCGAATTGATAAACTCTTTCTTTTTGAAGTCGGTTAAAAAAAAGGACTGCAGATCATACCACTTAAATTATAGTGGTAGGTACTAACTAAGGTCTAGTTTCAGATGAGAATAGCAAACAACAAATAATTTACATATTACATTAACCATTAATTAGAGGGGTGATCGGTTCGAGAAGTCATTGTCTAAGGGCGACTTTCACCAAAAGTTAAACATGTTTAAAATTTTGGTGAAAGTCGCCCTAAGTAGTAACACGATAATAACAAACCACGTGTCACGCGAGGTAGCACGTTTGTAGAAGCCATATTACTAAAATACCAGGCGCGATAGTAGCACGCCGGTAAGTATATTATACAGGGTGATTTTTTAGTCACCATCCAAATTTTAATATATTAATCTTTGGCGAAAATCATTGAATACGTGTTTTTTCTTTTTGTATCACTCAATGCAAAAATTTCGAGGTATCACGTCTCAATGTTATCTATAAAAAGTTGATGAATCTGGACACCGCGCTGTGATGTGTCGCTCAGGTGTAGCGGGGCGGGGCGGGGGGTCAGCGGGGTGCGCTCTGTCCGTTTCATGCGTCGGCAAGTGTATATTATTAACGTTTAGCTTAGTGACCACACAGAGCGGATGAGAAAATGATTTAATATGACAATTTGACGTATCGATTTTTTTTCAAAAATGGGGTTAGTGATCGATACCTAATGCCTAGAAAAATTTTGGAAGGTGGTAAAAAAGTCACCCTGTATAAGAATGTAGTAAAAAAATCAGTACGCAAACACCATAGTTTCTACTGAAGAGACAACACTAGAACCAACAATTCGAGGACGGATGAACGGATATTGTACCACTACAGTAAAATACCAGTAGCCAGTGATTCAGGCATCACCACAGGCGAGGACCATCTCACAGTAGATATAATATAGTAGAACGATACTAGTAGCATTATAGAAGTACGCTACTAGTAGCATGATAGTAGTACGATACTAGTAGCATGATAGTAGTACGATACTAGTATGTCAGTATCACGCTATGTTATACTAAGCACATACCTGCTCTTGCGTCAATATAATCTGCTCCCCAGGTCTTCTAGGCCGTGGACTGGACTCGGGCGTCTCAACAGGCGAGAACCATCTGACAGTGGACTCGGCGTAGTTGGACTGACTAGCTTGAGGCTGGAGGAGAGGCGTGCGTTCCGATGCACCGTGGTGGACTAGGGGAGACAATATTGGTATAATATCGTAAAAGAAAAAAAAATATGTTTATTGGCACTAAAACTTAAAACTAAAAAAATACAAATAAAAACAAAGTTATAAAGAAAGTAGGTAGTAAAAATAGAGGAAATAAAAACTTAACAATTTAATGCCAAAGGGCCTCAGCTCAGCATTATGCCAGATGACAACACAAAGTTTGCCACCTGACGCTGAGTTTTTACTAACATAGGCTTAAGTTTCTATGTACTAACGCAAATTGTTTTTATTTGTTATCTATGTTAGTTTGTAAGGTATTTATCTATGGGCCAAAGTAGCCTGAACATAAATAAATAAATAAAAAAAAATAACAGGCGACCGATGTCTGTCAACACATTAGGCAAAAAAGTCTTATATCTGTCTCATTTCGACCAATCCTGTGAGCCGTAAACATACGTTGAGACAGAACAGACCTTGAGTTAGCCAATCACAACGCAGTACCCCGTCCCCCTCGCTTACGTAGTACCTCAGCGAGTTGACAGAATAGTTTTTGTTCCTTATATCGTGCATGCGGAGTCTATTATTATATCGCCGTTGTCAGCAAGTGAAACTACACTTGCTTGTGATCAGGGTTGGCATGATTAAAACAAGTTGTTTTAAAACACATGTTTAAAACAGTGTTTAAAACAGTTTGAAATTAAACAGTGTTTTTTATTACATGTTTAAAAACAAAGATTAAAACAAGTTTAAAACATTGTATAAAACAGTACGAAAAAAAACATGTTTTAAAACTACTTTTCATGTCGCAATAACTGAATATAAAATGAGAATAAAATAATAAGTATTATAGTCTGAATAGTTCAACATAAAACCAATCGAGTCTCTATTGCTGTTATATTTTTGAACTTTCAATGGCATTGTAATTGACTTAATCATTATTTTTTTTTATAAAACGTAACACTAGGAATTTCTACTGTGTCGTGGGTGCGTTTACAAACATATAAACTCAAACATGCCGCCAACATTATTTTTATGTTATGTAGGTATTTTATTTATTTATTTATTTTATTAGGTTCACCAACAACCAATTACACTGATACAAACACAAATAATACATATAAATGAACAACAACTTAACAGTGCATCAGTTACTTATAGGTAAACACCGCATGCATACAACAATGAATTAAAAAAAAATAAGCTAACTTACTTAGTATTAAGCGCTAATATTGGGGACTCGATCAAAAGGTACACACAAAAGTAAAAGTAACAATATTTGGTTTGTAAAAACAAATACCAATTAAAAAAAAAAAACAATAAAATTAGATATTCGGCATATTCCAACACTTGTAAGGTTGACAGATTTGTGTAATTGTACACTTGTAAGACTAGGGGTTTCTGAATATGCGGTTAATAATGGCTTTCTGTTTATTTAAAGAGTCAAAGTGGAGATCGATAACATCACTGTAGTCATTTACTGCTCTACACATTCTTGCAAGGGGCGAATTGGATCCCGAAACAGTTCTTCTGGAAGGTAGACAAAGAGGTGTGATGGCACTACGTGGCATTCTAGCGGGTGCACGAAAACTGAATAGGGCCAGCAATTCGGGACTATCGATTTTATACTTGATAACTTTATAGGCAAAAATTACATCTAATAATTGTCTACGTTTATCCAGGGAATACATGTTAAAATATTCAAGTCTCTTTTTGTAAGAACGTATTTTTTTGGCAATGCCATTGGAAAATGCGAGGTGCCAAACAAAGCGTTTTTGGACACGTTCTAGTCGCAATGAATGCGTTGCGTAGTGAGGTCGCCAAACTACACTATTATATTCCAAGATACTACGGATGAGACTGTTATAAAGTAATATTTTAGTGCAATTAAGACGAAAAGATTTGCAATTTCTTAAAACGAACCCCAGCATTTTCGAAGATCTTTTTATAATATTGTCGAGATGTGGTAAAAAGGTTAACTTCCTATCGAACAGCACACCAAGATCCTTTATAGTTTCCACTTCCTTAATTTTTTCATCATTTATGTAATAATAACTATCTACTGGTGTATTTCTTCGAGTAAATTTAACGTGGTAACATTTCTTGGGATTCAGTTCCATTCCGTTACTATCACACCATAAAACGAGACGATCAAGATCATTTTTCAGTAGTGATGAGTCTTCTTTTGACTTAATTATTCTTAAGAACTTTAAATCATCAGCGTAGATAAAAAAGTCGGAGTTCAGAAAACACTTTGGGATATCATTTATGAAATAAAGAAACAAGACAGGTCCCAAATGTGAACCCTGGGGAACGCCGGAAGAAATACATTTTATATCAGATTGATACCCATTTACGACAACAAAGAAAAATCTGTCCGTTAAATATGAACTCAGCCACTCTAACAAGGACCCACAGATGCCATAAGCGCGTAACTTAGAAATTAAGATTTTGTGGGAGACCTTGTCAAACGCTTTGCTAAAGTCCGTATAAATAACGTCTGCTTGATAGCCTGCATCGATAGCCTTTGTGAGAAGTTCTGTAAAAGGTACCAGATTTGTACTAGTTGAACGGGTGCGAACAAATCCATGCTGATGGTCAGATAAATACATCTTTAGATGGTCCTGTATGTATGGACATATCAGTGATTCAAAAACTTTGCCGAACCAAGACAAAATAGAAATAGGCCTGTAATTTGTTACCACTTCATTATCATCTGATTTGTGAACCGGAACAACTTTTGCGATTTTCCACTTTGAAGGAAAAACACCGGTCGTTAATGATTTGTTATAAATCAACATAAGCGGGTAGACCAGCTCAGATGAACATGCTGTAATAAATACTGGAGGTATTCCGTCTGGCCCAGCCCCTTTTTTTGGGTCAAGACTTTTTAATTTATTGAGGAGAGACTCACGAGAAATCACCGGAGCTGTTAGACACATGCTGTTGTTTTGAAAACATTGCAAGAGCTCAGAATTGTATTCAGGACCGTGACTATTATCAGGGCTATAAACAGACGAGAAATAATCCGCAAATAAGTCGCATACTTTTTTACCATCAGACGTAGCAGTAGTTCCATCGGTCATGGTCATGGGATAAGCACTTGTACCTCCACGCTTTGCCTTGAGATAAGTCCAAAGTGAATTCGGGTTGGTTGCTAATTGGTCTTCAAGATATTTTATGTAATCCTTATAACAGGTAGAAGCCAGATTTTCACAACGTTTACTGATAAGTTTTAACTCTATTGCATCCAGTGGATTTTTATATTTCTTGTGACGCTTTCTAATTTTATTCTTTTCGTTTAACATCTTTATCAATTTACGACTGAACCAAGACGGGAATTTTCTGTTTTTGGGCTTACGTAAAGGCAAAAGTTGTATCGCGGTACCAAGGGTATCATAGAAGACTTCCAGCATCCCATCCACATCACTTTGTCCACCGAATAAATAATCCCAGTCAATTTCCTTTAAAAAGCTACGAACAGGATTGTAGTCCGCCCCCTGAAAGTCTGGAGACATCATTGCTACATTGTAGGGAAGCCTGGCTTCCCTATTAAATGAAATAATAATTTCAAGAGCGGGATGATGCAGATCCACTTTACTAAGAGGATATACATTTTCATTTACACAGCATAGCGGTATAGAGGATAGCACGAGATCCAAAATACGACCAGCAGCATTCGTAATCAAATTACACTGTTTTAATGCGTTAACACAAGTAAAATCCAGCAAAACTTCGTTGATACTACTTGAGCCAACATTATTTCCGGTTCCATCCACACATTTCCAATCTATACCACCCAGGTTAAAATCACCGATGAGACAAACCTCACAGTCGGTAAGTTGTTCAAGGACCGCACTACAAGAATTCACAAAGTGTTCCAGATCACATCGACGTATTGGTGGCGGTAAGTATGCAGCGCAGAGAGCTATTCGACTAACGGTTCGTGTCCATGGTAGTTCCACAGTAACCCAGAGATCTTCACATTGGCTCTCCCAGTCCTTAACCCGTTTGGACCTAATGGTTTTCTTGACAGCTATTAAAACTCCTCCTCCCTCTTTTTTCCCTCCAGTAATATTAGTATTTTCCCTGTCTCTTCTATAGACTACGTACCTGTTGTCGAACAGCTCGCTGCTCATAACAGAACTATTGAGCCAAGTCTCGGATAATATAATTACATCAAAGTCGTTGCAACATACATTACGATAGAAGACATGGGTCTTTGTTCGTAGGCCACGGCTATTTTGATAATATAATTTTAAAGAGTTGAATTCAGTTAATAGTTGATTCTATATGCGAGCAAAAAACAATAAAATGGCAAAAACAAAAAAAAAAAATAATAATCAAAGAAGCAAATTACAACGTTACTTAATCTTACTAATAGTGTCCAAATCTTTGATCAAAATATGTCCTTCGCCGTCAGTCTTTCTCACAAAAATCTTGCCGTTTCTCACCCAGACATACTTATATCCTTTTTCTTTTGCCTTGAGCCTTGCAGCAGCATGAAGAGATTTATTGGACGAAGATAGATGTTCCACAACATAAATTGGAGTTTTGTTACCAGCTAATCCAAGATCTGCACTATTGAGCTTGTTGTTTTTATTGATCTTGTTATAATCAATGACAGCAGCCAAAAGCTGATCTCGAACTCGTGGCGAGTAAAGCTGAACCACTACAGAACGAGGACGAGAACTATCAGTTTGGAGCTTAGCAGTGCGGGTACAGTGTAGAATGTCAATATCCTTCAACTCGCAATTGACTACAGAACCCAGCTGTTTAACAACAGTGTATAAGTTTTCCTGTTTACTTTCGGGAAGACATTGTATTTCCAGGTTGTTAGTCCGCGCTTGCTGTTCCAAGTAATTAAGACGCTGAACCAATTCCGAGTGAGAGTTTTTCAATTGAGTGTTCTCTTCCTTTAATTCCCTCACATTATTCTTTAACACAACGTGTTCCGATTGGAACTCATCGAACAGCTTAGTATGAAAATTAAGTGACGTGCTCAATTCTCTCACCTCTTTCCTTATTGGATCCAATTCCTTATTAATAATGTCTACAATGGAGTTATTTAATTGTTGTAACATTGCAGCAAGCTCTCTTTTAATAACATCTTGCACAATGTCACGTACCTCACAACTGGTAACTGATTTATTGTCGGGAGGAGAATTCAGAGCAGGTCTTTTATTACTCCTCGTGGTGGATACGTTGCGAGCAGGAGTACTATCTTTATTAGAAGGGTTTGGAATCAGATTGTTGCAGTTTGAGCATGTCCATTTACGATATTCATCAGAGGAGGCAGGGATACACGGTACGGATATGCAAAGAAAGTGATATTTCGTGTTACATCTCATGCACATAATAAACTGGTCATTGTCCTCCTTATTCACACCGGAGCAGCATCCCCATGAAGGTAGGGTTGCCATGGTAATAATGTCACAAATTCGAAGACCAACAGCTGATGGACACAGTAACTATGTTTACCTACTTTAGATCTGTCCAACCTAGTGCCGCCGCTGGAGCGAGCGAACGACGCGTGTACGCGAGAAGAAGGTCGTAAGTCCTCAGTATACGGCGTCGCTTACGCGTTTTACACAAACACTTTGGTTCAACTGTTAATGACGGTAATTTACTATTGAGAATAATTAATTATTAACCAATATTCACTTATTGCACTTTGTTTTAACTAAAGCACTGCACTCTAAGATAGTATGGGCTTTTAAGAACGAGATTTTATAAAAATTCGACTGAGGTACTCGTTTTAAACACACTTAATGAATTAAATTATGACGAGCACTTTTACTAAGATGATTACTGCACGGTAGCTTACTTATTATTTCATTCAATCAAACAAATATCTATGTACCAGGATTTGTATGGGACAAGATAGCACCTATTTTTGAAACATTATCATAATAATTTCAAAACAATTAAAATTGTAACAATTTTAATTAATAAACAACATTAGTCATAAATAAAAAACGTAAACTTCGATCCCTAATGTCGGCTGTCGAAAGAAATTTGGTAATTCCCCTATTTTTTAGACATATAAGTAGATCGGTGTTTCTCAGTCCATTGTTCATAAGGTAAAGCCCCGCACCGTGGCGCGGGGATATACCTTAGGAACAATGAACTATTCTACGAACGAATAGGAGGCGCGCCGGCGCCGCCTGTCCCGCTAGGAAAGTCCCTACGTGTCGCCCAATATAAAATCAACATTAGAACATACCTACCGGGTGAATGTGAAGCATTTGATTACGCAACACACAAATAAATGTTATCTATTGATCGTTTTTTTGTAAATATTTAATTTATTATGGCGAGTTTATAAAGACCTAGCCTAGAAAAGAAACATAGTCGAATTAATTTGAAATAATGCCCTAAACTAAAAAAAAAAACAAAAAAAACACTTGTTTAAAACATTTTGAACTGTTTGTTTTATATAATTTAAAAAAAACTGTTTTTTTTTCCAACCCTGCTTGTGATGTACATATTAGCAATTTAATTTAAAAGCGTTGTATCTTTGTCTACTTTGGTTTAAGTAACAGAAGAAAAAGTACGTGTAAAATATTTTTAGATAATCCATCTGACGGAGAAATTGGATTTGTCAGGCTTTGAAATAGAAGAATGGTGTCGCACCCTCGATAAAGAAAATCCTAGTGTGGGGCAAGGTTTTTAGACAAAAAAAAAATGCTTTCATATCACGATGTTCCCGGGTATAGGGTGAATTTTTCAACTGGGCGTCCAGTTGGCTATATCCGAAACTATGAGGAATATCAAAAAACGTTGAAAGGAGTCTCGAGGCCGATTTTGAAGAAAACTGAAACTACATCATAGGATTTTAGAAAATTCATTAATCCTGGCCAGGAATAGAACTTACAGATTTTGAAAAAAAAACCACACCCTGTATTTTTATACCATTCGATAGTGTTGCTAATAAGAATCAAATTCTGGGAAGTAATCATATGTGGCAAACTTAAGGAACAAGCAGGTTACAGCCATTCGCCCAGTTGAAAAATTCACCCTGTACATGTATGAGGATGCGATCAATCCATCCACATAAATAATATTAAAAAACATACATACCTATAGACTCTAATATTGTTTTAGCTTGTAACTCCTGCGGCAACACCCGGAAGTCTAAGAACCAGGCTTCACTCCACGACAAAGTGAACGATGTCAGTATTAGGAACACTTCATACACTGGCTGGACTGCATTAGGCCACTGTTGGGACAAAACGTTGAGTTAGTTTAAAAACTATGTTATGCGGTTTTTTTTTTGTAAATCAATGCATAATATCTGGTTGACCGAGCTTCGCTCGGTTTTTAAAATGTCTATATCTTGGGAACCGAGCTTTTCTCGAACCTGGGACCTTGATAAATCGATTCCTTGAGCCGAAAAACCCCTAATCTGTAACTTTCATGAAAATCCTTGGAGCCGTTTCCGAGATCCTGATTATATATAAATATTTAAACAAGAAGAGCTCGTCTAAAGATATTAGATTTACTATGATATAACGCATCTTTGCGAGCAGTGGTGGCCCAGTGGTATCGGCCCCGACTTACAAGTTGGAGGCTTGGAGGTCGTGGGTTCGAACCCAGCGAGGCGCAATAATTTGTGTAATTTATTTCTTCACCACTGCTCTCAAAACGGTGAAGGAAAACATCGTGAGGAAACCGGCATGTCCTAGAATCAAAAATTCGAAGACATGTGACATCCACCAACCCGCACTGGGCCCGCGTGGTGGATTATGGCCCACTCCTTCTCACAGAGAGGAGGCCTGTGTCCCAGCAGTGGGAACATTAAAGGCTGCTAATGATGAAATGAACGCATCTTTGAAAGTGGGGGCTCGTGAAAGAAGCAGATAAAAACTGTACTTGCTTGTAACGTATTGACAATTTTAAAAGCGTTATATCTTCGTCAATTTTGGTTCACGTATCAAAAGAAAAAAATACTTGTCATATATTTTTTGATAATGTAACAAACTGACTAAATTCGATTTGTTCATTCAAATATCCTATTATTTTTAAGCCCCTTAGTAAAATAAGTACTTACGTCAAAAACGAAAACTTTTGCTATTAACAACGCACAGGTGCACCCTGTTGATAACTGAAACAAAATAAAATCGATTAGACACAGATTTTTTTCTACTGTGTGGTATAAATAGTAGCATGCTACATGTGGAGTATGTAGTAACAGACGGCCAGACGGCCACCATTAGAATTATAGAATAGGGAAATTTTACCAGTATCATGCTACAATGTGGTCTACTTAATGGCATGCTACTACACTGTGAATTTAGTAGCATGCTACTATTTAGTGTATATAACAGTACATTACTATTTGGGGTTACATTTTGAGTTCATCTACAATCCGATGTATGAAATAACATGCTACTCTGCGGCGTATGTAGTAGCATGCTTACGTAACATACTATTGCAGTACTTACTGCTATAATACTCCAGTTATTTATATACAATAGTGCGTAGAACAGCAGTAGCATCACAAACCGACAGATAGCCACCATTACTATATCGAATAGAGAAGTCTTTACGTTGTAATGAACTATTTCTGTGTTCATTATTTGTTCTAGAGTTTCACCTCGCATCTGGAATGAAAATGTTCTTGAATTAGTGTTTAATCAAATAGGATTTTAACTAAAAGTGGAGCTATGTATAATAGCTCCTGGACCTCTCTCAGGCACCAAATGGCACACATGATTTCTGATAATAGTTTTCAATACGGAATATACGCCAACAGCCCTTCGTTTCTTGGGGTAGGTTTTAACTCCAACCATATGCAGCTGAACACCAATATTTTACAAGGAGAGACTGTATAAATAACCTCCACAGAACAATATTTTTAAATATTAAACGCATTAACGCATGCGTAGCGAATTTCAAAGATTTTCTTAGGAAAGAAAAATTCAATCCAGCTAACTCTACAATAGATGGCGTTAAACGTCACCATGAGACGTTAGAAATGGAAGGAAGAATTCGCCGCGGCAGGTAAGATCCTCGGTGGCTCGGTTGGAAATGAGTGTCGGATGTACTGAATCCGAAGGCCGCAGGTTCGAATACTGCCCGCGGATTGAATTTTTCTTTCCTAAGAAAATCTCCACAAAACAGTTCCTGAATAATCGAATTTCTTAGTAGTTTTACTTAGAAATACGTTCTGGTAGTTTTACTAGGGTACCAGATCATGATACTAGACTGATGGTATAAATTGCTGAGTAGTCTAACGTATTGCAGCTTGAAACTACCAGACCATGATACTAGATGGTATAAATGGCTTGGTAGTTTAACATTACGTTCCGAGCTTGTAGTCAAATTGTGAGCCTAGTATACTACCAGACCAGATCATAATATTAAATGTATATTCTATTCTAACCTAGTAGTCTACAGCAACGAAATCACCAGATCTTGATACTAGACGGTACAAATTGTTTGGTAGTCTACGGCAGTATTACGGTCTGGTAGTTTAGTAGCAGGACTACTAAAATACCAGACCATGATACTACATAGTATAAATGACTTACCATAACACATATAAGCCACATCAGACTTGTGAAGAGGAGATCAAACGTGACGAATAGACAGAAGAACCGTCTCACTGTGGACATCTTCCCTTGAGGTCTGTGTCCAGCCACCAGGTCTTCCGATACAAGGTTTAGAGAGGTGGAGTGTGCTGGAATAGAGAGAAAATGAGTTGATAAGAGAATGAAGTTTGATCGATTTTGAATTCTCAGTGTTGAGCATAGAGTTGAGAATCTAATGTCCGTGTTTTTAACGGTTTGTTATAAATTTATATTGGTCGTTAACTAATTTAATAGGCCGCTATCAGTACATTAAAAATATTGAGGAAAAACTCATACAGGGCTCTTTAATAGAGCAATAGAAGCCAAAAGAGTTTTCAGAATGTTTGTGTTTGTGAGTATCACGCAAAAACTACTGAATGGAATTGAATGCTGTTGAGCTCCTTGTGTTCTGAGTCGAGTTACACGATTACCGACAAATGCTTGCACTGACTGGACAGGTCCACTCAAATCTGTGTGGTTCTTTCTTCAAAAGACCATCTCAGACACCCGCATGGTCCTCGTATGACCTGAACAAAACAATGTCTGGACTTTAAAAGAGACTGTGACCTCTGAGTTTGTTTCGGCTGTTTCTTCTCAGAGTAGTCAGGTACGAAACACCGGCCCCATCTAGCTTTAAAAATATTGATGACGTGTAAAAGTGTTTTTTTTATAACCAACTTGCAAAATAAATATAATTTATTTTCATCGATGTAATTTTAGAGGACTATAACGTTATCTTAAAAATTACGAACCCTGTTCAGTATTACCACAAACATAAAGAAATTCTGACAAAACCAGTTTACTTTTAATCCTGGTAAAGTTCGCGGGACTGTATAAACAGGCAACCGTGAGCCTGGAACGTAAAGAGCAAATGAAGGTTCACCTTGGATTTTAGTCAGTACTAGTCCAACAGTCCCTTCCGCTCCACCAAGGGCGGGAGGACTCATTTTGACGATTATACAATGCTAAAAAAAAACCTCTGGTCATGTGAAGTGTCGACCAGACGGCGAGAGATCCCATTATAATTTATTAACGTGCGTTCTAACAGGCAAAAACTCAGAAAAAAGAGATACTCACTCAAGGTCCGATGGTGGGGGCTAACACTGCTGAGCAGCGACTCTGCCGCCTCCCTATAGTGCGGGTTCGACATCCTGGCCTCTGGAACCATTAGATAATGACTCATTAAATCAATATCAACATTTAGTTAAGCACTTAACTACTAATTACTTTGTTTTGTTTATATTTGTCTCGCAATTTGGTCTTACTACAAGTTGTAGTATTTTGAACCGTAAATGAGTGGAGTAAAGTTCTCATTAAAATCTACTTCAAAATCTGGTCTGCTCTTAAAAATAGAATGATTTTTACCGTTTTTTATAAATAATGGTACGGAACCCTTATTACTTTAATATCCCTTTAATTTAATAGCCCGCGAAATTCAAATCTTCAAGTGTTTTTTTGCAATTTCCTTATCACTGACAAGTTGTAACTTGATCAAAATACGATTCGCGACAACAACTTATTTTATTATATAAGAATGATCAAAACATTCGTTCCATTCGCTCTCACAAAATTTTAATCAAAATAAGTTAGATTTTGGATTTTTTACCAACTTTTGTGTTAGTTAATTTTACAGAAATAATCATACTTTTATTGTAATGTCATAATTACATAGAAATAGTAATCACTTGAATGTGTCAGTACATTTTATACCTATGTTACTAACATATTTTATGTAGATAAGCACCAAGTGTTCTCTGTGTAGTATATTATAATAATCAATTCATAGAATAAACTATTTATTCTATATATTTCGCTTCGCCCTCGTTTAGATCAAAAAATATCCCACGGGAAATGCTATGTGTTATCAATTAATAATTAATAACTGACTCATGCCAAAAATTTTATGGACATTTGATAATTGTCTTTTAATCTATGCTATCTATACATATTATAATAATTATGTATTATAAACCTGAAAAGACGCTAATATCAGAAACTACTGGTTAGAATTGAAGATAAATCTAGTGTTGGATAGTCCACTTTTTTTTAATGTGAGATGGCTTTGCTCTTGACCTTAGTCTAGGTCAGGAATGACTAATACAAGGTCGACGATGGAGCGAGCTTACCCAGAAGAAGCCTGTTCACTCTAACTTTGAAGAGATTAGGGTTGTATGCGTTCGAAAACACAGACGCAGGCAGAGAGTTCCACTCCTTCGCTGTCCGCATTATAAAAGACGTTTTGCCTATAGGCAGGCCTGGCTCACTCCGCAGTGTAGGTATAAAACTGCAAGCATTGGCGGGGACCACTTCGGAGTGGACATTTAGTCGGTTGCCGCGCGCCGCCCACTACGCACGCGCTTACTTAAATAATATTTAAGTTTGGTGTTTGGTTGAATTTACGCATGAGTTTAAAAAAAAAATATAATAATTATGATGAAGAAAAAAAAATACTGCATAACGTTTGGTTGTTTAAATAATGACAGTGATAGGAGCCTCACGTTTCACACACTACCGCGTGATTTCGAAAGGTAAGAAAAAAAGTGAATATTTATCTATGTAGTACATATTTAATAATGATCAAAAAACTATCTACCTGCTTGTGGCGTGCTTATTAATGTCATTCAAGTACCGGCTAGTAATCATGATTAGGTAGGTTACAAATTTGGCCTACAAGACGACCAAGATAAATAAAATAGACGATTATCAAACCTGACATCACTCTCACTCACCTAAGCTGAATACGTAGGTAGGTCGAATTATGACCGGTAGAAAGTAGGAAGATGTTTACGTTATTGTTTAGACACGTTCAAACTCAGAAAATGGCTACACTACGCATTCAAGGTCAGCGATCGTAATTCTCTTCGCGACTTTTTTACCTACTTACCTACAAAGACACGCAACACGGGGCCTGTGACAATGAAATGAATGAAATGATAAGGACTAGTTATCTATTTTGCCGTAAACGATAACGATCGATCTTCAAATCAAATCAAATCAAATATTTTTATTTGTAGAACATAGGTAAACAAATCTTTAAAGTTATGACTACAGCTTGGCCAGAACGGATTGAAACGGAACTAATCTTTTTGTTTCTGACAACGTTTTAAAATCTTTGATATTTGATGTAAGCAAAGACCGCAGGATTTATATTATTTTATTTTTAAATTTTGAAATCTCTTAAATACATATTTTATATTATAAACGTGTTTTAGTGATTGGATACATGAACTGGGCTGCCGTTGTAAGGCGACTAAAAAGTCACGGTGTATATATTATTCCTCACGTAAGGTGCCGTAGGTACCTACTGTTAACATTCTGTGCTACCAATCGATATGAATATGAAGTAATCGATGACGAAACAGAAAAAAGATATAGGCTGATGATAAAAACAAAATTCCTTGAGGGACTTAAGGAGGTAATGAGGAGTGATATATATTTATGTTAATTAATAATGTAATTAAACAATGCATAAAATACGTATTCCTACCTAACTGTGCCCAAACTCGCGAGTCGCAACCCTATTGAGCTTGACCGACAGTAACCTTTTAATGTCGTTGGCGTCAGATAAACTAAAATGAACTCTCGCGCGTTACTATTCAGTTCATTTTTGCTTGCGAATGGGAAGTTTAGGCTATTATAAAAGTAGGTGGGTGATGCGGGTGCAAGTAAAAATGGACTCTAGTCTTTCGTGTATAGATTTTACATTTGTTTGTTTTCTTTTTGGGAGTAATGCTTCTGTGCCTTTAGGTACTATTATATATTCTGTGCTATAGGCTATATTATTATTATAATATCAGCCAACGAGCAATAGGAGATGAGCTAGTGAAGTTAAATTATGGGAAACAGCTAGTTTATAAAATAAGATAGATGACTTTAAAGAATGTTTAAAATGCTAATAAGTGTTATACAATTATGCTGTCAATAAAATAGAAAGTATGTTGTGGACAGCAGCTTCAATATCGACTATCTGCAACTATGTCGGGGTCTTCCAGTCGGACCAGATGCAGCTGAATATCAGCATTTTACATGGAACGACTGCCTATCTGAACTCCACAACCCAGTAACTGAGTAACACTATACTTATGCCTTGGAATTTCTACCAGCCTGTTTTATGTTAAACATTGTCGGTATTTAAGAGTTGTAGGCGGAGTTATGAAGTTTTGCCTACCCTATGGCAAAAAGGTAAGAAGGAGACAGAAAGCGTGAAGCACGCCCCAACTGCCGCGGAAGGCACCTACGACGTCGTGAGGTGATCTCCGGCCACAGTATGAAAGGGTTGCGGACCAGCAGCTCGCCGTCCAATCAAGAACCAAGCGCGAGTTGATGAAGCTGTCAGTAAGCTATCGGGGTCTGACAGTCCCTTCAGCTCCACTTAGATTGGATACTTTTGATGATTTTTAAAGCCATTCAAAATGAGGCAAAGATTCAGTTTGTATACCTACTTGTATTGTATTGTGGGATTTACCCAAAAATGCTTGCAAATTATTAAAAAAATCTTTTATAAACATTATTCCTCATTTTATAGGAAAATAAATCATGAATGATGGTATTACGTCATTTCATAAATGGAAATTACATTTATTTTACAGGAATTTGCAATTGTAGACTTCTATGAGGAAGTTGTATTGTGGAAAGTGTTTTCCTTCATGATTTTCAGAGCAGTTAAGATGAATTATAATACTATTATATACATAAACTTAACTAACTACTGACTAGAAAAACTACTTTTTCTACCCCAATAAGACGAAAAAACCATATATTATAACAGGTGTGCATAATAGTTAGGGTTGCCATCTCTAAAATTTGGAAACCAGGACAAGACAAGCATGAAAACCCCAGATTTTAGAGTCCACAACCCGGACATGAGTCGAAGTGCGCACCGTGGCAACTGCATCGGGAGGGGTGCGGGGGCGGTGTATTGTGCGTGTGTCACGGGCGGCCCAAGACTTTAAATTTTTAAACTCGGACTACAAAAAAGCCCCCCACAGACGCTTCCCGGATTCCCTCTAAACTAGGGCAAATCCGGGAAAACCCAGAGCAATGGCAACCCTAATACCTAATCGTCAATAATTTGTTTATTCAAATCAGTCAAACTACGACTCAGTGTTGCCAACTACACCGTAATTACGGTAAAAACACCGTAACCAGGAAAGATTTACCACCTACCGTAGGATTATAATTACGGTAGCAAAATACACCGTAATACCCAATGAAGGGTGTATTTATTTTTAAATAATTATTTCAAACACTTGCCAAGAATGTTGGTAATTTTGTCTCTAACACACTCGAATGCTGAGTGCAGGAAAAACCTGTATTGATTTTAATTCCTCTTACGATATGATCCAAAACATTATAATATCGATATATTGTATAAAAACATTGAAATAATTATGCTGCTGTCTGATTCTGATTAAAATTACGTTTTTTACAGCTTGACATAAAAATGTAGAAAACCGGAAGTCGCCACTGTCTTCGCGCTACCAGCACTTGCATTGAATGATTTTTTTTATTATTTTTTTACTTATTACGTTAGTTTTATGGCACATAATAAATCTAACAAACCTGCGGTCTTTGTTTACATCAAATATCAAAGATTTTAAAACGCTGTCAGAAATAAAAAAATTAGTTCCGTTTCAATCCGTTCTGGCCAAGCTGTAAACTCTGACCTTTTAAGGGGGATGCTCCAACCAGCCCGCGAAATTCAAATTTTTTTACGTTTTTTGCAATTTGCAGGCCAGTGACATGTTGTAACTTTATAAATATTTGTGTTGCGCAAATAACAAGTACAATTTTAAATATAAAAAATATCAAAAAACTCGCTCCATCAGCTCTCACATAGAAAAGGTGCATCGTAGTTAGATTTCGGAGATTTTAACATGATGCACCTTTTCTATGTGAGAGCTGATGGAGCGAGTTTTTTGATATTTTTTATATTTAAAATTATACTTGTTATTTGCGCAACACAAATATTTATAAAGTTACAACATGTCACTGGCCTGCAAATTGCAAAAAACGTAAAAAAATTTGAATTTCGCGGGCTGGTTGGAGCATCCCCCTTAAGGTGATTGCGTAAAAGTAGCCCGCGAAATTCAAATTTTCTTGTGGGAGCGAATGGAGCGAATATGTTTTGATCATTCTTTTATTTAAAATTATATTTTCTTATGTCGCGAATCATATTTTGATCATAGTAAAACTTGTCACTGATATGAAAATTGCAAAAAACACAACAAAATTGGAATTTCGCGGGCTACTACACTACTCACCCTAACATGCTACTAAAACTAAATAAACAAGGTAATTCTACCGTATTTCAAATATACGTTACAACGTAATTTCGGAAAATCTACCGTATTTTTAGAAGAAATCTACCATCCTCTAGATTTCCAACCTGGCAACACTGCTACGACTGTAAAACAGTTAAAATCAATTAATCCAACTGCAATTCAATGTACACTGGCCTTATCTCGAAGCAATGCCTGATAAAACAATGTTTGTCAATAACTCCGATAACAGCTTCATGTTTCATGTTTTTAAAAATAGCTTGTGATGCTATTTATTTTTTATTATATTCCCCTTTTTTTTGGTGTAGTATGTCATTAAATGTTATACCCTGGTTTCACAGAGATGCCATAAAAGTAGTCCAGTCATAATTAAAAACAAAAACAGAATAAAAAATTTGGTTTGTTGGTTAGCAACACAATTTAGAAGCATAATTAATAGTTATTGTGTGAACATTTTCAATCTTACTACAAAAAAGTTAAGCATCTATTTTTTTTTTCCTTCTTTGGCAATGAGTTCCTTGACTACTCTGCCAGTGTCATGTGGCGTAAGCATCTGTTGAACACATATCTAAAAAAAGTGTCAATGTCAAAACAGCATTTCAACATAGATATTATAAGGGTTGTTTTACAGTAACACTTTTTTTAGACAAGCAAGCGTTCAGCAAATGTTTAAGTATGTTTTTGTAGTAAGACTGGTGACTGTGTGTTTTTTTATCTTTACTCAATCACTATTGTATAGGAAACAAGAGAAATTCCTAGCACCTATGGGGCAAAATTAAAAAAAAGAAAAAAAAAACACAATTTACAAAGCTAATTTTAATTTAATTAAAAATGTAGTCTATTTGGATCAGTTGAACACAACATGATAATGCTTTGATTTTAGAAATTAAAAAAAGACTATAACAAACTTAGTATAGCTATAAATATTTGCAGAAAACAGGGTCACAACTTAAAACTTTCCATTCTTATAAATATTTTGGATGCTACTTGTCAATTTATGTGTTATGCCTTGTAAATTAAACACTTTTTATATTATTAATGCACATTATATGTTTTATTAAAACCATTACAACGTTCACATCTTGGCCGTCCATAGATAAAAAAGAGCGAGTCTAGTGCTGCGCTCACCACTTACTAAATCACACAATAGTGATGTGACCTATTATGTCACATCTTTCCCTTTAAGGAGATAAGAAATTAAAACAGTGTTCTATTATTCTAGGTTTCTAAACAATGTCTATAATCTTTCAGGTAGGCAGGAATTCTGATTGTTCTACCTCTACTTGACACTCTGCCCTGCCTCTGTAGATTCTCTACCTCAGGTTCCCCCACATTCTGCTTACCAACTCTATCTTCTGCATGCAGTTGCTCTGTGTTATCATTATTACAATCATTACGTTCTAAGCTATTATTAACATCTACACAATTTTCATTTGCAGTATTTTCCAATTCTGAAAACTCTATTTCTAGAGTGTCAAGTAGAGGTAGAACAATCAGAATTCCTGCCTACCTGAAAGATTATAGACATTGTTTAGAAACCTAGAATAATAGAACACTGTTTTAATTTCTTATCTCCTTAAAGGGAAAGATGTGACATAATAGGTCACATCACTATTGTGTGATTTAGTAAGTGGTGAGCGCAGCACTAGACTCGCTCTTTTTTATCTATGGACGGCCAAGATGTGAACGTTGTAATGGTTTTAATAAAACATATAATGTGCATTAATAATATAAAACATGTCAATTTATGTGTTATGCCTTGTAAATTAAACACTTTTTATATTATTAATGCACATTATATGTTTTATTAAAACCATTACAACGTTCACATCTTGGCCGTCCATAGATAAAAAAGAGCGAGTCTAGTGCTGCGCTCACCACTTACTAAATCACACAATAGTGATGTGACCTATTATGTCACACTACTGGCAATACAAAGCTCAATGTTATGTTATTTGCGAAATTAAACTTGGAAGTTGGAATAGATTAAAAAGTAAAAAGAATAAATTATAATGTTAGTTCTGTCAATTTGTTAACAAAGGAATGAGACTTACAATGAAAACATTATTATTTTGTCTCTGTTAAAATACACTTGATATGACTGACTGGTTGAAGGTAAGTGTAACTATGCAGAAATATTGTTAATAATATTATTGATAACATAATTGGGCCAGCAAAATAGGCTTGTCGCATTTCAGTCATTGTTTATCTTAATAAATGTCATGTTTCCATGTTATTCTGATATGGACAAGCGTTTTGTTGTAATAATAAACTAAATACACGTCATAATTAACAGATGGGAATCATAGAATTTAAAAAAAAACTTTATTTTTCGACCTTCAAATACTTCGTTTGGTCCAAAGACCTTTGTATTCTTCTTAATTCTTTTCAAGACAACAGTATGTTTTTTTAATGAGTTATGATGGGTAGTGGTGACTACGACACTAAAATTATTCGTCCAATTAAAATAAAAAACGTAATAACACAAAGACTTACTTGTTTTGTACTATCAACAACACTTTACAACTTAAATTACGAAATGCATAACTCGCTGGGCGTTGACATAAATGCAGCTGTTAGGTTAGATGGTTTAATCTAAGCTACATCTCGTTTTAATAGTTACACCAATTAGAAATTGTTTTCAAACAGTTCAATTGTTATCAAATTAAAACACAAAAGCTGAATAGAAAATCTCAGTCAAAAGGTGAATAATTCTGAATCTCGTTCCTGCTTTCTGGACAGCAGGATAGCATACTGTTCTTTTACATAAGTTGGACAAAGACCACAGTATTTCCATGCGTTTATTACACATATTTTATAATGGAACACTCCCTGTTGACGCATGGTTTGACAACTACGTAAAACGTTCCATTTCACATAGTTCTTGTAGTTTCTTTTTCTCAAATATTTATATATCGTAAAACCGGCCAACATTGCCCTTGGCGTATATCTTTGCCCAAACACGAAAAATAACTAAAATCTTGAATTGTAAATAAATTTAAATAGCTGAAGACATTATTTAACCTTTAGGGTGAATTAGACAATTTTCCTGACAAAACTTTGCGACAAAACTTTGCGTTATTAAAAGTAAATATTATATTTTTAACCGACTTCAAAAAGAAGGAGGTTATCAATTCGACGGTATGTTTTTTTTTTTTTTTGTTTTTTTGAGTGTTTGTTACGCGATTACTCCGCCAATTGTGGACCGATTTTCAAAATTATTTTTTTGTTCGAAAGGAGATACTTCAGGAGTGGTCACCATGTCAGGATCTGATGATTGAATCCTAGAGAAATCGAGGGCAACCCTCAAATGTTATAGGCCTACACATCGTTTTTCGCAAATTTTATGAAGCAATTTAAATATTTGCGTATGGTAATCATCATCTCATGTAGCTGAGCTGATGACGGAAGGTACAGCTCCTCTAGTAAGGACTTGGTATCGACTGATTTAGTAAATTATGTTTGTGTTCGCATATCTCCGGAACTACAAGTCCGATTTAAGTAATTCTTTTTATGTTGTACTAGGTATCGTTCAACTAATGGAATACTGCAAGTTTCATCAAAATCAGTTCAGTAGTTTTTGAGATAGGGAATTATGAATGTAAGAGATTTTAACGATGTTATTACCGGTGTTACGGATTACAAAATTCTAGTGCTCATGTAAGAAAATGATGTACTCGTATTTGACAAGAATTCTGGCTCAACTTTAGAAACGTGCTACCCGAATTTGAGTATATTGATGCATGGGGGGTGTAGAGAGGGGTTTATATAACTCCCCCCAAGCATTTTTTTTTGCCGGAAATTTCAAAAATTTTCTTTGATAATTTTTTTCATAAAAACGACATGGGGCACCCCGACACGGACAGGTTAGGTTAGAAGGGGATGGCGGGGTCTGAAAGACCCCGCCATCCCCTTCGTGGTTATATATTTTTAAACCACCCAGAAGTAGGAGCACCGCGAAGCGGTGCTCCGTCGACGTTTGTATGATATTACACATACCTACCGTAACAGGGATATTAATTGTAGCTAAATATACCGTAACTTTAAAATATCATAAAAAGAAAACGGTTGCTGTCCCCCCCAAGCATTTTTTTTTGAAAAACATTAAATTAATTTTTTTTTTGAAAAAAAATCTCAAAGAAAATTTTTGAAATTTCCGGCAAAAAAAAATGCTTGGGGGGAGTTATATAAAACCCTCTCTACACCCCCCATACATCAATATACTCAAATTCGGGTAGCACGTTTCTAAATATTAACCAGAATTCTGGTTGAACATTTAAACTAAAAAGAGATAAATAAAAACTTTTTCAAAAAAAAATGTAACCGCCTTCAAAAACAACCACAAAAAAGGGTAAAATAACCTTCAAAACTTTTCTTTCGGAAGTCGGTGGCAAAAGGACAATGAAATTAATAAAAAAAAGTCACCGACTTCCGAAAGAAAAGTTTTGAAGGTTATTTTACCCTTTTTTGTGGTTGTTTTTGAAGGCGGTTATACATATTTTTTTTTTTGAAAAAGTTTTTTTTCGTTACAAGGTCTGCCTGGCATGCCTTACGAAGATTCTTTTTCCTTGTAATCTTTGTTATACCATTTTTAAGATTTCTTTGTAAGATTTGTTTTAGAATCTTGAATATTAACCGTTGCTTTAGAATCTTTATTATTAATAAAAGAGTTTATAATATAAGCAGATTATTATTTATTACATTAGTGTGTGGCAACCCTAGCCCACCGTTTTAGGCCTAAAACATACACAAGCGACGTAAGGCAGCAGGCGTGGAACAGGCGTGGCGCACGCCTGCGCCGCTTCAAAACGATTTCATACAAAATGTATGCAGGCGACGTTTTTGAATTATACTGAAGCGACGCGGCGCAGACACGCCGTTTCGTTGCCTGTATAACTCAAAAACGTCGCCTGCATACATTTTGTATGAAATCGTTTTGAAGCGGCGCACCCCTGCGCCACGCCTGTTCCACGCCTGCTGCCTTACGTCGCTTGTGTATGTTTTAGGCCTTAGTTTGTATGAAAAAGTAGCTGGTGTGTAGTGTAACATTGCCCACCTCAGTAAAATTAAAAATATAATGTTTTTGATATGTTGATCACGAAGGATGGCAACTTTGCATAATTCACTAAAACATACCTTATTTTCAAAGCTTTAGAACTGATAGTTTTAGAGAAAGGGTGAGCAATGTTGGACGGTCGTGCGTATAATTTTGCCCGGCAAGAGCCGAATCCGAGAAAAAGGCAATTAAAGATAATTGCCTTTTTCTCGGATTCTGTTAAAGCTAGAAGCTCCAGATTTCGTGATTTAAAGCCTTTAATAGTAATTATTACCTTGGTATACTTGATTACGAGTTCTGATCAATATTTTTTTCATAATCTCTAAAATAAGTAAAAATGCGGGCAATGTTGGCCAGTTTTACGGTAATATTTCATCGTAATAAGTAGCGAGGGATTAAGTTCACCCAAGACAAGACAGCTTTATCACCGAGGAAAATACTCTACTTTTCGTACCATTTGCGAAAAAATTAACACAATAATAATATGAGATAAGCATTTATTAAACATTAACATTTAACATTATCTTATTTATAAAAATAAACTTAACGTTTATGTATTTGAAGAAAACACAATGCGGCAAATTCCTCGACTAATATTCTTTTGTCGGAAAAGCAAAGGCGTCAAGCTCATACGGCCTCTTCGGTTTTCGTAATTTTATTGAATAATAAAATTATAACGCGTATGCTATTCCTTTTTCAAAAAGTTGTATAATGCTTTATATACAGTGTGTCCGGGCACGGGTTAGCGATATTTGAAGGGGATATTCTAGGCTCTTTTTCATCGACAAAAATGCTTTAAAAAAAATTCTTGCTCCAAAACTTCGCGAATGGCAGCCATTTTAATTTTTTGATCTGTCGAACTGGGGTATGTACAATAAAATTCAAATATCTTTAAATCCAAGAGACCTACATTCATGCAAATGACTTTATTGCAAAGTTAAACGTTGAGGCTTATCAAAAACTTACGAAAGTTTTCTAAATAATATGTAAAAATAACCAAAAAACATGGGCAAACACGAAATTGTACACAAAAATTACTGAATAATTTCACATTTTTAACTCTATCTCGATAAGTACCCCTGAATTTTGCTAGGGTTTTTACATTAAATTAAAAGTGTTTGAGATAGGCTATAAAATGATATCAAAATTATCACTCTACGTTAAGTATCTTAGGAGTTATTCTCACTTGAACATCACCCTTCCGTCTCGCCCCGCAGCAATAATTCCAGGAAGTGGTTTCATAAAATAAAAAAAATTACCATTTCAGTTTATGGATTATGGTGGTCAATAATACCAGCTGAAATATTCGTTGGAACGATTTAGCTCGCCCAAAGAATGCGACACCTGTTATATTGGGGTACGTGCGCTAAGGAAGGGTGATGTTCAAGTGAGAATAACTCCTAAGATACTTAACGTAGAGTGATAATTTTGATATCATTTTATAGCCTATCTCAAACACTTTTAATTTAATGCAAAAACCCTAGCAAAATTCAGGGGTACTTATCGAGCTAGAGTTAAAAATGTGAAATTATTCAGTAATTTTTGTGTACAATTTCGTGTTTGCCCATGTTTTTTGGTTATTTTTACATATTATTTAGAAAACTTTCGTAAGTTTTTGATAAGCCTCAACGTTTAACTTTGCAATAAAGTCATTTGCATGAATGTAGGTCTCTTGGATTTAAAGATATTTGAATTTTATTGTACATACCCCAGTTCGACAGATCAAAAAATTAAAATGGCTGCCATTCGCGAAGGTTTGGAGTAAGAATTTTTTTTAAAGCATTTTTTGTCGATGAAAAAGAGCCTAGAATATCCCCTTCAAATATCGCTAACCCGTGCCCGGACACACTGTATATTATACAAACTCAATGTTGTAAAGACAGACTGATGTAGTTCAGTATCGGTAAGTATTCCAAATTTAAATCACATTCTCTCCTAAAGGATGAATGAAATTCAGTAAGTACAACTTTCTTTCCCTGTTTTTATCAGATTAAAAATGACTATTGTTGTGTACGCTTTTTGTGGCATAGAATGTCACTTTATTGAGCAAGTGGTACGAAAATAATCATATTTTTCTATCCCCATAATACGACAGGGCTTTTAAAAGGCCATCGATTTCGAACGTAAATAAAAACTTTTTAAAAAAAAAAAATGGAACCGCCTTCAAAAACAACCACAAAAAAGTTTCATTGTCTTTTTTGCCACCGACTTCCGAAAGAAAAGTTTTGAAGGTTATTTTACCCTTTTTTAGGGTTCCGTAGTCAACAAGGAACCCTTATAGTTTCGCCATGTCCGTCCGTCCGTCCGTCCGTCCGTCTGTCCGCAGTTTAGCTCAGAGACGCCCAGTACTAGAAAGCTGTAATTTTGTGTAAATATACGGATTTGTTGTGCCGAAAAAGTGGTAAAATAAAATCTGGTAAAATATATTTTTTTAGGGTACCTCCTGTACACGTAAAGTGGGGATGTTTTTTTTATTTCTCCCGTACCCCTTAGTGTGGGGTATCATTAAATAGGTCTTTAAAAAATATTGATAGTTTCCATTAACAATTTTTTGATAAAAAGATTCGTTTGTGAAATATTAAGCTTTAAAGTGCTAATTTTTGCTCGACTCGAGTGTCCCCCCCCCTCTACCAGCTAAACGGTTATGTTTGGGGGTGTGAAAAAATTCACAATAGTAGTATATATAACGAAGTTTGAAGGAAAATTATCATGACTAAGTAGGCTTTACGAGTTTACGAGTAATAGTCGACCAACTTATTGTGATATATTAGTAAATAGTGGGTATTTTAGTATTAAGATCGTTGTACGTTTCTTGTCGCGCCAGTCCTCGATTATACGCTGAACAGTGAAGTCTGTATTTATTTGTGCTCCCAAAAGTCCCAGTAGTTCCCATATCTTTCAGTGGCGACGAGAACAGACGATTCTACGCGTGTTTGGGTGTGATATTAATAAGCTTAAACCGTATCATACCAGTGAGACAAATAAAAATGTCGATCGGTAAAATTGCCGAGTTCAAAATTCACAGTGACGATTGGCGGTTGTACGTGGAACGTTTAGAACAATACTTTTTAGTCAATAAGATTCCTGACGAATTACAAGTGCCTACATTAATAACAGTGATGGGAGCGGAGTGTTACGAACTTTTGGTTAATTTGTGCACGCCGGCTAAACCAAAAAGTAAAACGTTAACTCAAATCGTTGACGTCATGGAAAAACACTTGCAACCAAAACCAAGTGAGTTGGCAGAAAGATACAAGTTTCGACATCGGAAACAGAAAGAAGGTGAAACTATATCGGAATACGCGGCTATCTTGAAGAAAATGTCCAAAACATGTAATTTTGGGTCATGGCTGGAAGAGAGCTTGAGAGATCAGCTTGTGTGTGGCGTCACAAATGAAACCATACGACAACGATTGTTCGCCGAAAGTAAATTGGACTTCGGGACGGCGTATAAGTTAGCGGTTAGCATGGAGGCAGCGGAAAAAGATGCTGCGGCCGTTGAGGGACAGAGCGGGTCGAGAAGCGAGGGTGCATCCACGACGTCGGTGACGTGTCAAGCAGTGTCAACGGGCTCCCGGTGGAGCGGTACGACGGCAGCGGCGCGAGCGGCGGCCGCGCGTGACGGCCGCGGTGCGAGGGCTCGGTTCGATACTGCGTTGCTCAGCGAACGAAGTCGCGGAGCGCGCGCAGTGGCAGCGCCCGCACCTGTGAAGCTGGGTGAGCGTGCGCAGCAACAGCAGTGTCGAGTGTGTGGTGCGCACCACGACGCAAGCAAGTGCAAGTTCGTGCGTTATGTGTGCCGAGTTTGTAACCAAGTGGGACATTTACGTCGTATGTGTCCGAATTTATCGGAACACCACAACGTGGATATAGAAGCGCTTCGAATAAGACGTTCAAATGAAAGTGAGGGCGAGAGCGATGAGGTAATATTTGTCGATGTTTGTAAATTGTCAGCGACGCAGTGTAGTCCTATCTATGTCGAACTGAATGTAAATGATAGGAACATTAAAATGGAATGTGACACTGGCAGTGCCGTGTCATGCATTAGTTGGAAGTGCTATTGTAAATTGTTTTATGGTGTTAAACTTAAACCTAGTAATTTAACACTAAGGTATTATACTGGCGAGTTAGTAAAACCCCTTGGAGTTATACAACCATTAGTGAAATATAAAAATAGGCAAAAGCAATTAGATTTATATGTTGTTGAGAATGGCAAAACACTCTTATTAGGTCGTCAGTGGATGGCAGAACTAAAAATACAATTACCCATCGTAGCCTATGATTGTAATAGTAATGATGTTATGATGTACAAAAACGATGTATTTGATATGACTGCTTTCAGTACCAAATATTGTGAAGTGTTCGCGGACGGGCTGGGGCGGTTCACCGGCGGTAAGGTGAGCGTGTGCGTGCGCGAGGGGGCGCGACCGGTGTTCATGCGCGCGCGTCCGCTGGCGTACGCGCTGCGCGAGCCTGTGGAGCGCGCTTTGGACCAGTTGCAGCGAGACGGCATTCTCTCTCCTGTGGAGCGTTCTGACTGGGCTACACCCATCGTGCCGGTCGTCAAAAAGGACGGTAACATCAGAATTTGCGCAGATTATAAATTAACCTTAAACAAAATTATAGAAGTTGACCGTTATCCGTTGCCTAGAGTAGAGGAAGTACTACTTCGTTTGAAGGGTGGCCAGCATTTCAGTAAAATTGACCTGTCACAAGCGTATGCTCAGTTTGAGTTGGATGAAACAAAAAAGTATACAGTGATTAACACTCATAAAGGATTGTTTATGTATAATAGGCTGGTTTACGGGTTAGCATCCAGTCCGGGCATTTTTCAAAGACATTTGGAACAGTTATTTGCAGATTTACCACATGTTGGGGTGTTTTTGGATGACATTATAATAACAGGATCCACTAACGAAGCACACATGCGCAACTTATGCAAAGTATTTGATCGTTTGAACAAATACGGGCTTAAAGTGAAAAAAGATAAATGTGTATTTTTTTCTGAATCGGTTAACTATCTAGGTCACACAATTAGTAAAGAAGGGATTCATACGTGTCCAGACAAAGTAAAGGCGATAGTGAAAACTCCAGCTCCAACGAATGTTTCAGAACTAAGAGCTTTTATTGGCATGGTAATGTACTATGGCAAATTCATAAGAAATGTTAGTACAATCTTAGCGCCCTTATATAAGTTACTCAAAGCTGGTACCCCATTTAGCTGGAACAGGGAATGCGAAACTGCGTTCAGTAAGGTGAAACATTTATTAACTTGTAGTGAAGTGTTAATGCACTATACACCGGAGTTACCTATAATATTAACCACAGACGCTAGCAGTGTAGGAGTAGGAGCAGTTATATCACACATAACAGCAAGAGGCGAGCGGCCCGTGGCGTTCGCATCGCGCGCGCTTACTCAAGCCGAGCAGGCCTACTCTCAAATAGACCGTGAGGCACTAGCTATTGTGTTCGGAGTTCGTAAATTTCATCAGTATCTATATGGTCGTAAATTTAAATTAAGGACCGATCACAAGCCACTCACTTATATTTTTGGCGATAAAGTCGGTATTCCAGTGATGGCCGCGTCCAGGTTACAACGTTGGGCAGTTTTATTGACTGGGTATACCTATGATATTGAATACGTGTCTTCAAGTAAGAATTGTGCTGACGCATTATCACGACTACCGTACAAGGGTTGTAAAGAAAAGGGAACATCACAGAAAGAAAATACTTATGTTAATTTTGTTGAAAATTTTTTACCAGTTACGAGCCAAGACGTTAGGAAAGCGACGGCTGTAGATAAAGTGTTAAGTAGGGTTTTAGTTTACATACAATCTGGGTGGCCTTCTACCTGTGCGGATGCAGAAATTATTAAACCATATTTTATGAGGCGTAATGAATTATATACGGAGGGGGGTTGTATTATGTGGGGTTACCGTATGGTGATACCACTTTTGTTGCGGAATAATGTTTTAAAACAACTGCATAGCAGTCACATGGGGATCGTAAAAACAAAAAGCTTAGCTCGTAGCTACGTATGGTGGCCTAATATTGACGCTGCCGTAGAAGCATTGTGTAAACAGTGCGAAACTTGTGCGGCGGAGGCGGACGCACCGCCGCGTGCTCCGATACAGCCGTGGCCGTATCACGAGCGACCCTGGACAAGGGTTCATATCGATTTCCTAGGGCCATACAAGGGTCTTACATACTTTGTTCTTATTGATTCCTCGTCGAAGTGGCTTGAAGTGTTTGAGATGACGCGAACGAATGCATCTAACGTTATCAAGGTTTTAAGAGTTACATTTGCACGGTTTGGGTTGCCGGAGGAATTAGTATCGGATCAGGGCCCACCATTCACGAGTATTGAGTTTAAAACCTTCTTAAAAAACAATGGAATTAAACACAATTTCTCACCAGCATACCACCCATCATCAAACGGGGCTGCAGAGAATGCAGTAAAACTATGCAAGCGGGCTATTAAGAAGGCACATAGGGATTGTGTGGATATCGACACCGCACTACAAACGTTTCTTTTAGCATACCGGAACACCGTGCACAGTACTACGGGGGAAACCCCAGCTATGCTCTTGCAGAGACGTCCATTACGCTCCAGACTTGATTTACTCCGTACAAACCAGGTCACCAAAGACAGAGTACAACAAGTCCAGAGGCGGCAAATGGAAATAGCGGGGGGAACAGACCGCAGTTTCAGGGAGGGTGATCCAGTTTGGGCTCGTGAGTATGGAGCTAGTGATAGGTGGGTAAAAGGTACCGTAGAAAGGGTAGACAGTGCTCGTAGATACTCCGTGGTGAAGGATAATGGTCAATCGCTAAAAAGACATGTAGATCAAATGCGCCGAAGGTCACGCTTATCCGATGTTACCTGTCCTGAGACTGAGGGTAATACAGATCATGGGGGAGAGAGTGTGGTCGAGCCACGTGAGGGTGTAGAACGGGTAGTACAGGTAACCTCACCAGAGTCAACTATCAGGAATAAAGAGGGAAGTTCAAAACCGGAGATTGTTACTCCTGAAGATTCCCTGGTTAAAGTACATCCACCATCTCCGCCGCCGGAGAATTGTTACCCTAAGCGTACACGAAAGCCAGTAGATAGATTCAAAATTGTGTAACTAGTTAAGGATAATAATTATTTAGGTTATATTGTTGTTTATAAAAATGTTATTTATTTGTGTTATTTGTTGTATTGTGGTGGAGGTGTGATATATTAGTAAATAGTGGGTATTTTAGTATTAAGATCGTTGTACGTTTCTTGTCGCGCCAGTCCTCGATTATACGCTGAACAGTGAAGTCTGTATTTATTTGTGCTCCCAAAAGTCCCAGTAGTTCCCATATCTTTCACTTATAAAACGTACTTGGATAGCATATTTTCCTAAACAAAATGTATCGGAGAACATGTTCTTCAACTGCAAATGTAAGTTTGTAAACTTTATTTTTACAGCTATAAGAGGTGGGTATGTTTTGGGGATAGGTAGGTTTTTATTGTCAACTATTTTTAACTAACTTCAAAAAAAGGAGGAGGTTCTCAATTCGTCGTAATCTTTTTTTTATGTGTCGGAGAATCAACACAGAAGCACAACAATTTAAAACAACGCCATCTATTATCGTTGCAGCGAAATCAAAACGAACACAATTTAGAATCTCAATTGATTATTGTTAATTTAGAATAACGCCATCTATCTCTCATTGAAGGAACTATGTAGTTAAATTTGACAGATAACGCTTGGGAACTCAAGTTATTGACGAATAGACTTGGGGAAGGTTAGCATGGGGAGTAATGGCAACACCGAGCGAATAGTCGAGTCAAAATGTCGATCGAAAGTTTAATCAGCTATTCGACGTTGACAGGTAGTGACGTTGACAGATGTTGGCTAACCTGTGTGGGGTAGGCCACATAAGCGGTGATAGTTGTGTGAAGGGGGACTTTGAATCGGTCCGGCAAGCTGGGTAGACATCTTGGTTGCTCCGCCATGTTAAACTTCCCGTGTTCCTAAGTTTTAATCGAGCGATATCTCGGGCATCCTTGACTATTTTGTATTCAGTGTGTGTTAGCAAGTAATTAAAAGTGTTAACAAAGATTTTGTGAGGATTATTTCCGATATCCCAACCCCTCTGATAACGATTCTCCGTTATCAGAAGTGGGATTGGACCACGACGGCCCACGTGTTCAAAATAAAAACGCTAACGACGAAAAATGGATGCGTTTGTTGGAACAACAGAACCGCAATTTTCTGATGCTGATTCAAGCCGTGAAAACACCTACTGCGTCGTCACATGGCATTCGGTTACCGGATTTCGATCCTGAAAAACAAGATGTGGATGCACGTGATTGGGTGACGACTACAGTGATGTGCTCTCGGACCAAGACCAACATGGCGGGTGCCCCGCTTATGCTCGCTATGAGCCGCACCTTGAAGAGAGGAGTTTCTACCTGGCTGCCTACCGTGTCGTTTCATGGGATGACGTGAAGAGAGATGAGATGAAGAGAAAGCGAATAGTGTTGTGAAACCTCTGAAGTGTTTTATCTGCTGCAAGCCGGGTCATAAATCCGTGTACTGCTACTGCAAAAACGTGAAACAGGATACTCAAGCTACGCCGAAGCACCACAACCACAGCAATGGCAACGAGAGGGGTTCAACGACAGCTGCGAAGCCTCATGCATCCAGGATCACCTGCTTCCACTGCCACGGCGCAATGGGAGGAGCAGCGCCGACTCCGGGGAAAAGAGGATTGACCTGTGCCTCCTGAACGCGTAGACTGGGACCATATCCGGTGAGCAATTTTCATTTCGTTACGATTCTGGTGCTTTCGCTGTTTAAGCGTGTTATGATGTGATTTCGCTGGTTAAGCGTTAGCTGTTGAATCGCTGGTTAAGCGCTGTGGATTTGTTTGGTAAAGTCATAATACTTTCTTAATTTCGTGCCTGAAGGATCAAGTACCATTTTGAAGTAGAGGTGTTTTAATTTGAATGAGTGTGGAATCATAGTCGGCTGGTCAGACCGTACCAGTAGCCATTTCGTAGTCGTAGTCCGTATCTTATTGACACCCCGGTGTCCATAGACTCGCGGTGTGCGGATGTCACTGGCGGAGGTCGTGTATTGTGCGTTCATGATGAACTGTGTGAAACAAACAGGGGTTTGTTGGTGGGGCTAGTGTTAGCCTTAGGCCACGAATTTGATTCCTGCTTTTTGATGATTAGTTTAAGGAAGGTACTTGGTTGCTCTACGATTTTCGGTCAGTCTTAATTGTTTTTTTAATAATCCGTGACGTTATAAAAAAAAAAAGTGACGTGTTGAACAAACCTACTTTGGGAATTATTTTGTTAAAGATAAAGCTAAACTAGTAAAGTTTGATGTTGGTGATTTAGTTCTTATCAAATGAGGAACGAAATCAAGTTTAACTCCATCCAAAATACAAAGGTCCTTTTAAAGTTATCGAATTGCTCGAAGGTGATCGCTATGTTTAAAAATCTTTAACTGACAACAGAATAGACAAGTATGCTCATGATCGCATAAGAAGGATGCCACAAGGTCATGTCAGCGACTTAGACGTAATTAGTGAAGAATTGGTTCTAGATTGATGCGGGTGAAGGTCCATCAACTCGTTCCGAATAATGTTAGTGCACAGAGTAATGTCTTAAGCAGACGATTTACCGGAGAGAAGGCCTGGTAACATGCGTCCTGTTTAAAGCTTATCAGAGTGAAGGACTGATACTGACTCTTTGGTGCTACTTGGTGCATTGATATTGTGATTTAGTTTAGATCATTTGAATTTTCTAAACCTTGTTGTATGGCTTCAAATGCAAGTCCCTTGTTTAAGGTCAAAGTATGAGCACTGCAATATTTTAATGAGTTTCCTATTGTTTGAATGAGTATGGGTGCTGTTCGACATGTCAGCTTTTAGAGAAAGAGTTTGTTGTGACGTTTATTAGACCCTGTAATTATTTTGATGAGAATACCTTTTCCATTTGGGTCAGGAATGGCCAAACGAGTAGAATGGTTACTGTTCGAGAATTTTCTTTCATTCCAGGTTCCTCACACGAGGACGTGATGTCTCACACGAGGACGTGATGTCTCACACGAGGACGTGATGTCTCACACGAGGACGTGATCTCTCACACGAGGACGTGATGTCTCACACGAGGACGTGATGTCTCACACGAGGACGTGATGTCTCACACGAGGATGTGATGTCTCACACGAGGCCGTGTGAATTGTCAGAATGGCCGTGTCGGAGAATCAACACAGAAGCACAACAATTTAAAACAACGCCATCTATTATCGTTGCAGCGAAATCAAAACGAACACAATTTAGAATCTCAATTGATTATTGTTAATTTAGAATAACGCCATCTATCTCTCATTGAAGGAACTATGTAGTTAAATTTGACAGATAACGCTTGGGAACTCAAGTTATTGACGAAAAGACTTGGGGAAGGTTAGCATGGGGAGTAATGGCAACACCGAGCGAATAGTCGAGTCAAAATGTCGATCGAAAGTTTAATCAGCTATTCGACGTTGACAGGTAGTGACGTTGACAGATGTTGGCTAACCTGTGTGGGGTAGACCACATAATCGGTGATAGTTGTGTGAAGGGGGACTTTGAATCGGTCCGGCAAGCTGGGTAGACATCTTGGTTGCTCCGCCATGTTAAACTTCCCGTGTTCCTAAGTTTTAATCGAGCGATATCTCGGGCATCCTTGACTATTTTGTATTCAGTGTGTGTTAGCAAGTAATTAAAAGTGTTAACAAAGATTTTGTGAGGATTATTTCCGATATCCCAGCCCCTCTGATAACGATTCTCCGTTATATGTATTTTCCCCGATTTCTCAAAGACGCCTGGACGATTTTGAAAATACTTCTTTTTAAAATTAAATTCAGCGAATCAGTTTAATTAGTTCGCATAAGTATTTTGATGGGCAACTACGGAACCCTAAACTGTGCGTGGCCCGACACGCACTTGGCCGGTTTTTGTGGTTGTTTTTGAAGGCGGTTACATTTTTTTTTTGAAAAAGTTTTTATTTTACTCTTTTTAGTTTAAATACACACATCAAAAGTGTCTAGGGATCAAGCATTTTTATGCGGATTTCTTGAGATTGAGATGTGGCTTTGTAATAAATTTATGATTTTATAAATTTATATGGATCCTTTTTGGTGCATTTCATAATTTGAATCAGGAACTGTAAATCAAATTCGAGTAAAAGATGAAAATCAGCTGTCAATATTTTCCCTATAAAAACATACAACGCATTGAAGACATTATTAGTGCTACTGTTTCCCTACTACTGATTAAAACCAACGTTATTATGGAGCGGCGACGTCATTTAAGCAGGGAAGAAATGCTCAGGGCCGTGGGAATAGAAGCTGGTTCCCGGCAACGTACTGTGGCTTTAGCTCTGAATACAAGTCAGAGTGTTATCAGTCGACTTTGGACACGTTACCGAAGCACTGGTACCGTGGCTGAGCGCCATGGAGGACGGTATCGCTGCACCACACGGAGACAAGACCGATACATTCAAATCTTAACTCGAAGAGCTCCAACAATAACCGCCATGATGTTAGCCGTGAGGCTTCATCACTCTTCAGGGAACTTAATTAGCGACCAAACAGTCAGAAACCACTTGCATGAAGTGAACCTTCATTCCCGAAGACCGCTACGGGTACCACCTATAGCAATGCACAATCGTAGGATTCGATATCAATGGGCTCTTGAACACAGAAATTGGGCAGAAGAACAATGGCGTTTCGTGTGCTTTTCTGATGAGTCTCGTTTTGGTATGAGACCGGATACAATACGTATACGACACTGGAGAACCCCTGGACGCCAACAGCGATTAAAATCCTGCTAGGAAGTCCATCCTTATAGTGGTGGAACCATCATGGTATGGGCGGGTATTTGGATCGGCGGAAGAACTGAGTTAATTTGGATCAGAGGCAACCTCAACGCTCAAATTTATGCTGAGACGATTGTATCAGACGTCATCGTTCCTCTACAAGTGCAAATCGGTCCCTTATTTCAGTTAATGCATGATAATGCACGACCGCACACCGCAAGAGTTGTAAGACAGACTCTCGCCGCAGCTAACATCAATGTCCTGCCCTGGCCTGCTCAGTCGCCAGACTTGAACCCGATTGAGCATGCATGGGATATGCTACAGAGAAGAGCTCTGCCGAATATGGAGGGTATCCAGTCGCAAGAAGACCTTTTTTTGTTGTTGCAACGAACATGGGCGGCCATTCCACAGCGTGATTTGGATGAACTCATTTTGAGTATGCCAAACCGATGTTCTTGTGTTGTTAGTGTTCGCGGTAGAAACACGGATTATTAATTGTTTAAGTTACCCAATAAAATTTTAAAGAAAACTGTTATTTCAGTCTTTTTTTCGAACTTTAATGTTAGTAGTTCAAATGTCAAAAATCCCTTTATTAGGAAAATGGCAAATTTCTTTATGAATGCAAAGGTGACTTGGTTTATCGTTACTGTGACAAACGATAACACTTTATTTGATGAATCCTTAAAGAACATTTTAATTAATATCAATCAGGAGAAAAGTTATTGCAAAAATATATGTTGATCCCTAGACACTTTTGATGTGTGTATATAACCACAATTCTTGTCAAATACGAGTACATCATTTTCTTACATGAGCACTAGAATTTTGTAATCCGTAACACCGGTAATAACATCGTTAAAAATCTCTTACATTCATTCCCTATCTCGAAAACTACTTAACCGATTTTGATGAAACTTGCAGTATTCCCTAAGTTGAACGATACCTAGTACAACAAAGAAAGAATTACTCAAATCGGACTTGTAGTTCTGGAGATATGCGAACACAAACATAATTTACCAAATCAGTCGATGCCAATTCCTTACGTTGTACCTTCCATCATCAGCTCAGCTACATGAGATGATGATTACCATACGCAAATACTTAAATTACTTCATAAAATTTGCGAAAAACGATGTGTGGGCCTATAAAATTTGAGGGTTGCCCTCGATTTCTCCAGGATCCAAGCATCAGATCCTGACATGGTGACAATGGGACCACTCCTGAAGTATCTCCTTTCGAACAAAAAAATAATTTTGAAAATCGGTCCACAATTGGCGGAGTAATCAGGTAACAAACACACAAAAAAAAAAAAAAAACATACCGTCGAATTGATAACCTCCTTCTTTTTGAAGTCGGTTAAAAAATGTTATTTAGTTGTTATTTCGAAACAAGGGTATTTATTCCGGTAATTTATCTAAAAGTTAAAATCAACGTTCGATTTGTTCCAATTCCGCAAATAAATATCTTAAAAAACTTTTGTAAAGTCGTCGTAAAAAAAAATCTCGAGTTCTACAAAAACACTAAAATAACCGGAAAAAATGCATCAAATAATAAACGTAAGTGCATCAAATCAAACGTTGATAGATACCATGGCACACCTTATAATATATGTATATGAATGTGAAATATTATTATTATCAAGAAAAATTAAGGTAGATTAAATTATTTTTTTGGGACTTATAAGCCCCGTCGCCGTATCTGGGTAAATTTCGCCAAGGGAATCAACTGAATCTCAGGATTCACCCAAAAATTGGCCTCTTGTACCACGGCAAAGTCGTCGTCGTTCTCCTGCGCGTCGTCTTGCGCGTCGTTTTTCTTGTCGTCGTTGTTGTTGGTGTTGTGGTGGTTGTTGTGGGCGTCGTTGTTGTTGTAGTGGTTGTTGTTGTTGTGGTGGTTGTTGTTGTTTTGGGCGTCGTAGTTGTTGTTGTGGGCGTCGTTGTTGTTGTTGTGGGTGTCGTTGTTGTTGTTGTGGGCGTCGTTGTTGTTGTTGTGGTTGTTTTTGTAGTTGTGGTGGTGGTAGTAGTAGTGGTGGTGGTGGTGGTGGTTGTTGTTGTTGTGGTTGTGGTGGTGGTCGTTTTTAAACGATCCCTGTAGACGTATTGACAACTTACACTTCTGCAGGTCTTTGTAAATTGTTTCATCCACTTTTCGGAGTGTATTTTCTTTTTCTGACCTCGTGCCACCCGAAACCCACTAATTTTGAAATGAGCTGTTCGCCGAGAGTTCATTGAATTTTTCGTTATTTCTCTAGCTTCCTCACATACATATGTTGCGGTTCGCACATCAGCTATATGGAATGTCTCATTGTCCTCCTCCTTGAGACATTCGCTGGTACCGTCTTCTGTGTTCTGTGTGCAGTGTATGAGGTAGTACATGTTACGAGGAATAACTTGTGTGAGGAATAATAATTTGTCTTGGTTATTAAACTGATCAAATTTAATTTCCTCGCACATGCTACTCGTATTTTCAGTAGTGACGCACGTTTTGAGGACTAGGTTAGGGTCTGTGAGTTCCACCATAGAGTAAAGTGTTATTAGTGCGCATTCGCTTGTACAATTGTACAAGTTACTGTAGTTGGGGAACGTGGCATTATGATGGGTATTTACAACATCAGTTTGGGGTTTTACCTGTAACAAACAATAATATTTCTTTTACAATTTCTGCCATTCTGAAAAGTGCATACAGGTCCTTACCCCAATGATAGGGCCTGTTAATCAGTTTTAAGTGCGAAAGTGCTTGAGGCACGCTGAAAACTTACTCAATACCTACTTCTTAATTAAATGAGCAGTGGTGGCCCAGTGGTATCGGTCCCGACTTACGAGTTGTAGGTAGTGGGTTCGAACCTCGCCAGGCGTATTACTTTGTGTAATATTTTATTTCATCACCACTGCTCTCAGAATGGTAAAGGAAAACATCGTGAGGAAACCAGCATGTCCTAGAACCAAAAATTCGAAGACATGTGACATCCACCAACCCGCACTGGGCCCGCGTGGTAGATTATGGCCCACTCCCTCTCACAGAGAGGAGGGCTGTGTCCCAGCAGTGGGAACATTATAAGCTGATGATGAAATACTCCCTTTACACAGAAATGCAGAGTTGGGATTTTTTAGGTCCCAAAAAAAAGTGTTTGAAGTTTTTTCGAATAGGCGTAGCGCCTGTGTAAAAAGCATAACATAATTATTGTTTACCAGTGTAACCACAACGGGAGCCCACCCGTTGCTATTAAAATAATTGTAGGAAATTGATTTTTTTACATTTTTTTTTTCGCCTTATCTGTTATTTATTACACTCCTAAATATTTAATTTTCAAGCTACCTATGGCTATGAAGGTTTCGAAATGTTTCAAACACTTTTTTGGGACCACAAAAATCGCATCTATACATATAATAAATTTGTAGAAAAGTGGTGTCTGTACAATGGAAATATATAAAAAAAAAGTAACAGGGATTGTTATTCTATCGATGCCGAACCCGAAAATGTAGTTAAATTTTTTTTTGTCTGTTTGTCTGTTTGTCGGTTTGTCTGTTTGTCTGTTTGTCTGTTTGTCTGTGTGTTTGTGCACGCTAATCTTCGGAACTACTGGACGGATTTGAATAATTTTTTTTTCGTTGTATAGGTAGTAAGTCCCATTAACATATAGGCTATAATTTATCTTGGAAACTTGAACACCTGATGCAGAACCGCAACAGACCTGCTTAACTATAAGAGATACAGAAATGGTGCTATAGCAAAAATTGTTCTACGTGATGAGCATTTTCTGCTGAGAGCATAAATTTGAAGATCCTGGACACCTGATGTGGAACACCAAGAGCCCAGCTACACTATGACATATACAGGAACGACGTCTTAGCAAGAGTTGTTCAGCCTGATAAGCACTCTCTGTTGCTGTATAAAAATTTGAAGATCTAGAACACCTGATGTGGAACTCCAAGAGCCCAGCTACACTATAACATATAAGTGAATGACGTCTTAGCAAGTTTTATTCAACCTGATGAGTACTCTCTGTCAGCGTATAAAAATTGAAGATCTGGAACACCTGATGTGGAACTTCAAGAGCCCAGCTACACTGTAACATATACAGTAAAGACGTCTTAGCAAGAGTTGTTCAGCCTGATGAGCACTCTCTGTTGACGTATAAAAATTAAAGAACTGGAACACCTGATGTGGAACTCCAAGTGCCTAGCTACACTATGACATATACAGTAAAGACGTCTTAGCAAGAGTTGTTGAGCCTGATGAGCAACCTCTGTTGTCGTATAAAATTTGAAGATCTGGTACACCTGATATGGAACTCCAAGTGCCTAGATACTCTATAACATATACAGTAAAGACGTCTTAGCAAGAGTTGTTGAGCCTGATGAGCAACCTCTGTTGTCGCATAAAAATTGGAGATCTGGTACATCTGATGTGGAACTTCCAACAGCCCAGCTACTTTATAACATATGTATATAGAAATGACGTCTTAGCAAGAGTTGTCCAGCCTCATGAGCACTCTCTGTTGACGTATGAAAATTGAGATCTGGAACACCAGATCCTGATGTGGAACTCCAAGACCCCAGCTATACTATAACATATACATATAGGAATGACGTCTTGGCAAGAGTTGTTCAGCCTGGCTCTTAGAATTCGACGTTTCAGATCTTCGATTTTGACGACCCTTCATCGCCGGCATAAGCAACAGGATCCGCGTACGAAGTCGCGGGCAGAAGCTAGTATTAAATAAGTACCTACGTCTGTTTTTTTTTTCTTTTTATTAGTTCCTTCAATACAAGTTTGTTCAAGTTGCATACAATTTGCAACTTTTATACAAATATCTTGTACCTATATAATGGGAACACGGCCTTACACTTAACCCTTGTAATGCTAAAGTTATGGATAGTTTACCTGACGTATGTCACAAATGACGCTTGTATTATGTTCCTGGAAAATAACGAAATGATGTTAAGTAGTATCAAGAATCACAAAGGTTCCTTGTTAAACCCCAAAAATCATCATCAGTGTAGCTACAAAGTTTCATCATCAGTGTAGCTACAAAGTTTCATCATCAGTGTAGCTACAAAGTTTCATCATCAGTGTAGCTACAAAGTTTCATCATCAGTGTAGCTACAAAGTTTCATCATCAGTGTAGCTACAAAGTTTCATCATCAGTGTAGCTACAAAGTTTCATCATCAGTGTAGCTACAAAGTTTCATCATCAGTGTAGCTACAAAGTTTCATCATCAGTGTAGCTACAAAGTTTCATCATCAGTGTAGCTACAAAGTTTCATCATCAGTGTAGCTACAAAGTTTCATCATCAGTGTAGCTACAAAGTTTCATCATCAGTGTAGCTACAAAGTTGTAGGCTCAGCTTGCCCACAGAGTACAGTAATAATAATAAGCTTGCCCCTTGGATCTTGGTCAGAATTATGGCTTCGCGAAGTTCTAAGTTATTATCAAGATAAAAGTGTGAAAATAAATCGCAGGAGGATATTATTATAATTATTAGCTTAGCTAGATTAACTTAGAATATTAAAATAACTGAGGCCTTTACGCTGCGCGCACATTTCAATAGAGCTACTCAAAATCTAACTCTATTTCCTACACGTTAAGTTACACCTTTCGCAACCAATGATATTTTATAAATACAAAGCTAACTGGACGTTATCATATTATTTTAAACTCACCGTATAATTGTCTTTGTTGTCAAACTGCGGTCTATTGGTCCGGATCGGGATCGCGTTGCTACTTATAAAAAAGCTGCTCAAAATACTGAAACTAATGAAAAAGAACATTTTGTTTCTTGAGAAATGACGTTATGAGCAGATGAAAACTTTGGACACAGTACCAACAGTACTGTACCTATCTAAAGAAGTTTTTAGATGATTACAATGTTGTCTCAAATTGGTTTACGAAGCATTTATCTACCTAATTAAAATAGTTGAAATAATCAATTATTATCAGTTGCAATTTGTAACGTATCATCTGTCCAGTATTTTTCCAATTAATATTAATTGGTTTCTACTCCTAGGTCCCATCCACAGGGTGCGTCTCATTTCATAATAAATTTAAAATTATTGATACCTACTAGCTTCTGCCCGCGACTTCGTACGCGGATCCTGTTGCTTATGCCAGCGACGACGGGGTCGTCAAAATCGAAGATCTGAAACGTCGAATTCTAAGAGCCTGGGGACGGGAAAACAACGGGATGCGCGAGACTATTCCAGACGTTCCAGGTCTTTCATTTTTGTAAGTCAACAGGAAATGACCATCAGACTAAACAACTCTTGCTAAGACGTCATTCCTATGTATGTATGTTAAGTAAGTAGGTATAGTGTAGCTGGGCTCTTGGAGTTCCACATCAGGTGTTCCAGATCTTCAATTTTTATACGTCAATAGAGAGTGCTCATCAGGCTGAACAACTCTTGCTAAGACGTCATTCCTATACATACCTATATGTTATAGTGTAGCTGGGGTCTTGATGGAGTTCCACATCAGCTGTTCCAGATCTCAATTTTCATACGTCAACAGAGAGTGCTCATTAGCCTGGACAACTCTTGCTAAGACGTCATTCCTATATACCTATGTTATAAAGTAGCTGGGCTGTTGAAGTTCCACATCAGGTGTACCTAGAGATGTGCCGTTGCCGGCAATATTGCCCAAGGTGGGAATTTAGGTGGAAATATTGCCGGCAATATTGCCGGGAGTGGAAATATTTGGGAATATTGCTTAATTTTAAGTCAAAGTGAGTACGAGAACTATGTAACACACTTAAAATTAGCATTTACAGACCATGGTCTCCATTATATACAAAAAAAACATTATTTTGGGTAAAATTCCCAAAATTGCCGGCAATTTTTGGCAATATTCCCAGTATTTTACCGGCAATATTGCCCATTGTTGCCGCACCCGACTGTGAATATAAGAAATTACACATAAATTTTAAGATAAGAATTGACGATCATTGTATATTGAATAAATATTGAATAAAAAGGCATAAATTCGAATAATTTCTTTTAATGTTGTAGTTTAATCTAGTCAACGAATGCTCAAAGCATAGAGGGAAATTCTAGAAACACATTTTTTACTACGTTTCTTTGTTTGGACTAGTTAGGTAGTGAACATATCAAAACCAGCTGAGCTCTGGGTTGGGTTGAAGTTACCATTTTTTGAATTTTCGCTTACATCTCGGAAAACCATGCGTTCTAGCAGCATAGCGTGTGTGTCTGTAATTTAGGGGAAAAACATTTTTAGTTTTTCGCATTTGGAAAGTTGTATTTGATATCGCCATAGATCCAGAAAGCAGTAGCAGTTGATTCAGACCCTCCCTTTACCACCTGCGATGAACAGAGCCAGCATGCTGCATCTTGAGGTGATATGGGCCTCCAGATCTTTATCTGGAGGCCCACGTATAAGTAGGTACAGGTATAAGTAGTTCTTAAATTCGGTGACCACCATCAAGCTTGATATGTCTTGTCTTCCCCCACCGAGGGAGCAGTAAAAATTAGCTTAGAAACTCATTTTAAATTATACTAGGTACTTACAGACTAGGTAGGACTGTACTGTGTAGGAGGTAATCCGCACCCATAAGAGATGCGGAAAAACTATCTATGGAAACTTTAGTTCTTTTTTGTTGTAAACAATTTTCGTATAGGTAGGTATTAATTTTTGGTCAAGTGTGAGTTGCCCACAAATATACAGGGAGGAGTAGGTACTACAGGGAGAGCCTGAAAAGACTGCTGCTGCTTTCTGGATTTATGGCAATATTAAATAAGACTTTCCGAATGCAAAAAGGTAAATATGGTTTTTCGAAAACTATACAAGATATCGAAATGGTTACTAAATAAACTTATAGGAAATTTATTCAGCCTTTGTTTTATTCATACAAACCATGCCGCTAGGAGGCATGGTTTCCGAGTTATAAGTGAAAAACCAAAAAAAGGAACCCTTAAACCCCCCTCCCCCGCAGCTCAAGGGCTAGTGGCGGGGACTTTTGATAATTATTTTCACCTCCTAACTAGTTCAAACAAAGTAACGTAGTCCAAAATTGTGTTCCAAGAATTTCCCTCTATAACTGTTAGTTGAGTGGGCTACTAATTTTTCATGCAAAATCACATAGCAAAAACCACGAGTATAAGTACCTATACGATATGGAAATAAATAAAAGTTTAAATCTCTGTCAAAACTACAAATAATCAACAAAAAATAGCATTATTTTAATGCACTTGTTTCGATAATTCTTACATAATAATCAGTAAAACCACCGTTTAGAGTAACAACTTAGTAGTTTTTATAAGGCGGACTTAATGCCGCAACGCATTATCTACAGTAATATAAACTGCACCTGCAGTAATAATAAAATATACTGGTGTTATTTGACTGGCAACATTGGCAATATTGCCAAAGTTGCCGGCAATTTTGGTATTTTACCGGCAGTGGCAATATTGGGAATATTGCCGGCAGTGGGAATATTGCCATCAGGCACATCACTAGGTGTACCAGATCTTCAATTTTTATACGACAACAGAGGTTGCTCATCAGGCTCAACAACTCTTGCTAAGACGTCTTTACTGTATATGTTATAGTGTAGCTGGGCTCTTGAAGTTCCACATCAGGTGTTCCAGATCTTCAAATTTTTATACAGAAACCAGAGAGTGCTTATCAGGCTGAACAACTCTTGCTAAGACATCGTTCCTGTATATGTCATAGTGTAGCTGCTGGGCTCTTGGTGTTCCACATCAGGTGTCCAGGATCTTCAAATTTATTCTCTCAGCAGAAAATGCTCATCACGTGGAACAATTTTTGCTATGGCACCATTTCTGTCAGCGGCGAGACAAAAAAATTTAACTACATTTTCGGGTTCGGCATCGATGTAATAACAACCCCTGCTACTTTTTCTTTATACATATATTTCCATGTAGAGACACCACTTTTCTACAATTTTATTATATGTACCTATAGATAGATATTTTCATTTCAATAACGTTCACATGTTAAAATCAACGTGAGATAGATATACCAACGGTTGATATAATTTCTTTACACATAATGTTTGTGTAACTCTAAAACTCATTATATATACTTAATTTTATATTTTTTGCTATAACGTTTAATTAAGCGAAATTCACTATGATAAAGTTTAAAACATATAATTTAACGTTTAAACTATTTTCTTTGATGACTTTGGCTTATCCTTTGGACTTCGATTGTATGCCTTCACAATTGCTATTGTTATTAGAAAAAAACCGGTGTCGGGCCACGCAGTGTAGGGTTCCGTAGTTGCCCATCAAAATACTTATGCGAACTAAATAAACTAATTCGCTGAATTTAAATTTAATTTACGCACATTTAAAAAAAAAAATAATTACGTAAGTAGGTTAAAATTGGGGATTCTGTATCACTCGCTCTCGCGCAGTCGCTCGAGCTGCGTGATACAGAATCCCCAATTTTATAATCGAGAACTAATTGTGTAATTGGGGTTTTCTTCATAATTACAGATTGACTTATTGATGTCTTTTTAACCACTACGGTTTTTAAACTGATGAACGAATGTTGCCACCGGTTCGTTGTAATTGCCTCCAGTTCACGGCAGTTCGCTCGAACGGGTGATACAGAACTCTTCAATTTATGCTGTCGTATACTATCGTGATCTGCGATTCGGTCTATAATATGGCTGTGTTCATTTTTTCCCTGGCGCAGCGTCGAACTACAGAGAAGCAATAGTGGTCATTGTTTTAGAGTGGTATCAATGAGACTCGTTAGCTCAGTTTGGTAAGAGCGCCGCCGATAAGGTTCGGAGACACGGAGGTTGGAGGTTCGAATCCTTCATGAGTCTCTTTTTTTCTTTTTATTGTTTTTTTTCGTAGATGTATCAATTTTAACGAATAGATTTATATTTTTGTTTCTTTTAAAAATAGACATCTTGATTTCTCGACATAATATTTACCTTTCACAGCATTTAAATAAAAGCAATCAGGAAAGTTTAAAACATGCTGCAACCAAGGATCATCGTAAATCTCCCAATCTTCTATAACACCTCCACATGAGAAACAAGCCGCTTTATCATTTACACTGTTTCCACAATAAAAAAATCCTGCGTCAGCCATTTCCATCACTAATCTTCTCCTCGAATCAACCGTTGCCCAATAATTACTAAATGAAACTTCACGCATTTTATACGTGTTATACAAGTCATAGCGCGGATTGTATTTATTTTGAGACATGTTGTGATCACTCACTCTCTACTTCTTGCTTCAGATAATTATAATAGTATAATAAGGCTTTATAGTTATTGCTAGCAACTTATAAAGATTAACAATTAGGGGTTTGGGAGGGATAAGAAACTGTTATCGTAAAAATTAAACAAGAAAATATTTACATCAAAATTTTATTATCTGTACACCATCTTTTTAAACATAAAACATTTTTTAAAGCACATATTGAATCATGATAAATACAACTATACAAATCATGGCAATCTTCATATTTTTTGTACAGGCTTATCAAACTAGGACAATCTTTATCTTCTAAATTATTTACATTATTATTATTTGAAATATCTTTTAACCATAATACTTTTTCTATACCTTTGGTGTAAACACATTTATCTTTTAAAATATTCTCAATCAAATACCGATAATTTTCGTAAGACACAAATCCTTCACCCCAGTATATCTTCCTATTACGTTCAATCCAACTAACTTGTCGTTTTTCTGGCTCCGTCAAACCGCGAAATGGAAATGGCGGCTTAATTAAAAACACTTGAATTTTATTATTACATAATATGGCAATTTCTTTAATGATAAATGAATTTGATTCTGTTTTGAAACCTTGAACATCTACAATGGCAGTCATGATAACCTGCGTACTATGTTACTCAAAGGTTTATATTCCACAAGTCGATCGTTAATAATTAAACAATATCCAGTTGTGTTATCTGGTATTGGTGCTGAACATTCAATCTCCAAACGCACATCTACGGGACCTGTTTTCAAACTATCGTTTTGCCTTGAACAGTCTATGATAAAGAGAGGAGCCTTCTCCTTGAAACCGGTTAAGTCAAGCAAGGGGTCTGCAGGGCAGTTGTAATACGACTGACGAAATTTCACATACATTTCATATAATATACTGTATTTGTTTTCGGAAAAATTTAAGCATAGAGGCTCGTAAGGATAATATTGTGAATTCAAAAACAAAGTTATGTTAGTAACCCCACAGTGATCGAAAAGAGAACTGTCTTTGGTTTTACTATTTTTTCTACCGGTTTGCAAGCAAAAAATTACATACCGAGGTTTCTCTAATTGTGAGGCAGTCTTAACAGACCAACAATGTTTTGTAGTTTTAGGGAGTAAAGGATACTCGTATAAATCCCAATTTCTAAAGGCTATCTGAATAGGTTTATCTCTTTCTAAATGTTTAAGAAGCGTCAGTCGTTCCCGATCTGATACTTTTATATGTGGCACCCGCCATTGCACTTTTTGCATATCTATTTGAAAATGCGCAACATCGTCAGTTACTATAAAACTGTTTAAGTTAGAGTTACTTCTATTCAGAATAAGTTCATGTTTACAATTTATTACTATTTTATTGTAATCCTCAGCAAATCCTAAAATCTTATTAAGAGGAACAATAGCACTAAAATAACCATCGCTTTTAAATCCATCCATGTTCCAACCCCACAAGGCAGCGACTTTATTTTCTCCATCATTCATTGAAACGTATGACTTTATTGTTGATGTTATTCCAGAATTTTTAATGCGATCTATTTCTATACCATTTATTTCGTATCTGATATCTTGAAACAAAAACATAACAGGGTTGTTACTGAACGTAATAGTTTTCTTAATAAGATTTCCATCTTTACCGAAGAACTTTGCTTGTCCTTCAACGTGAATTGTGCTGGCTGATGGCAACACATATACGTCTTGCTGGTGTATGGGAATTCTGATTTCATCGTTTTCTCTAAAGCTGTTGTTGTAGGGATTGTACGAATGGACTTCATAACTTTCAATCGAATTATCGAAGCGTGGTAATTCAGTAATCTGTAGCATATTCATACTTTTAAACCTAGGGCTTTAAGAAAATCTTTATTTGCTTTAGTTAATTTTATAACTTTTTTCTTACGTCTTTGCACCTTAGTGGTTGTACAAGAAATAGGACGTTTTTTGTTAACTACAGGGTTTTTATAATATAATATCATTTTATTTCCCTTATATGAAGGCGTAGTTCAATATTTTTATGTTCTTCTCTAAAGTTAATACAGAAGCCAAATTGATCAACTATCTTAATAGATATCGATGTAATAATATTTTTGTTCACTGGAAAGTAAATAAGGTTTCGAGGTATTTCTATGATTCGCTGACATGTAGCAGGATTACATATAAATTCATGAATTATATGAGTTGGTAACCCGTTAGAGTAGGAGCCGTGTACAAGATCACATTCGATTCTGATCACTGGAATAATGTCGTTATTAGTACGCACATTTGGTATTGAATTTAATACTGAAAAGTATAACAAACCGCACTCATATTGACCAGATAAATACAGAGGTGGTTGAAAGAATGTATCCAATTCTGATTTATTTCCAGAGATGGTTACCGTTATAGACATGCTAGTAGACTGAACACTTTTAGCAGATCCTGCTCATTTTATTCTTTGACTACACCAAAAATTCTTTAAAAAATGTAAACATAGGTGTCCGCAATTGTAAGGGTGGTCGCGCTGTATATTATCATAATTATAGTGCACTTTAGCACCTAAGTATTTTATAAACTCCTTTGGTGGTTTAAGATTTCCATAACTATCAAAATATTCAATATAATCATTGCTTTTTGCATAGGCTACCCAATGAGAACCTGGATTTTTAGAACTATCTAAATTAACAACTCCACACTCTTTTTTAAAAGGCTGTTTAGGGAGCTCATCTCTCATAAATACCCCTCGGAAATAAGGAATATTATTTCCATACTTCAAAATGTCAAAGTTAGTTAAGGCTCGTTTGGGTAGCCGATCTCTTAGTTTTTTTCTTTTGATATAAAAATTCCAAGCCCACGTTTATGCGGTTTAAGGTGTAAACCGCTTCCAATGCGAAGAGCTTCCATTTTTTCATTGTGTCTTTTCGATTCAGCCAATTGCTTTTTGGCCATCTTGAATTCATTTATAGTTTTGGCAATACCAGCTGCACCGCCTGCTAACGCTCCCACCGCCGATAATCCAGCAAAAATAGGAATCAAAGGTAATACACCACCACTTTTCGGTATAGGAATAACTCGAGGAAGTTTAATGGATGAATCGCCAGCTAATTCTCTGGCGGCCGCCATAGCTAATTCAATCGCCACTTTTTTGCACTTTGGCTTTAATTTTTTAAAGCGTCTTTTTGTTTTACTAATAACATTTTTAAATTTATTTTTTAATCCTTTTCCCGATGTAACTTTCCGAGAGCGCTTTTTGTTGCTGCTTTTTAGGCCACAGCCGGTTTTAATTTTTGCAGACATTGCTTTGCTTACTAAACGGGCCATGATTTTTTCGCATACACTTGCATCCGAGGCAACTGCTCGCTCTTTTGCCCTTTTTAACAAAATTAAATCAGCTTTGTGACGATCCTCTAAGTTTGATGATTTGTGATAGGCAATATCGTGTTCTTTGCAATATTCGTCTAATTTATTAATACCTTTATCTCTATTTGCAAGCCTTTTAATTAATTTTGTACCGGGACCGCAATAATTGTATCCGGGTAAGTGTAATTCAAATGGTAAATTGTTTATAATCCAATTGAGAAGACTACTCTCTCCAATACACATCATAAGACTAATGAATCTAAATCGAACACTGTAATAAATACTTACATACTTCGAGTTAAGTTTATTATTATTTATAATACTATATTCGATTTATCAATCCAACTGTTTTCAGCAGAAGACAAACCCAACCATTTGACTAAAACCCTGTTTCCTTTTCTTCTAAGAACTTTCTCGACTAGATATACATTGTGATGTTTTGTCTTTTGAAGCTCTTGTGCATAAAATGCTCCTAAAATAGGCCGACCTCTGATTGTATCTTCAATTAAGTAGGTGATAGGAGTTGTATTTTGTATTTTTCGAATTTTAAATATTTCCGTTGACCAGTTAGGGTTATATCCTTTTTCAAATGTTCCTTTGTACTTACTGATACGTACATAATCACCTACTTTAAACTTGCTTTTTATACTATCTTTTTTTACCAACCTTAAATATCTTTCTAATATTCGCTGCTTATTACTGCTATCCACGTTAGCGGGGATTTCATCAATTGTCCGATGGTAAGTGTGATTGTATTTGTAAATTATGTCATTAAGGGTTTTATCTACCCAATTATAGTTGCCTTTTAAACTAAATTCCTTATAAAGTTTAGATTTCAATGTTCTAATGAATCGTTCAACTATCGAAGCCTTTTTTGTTGAGAAGGTTGAATAGTGATTAATTTGATTAGACTTCATAAGCTTTCGGAATTTATTATTATAAAATTCTAGTCCATTATCTGTTTGCAGATTTTTAGGAACCCGTCCTTTATCTAGAAAAATTTTGAAACAGTTACATACATCATCTTTGGTTTTAGTCTTCAGAGGAAAGACCCAAGCGTACTTTGAAAATGTATCAATAACAGCAAGAATAAATCTACAATTTTTATTTTCTTTTGAAATTGATTGCATATCAAGTAAATCTGCTTGCCACAGATCGTCTATATCTTTCATAATAACATGTCTTCGAGGAAAGTTTACCCTTACATTTTTATGAATTTCGTTAACCACATCGGCTTTGCTCATTTTCAGAATTCAGTACATTTGTCTTGAATTCATGTATAATACTGAATGTAAAGCATATTATTCCGACTATTTATTCTTTAATTATGCCAGCTTCTTTTAATTCTTCTATTATCGATAAAATTTCATTATCATGGTTCGTATTGCCAGCATCTCTTGAAGCTACCAATAGTTTCAATCTCTCGACTAATTCGTTAGGATCATCCCAATATACCAAGTCGGTATTGTTTTTGTATTTTTTTAGCGTTGGCAAGCTTCCGCCAAGCTTAGTGTTAGAAGGTTTATCATCGTTTGACGATTCAAATAGGGGTTTGATTATTTTACAATATTTTATACCTTTGTCACCTCTTATTTGACCTTTAGGATTGAAATCTCTTTTATGTGCATTTGTATAATGTAACATATCCTTATAGACAAGTTTATCTTCGCTCGATATTAACTTTAAATCAGGTCTTCTTCGAAGTAAAAGTTCTTTTAGACCAGCCGTTAAATTGTAAGCTTTGTCACCGATTTTAATCAAAATGATAGTATCGTTATTCAAACTATCAATTTTAGAAAATGATACCACCGAATTACCCATCATTAAAGTTTTGTTTTCACTTCTAATTCCAAATGGTATACTAACACCTTCATAAATACCAAAGATATCATCACCCTCCAACGACATTTCTAAATTATCTATAGATTCCTTTTTAGCATTTTCTTCAATGAATTGAGCAGAATTTAGATTTGCATCGTAAAAGTCATCGATCTTTGTAGATGAACTAGTATTATTTTCATTGGATTCGATTCTTTCAGAGTTATTTAGAGTTGTATTTCCAATTTGATTCATGTTTTCTTCAGATCTATTAGATTCAACTAGAGTTTTTAGAGGATCTGTGACAGGTTTTAGCATTTTATCAAGTGACAAGTTCATTGTATGTTCCTGATTTTTCATTTGTTTTATTTTGTTCTTTATGGAGTCGACAGATTTCACTAATTCCATTTTAATATTTGTCTCCATCTTTCAATAAAAATAACAACTGTGTTCAGCTAAGAAAGAAATAATACTAACGGCATTTATGTGTGTAATTCATATTTATGTACCTATGAACCTTCATTCAAAGTTGAAAAAAATATCAAAATTCTGCCTATACCTTCCTTTGTTTAATGGCGATTCTTTGTTAATGAGTAGAAAATTATAAGGGTTACTCCAAACAGTTTTACAAATTTCTTTAAACTGATTCCATAGTAGATCAGAATTTACATGTTCTTCATAGATATGCTTTAGGTTCACATCATCTTGTTTAAATATTATAAGAAAGTTGGCATTATCGCGTAACAACTGTTTCGGAATTTTCGAGTAGGTTTGCGATAAGTAAAAACAGTCAATTTGCTTATGTCTACCCATACAGAAATAATTCCGGATGTTTATTTGATTTTCACACACAACATCATCAAATATAAAAACAGAATTTGGTAAAGCTTCACTCGGAGATATGACATCTTTATCGTCATTGAACTCACTGAATTTTATCTGAGGTACTCTTCTTAATACTTCTCGTAAAAAACAATATTTTGGCTGAAAATTAGTCTTCGAGTAAAGGTAAAGGTTTTGAAATTTGAGTCCATTTTCGTGCAATAACAAACTGATCACAACGTTTGTTTTACCGCAATTAGAGGGACCGCAAATTATACAACGAATCGTATTTGGCAATAAAGCGCTATGTCTAATCTGGTGAGGAGACTCGTCAAGATTTATATTTTTAACGTTAAGTGATATGGGTTGTTTGATCAACTTCATCTTGTCAATTAATTTAGTTAATATCTAACATAGGCATATATACTTAATTTTGCACTTCTTTTGACGTCACTATAGGAACGGTTATTTTTTCATCTTACAAGATAGGTCTGTCCAAATTGATATGGTTAAATATAGGCCTCATCCTAGGTAAGTATGCATTGAAAGTTGAGATGGGTCAGAACCTATGTTATATAAAGCGGACTTGCATGTGAAATCTACGACTTGATGTCATCGACTGAGTTACACAGCGGCAGTGCTCGCGAACAGAGTTTTTTTTGTCTTTTATTAAATTATCTTTAATCGTTAATTCATCTATTTATAATTGTGAGTAACTAGTAAATTTGTCAAAACGAATAATACAATAATGTTAATCTAATATATTATGCAATGGAAATTAATTTTATATATTTTTTATTTCAGAAAAATGGAAGACCTTGAAATTGCGGATGATGTTATTAAGTCATTCTATTTTACTCAAGAATTAGCTGGGAACAATATTGAACAATCTGAGTTCCAGGAAAATCAGCAAAATAAAGTCAAGGATACTCGAGAAAGACCAATAAAAGTAAAAAACAAAAAGCCTAAATTAACTTCAAAAATTACCTTATCCAAACTATTGGATGCACCTTCTACATCTTACGTTATTCGCAAGGAACCAGGAAAAGCACACCATTTAATAAAAATATCTATTTGTGATTTAAGTGATAATAATTTAATAAGTCGTGTTGATTGCAGTGAAAGTGATTGTGCTTGCATGAATGTTCAATATCTAGTCAAGGACAATTACGATGAAATTATGGATGAAGCAGAATATCTCGTCGGTAAAATAGTTAAAAAATTAAGTTCGCCTACATACAGACCTTAAATGTAGACTGTACAGACTTTATAAGTTATTGTTTAATTATATGTAAAACAATAAAATTAAAATTGATTCTATATACTGTGTTTTAATCACCTAAAAGCTAGTATAGATGATACCTCTTATTAATAAACACTGCATATAGTTATGACAAGCTTAGTCTTAGATATAAAAGTATAGTTATACTAACGTTATTCATGACATAATTTTATACACAGTGTTTATAAGAGACAAAATCTTTCTGAAAGGAAGAAAAAAAAACAAAGAATATAGATTATATATTTATTGATTTTAAGTAGTTACATTCATTTATTACAATTTCTATTTGATTATACAATTATAGCTTATAGCTTTTATATCTTACAACATAGTTTAAGCTCAGTAGAACAAATACATAAAATAATCCTACAAGTACTAAAGTATTGAACTATAATGTCCCCAAGGTAAAGTGTTGAAATTACCTTCAATTCTCTGCCTTTTATCATCTTCACTATTTAGTATGAGCTTATTTATTTTTTGTGTAAATACTTGATGATTTTTAGATCTTATAACATACATATCACCTCGCAGGTTATCATTAAACATTAATGCCCTTTTATATTTTTCAATATCCAATTTTTTCGTTATCGGCTTTGTTACTCCCTTTGCTTTCTTTATAGTTTTATTTTCAGTGCGTACACAATACAACTTAGCTCGTAAACCTACAAATTCTGAAATAATCTCTCCACCCAATTCGTCTTTGAAATAGCCTGGCATTTTCATGTTGGCTTTTGGTAACCCATATATATTGTTATCCTCAAAATTGCTTGTGTCAAAGTAACGAATATTGTTCTTCATATCCTCATAAAAATCATCAGTTTTTACAAAATAAAGTAAACTGTCAGTATCAGTGTAACATAAAATTACATTATTTCCATACATTTTTTTAATTACAGAATAATGAAAATGATATAAATGTGTTTTAGAAATTTCAAGAATAGAAAATCCGATATAAATAGGGCGATCTAATACAACTTTTGTCTTATTTAATTGAATAGCTACTAAATTTTCGGACATAATTGACAAGTCTTTAAAATTCGGTGCACTAATATACCTTTCAGCGCCATACAATTTGTTGGTTGTATTTAACTTATCTTTCCATAATTTTACGAGCCTTACATCAACTTGTTTCCGCTTGTTTTCAATTGTTTTTCCAAAAATAGAATTGTTTTGTTTCTTAAAAAAATCTTTTTCAAAGTCCGATTTAGCTTTTTGCCTAAGAGAAGTATTTAATAAAATGTATGGTTTTAAAAAGTTATCTTGATAGAATGATAATATTCTATAAATTTTTAACAAAATTAAACCATTTTTTAAGCACTCTTTTAAATGTATATAATGGATAACAAAACGATGTTTGCTGTGTAAATTTGCAATTAATTTTTTACATTTGCTTTGCATAGGTGAATATTTTTCGGCAGCGAATGGCAGATCCGAATGAGCATTATGAATGTTAGGCGGGTAATATAAATCTACCTCTAAAATGTATCCTTTATCACTGTTTTTGTCAACATCATTTATACTGAAGTTATTAATTTCATTATTATTAAGAAATTGGAAGTTACGCATTGGAAGTTTCTGCATCATTGCAAAGCCGTATAAATTTACACAGTCCAGATAAATAAGGTATGTGCTTGCCTTGTCCTTATTATACGATGATTGATATTTGTTATTAGCTTTGGCATATCTTAATGAGCATTGGGCAAGACCTCCTCGAATTCCATTTTCTAACATTTGATACATTTCTACATCAGATATTAAATCAAGCTCTACTTTAGTATAAATTAGCATAGCATCCCAACTTAACGATGGTGATGAAACATAATAGCACGGGTCTAAATTATAATAAAGTAAACTCATTTCTCTAAACTTTTCGAAAATATCGCATAATAACAGTACATCACATTTTAAATAAAGATCTGTGTACTCTCCTAAATTTTTTATTTTAAAAGTTTGCCATACGTTTAAAGCGTGCTGATAATGTTCAGCTGAAATATTTTCGCCCGTTAGTTTATTGAAAAATTTTGACTGTTCTGGCAGTTGAGTTTCATCATATTTTTCCCATTTGTCTACATAATCATAACAATATACACCTTTTCTACATGCTAAATTAAATAAATGATCCTGATTAAAAAACAAGCGCATGTGTTGAAAATCATCCGAGTGTAACATTTTTACCAATTGATCTAAACTAGTACTTAAAAAGTTAAACGAATCAATAAATTTCAACTGAACTTTATTTTTATTATCAATAGACATGATTTTTGTGAACGATATGTACTTTTCTTTCGATTTAGGAATTAAAGTTATTTTCCCAATTATATCCGACAGCTCTTTTATAAATAAATGAGAATCATATCCAGATAGATTGTGAAAAATTATAGGCATGAACTGGCATTGTTTCAAATTTAAATTACAAGCATTGTGTGCAGGACCTCTATATCTACCTGTGAAATGATCATGATCTTTAACTTTTTTATCATTTTGGGCAATATTGGTTTTACATATGTGGCATAATTGAACTGTTTTGAATGATTTTAACTCATCAGAAGTAAGAGGTAACATTGGTTGTTTAATTTGTAAAATTTTATACAGCCTTTTTAGGTCATTTGTAATGGTTTCAACAAATTTTTGTGCGCAGTTTGGACCTCTATAACTAACAAAATCATTTAATTCAGGTTTAGATTTGCAACAAATATAATAAGCATACGATGATGCTTGATGTGACTGTACAGATTCAGTAAAAAGCGATTTATTTTTGTCTGAGTAATTGCAAAGCAAACTTTCAAAATCTCCGTATATTACAATTGGAATTCTTTGGGTTTTTTCGAAGTTTGAAAATTTTAACTTGCTATGTTCATCAGGCAAAACTGTTTTCATTCTACTACAATTGTGATTTAATAATTTATCTTCATTGTCATAATACAAAAAACACTCATCACACAAAAATACTTTAGATTTATGTTTGGTTAATTGTCTATGCACAAGGCGACTAAAGTTTTTTATTAAACAAAAATGGGCTTTATCGTCTTTCGTTATGTACAACAAATTGACATGTGTAAGCTTTCGTTCGTGTGTCAAATATAGAGGGCCCGTTACATGATTATTGGCTTCAAGACCATAAACATTCACACTTAAAGAAGGATTATTTTTCTCAAAGTTTTTGATATCATCGAAACTTGGTGGAAAAGACATATCAATTATGTTTAAAAGCAACGTATAGTGTGGGTACGATTGCATTCTATTTGCATTTAGTCTTTTTGGGAACATATGAGCAATAATACACCACAAAAAACAATGATTGTCATTATTGCGTATATTCAAACATGACTTTGTGTTTTTTATAACCTTAGGCAATTCTAAGTATGTTCCAGCTCTTAAAGGATTGTACTTATTTATGTTTATTTCCAAATGGTTTATACAATCAATAGTCCAACCAGATTCGGCAAGTTCAAACTCTAAACATTTAGATATTAATTTTTCAGAGCATTTAAAATACATATTGTAAATATTTGTATTCGGAACTGCTATCATATATTTGGTATTGAAAGATTTCATAGAGCTTTCACTATTTTTTGGCAAAATATATGACACAAATAATTCAAAATTGACTTTAATTGCTTTATGTTTTTGAATCATAAGATTGATAATATCACATACAGATTTTGAAATTTGATTTAAAAACGTTTCTGGAGTTATTGTTATTTCACTAGATTTAAGTGGATTCACTTTGTAACTTATGATTCTATTTTTAAACGCTGTGGCAATAATTTGAACATTTTCGAATTCGGAGCAGAGCAATCGATTAGATTTATGAATATTTGTTCTACTATGTGCTGATAATTTTGAAACATAAATATTACAGTCTTTACAAAAAAACATATTTACTTATTAAACTTATCTTGTAGAACAACAATTTTTTCTATTTCAGAATTTCTTATTTTTGGTTTTTAATTTTTTAAGTATCAATTTCTAAATTTCTTATTTCAGGTTTTAAACTTCTCAGTTTTTAATTTCAGAATTTCTAATATCGTGTTTTCAAATTTCGTGTATTCAGAACTCTGAAAAGTACATGTAAAATAATTATTTTAAATCAATTTAATTACTATATATTTTTTTCAATTTTTTGAATTTCTTATTTCGGGTTCTAAAATATCTCAGTTTTGATATCAAAATTTCTTATTTCGGGTTTTTAAAATTTTTCAAATTTAAAGTTCTAAATTTCTTATTTCAGGTTTTAAACTTCTCAGTTTTTATTTCAGAATATCTTATTTCATGTTTTCAAATTTCGTGTTTTCAAATTTCGTGTATTCAGAACTCTGAAAAAGTACATGTAAAATAATTATTTTAAATCAATTTAATTACTATATATAAAAAAATTTTCCTATTTTAGAATTTCTTATTTCGGGTTCTAAAATATCTTAATTTTGATATCCTAATAACTTATTTCGGGTTTTTTCATTTTTTCAAGTTTCAATTTCTAAATTTCTCATTTCAGGTTTTTAAACTTTTAGGTTTTTAATTCAGAATTTCTTATTTCGTGTTTTCTAATATCATGTTTTCAAATTTCGTGTATTCAGAACTCTGAAAAAGTACATGTAAAATAATTATTATTTCTTATTTCGGTTTCTAAAATATCTCAGTTTTTTTATATCAGAATATCTTATTTCGGATTTTCAAATTTCTCAGTTTTGCATTTCTCATTTCAGAACTCTGAAAAAGTACATGTAAAATAATTATTATAAATCAAAAAAAAAATATTCTCACATTTCTTTATAAAGACTATCTAATATATTTCAGTTTGTATACATAAAATGAGATTAAATAGATTTATACTTATGAATAAACAAGATTAAACAGATTTATATTAAAGTTATTATCAAATTACAAAAACTTGCACAATAGAGCGCATAGTGTGGTTATAGTTATAAACTGAATAAAAAGAATTTTCATTTAAGAAGGCTGGCTGTATAGAACAGGCAGAATCTCTTTAAATTCGGCCTTTCCAGTATTCACAAGGTGTGTTAAAGCCTTCCACACAGCGTTATCTATATCAGTTGATAATTTTAACGTTGCAATCGATTGTTTCCAACGCTCGTTTGGGGCAAGTTTTTCCACTTCGTTTGTATTATAAACTTTTAATTCAAAATAATACTTTCCAACCCTGCCCGGGTCTGATTGGAAGGTATAACCATCAGCGACTCGTTGAGTGAAGCAGCTTTTTAGAGTGGCAGCACGGATCGGCGGACGAGACGATTCATCCTGAAATACATAAAATCTAGTTTTAATTAAAAATAATAATGCGTGAGGGCAAGTAATTAAAAATTACATAAATTAAAAATAAAAACAGGCAAGTTTCGAAACTCCTACATTGTTTAATCTATCGTTACCATAATTATAGATAATCTATTAGAAAAGTCTATTTAAACTCTTGTGTCTGCAAATAAGTATAATGTTTGATGGAGAAAATCATACGCTGTGAAACACTGATAGTATATGAATGTTTTATAATGAAATGAAAATTTAACATGTTTATAAAAAAATCGTACCTCAGAATCTGAAACGATGGTGCTCCGTTTTCTTTTTGGAACTGGTGCTGTCACTGCTGGTGGTCCGTCGCTATCTGACGATTCTGAAGCGAAAGGGTTTTTAGAAAGCAAAGCCTTCTTCTTCTGAGTCACTTTTCTAACTCTTTTCACAGGTTTATTTTTTTTATGAGCCGCCGCTGGTTTTTCTTTTATTGCTCGAGACGTTGAAGGCTCGGAGTCCTCTTCTTCAACCCAAAAAGGATTATTCATCGACTGAGCCCTGAAAACATTATTAAAATGCAATACATATTTTTGTTAACAACGTTCGTAGCAACATGAAACAACAGCACCCGTTTTCCTCAAAGGCTAGGTAGAGGTGTAGTTGATCACCCCGTTTTGAAATCTCATCGAATAGGAAATAATTTACGGTAAGTATCAGAAAAATAAAATAATTTAAATGACTTAGGAATCGGACCCAGGCGTTATGTTTATTGCATGATATAGCAACGAAACAATAATTATTATTAACGTTTGTAAACATAATAATATGTAACTACAAATACAGTACAAGTACAAGTACCAACGTAGCTATGTACAATAGTTTTGAATTATTAAACGAATATACATTTATTTATTATCTAACCTAATTAATAACTTAAGTAATTTCAGTCGTAAAACAATTAACTATTACAGTCGTATACAACATGTAACATAATTAACGCACATCCTGAAATTAGTTTGTTCAGAATCGTTTACTGAATCGATTTCTATCATTTTTATTAAAGGTAATTTTTTATCAAAAATAATTAAAACTATGGAAATTATAGTCACATTACCCCTGTACAGTCTAAACAAACTAAGATAGACCGCAAATCAAGGCAACAAGACTTAAAAGTGCAATTTTATTTGTATTGATACAAATTCCGTCATTCAATACAAAATAAAGAAAAATAAACCTTACTGCAAAATAACTAATTTAGTTAATAACAATGCATTTACATGTTAAATTAAAAATTCAATAATGTATTATGAATATTCTAATTGGGGGTGTCTGAGGGGGTGCGTTAATTACGTTACATGTTGTATATTGATGAAAAAAATGATAAGGTAAAATATAATACTCACATACTTTGTTTCAACTGCAACACTTATGAACAACCACAAACAAATTTAAACTCGCTGCTCAGTGAAATGAGGGAATGATATCGGCAGATGCTTATTTATAGACCTCAATCCTAAAGCCTTAGTCATAAGTTAGTTTCCAACAATAATTACTTGGAAATTTTATTTAAGACAATATTTGTTATTAGAATTTCACCTCTAACACCTGAGCACTTAAAGTAGACTTTATTTTTTTCATTATTCGTACTGCAATCGCAATGTGAATGCTTCCGAATACTCTAGTTATGGAAAGTGTTTTCACAGCACTTTATCCTTATTAGAGTTTTGGAGGCGACTTGAGACGAACATCATAAAAGGAATGAGGTGTCCATTAACTCTGGCGGAATACATACAAACATATAAGAAACCAATAAAATGAGGTCTGTGGTAGTTATTTGCCATGTATACAGAAATGAATATTGCGCGTTGGGAAATAAAACACTCAGAATTTTAAATAATAATTTATTAATTAAAAGAGTAATTAATTTTCTAAGAAATTACAGATTACTTAAAATCAATGTGTATTAAAAATAATTACCTTAAATGGTAATTATTTTTAATACTAGAAACGTATAATATTAGAAGCTATTTTTATTATGCTACATAAATAAAACAATCGCTCGTACTTTATTGGTTATCTTAATTATCTTTAGACATTTATAAAAATATATATAAAATTAGTAAATTTTATTATTTATTAGTTTATAAGTTATTAAAGTTAAGTTTTATTTATGGAAGACATTTTGAAAATATTCTGTGATTAAGCTAAACTATATAAATATAAAATACTAAATTAAAGTAAAACTAAACTAAACTATTACAGAGCATATATAAAATCATTACAACTATACATTTTCCCGAATTTTACTTATAATGTTTTCTAAATCTAAGTATATATCACTAGCGTTCGCATTTTCAGATACAAATTGCACACACTTATTTGCATTGCACTCGCAAGGTTTTTCTGGTAAATTATCACTCTCATATATCTCAATTTTGATTGCGAATGTCCTTGAAGATGTATTTGGCGCCCTGGTTTTGATGTACGAGTAGTTTTGCTGTCGTTCACGTTTCTGTGGAGTGCTTGCTGCATCATTTTTTTTTCTCTTCAAATTGAGTCGTGATGTAACAGATTCTTTGAGCTGCTGGTTCGGGATAAAATTAAAAAGATCCTCGCTGTCCTGAAAACAGAAATAAATAGTGTTTTGAATATAAATACGTGCAATGCCTACATTATGATAATAATAATTTAATAAATTATAACTATTACTTACCGACATTGTGCTTAAATCAAACAAAAAAAATATGTTTACTGTGTTGCAGTCAAAGGCTCTCTACGATCTGTACAAAACAGATTCTTTTATTTATGGTGTATAAATTCATGTCTTTAAGGTTTAAATTTCTTCATAATAATACCTATTAAAACTAAACGTCATGCTTGGTGGTCAAGTCGAAACATGTCGATATTAACAATGTGCTTGTGTACATAGATAATATTGGCAAACGCATTATTTCTACTGCAAGCAATATGAACTTAAACTTTGTAAAAATTAGATCTATTTTAGAAACAAATTCATGTCTTTAAGGTTTAAATTTCTTCATAATAATACCTATTAAAACTAAACATCATGCTTGGTGGTCAAGTCGAAACATGTCGATATTAACAATGTGCTTGTGTACATAATATTGGCAAACGCATTATTTCTACTGAAAGCAATATGAACTTAAACTTTGTAAAAATTAGATCTATTTTAGAAACTGCAACTGGAACTATTGAAGTGCAAAGAAAAAGGTCTTAACTATAATTTTTGGTTGCACTGGAATTAGAAGGTTGTTGTGTTACATTATGTTTGTAGTTCCAAAAACATAATAAATTAAATAATTTATCTTTATTAACGAAAGGACAAAGTGATACAATATTTTGTCACATCTTTAAAAACACATTTGGTGCATTGGCTAAGAGTGCTACATCACAATGTAAATAGTAGGTTTAATAGATGTCTTATCGAATGCATCAAAAGTGTTTTTGCGGGTTCGATTCCCGCACAGAACATATATGAATATTTGTTCCGGTTTGGTTTTTATGATTATTTACATTCTTTTTTAACATAATCAATTACTCTATCTCCATAATACAGTTAAATACTAGATCTTGAGTTCAATCCTTTTTCTGGATTTCTATCCGTACCCAAGGCACCGATAGCATTAACTTGCACGGTTGCTTATATATTGAACGCTGTCATAGCGCTCAATACATCGAGCGATGCGACAAGCGGATGACATCATTTCACATTATCCACTGACCGCTGCTTGATGTACCTAAGTTTAAGAATGTTGATGAATACATTTATTAGATGCAATATGCTATGCGTTTTCTTCAATGTTTTGTTTGAACTCTGTGAGTGGGGGATTATTATAATAATTATACTTATAATTATTATATTTTACAGCACAAACATTTTAATCGCAGTATTAATAACCATTATAAGTTACTTTTACACAGCTGTACCTACATCAAGTTATACTTTCCAGCAAAAGCTGACTTCTCATTAAACGGAAAGCCTAATACATTCATCACTAGATACTTACAAAGATGTGTGCCAGGTGCACCTCATCGTTTCGATTCAACGCTATAATTTTGCTTCTCTGTAGTTCGACGCTGCGCCAGGGAATGAATGAACACAGCCATATCATAGACCGAATCGCAGATCACGATAGTATACGACAGCATAAATTGAAGAGTTCTGTATCACCCGTTCGAGCGAACTGCCGTGAACTGGAGGCAATTACAACGAAACCGGTGACAACATTCGCTCATCAGTTTAAAAACCGTAGTGGTTAAAAAGACATCAATAAGTCAATCTGTAATTATGAAGAAAACCCCAATTACACAATTAGTTCTCGATTATAAAATTGGGGATTCTGTATCACGCAGCTCGAGCGACTGCGCGAGAGCGAGTGATACAGAATCCCCAATTTTAACCTACTTACGTACATTAACATTTATGGCCACCTTCCAGCTCCATCATCAAAACCTAGAATAATATCCAGCACCAAAGTCACTCTGAAACATAACTCCGACAAAAGTTTCTCCGCTTAACGATTCGCCGACACAACGATTCATTCCTGGATGGTTCGACGACAAAAACTTACACCGCAGAACGATTCGTCGACAAAGACATGGTTTGACATTATAATACTAGTAACTAAATCCGACATCAGGGGCACCCCGAGGTTCGGTTAGTTAGGTTCCTTTAAACCCTGAACACAGAAATAGAAGCCCCGCGCAGCGGGGCTTCGTCTAAATGGCTTAATTTATACAATACTTCATGAAACACAATACTCATGACTTAATCGTTCTGTCCGCGAAACGTTCGTCGAGGAAAGGTTCTGTCGTCGAACCGTCCAGGAACGAATCGTTGTGTCGGCGAATCGTTAAGCGGAGAAACGTTTGTCGGAGTTACCTTCCAGCTCTATCATCAGACCATGGACATCATCCAGCATCAATGTCTATGTAATAAAGACTAGGTAGGTACTCTAACGAGCCGAAACTCGACGGGATTGAGTTGTTATCAAATCGCTTCAAGAGTTTATTAAAATTTAAAGAGTTCCCACGATTTCTCCAAGATTCCATCATCAGATTCTGTCTTGATGATCATGGGACCAATTGGAAGGACAATTCTTTCAATCGAAATGAAAAAAGAAGAATTTTCAAAATCGGTCTAGGCGTCTTTGAGAAATCGGGGAAAATACATAAAAAAAAGATTACGACGAATTGAGAACCTCCTCCTTTTTTGAAGTTAGTTAAAAATAGTTGGCTAATGGCGAAAACCTACATATCCCCAAAACATGCCCACCTATTATAGCTGTAAAAATAAAGTTGACAAACTTACATTTGCAGTTGAAGAACATGTTCTCCGATACATTTTGTTTAGGAAAATATGTTATCCAAGTACGTTTCATAAGTTGGTCGACTATTACTCGTAAACTTGTAAAGCCTACTTAGTCATGATAATTTTCTTTTAAACTTCGTTATATCACCCCCAAACATAACCGTTTAGCTGGTAGAGGGGGGGAGGACACTCAAGTCGAGCAAAAATTATCACTATAAAGCTTAACATTTCACAAACAAATATTTTTATCAAAAAATTGTTAATGGAAACTATCAATATTTTTTAAAGGCCTATTTAATGATACCCCAAACAGGAAATAAAAAAAAAAAACACCTCCTGTACCCTAAAAAAAATATTCTACAAGATTTTATTTTACCACTTTTTCGGCGCAACAAATACGTATATTTACACCAAATTACAGCTTTCTAGTACTGGGCGTCTCTGAGCTAAGCTGCGGACAGACGGACGGACGGACGGACGGACATGGCGAAACTATAAGGGTTCCTTGTTGACTACGGAACTCTAAAAATTAGTATCCAAGAGCGAGCGAAGCGAGCTCGGGACTTGGGGCACCCCGACACCAGTGCCGGTTTTAGCACTACCAGCGCCCTGGGCGAGATTTTCTACGGCGCCCTCTAACTGCAATACAAACCCATATGAAAAAAAAAGGACTTAATGAAATTACCGTCTGTTAAAAGAAATAACTAACATGACTCTCTGTTATACATTTGTGCATGTTTGCAATGCGCTGCAATATAAATTATAATGGCGTTTTACTCAATTGAGTGACGAAAAGCATGTAATTTTGCACAAACGTTCCTTGAAATGAGTAAGTTTTGTGTTTTCTTTAGACGGGTTTTGGATTAATCCCCTAAAAATGGGATGAAAGAAATTGGGAAATTTACGAGAAAGTAGGCCTGCGGCGCCCCTTCGTATTCGGCGCCCTGGGCAGTCGCCTAACCGCGCCTTACCCTAACGCCGGTACTGCCCGACACGGACAGGTTAGGTAGGTTAGGTTACTTTAAACTTCGTGTTAGGTTACTTTAAACCTAGCAGGCAGAAATAAGAGCCCCGCGAAGTGGGGCTCTGTCAAGCCAGCATGACAGGTAGAAATCAGTTATTTGACCTAGGATGCGAGAGCGAGCGAAGCGAGCTCTAGACTTGGGGCACCCCGACACCGATAGGTTAGGTTCGTGTTAGGTTACCGTGCACGCAGAAATAGGAGCGCCTGCACGAAGCGGGGCTCAATAATTATAAAGATCGGACTAACTTACCAAGTGACGTCCGATCCTCAATTATGTGAAGTAATCTCGTCCTCATCATTTTGTACTTGTAGTAAGCACTCTTGCGTGCTACGTCGTCACATTATTAAAAGATGAATGTTTTCGTAAAACGAAACGTATCCATCTCTATTTCACGGTAACCTCACTAGCGCCGCTTCCTGATCTGTCATTGTTTCAAAGAATTCACAACTTTCATGAAGGGTTAGAATCTGAAACATATTCTGGGTAGGGTCGGGAATGGATGAGGACGAGATTACTTCACATAATTGAGGATCGGACGTCACTTGGTAAGTTAGTCCGATCTTTATAATTATGTTCCGTAATCTCGTCCTCATCATTTTGTACTTGTAGATGTTTAAAGAAGAAAGTTGTGATAACACATTCAAATTATTTAATCATCCTTACATAATTTGAAGAATGTTACATTTAGTCAACATAAAATTTGCCTTCCAAATGTTAATTAAACATTTAAATTCTTAATAATCTGTCTTTTCAATTTACATCATAATAAATTATCCCCCTCCAAATAATTCATCACCCTTACAGTCATAATGTAAAGAATGTTTCAATCATTCGACATAAAATTTGTCTTCTACACGTTAAATAAACATTTAAATTCATAAAATCAGTGAGTATTTTTATTTTACACCATATCATGTGATCAATCATCATTAAGTCCACACACAGCCTGAGCAAAATTATAGTCTGGATCACCTTTTACAAAATCTAACAAATGTTGAGTTGTTGTTCCAACATGCTGATATTCTAATTAACTCAATGTTAACACCTACATCAGAGGCTTTTGAAGTGGCTGCATGCACAAGGCATGAGCTGCATCTGCTATGAGCAGCATAATTATTAGTGATGATATCTATATCACTAACTAACAGATAGTGTTTGTTTAATCCATTTACTAATAGATGCTGATGCAGCTGAATGGCAAGATTTCTTAATTAATGCTGGTAAATATTAATATATGGTAATATTTAACACATTTGTTAATTCTTATGTTTTTAGTTGTATCTAAATAGGGTAACAATGTTGTTTGATAGGATAACATAGCAGTCACTTATGTTTTCTTTTAAAAATAACATAGAATATGTTGTCATTTATGAGTTCCAGATGCCATAACAAAGGTTAGAACCTTAATTTATATTACAGGGTATCCTACTTTGGATTCCTGACTCCCACAAAAGTTTTGATACCTATCTATAAGATTTTGTATTGCAATTCTACTTTGTGGGAGAAAATAAAGAAGTTATTAAAAAAAGAAGTTATTATAATATTATTAAAAAATCCTTATTTTATTCAAATTGTTCTCTCTCCTTTTAAATGACAGGGTTGGTACTTCGTAAACAGTAAAAAGTTTGATTAATATCATAAATTGAAATAATCTTTTTCTTCTATCATCAACCTTATAACCAGTGACAAGGTTTTTTTTTTTTTTTTTTTTTTATATAATTGAAAGGGCTATGTAATTCCTCTCCTCATAGATTCAAAAAGTGGATACCTATAAGGGCAGTCACAACCACCGCACTACATACTACTACACCCCCTCTCTTTTGTTTGAAGGGACCTACTTAATAGGGCAAACAGGGGAAATGTATTAAAGAATGTTGCATCTCACTTAACGGAGAAAGCATCCATGGATATCTGGGCTTGAGTACCATGAAACTAGCACAACTGGCAAACAAGTCAACTTTTGAGCTACCAAGCTTTGACAATGGTTCTATACACTTTTACAGAAGTTTAATTCTATTTTATAATTTGAGTGTTTAGATTCTTCATCGGCTATGACATTTTCTTTTAGCTAATAGAACATGCTTATCTAAACTATTATGATGGGGGTGCTGTGTTCCTTTTATTTTATTGACATATGATATACTTGTAATGTTTATCCACAGCAATATTTCACAATTAGATAGATCTAATGTAATGTTTTCAAGCCTATAAAAACTAAGCGATTCAATTTTATTGAAGTGGTACAGTTTGTCCTGGTCTGTCCAATACCCATGACTCATAATGTCATTGCAACCAAGACCAGTCAGTTAGCAAGGAATCAAAGAAATATCTAATATAAAACCAAACCCTTTTATTTTGTAATGATTGAGAAGGTAGGATGTCCACCATTGGAAATCCATTATGACTTTGCTATGTGGGTAACAGTTTGTAAAATTATTTAACAAAACTTCTGTGTATAACCAACCATATTCCACTGCTGGGCATGCTGCTATGAGTAAGCCAGGTAATTTGCAATATCTATAATCTTATACTTGTGATCATTTATGTTTTTCAAATAATTTCGTAACTGTTTTAATTTCAGTTTCAGGTAATGGTATGGAAAACAAGGTGGCATTTAAGAGAGTCTAAGAATTTCTATTTTACTTAAGTTGTAAACACCTTTTCTCCCCATTTATTGTCAAACCTAAGTTTTTCAGTAACTGTACACTTGTACAGTAATGTCTACATTTGACATATTTACCATCAATCTAAAAAACTGGCTTAGGTCTTTGAGAACACTTGTAGGTCATAAATAGTTTCATAATTTTAGTGAGGACATTTATTATTATGGTGCTGTACTAACGCCAAAGAGAAGAGAAGTAATTTCACATACTTATCACAATATGAAATTTAACCTTAAATATTCTATGAATGTTTTTCCACAGATAATGAACAATATGCATTTTTAAGATCCAAGTTTGTTATAAACCATTGGGACTCATAAGTCTGGTGCTCATTCTTATGTCCTAATTTAAAATGTATTGTATTAATAATTAGGTATTGTATTAACTTATTAAGCTTTTTGAGGTTTAGAATAAAACACCATGAATTACTGATTTTGTATGTTTACATGGTTACAGTTGGTTGGTGTACGGGTTTACATGGTTTTGTAGCAACACTACTTCCCTTTTGGAAAAATTATAGATTTCCTGTTGTGAACTCAGTGTTCACATTTCAATGGGATTTTATATCTTGATATTATCAGTCACATGTTGTGGTTAGTGTTGATACTATTCCAATAACAAAGGATTATTTCCTGTGTCTGTTTGTACCTTGTTCAATGGTGTGTCTGGCAGCGACGTTAATGCCTCTGTGGAGAACACCCACTCGATCAGGCAATGGTAGTCATTGAGGGCCCAGGAAGCTCAAATTATTGTTAAACTTGAGTTTTACTGGTGGTTTTGATTGTAGCAGCAGACTCCTTTACTGCTCGACAGGCAGCCAGCTTGTTTTGTAATTTGTCCTCAAATAGACTCGGAAATTATTGAATTTTCCTAAAATTCTTTAAGATCTTTGTTTAGACCTAGGAGTATGAGTGACCCTTTAGTAATGGTGTCACTGTGCAAATGTTATACTATTTTCTTCATGTTCTGTTGAGATAACATATTATTTAAGACTTGTCCAATTGTAGAGACGGTAGCGGTCAAGTCAAAATGGCTTCTTGACACTTATCCTCTTGTCTTATTTTAAAAGTTCACTGAGTTTCATGGCTTCTGCCACTTTCTCAATTTATATGTCAACAATTATTTAGGATGTCATATTCCTTCCTTAAAAATAGGCAGAGGAGGAGATGGAGACTTTTACCCTTGGGTATCACAATGATGAAAAAGGCTATAATAATGTTTTTCTTTATAGCATCTTGTTTCCTTTAATTTAACCTGGAATGTAAGTATTCTCTTTTCTTTTCAGTTTCTTTCCAGTACTAGACCTTAATTTCCTAGGATCTTGCAGATTTCTTCAGTCTCCGGCATTGACATTATGTACACATGAATGGTTGTTGGGTCCACCTTGCTTCTCGTGGATAACCTCAAAAGCTTTAGGGACACTGAATTGATTATTAAGGTGGATACAGCCACACTGCCGGCTGACCTCTCGTGAAAGCTCTATCTTGGCAAGTGTTGAGTAAGTACTCATGGCTTCCCAAGGCTGACTTCTCGTGACAGCTCTAGGGTCACTGAATTGAATATCAAGGTAGGTACCTACAGCCACACCGCCGGCTAACCTCCCGTGAAAGCTCTATCTTGGCAAGTGTTGAGTAAGTAGGTACTCATGGCTCCCCACGGCTAACCTCTTGTGAAAGCTCTAGGGTCACTGAATTGATTATCAAGGTAGGTGCCTACAGCCACACCGCCGGCTAACCTCCCGTGAAAGCTCTATCTTGGCAAGTGTTGAGTAAGTAGGTACTCATGGCTCCCCACGGCTAACCTCTTGCGAAAGCTCTAGGGTCACTGAATTGATTATCAAGGTAGGTGCCTACAGCCACACCGCCGGCTAACCTCACGTGAAAGCTCTGTTTTGGCAGGTGTTGAGTACTCATGGCTTCCCATGGCTAAACTCTCGTTAAAGCTCTAGGGGCACTGAATTGACTATAAACACGTAGGTAGTCACACCACCGGCTTACCTCTCGTGAAAGCTCTATCCTGGCAGGTGTTGAGTACTCAGGCTTCCCATGGTTATCTTTTCGTGAAAGTTCAAGGGACACTGAATTAAATATAAAGGTAGGTACGGTCACACCGCCGGCTAACCTCACGTGAAAACTACCTTGGCAGGTGTTGGGTACGTACATAAATTATCAACACATTAACTTTAATGTTTTGCCGGGTAATTTACAGATTCGAAAAATGGACTCGCCCATGCATGACTATGGACGAGTCCACTAGGCTTCGTGAATTTCATTACGTTAACAAATAATAAACCCATGGCTGAACTCCCGTGAAAGCTCTAGAGTTAATTTGCATGAATTGCCGTTAATTCCTTAGTAAATTATAACAGATTTTAGCTAGATTTAATGCTTTTGTAAATACGACTTACCGGAATGTCGGCGCCGGCCGGCGACTTCGCTCCTTTCCTCTCTTGATTCTATTTAGTTCCTTATGAAGTCTTTTGATGGAGAATATATGGTCACTGGGTCTTCGTTGACCCTTTTTCATATCCATAACTAAGAATTTTCGCATATTATTATATTATAATTCGAGAAAACTTTGGATTGACGTGACAACGCAACGCACAAAAAAGTACAATGACAGATCAGGAAGCGGCGCTAGTGAGGTTACCGTGAAATAGAGATGGATACGTTTCGTTTTACGAAAACATTCATCTTTTAATAATGTGACGACGTAGCACGCAAGAGTGCTTACTACAAGTACAAAATGATGAGGACGAGATTACGGAACATAATAGTACCTATTCTTGAGTTCAAGTACAGCAGTAAGGAAGGGGTTGAAGGCGTAGTTCAAGTACAGCAGTAAGGAAGGGGTTGAAGGCGGAGTTCGAGTACAGCAGTAAGGAAGGGTTTGAAGGCGGAGTTCAAGTACAGCAGTAAGGAAGGGGTTGAAGGCGGAATTCAAGTACGGCAGTAAGGAAGGGGTTGAAGGCGGAGTCACGGTAATACATAATATCTATCAGTACTTGAACTTCATACAAACGGACGAAACGCGAGCTATACCTACGCGCCTCGATGTCGGGGCGCAGACAGTCACGGCTGTACAGGCTGTACCGCAGTGAGGAACAGACGGTGTGTTGTTTTTTTAACAAAATCAGTTCAAGGGCATAATTTCGACACAATATACAAAGTATTTTATTTGTTTACTGATATAAGAAAAGTATATTTACAATTACAAAACTAAATAGAAACAGAAAGTAGGCAAATGTAATTAAAATGCTGGAGACGGTCAGCCCTAACGCATGTTTACGTACCGCGCGGCTGTAGGCATTTATTTCTACTAGTTAGTTACTGATAATACTGTGGCGGAGTTTTGCTCGTTGCGTCATAAAGTACAGTCATGTTTAAAAATGAACGCAGTCATAACAACCTGGAAGTGTCCCTATGATCACGCGGAATCAGAGTCAGTGATTCAATACTTTGGTCGCGGGTGTGTAAACTATTTGTTGATGACGACTCCAAGATTTTGGCTTCAGGTCGCGTTTTATTAAAATAAAATAACAGTAATAAATATTCATCCAATTTTATTAAAATTTCACAACAATTATATAAAAAAATACAATCAATTTTAAATTTGGACCTGCTTTGGTATTTCTAAACTATAGTAAAACATAGCACAAGAGCCGACTCCACTGCCACAAAATAAAATTTTCGAAAAATAATACGAAATAAATTAAATTACAAAACCTTTTGGAACAGCCCTTATGCTTTAGAAGGTACAATTCGGAAGATGACCACCTTGACTATTGAATGTCCAGATTCCTATAATAATAGAAAGCCACGCAAAACAAGTGAACATCTCCAACGAAAACATTTAAATGTGTGCGTGGCGTTCACTCACACATTTATAAAAAAACCGGCCAAGTGCGAGTCGGACTCGCCTATAAAGGGTTCCGTAGCAGCAAGTAACATAATATAAAAGTTCTTGTAGTTAGTTGTAACTTTGCAAGGTAAATTGCGGTTTACGATTTATAACGTATTAAAAAAAAAACTAATTACTCGATCTCGTTCAAATCAATTTTCAATTGAAGTTTGCATGGTAATGTACCTACATCATATATTTTTTTTAGTATTATCATTCTCTTATTTTAGAAGTTACAGGGGGGGGACACACATTTTACTATTTTGGAAGTGTCTCTCGCGCAAACTGTTCAGTTTAGAAAAATATTATGTTAGTAACCTCAATATCATTTTTCAAGCCCTATTCATAGATACCCCACACGTATGGGACAGGTGAAAAAAATTTTTTTGAGTTTCAATTCTAAGTATGGGGGGTACCCCCAAAATTGGTTTTTGTTTTATTTTTGTATAAAAATTCTAATGCGGTTCACATAATACATCTACTTACCAAGTTTCAACAGAATAGCTCTTATACTTTCGACAAAAAGTGGCTGTGACATACGGAGTTACGGACGGACAGACAGACATGACGAATTTATAAGGGTTCCGTTTTTTGCCATTTGGCTACGGAACCCTAACAGTGGCTTTTAAAACGTTACAGCTACGTTTTGTTTCGAACACGGAATTTGGACATTTGATTAAAGGTCAAAGCCAAATCGTAGAAACATGACAGGTTTCTAAGCAGCTTTAATGAAAACGCTCTCGTAAATGGTGACAATTCCCACCTTTTGACTTTGAGATAATCACCTTCGGAATTGTACCATAAGATAAATCCTTACTTAAACAATACATATTGGAAAGTTTTGTCATTCGTTCTGCTCAGAGCAAATAATAAGTTTATGGACCATGTCCTACAGAATTGCTCTGAGTAATCAATCTAAATTTTTTACATAATATCCGATATCCGCCACCATATTATCTTGACATCTAAGTAGGTATAGTTTTATTTTGTTTATAAACTCGTCGAAAACGACGCTTAAATAAGAATTGATAATAATGAATCTTTATGAATTTTTAAGAAATTGTTTTCGGATTCGTGAAATAATAATAGCAAGCGCCTACAGTAAGACACTTATCAATACTATTTCACGATGTTAAGAACTATTAATTTGCCATTTTGCCAAAGGATTTGTTGAAAACGCATTATCCGCTTATAATTAACAATACTCTCTAGAAAAAGAAAAACACAGTTGTTTACCCATATATTTCTTTCTTTTAAATTATAGGTGAGCAAAGACGTGAACGATGAAGCACGCTTGCTTTACGACGCAACGTTACGATTGTCGCCATTTAAGATTTGTGCCACTGACTGTTAGCGTTCATAACGTGATTCGTGAGATTTGTAAAATCTAATAATTAAAAAATCGTCCTTGCTACTACGATCTAATGATGCAATACTTACATCGTCGTGGTGAGCGTGTTTCGTTTTTCATCTATCTGTAGATAATCCGATCATATGTCGACGTAGTAAGGATGATTTTCACTTGCAGTTGAAATCGTTCGAATTATTGCTCAAGCAAGTTCGCTTACTCACAAAATTAACCTCAAAACCTCACATTAAAGTCCCTATTTCAATACCACCTAGTGGTCCCAACTCGGTTATCAGGTGGATCTTTTACGCAGCAATAAGAAGCCAGTACTCCAACTGTCGCCAGGCATAGAGACAATATGCTGACTCCACACACAGCTCCTGAGGTGATGTCATTCAGTGGTGTCCCCGGTTTTGGCTCCACGGATAGCAGAATGAGAAGGCCGAAGGCGCTTAGGAGCGAGAAGGAAGATAGGACGATGTAGCCTGTAAGAAAAAAGAAAATGTTAGGTAAAATGTTGCCAGTTTTTTTTTTCTTGTAAAAACATGATTCATTCACTGTTTCGCTTACTGCGCCTAACATAAAATTTTAATGACTTTTTTATGAAATGCGTTTTTAATGAAAGTCATAATTATTACAACAGGCGTCACTGAATTCTTAAAAATATTTTTTTTAAGTACCTATAACGTTTTTTTTTTCACTATTCGTTATCTAGCTGTGTCTGATGGTTTATTACTATTTCTATAAGGATCATTACATAGCAGGCGTCAATGAATTAATAAAAGTAGGTATGCACCTGCTTGTACGCCCGCATAAATTCTCGTCATTTGACCGCAAAAACACGTCTTTTGTTTCAATATTTCTGTGGTTTTGAACTAAGATTTTTAATATCATCGGTGCTGATAGGTATCACTACCTACATAATATTCCTAAAACAAAATCCGACAACGCGTCTGTATGTTTGTCCGCGATAAACTCAAAAAATCCTGACCACCAATAGACGGCGAGTTCATTGTGGAAGTTTTAGGTGAATGATTTTAATAGTTTTTTGGGCTATAGTTGTTGAAAATGTCAGAAAAAATACTGTCCAATCCCTTTTAGATAATAAATAAAACAAAGAAACAAAATACTTTAAGTTCTAAAACCCGTGCGAAGCCAAGGAGGCCCGCTTGTAACATAGATTACCTTTAAACTACAATTTTTAACCGACTTCAAAAAAAGGAGGAGGTTCTCAATTCGTCGGAATCTTTTTTTTTTTTTTTTTATGTATGTTACCTGATTTCTCGAAGACGCCTGGACCGATTTGGAAAATTTTTCTTTTGTTTGAAAGGGTATACTTTCCAATTGGTCCCATGATCATCAGGTCAGGATCTGATGATGGGATCCCAGGAAAATCGAGGGCAACCTTCAAATTTTATAGGCACATAGTACCATTTTCATATATTTTCTAAAGCTGTTCAAGTATTTGCATCTGATAATCATCATCTCAGGTGGATGAGCTGATGATGGAAGGTACAACTCCTCTAGTAAGGAGTCGGCATCGACTGATTTAGTAAATTATGTTTGTGTTCGCATATCTCCGGAACTGCAAGTCCGATTTAAGTAATTCTTTTTATGTTGTACTAGGTATCGTTCAACTTAGGGAATACAGCAAGTTTCATCAAAATCGGTTCAGTAGTTTTTGAGATAGGGAAGGAATGAAAGAGATGTTAACGATGTTATTACCGGTGCTACGGATTTCATGTAAGAAAATGATGTATCTGACAAAAATTATGGTTAAATATTTAAACTAAAAAGAGTAAAATAAAAACTTTTTCAAAAAAAAATGTAACCGCCTTCAAAAACAACCACAAAAAATGGTAAAATAACCTACAAAACTTTTCTTTCGGAAGTCGGTGGGAAAAAACACAATGAAACTAATAAAAAAAGTCACCGACTTCCGAAAGAAAAGTTTTGTAGGTTATTTTACCATTTTTTGTGGTTGTTTTTGAAGGCGGTTACATTTTTTTTTGAAAAAGTTTTTATACTCTCTCCGAACAACACGGACATAAGAAAATTAGATATTTTCCCCAAAAACAAGAATATTGCAATAACTTACCAGATATATAATTCCTGTTAGGTAGTAACTGTTGTCTCCTCGTTCTGAAGCCGAGTAGACCTAGCAGAAAACAGGTGAAGCCAGCGAGCACGCCGAAGTCTAAATAGTAACGCCTGCCGATCTGAAATAGCAACGTGTAGCTGAATTAGAACTTTGAACTATTAAAGTTTGTTTTTTAATCTCGTAGACCAAATTGACAAAATGATAATGTCAAAACTGACATAAATTCTATAGAAATTCGTGTCAGTTCGCCATTTGCACCTGTCAATTCAGTCTACGAGATTAAAAAACGACGTATTAATTAAATGGCCCCTTCGGAATTTGTTGAATATCTGTGATTATCTCAATAAAGGAGGTTATAAACTTTCGTAAAGGACACTGTTAAGACAAAGACAAAAGTCTCTAATGACTACACATCAAAGTCTGTAGTATATTTTTTTTTGGAGAGGCGTCAAGGTTACCTTACATTCCACCTATCACAAGTTCTTATCGGACACGGTTGTTTTGGAAGGTATCTCAGGGATTCAGAGGTTGGCGAGAGGAATGGGGAGCAGTCGGAAAGCGTGAGGGAAAGAACATCCTCCACTATTGGTCCAGCCACCGCCGAAAACGCTTAGGGCATATCGTCTTATCGAACATCCGGGGCTAAATTGCAGCCACCGTAGACACCGACTTGCGGACGGCGATTTACGGGTAACTCGCCGTCCGCCTAACGACTCGGGCCATTGAGTCGTCGGCGCGTTTTGGCACTATTTAGGCTCCGTCAGTGCCCTTGGTGAGAGCGATCGCTCTAACTTAGGGCACTGACGGGGCCTGGGCCTGGGGTGAAACCATGGGCAGATGCTAGTAAGCTTATAAAAGAAACAATTATTACACTTAATCTCTGGAACCAATTTTGTTGAAACTTTTACTTATAGATAGCTAATTAAAGAGAACTATTACACGCGTGAAATCACGCCACAAACTGTTAGTAACTACAACAACATTAATTCAAAGATACTCACAGCATACATCATATAGAAGCTGAGCCCCGCAGTGAGTCCACCACACATGGTGAGCATGATAGCGGCTATCAGCAGTGATGCTGTGGCACCTGATAATGTCTTGAGGCTGGAGAACGATTTGTAAGTCTCCTCCGAGTATACTGATGGTGGAGAAGCTACCCTGGAAGATAAGAAGAAATGGAATTGAGGATGAATTTGGAAAGAAACGCACGTGTAGAATTTTCTAATCAAAAAGGCGTTTGAAGGATCATTCTCACTAGTTCCACCATCAATTAGTTCCATGGAACTAGTGAGACTTTTTTTTCTCAGTAGTTCCATGGACTTTGATAATGGAACAAATGATACTAATCTTAATTGAACTCGTCTCATTAGTTCCACCGTAGTTGTTCCATGGAACTAGTGAGATTTTTTTTTTCTCAGTAGTTCCATGGACTTTGATAATGGAACAAATGATACTAATCTTAATCGAACTCGTCTCACTAGTTCCACCGTAGTTGTTCCATGGAACTAGTGAGATTTTTGTTTTCTCAGTAGTTCCATGGTTCTTCTTAGTGGAACAAGTGAAACTAAAATTAATTATAACAACAGATTTTTTTAGAAAGCAGAACTAATGAGAATGTTGTTAATTAATTTTAGTTTCACTTGTTCCACTAAGAAGAACCATGGAACTACTGAGAAAAAAAAAAACTCACTAGTTCCATGGAACAACTACGGTGGAACTAGTGAGACGAGTTCAATTAAGATTAGTATCATTTGTTCCATTATCAAAGTCCATGGACCTACTGAGAAAAAAAAAATCTCACTAGTTCCATGGAACAACTACGGTGGAACTAGTGAGACGAGTTCAATTAAGATTAGTATCATTTGTTCCATTATCAAAGTCCATGGAACTACTGAGAAAAAAAAGTCTCACTAGTTCCATGGAACTAATTGATGGTGGAACTAGTGAGAATGATCCCGTTTGAAGGTTTTGGTCCTGTTGGTCGCCCGCCATTTTGTTTTATTTTTTTCAGAAAATATGGTGCAGAACGAAATGGTCCAGTCAACGAACAGTTATAGAGGAAATTCTGGGAATACCATTTTTGAATACGTAAGTTTTGTTTGGACTAGGAGGTGAACATATCAAAAGTCCCAACCCCTAATCCGAATGTGTCATTTTTTAGGGTTCCGTAGTCAACAAGGAACCCTTATAGTTTCGCCATGTCCGTCCGTCCGTCCGTCCGTCTGTCCGCAGCTTAGCTCAGAGACGCCCAGTACTAGAAAGCTGTAATTTGGTGTAAATATACGGATTTGTTGTGCCGAAAAAGTGGTAAAATAAAATGTCGTAAAATATTTTTTTTTAGGGTACCTCCTGTACACGTAAAGTGGGGACGTTTTTTTTTTCTCGCGTACCCCTTAGTGTGGGGTATCATTAAATAGGCCTTTAAAAAATATTGATAGTTTTCATTAACAATTTTTTGATAAAAAGATTCGTTTGTGAAATATTAAGCTTTAAAGTGTAAATTTTTGCTCGACTCGAGTGTCCCCCCCCTCTACCAGCTAAACGGTTATGTTTGGGGGTGTTAAAAAATTCAGAATAGTAGCATATATAACGAAGTTTAAAAGAAAATTATCATGACTAAGTAGGCTTTACAAGTTTACGAGTAATAGTCGACCAATTTATAAAACGTACTTGGATAACATATTTTCCTAAACAAAATGTATCGGAGAACATGTGCTTCAACTGCAAATGTAAGTTTGTCAACTTTATTTTTACAGCAATAATAGGTGGGTATGTTTTGGGGATAGGTAGGTTTTTATTGTCAACTATTTTTAACTAAATTCAAAAAAAGGATGAGGTTCTCAATTCGTCGTAATCTTTTTTTTTAATGTATTTTCCCCGATTTCTCAAAGACGCCTGGACCGATTTTGAAAATTCTTCTTTTTAAAATTAAATTCAGCGAATCAGTTTAGTTAGTTCGCATAGGAAGTATTTTGATGGGCAACTACGGAACCCTACACTGTGCGGGGCCCGACACGCACTTAGCCGGTTTTTTTTGGTTTCTCGGAAACTATGCGTCCTAGCGGCATAGCATTTGTGAACAAAATAAAAGCTGCTTCCCAATGGCTTCCCATAACCCATAAGTTTTATTTACCTAACAAAAAATTATATTGTGTTCCAAGAATTTACCTCTATACCTTGTTTCGAGCATTCGTTGACTGGGCTAGAAAGTTATAATTTATTTAGATAGTTAGACAAACAAAAATATGGTATAAACGTCAGGTTTCAGAGTTATTCACCGAAATTCAAGTCTAAAACTGAACTTTAGTTTAGAGGAACAAGTTTTTATGTGTTTTGTCCCTGCAGGCTTACATATTGAATTATGACGACATAATTTCAAAATGACGAGCGGCCGTTATAGTAGCCATACACCATCCTGCCTATCGACGATCGATTTGACGCTTGCAATTGTTTCAAATTGCAATTGTTTAAAAATGCCAATTTGATGGCATGACATGCCAATTTGATAGGTCATCAAATCGATTTGACACAACGTCAAATCGGCAGCAGTGATGCATTTGGCTATTATTCGGTGACGACAGCTACAATTTTATAAATTTGTAGCTATCGGTCACCGAATAATAGCTAGATCTAGCCATAAAGTTGCTAAGTTGGCATCGCTGCTGCAGATTTGACGTTGTGTCAAATCGATCGTACGATAGGCAGTATGGTGTATGGTGTATATGGACGAACTGCCAATTTGAAACAATTGCAAGCGTCAAATCGATCGTTCGATAGGCAGGATGGTGTATGGCTGCCATTAGGGCCACACTCCATGCAAAAATCTTCAAACCCCTTTCACGTGATTTCACCACACTAGGAATTCCTCCTGTGTTGTGGGTAACGTGCGTATACAAACACGTAAACTCACATACACAAACTATTTGTGGATCAAAACAAATATTTGCTCCGTGCGGGAATCGAACCCGCGCAGGCAGCTCAGCGTGTGCGTCAGAATGGCTGGTTGCCTGTGGCGTTGGTCAATGAGAGTTGATTCGAAAATTGCTACATAATTGCTTATATTTGCTACATATAATAAATAATTGCTACATAGGATATATACTTAGATATAAAATAATTTTTTTGACCAGCCATCCTGACGTCAGGATGGCTGGTCACCTCCTAGTTTAAAGTGAAGCGTACAGAGTTTCCCGAAATGTATTGCGTCAATAATTGCTTCATATTTACTTCATTTATCTCATTTATTTGTATCTTTAAAAATATGCTAAATAAAGGATGTAGCAGTAATTTAAATTATCCCAAGGAAAAGTCCCTGATAAAATAATAAAGGCAAATAGTTGCAGTGCGTCTTCACTCAACGGTACTGCTACTTTAGGCGGCAGGCGTTCTAAGTAAAATTGTTAAATGGCATGTTATGTATGAGTAGGTAAGTGGAAAATAAGCATATTAGAAGGATATCGTAAATAAAAAAAAATACGAAGAGTAAAAAGAAGCTAATTCCACATTGTATAATATATGCGTAAAAATAATATGAAAATACTCGAAGTCGTTGACTCATATAATATCTACTTAGGACAAGTAAACTTCGAGAAAGGGGTCAACCACCAAATCCAACTCGGTTGGGCAGCGTTCGGGAAACTACGCAATGTCTTTCCGACCGACTTACCCCAGTGCCTCAAGACGAAAGTCTTCAACCAATGTGTGTTACCAGTTATGTGTTACGGCACCGAAACGTGGTCTTTCACTATCGGTCTCATCTCAAAGCTCAAAGTCGCTCAACGAGCTATGGAGAGGGCTATGCTCGGTGTTTCTTTACGTGATCACATACGAGTCACTGATATAGTCCACCGGATTAGCAAGCCGAAGTGGCAATGGGCAGGCCATATTGCTCGCAAAGCAGATGGCCGATGCGATCGAAAAGTGCTAGAGTGTAGACCACGGACTAGCAAGCGCAGCGTAGGACGTCCACCAACAAGGTGGCCAGTCAACCTAATAAAAGTCGCTCGATGCAGGTCGCTTCCAACCGGTATATGTGGAGATCAAAAGGAGAGGCCTATGTTCAGCAGTGGACATCCTATGGCTGAGATGATGATGATGATGAATATTAAAATAAGCTAAAAAATTGTTTCGGGCGAATCTACCCATGCACATTTTAAAAAGGGGACATCTGGCCTGCGGGCCACCTGTTTTCGTGGGCGAGATGTCCCATAACCTCAGCATTAATTTACCTTACTTACTTACTTACTTAAAGTCCTATGTCCCCTAGATGGGGCAGAGGGCGTCCACAGATGTCTTCCATCGCGATCTATCTTGAGCTTCACGCTTCACCTCGCTCCACGTCAATCCAATGCTCGCCGCTTCCGCTAGCACGGTGCGTCGCCAGGTTTGACGGGGACGGCCACGCTTTCTTTTTCCTTGGGGATTCCAATCCAAAGCTTGTTTGGGTATGTGGTCAGGGTCCCTTCGGAGCGTGTGGCCAATCCATCTCCACTTGCGACGTTTGATCTGGTTGTCGATCGGGCTCTCGTGGCATTTCCCCAGCAGCTCTACGTTGGAGATGGTCTCGGGCCAGTAAATTCCGAGAATACGACGAAGACAACGGTTGACGAAGACTTGTAATTGGCGTGAGATGTCCTTTGCAACTTTCCACGTTTCGCACCCATAAAGCAGCACGGACTTTACATTGGACCCGAATATTTTAAGTTTTATCCTTCGGGTCAGTTTTCGTGATTGCCAAACAGGTCTCAGCTGCGCGAAAGTAGCTCTGGCTTTGGCTATCCGTGAGACGATGTCCTCTTCACTCCCTCCAGTCTCTGACACGACGCTCCCGAGGTATGTAAACTTGTGGACGCGTTCCACTGCCTCTGTGCCAATCAGCAACGGTGAGCTATTCTTCACACCAGTTCTCATCTCCTGGGTCTTCCGGATGTTTATTTTAAGCCCTGTTGATGCTGCTTCCTGTTCCAAATCGTCCAACTTAGCTTGCATATCGGCGTGGGTATGACTCAGCAGACATAGGTCATCGGCGTAATCCAAGTCCTCCAAGACGTTGGATAATCCCCACTCTATGCCGCGACGCCTGTTTTCTAAGGTGCGAAGCATTATTCCGTCAAGAACGACCAAGAAAAGGAGCGGCGACAGGAGGCAACCTTGGCGAACACCCGCGTGTACTGTAACGTCGTCCGAGATGAGGCCGTCGTGAGTTACCTTACAAGAATACTTCTTGTAAATGGCTTGTAATAGACGGACGATTTTCGGCGGCACTCCAATTTCCAGGAGGCGGGACCAGATGCAAGACCACTTCAGCGTGTCAAAGGCTTTTTCAAAGTCGACAAAGGTGAGATAAACCTCCCTCTGCCATTCTGATGCCTGTTCCAGTATGATTCGGAGAGTGTTGATCTGGTCCGTACATGAGCGGTTCCTGCGGAATCCAGCCTGCTCATTGCGTAGGAGAGGCTCCAAGGCCTTCGACAGTCTATCCAGGATGATTTTGCAGAAAACCTTCGAGGGGATCGAGAGCAGCGTAATACCTCTCCAGTTATCGCACTGGCTTAGATCGCCTTTCTTAGGCACAGTTATAAGAAGACCTTTGTTCCAATCGTCTGGGAGCTCTTCGGCGGTCCAGATCTTATAATAATAATAATAATAATAATAAATTTTATTTGCCAATAGTGTTACAGAAAAATTTAGACAGACACAAACAAAGCACTAAAATATAAGAAGACATATTTTAACATAGATTAATGATCCCCATGCTAGGAAGAACCTGTGTTATGGGGACATTTCATCCGTCCATTATAACTACTAGAATTAAAGAATTTATGCAAAGTAGGATACACATTTAGTATGGTGAAAGCAAATAAATAACGTAATTTAGAATTAAAAAAGTTTAAATTCAAGGCCCGACCAAACAGACAAGCATGTAAATAGTTATGCTGAGGTGTGTGTGTGGCGGTGGGGGTGTAAGGTGATAGTGTGTAAGTGTAAAGTAGTTGTGGGTGTAGTGAGGTTGAGGCTGGTAATTATTATGTGTTTGTGTGAGTGAGTGAAATATGATGTAAGAGGGGTGTAAATGAGTGAGACAGGTAGAATAATTTATGTTTACTCGAGGTATCATTTAAAGGGTGGTTTAATTAGTTTTTCTGTTTCGTCGTAATCGAGCGACATTAAATATTCTTTGGTTTTGAGTTTGCATTTATGTGAGTTTAAAGTGTGTATGTTAAGTTTTGTGTGCAATTTGTTGTACAGTAAGGAGCTCAAAAAAGGAAAGTGGCGCTCTGCGAATGCAGTGTTAACATGTAGTTTTGGACAAGCTGGGGTTGGTCTTCTCTTTGGAGTGGAGCTACTAGTTTGAGGAGGCGGAAGTGTAGCGTGTTTACGCATGATTGAACGGAGAACGAAAAGCTGCCTCACTGTGAGAGTTTTATAGTCCATGTATAATCGATGAGTCGGATAACGGAAGGGCCTTCCCAGCAGTACCTTGATCACAGCACGATGGGCGCGCTCCACCTTGATAATTTCTGTCTTAGCAGCTCCTCCCCAGACAGTTATACAATATCCTACAATGGAACCGCAGAGAGCGTTGAAAACTATATTTAAGGTGTCGAAATGTGCAGATAGTCTAAGTTTTTTAAAAACAAAAATGAGCTTCCTTATGCGTGTTGACAGGGACTGAAGGTGAGTTTTCCATGATAGACAGGCGTCGAGTTGTAGCCCAAGATATTTTATACACGGAACCCTGGTAAGGGTTGGGCAATTACAGTTGCTGAATTGGATGTCACATTGGTGTGCCCTGACCGAGATCTTGTGTTCCGCCGGTTGCGTGGAGGGGCGCGAGGTGAACGTGGTGAGTTTGGTTTTCTCAACGTTTAAGGTAAGGCTATTTCTGGACAACCAGAAGGTAATTTGCCTTAACACTGCTTCTGCAACCTCTGTTGCCTCTTGCCAGTCCTGACCATATGCCAAAATTGCCGTATCATCAGCGTACGCCACTACAAGTGCTGATGGATGGGAGAGCTCACAGAGCTCATTTACATAAATAGAGAAGAGAAGAGGACTGACCAAACTACCTTGGGGGACACCGAACTCTATCGGCTCCTCCCCACTGATATAGTCACCTATTTTGACACACTGAGTGCGGTCGGAGAGGAAGCTCCTAAATAAGTTAAAAGCGATTCCACGGACCCCAATCGACTCCAACTTTGATAGGAGGATGGGGACAGAGACAGTGTCAAACGCCTTCGAGAGGTCAAGGAAAATGCCCAGGCACTTCATTTTTTTATCAATTTGCTCTACGATACTATTAGTTAAAGTGGATACAGCATCCTCGGTGGATAGCCCTTTCCGAAATCCGTATTGGTTTTGTGAGATGAGATTATATTTATTTACATAGCTGTTAAGGTTCTTATATAGTATTTTTTCCAGGATTTTGGATATTGCTGGAAGTACTGAGATAGGGCGATAGTTGTTGACACTGCCTCTGTCACCTGACTTGAAAATGGGATGAACCAGGCCTTTTTTTAGAGCTCTTGGGAAAACTCCTGCAGACAAAGAGAGATTACAAATGTGTGTAATTGGTGGAACTAGTGTGTTGCTTGCAGATTTTAATAGTTTGGAAGGGATACCATCCAAACCAGAGGCACTATCTGTGCGAAGTTCCATTAGTATACGCTCAACTTCCCCCTCATCCGTCTCCAGCAACACCAGCGAGTTCAAGGTGGTCTGAGTTCTCCCGAAGAACGATTGGGAACAGCTCGAGGTATGAGTGATTTTACTGGCGAGATGTTTGCCAACCTGTGTGAAATAGGAATTAACAAAGTCAACAGATTTTTGAGGCGAGTGGCACATTGAGAGGAGTTCGATAGGGGTAGGTGAGTCACGCTTCGTATCAGTAATGTTTTTAATGGTTTCCCACATTTTTTTGGGATTATTTTTAGCTTTCTTAAATTCTTGTTTCTCGTATTCAATTTTCAATTTCTTAAGTAAGTTATTGCAAAAATTGCGATAGCGAAGGTATGTTATTTTAAGAATAGGATTACCAGGATCTTTGTTTGCTTTTTTATGCATTTGGTCTCTGTTTCTAATGCATTTTAGCAAACCTGTGGTCATCCAGGGCTTTATAATTCTAGCTTTGTTAGGAAGGGATCTATAAGTTGTGTTTTTTGCTGTAATGTTAGATAAAATTCTGATTAATTCGTCCGTGGCTATGTTAGGTTCATTTAGTGTCATAATTTTTGAAAAGTCGTAGCATTCAATGTCTTTGATGGCATTTGGAAGGTTGAAGCGAGTTAAGGATTTCTGAGGTTTCTTGATAGGATCACAATTACCCAGACTCAATAAAACACCTGAGTGATCGGAGACTGAGGTATCAAGAACTAGTGTTAATGCCTTATTGTTGGTTTTCAGTAAAACGTGATCCAAACAGTTGTTCAGTCGAGTTGGGAGTTGGTGGGCAGGTAGAAGGCCGTGAGTGGCTGTTAGATCGAGATACTGGTGAGAGCGACTATCTGTGTTGCTGGGACAAATATTAATATTGACATCTCCGATCACTGCGGTGGTATTGTGATGCTTGCACTGAACTAGTACGTCCTGGAGGCTATTGAGAAAGTTATCGATGGTTTTAATTGACGGAGATCTATATAGTGCAATTATTGCCATTTTATTATCCAAAGTGCATAGCAAGCAGCTCGAGTCAGAGAATTGTGGTTCTGTTATGATAAGGTTGAGATTTTCCTTTACATATATCACTATTCCATCATTTTTATTTCTTAAATTTTTAGTATAATGAACTGTATAACCTGGCAGGGTAGGAATTGATACACAGTTCTTAAGCCAACATTCTGTCAAAATCAGAACATCACATTCGATGTTTATCGCTACTAGAAGGCAATTGAAATCATGGAAGTTTTTATTGATACTTCTTATGTTTATATGGAGAATATTAAGCGAATTTGGAGAGATGTAATTGGGACAGTTATCCGGTGAACACGCATAAGAAAGGGACACAGATACACTGTCCAAATCATTATTTATTTCATTTATGGTAGCCATTGGTGAGTGTTGATTTTATTCCAAAAGTCTCTGAGCATAATAACCCTTAAAAAAAAGATAAAGCCATTTGTTGTCATGGCATTTATTACAGATAGTAAATAAAGAGAAAGTGAAGAGCAATGTGAGTTGGGTGTATGAAAGAGTATGAAAGACTGTATTCTAATTAATGACAGGTAGGACATGTTATGTGTAGTGTAAGTTGTGTGGATGTTGTGAGTTGTGGACTTTGGTCGAGGTAAATGATGTTTTGCTTGTTGGTTGGAGGAATTGACATGTATGACTATTTTAACAAACTTATCTAAAAATGCATGCGGGTCTTGAAGAGTTACTGGTATTTTTATTAACCTTAAATATAAAAATAGAATAAACAAACATGCAAACTTTGAGCCATAAGAAAGTCATTGTTCCGTATGGTGTTCTAGGTCACGTAGTGTTTGCTCCGATTTTATGAGTATTTGCTTGGCTCCCGTGGTTTTCCTTAAAAATATGTTACCGTTTGTGCTCCAGCAGTATTCGAATTTGTTGAGTTTTGCAAATTCCTTGGTTGTAAAGAATAGTTTTCTAGAGCTAGCAGGGAGATACTCAGATATAAAAATCGGTCGTCGATCACCGGTTAAGCCAATGTTTAGAGAACTGAGGCGGTCGTTATTAGAGTGTTTCTTGTTGAAGTTTCGGGCCGCGGTGAGCACTTGGTTTTTTGTCTGGACACTGGTAAGTTCAGCGATGATCGGTCTGACTGAGCCCGGTTTACCCGGTAGTCGGTAAACATCACGCAGATTGGTACTGTTTAGCTGAACATCAATAGCTGAACCGACTTTGTTTATTATTGTGGCGAGATCGGACATCGACTCGTTCTCGACAAAGGGCACATTGCGAATTTCAACGCTAGAGGGCCGGGATGTGCGCTGAAGATCATGTATCCTAGATTCCAAGTTCATTATACTTTCTCTGTAGGCTAATTTTTCTTTTTGTAATGCCTCTATTTGCTTGAACATATCATCGTACTGCTTATTTATGAATGAGATATTTTTTTCAATTTCAAAATTTGATTTTTGAATGGCAAGGTTTTGTGATTTTACCTCCGCCAGTTCGGAAACCAATTTGTTTAGGGTAGAACTTTGATCATTACAAAATTTCGTGAGGTAGGCTTCCTGTTCTGTTTTCCAGTTTTGGAGTATTTGCTGTATTTCCTTCTTAAAATCTTGCAATTCGGATCCCGGAGAAAAGCACGTGCGAGGACGCTTATGACGCATTGTAATGTTTACATCTTCATAGGGACTACTCGATATTAATTGGGGAATATCTGAGTCAGATGATGTTTGAGTTATGTTGGTAATAGTAGTGTTCGAACGCGGCGAGCGCTGTACGCGAGGCATTGTGTGTAGGTAGGCAGGAACTTTGCGAATAGCTTTGTCAGAGCAAAGTGAGCCGTAGTACTCACGGTTTTGAGTCTTAGATGCTCGTGGCTTAGGGGTCTCGTATTAGACACCGTGTCACACCGTGTCGCTGTGGTGTCGCCAAGCAGTGTTGTTTCTTGTGTGGAGCGAGATAGCAATTATGTCGACTGCGCTGGTTCCACGGAGGTGAAGGCGGCGAGTGCAGGGAAGGGGACTCACGCTTGCGCCGCTTGTTTACCACGGAAGCAAATTTATTTGCACGAAAAGTTGATGGTATTTTGAGCACTTCACTTATTTAGATATGGGTTAAAGTCGCATGCTTGATCACTAATACTTTTTGATAGAATTGGACACACGTCTACTTTAAGGCACGGTATCGGACGGAGTCAGTCAGTCAGTTATCAATTAGAGGCGTCATGACGTCGACGGCGGAGGATAAGTCAGCTTGTAGCATTTCCGCAGTTATCAGGTCGAGTCCTGGTGTTTTGCCTGTTTTCAAAGAGCGGACTGCCTCCGCAACTTCAGCGGCTGTCGGTGGTTCCGTGTTGATATCGAGAAGCCGGGATGGTGGGGAACGTATTTGTGTAACATCATGCGTCGATGTAGCCGACAAACGGAAGACCTCCTTGAAGTGTTCATGCCAGCGTAGAAGCTGCCCTTCTGACGTCACAATAAGCTGACCATCTTTGGATTTCAGCGGCTTCTTCTTGGATTTGCTGTTACCTGCCAAGGTTTTGGTAGCCTTGTACAGCTCTTTCAGGTTACCGGTCTTTGCAGCTTGTTGAGCACGATCAGCAATACCATCAGCCCACTGCCTTCTATCTTTGCGGGTACTGCGATAGATTTCTCTACGTTTCTGACGGTATTGAGTGTTAAGGTCGGCTCGTATGGCGTCGTCATGGGTTCCAAGCAGTCTTTGATGCAGCCTTCTGCGATCGTCAATCAGGTCCCAAGTACGTTGTGACATCCAGTCCTCCCGAGAGCGAGACGATTTATGCCCTAAGACGGCGGAGCTGGTCTCTGTATAGACCACTTTGTCTTATTGCCATATTATTTTTTCGCATATATTACTCAATGTGGAATTATCTTCTTTTTACTCTTCGTAATTTTTTTTATTTACGATATCCTTTTAATGTGCTTATTGTCCACTTACCTACTCATACATAACATGCCATTTAACAATTTTATTTAGAACGCCTGCCGCCTAAAGTAGCAATACCGTTGAGTGAAGACGCACTGCAACTATTTGCCTTTATTATTTTATCAGGGACTTTTCCTTGGGATAATTTAAATTACTGCTACATCCTTTATTTAGCATATTTTTAAAGATACAAATAAATGAGATAAATGAAGTAAATATGAAGCAATTATTGACGCAATACATTTCGGGAAACTCTGTACGCTTCACTTTAAACTAGGAGGTGACCAGCCATCCTGACGTCAGGATGGCTGGTCAAAAAAAATATTTTAGATCTAAGTATATATCTTATGTAGCAATTATTTATTATATGTAGCAAATATAAGCAATTATGTAGCAATTTTCGAATCAACTCTCATTGACCAACGCCACAGGCAACCAGCCATTCTGATGCACACAGCTCAGCAGTCCTATCGCTCAGCCACTACACCAACCGTGCCGTAATTGAAAGAAAGAAATAACATTTATTGGTACAAACGCAGGGCATAGCACAATAAGGGTGCTCACACATCTATCGACGCGGAATCGGATTTTTCCGTCGCCCTTTCTCTTTCTGTCGCTTAGAACTGCCATTTGCTAGAGACAATGCGATAGCACGCGGCCGCGTCGAGGATCCCGCCGCGTGCGATCGCATTATGCTTTCTGTCTCGGTCTAGCAAATGGCGGTTCTAAGCGACAGAAAGAGAAAGGGCGACGCAAAAAGCCGATTCCGCGTCGATAGATGTGGGAGCACCCTAATGAGATAAATTAAAATTAACAAGTGATAAAAAAACAATAAAATAAAAATAACCTAAAACTATTTGGTACAAATATTTGTTTGCCCCGCGGCTGCTCCAAACAGGCCCAGTTCAGCATAAAATAATAGAGTAATTGCTGAGTTTGGCCATACTGTGGCGCCAAAACATACAATTATTAACAACAATGAGATTGATAAGCGTAGCCACAACAAAAGCATCAAGTAACGATTCCCTGTATATTGCAAAATGTCGGCATGTCGAACCACTGGTCTAGGTACCTACCTATCGTCGTATAATCATCAAATAGGGTGGAACGGGAGGGACTGTCAGACTTGTACTGACTAAAATCTACGGTGTCCTTCAATAACCCTTTACGATCTAGGGTCACGGTATTCTGATGGTGGTCACAGTACCGCGACCTCACCGATCTATCGCTACGGTAAACGTTTGTACCTACGTTGGCTGCAAGAATGCGTTGATTTAGCGATGGGTGACTGTAGATGTTAAAAAAAACTTAAAACACATGCGAAACAGCTGTGATAAAGTTTGTTTAGAACCGCGAAGATATCTTAAACTATACAAGGAAAGTGTTAGACGGAGGTTGGACGTATTCATTTACAAATCGAGCGATCAAAACTTTCTGCGTAGTTTTGCGGAAATAATTTCAAAATCTTATCAATGTAATTTTATATCAGACGGAGAATTTGCAATTTTTCTGTTTGAACGTTGAAATTAATTAGACAATTATGGTTCCCAAACGCTGGCAATTTTCACTAAGTAACCGTGACCCTGGAACGTAATGGGCTATTGAAGAAAGACTGTATTTTAGTCAGTACGAGTCTGACAGTCCCTTCCACTCCACCAAGGGTGATAGAATCATTGGATGATTTTACCACGTGAAAGAAAAAGAAAAATCTGCCACGTACTTAGGCACTATTGTTTTAAATATGGCTTCAAACACTATTAACAAATTGATGATCGAAGAACTGTGGTTAAAAATTGACGGAATTTACTTCACACGAACACAATTAAAACTCCTAAAGGCACTACCTCATAGATCATTCGAAAATTCGAAGACAATAGATAGAGCATCAAATTGCGCACTTTTATGTTACATTACAGGTGAATGCTCGCGGTGAGGGAGCGCCATAACATTAAAAAAAGTAAAACAATCTAGAACGCAAAAAAAATTTCAGCCTTCTAGCTTATCGGGAAGTGCCTCAAAATTGAGTTGCAAAAGTCCAACCGGAACGACAAACAAACAAATAAACAAACAAGAAAAGTGAGTTTATAAAAACGTGGGAATTAATATTGTACAAAATTATAGTAAGTAAGTACTTTGGTTTGAACGTTAATCTCAGGAACTACTGCTCTGAATTGTAAAAATAAATTTGTGTTGGATAGACCATTTATCGAGGAAGGCTTCGACATCACACTTCGGCCATTAGGAGCCGAGCAGCGAATGAAACCCAAGGGGAACAGTTTCAAAAATGAACACACCTAAACTTTACGTTAATACATACCTCGGAATAATAACAGCAGTATTCTTATCCTTCCTTTGACTCTCTCTCCTCCGATCGTAATCTCTTCTTTCTCTACTCATCTCCCTCTCAAGTTCAAAACTGCGATCTCTACTCTTCTCTCTAAAGCTAGTCACAAACACATCATGTCTATCAAATCCAGCCAGATTCTCAGGTAAATTCTCAGGAAGACCGTAGCTAAGTTTCTGCTGGGCTTTTGGCGATATAGGTGAAGTTGTAGTACTAGTTCTTGAAGTTAAATTCGCGCAAGATTTTGATGGCGTAACTCCATGAGTGGGCGTACTTGATATGAATTTTCTGGGAGATTCTGAGTACTGGTTTTCAATAGATTTGTTCGGTGTTATTCTAACGGATGGCTGGCTAGCATAGCTCTTCAATTTTCTAGGCGTTGATAGCAGTTCGTGGAGCTTCTGCGTCGCTATCAAATTCTTCTTCGACATCACAGGAGATGTGAAAGTAACATTACATTTCCTCGGTTCGTCATCTTCCGTAGGTATGATTGCGTATCTCAGTGTTCTTCCATTAACAGTTTTAACAATCTCTGTTGGTATTTCCTTCAGTTCGTTTTCATCTGGTCCGTCAACGTTGTACTCTTCAATTTCATCTGCTTTGGCTTCAACTATTCTCTTTTTTGTTGGCGAATAATCGGCTATGTCATCTAAATCTTGGATGACTTCATACCTATGTCTTGTCCTGCTATCTTCTAAGCCGTCATCGCTGTCTCCACGCCGATCATACCTTGACTGTCTCTGCTGCTTTAATTGTGCCATTTCCAAGTCTTCACTTCTAGTTCTACATCTCACAGTCCGCGAAGGTTTGTAAACCAAAGAAGATTGTCTCTGGAAGCTTCTATTTTGAAACTTGGGAGGTTTTGGCGGTAATTCAGGCGGTTCTTCTCTATACCTTGGTGCTCCAGCTGGAGACATTCTTAAAGGATTATCAGAGATATCTGTTCTCATAATTCTGTTTCCTATTTCGATCTTTCTTGGCGAATTTGCTCCTAGAGGCGGCATTCTTTTCCTCTCTGGCGACACGATTTTTGTCATACATGTTTTTTGGGCGAAGACAACTTCGCTTTGTGAGCAAAATGCCGGATTTGAATAATATTTGTACACGATTTTTGGTGAATCCATTATTGTAAGCGTATTTTTCCCCGGTGCAATCGTTAGTGCATGGTTCCTTGTTGTAAGAAAGGGTGCGCAATGACAGGAACCGTTCACCTTCACTGCATTTTCTTATTATAATGTAACTTATCTTTACTTCCTAGTTTATTTTCTTATTGAATTTTATTCACTTAAAAAGTTATTAAATAATCTTAAATAAAGATGTCAGCGAAGTTAGTTTTCAAAGTGATTTTTTCATTATTTTTAAACCATTCAAAATTTGGTATTTTTAATTTCAATTTTCGTTCACTTCTAGACACTTCACAGCAATAATCCACACTAGAACTACACTTATTTTAATTTTTATATCTATTTAATTACATTGACAACACACACGTCTATCCAGTTCAACGTGTAACCGTCAACTGTAAACCGATTCCTTTTTCAAAAAAACACCGGGGTCGGATATGGCGGCGTTTGCGCACCCCTGCAAATGGGCACGCGCTGTTTGAATTCCAAGTTCGACAAAGTTCACCCAAACAAACAACAACCTTATCTCTTTTAGCTCAAAGTTGAAACTCTATTGTATGTTAGTTTTAAATTGAATTTCATACAATAGAATATCACTTCATTGGAATTTCCACCGTATTTTAAGGTGACTAAAGTAGTTTTTAAATAAAATAGCCAGTTTTTTATAGTAAAACTGGTATTACCTTGTGCAATTATTGAATGAGAGCTTTCGTGAAAGGTCCCTTTTGTTAAGGGTCGCGATGTGGCTCCCCAGTTTAGACTCGTAGCTAGGCGAATACCGCTCTTCTAAATATCTTCTCTGGACAGTCATATAGTGTGAAGAAACAGCTGGGTTCAACCGGTATCTATGTACTACATAGTACATAGATACCGGTTGAACCCAGCTGTTTCTTCTCCACCTCCTTCTAAACGGTTATGCTAGGGAAAGAGAGGGAGAGGACAGCCTACCACCTCACAACCCAGCCACCTCGGGAACGTCTATGGCAACGGATGTCGCGAGGCGAGAGACTGTAGGCTTGCGGACGGCGAGTAATGAATGAGGGACTCACCGTCCGCTCATGGATCATGCACGGGCCAGCGACTCCACAAAGAGCTGTCAGCAATCTGATGGGGACCCCATAGAGGCCAAACGCCTAGACAGGTAACAGTGACCCTAGAAAGTAAAAAGCTATTGAAGGATCACCGATCACGCAGAGAAATGTATACGAGAACTTCTGGTTGCAACCGTGACAGCAAGACTCACTAGTTGACTTTACAAATTTTCTAGTAATAAATACTAAGTCCTTGTTATCTCTACTACTTACTTAGTATTTATTACTAGAAATGTTGTAAAGTCAACTAGTGAGTCTTGCTGTCACGGTTGCAACCAGAAGTTCTCGTACAGGAAGCTATTAGACACAGCTTCTATGCGTGTTGATTTTAGTCAGTACGAGTCTGTCATTTTTTGTGCCATACTCATTTTGATGATTTTACCATCGGATTTTTAATTGTTTATAGACAAATGAAGAATGCATGTTTACGGTATTGTCTGCTCCTCATCCACTTTTAGATCTCTGCCTGAAGATCACTCTAACTTCACTTCAACCGGCTCGGTTGGCGCAGAGGCCAAGCAATATTGACCGGTTGACTGCGTGTCGCCAATTCGATTCCCGCACGTTATAAACATTTTTATGATCTTTAAGTTATCTAGGCGTTCGTGTATCTGAGATAAAATGTGAACGCACTCACGATTCAGGAGAAATTCCTGGTTTTAAACCTGGATAAAGTGTCATCAGTGGATTTTATTATATTGATTTACGAGTGGCCTATAAAACGGTGAAGGTAAACATCGTTAGGAAACCGGCATGTCCTAGAACCACAAATTCGAAGACAATGACATACCAACCCACACTGGGCCTGCGTGGTGGATTACCGCCCACTCCCTCTCACAGAGAGGAGGCCTGCGTCCCAGCAGTGAGAACATTATAGGCTGATGATGATGAAGAGTGGTCTGCAATCTCGTTAGTTCCACAGACAGTTGACCCAAGTCAAGTTCATTCAAAAGTCCATCACATACATTGTGTGTACCTCCGTGTCTACCCCACTTTTTCTATCAATAATAATAATAATGATTGTTAGTAAGCAGGGGTAGCACGTGCCGTGGAGTGTAACGGTCGATGGCAGCTGGCTGTGGAGACAGCTGCGAGGTGGGGCGCGCAACGTTTGGTGAAGCTTGATAAAACGTTGATGTGATAAAGATTTTGCTAAGGTTAAGCAGACGATGAGAAAGCGTGCATAAATGTATGAAAAACAAATTGATAAGATTTAGAAAATTCATCTGTCAAAACCCAAATAGACGTACCGATACGCAAAGAAGAAACCCTTCTTCTTTGCGTATCGAATATTCAAGTAATTTCTGTCTATAAGCAGTTCACCGTCTGCGCGTGCGCGTGCGCAGACACGCCCTAACTTCATTAACGATGCCATTTACTTATAATATGCAGCCAAATTGGATTACGAGAATGAGGACCGCTACTTTGACGAATTTTGCCTGGCTAAAGTTCAAATGTAGAATGGACTAATATTGAAATTACAATATTTCTTGCTTTTTTTACCATTTGCCATGGACCTGCTTTTTCTTTTTCTCAACCTACTATATCCATTGCAGGGATTGAAGGTAAGTTATTAATAAGTAAGTAACATAGGCCCTGCTTCAGATCGATGGAAAGGAACTTAATCAATACAAAATGTTGCTAACACCTGGCTGCGTGTGCGCCCCTCCGCACCCGTATCGTATTGACATTATAATGTGATCCCGCGAAAATCGATAATATTGACCTTCAAACGGAATTTATGTAATTTTGTACCATTGAAAAGTAACAATAATAAGATGAAATATAATAATCAGCTGTTATTAAGTTTGTGTCTATACAATAAAACGAAATAAGGAATTTGCAATGTTTTTGCAGACTTTACCCACATAATTGGTAAGACTATAATGTCTAGCCTTTTTGATCGCTTCGAGCCGATTCTGCGTCGGTAATTTTAGTTAAATTGTCGCAACAAGAAGCTTCGTGATCCTAGTGGAATACGAGGACATTGTGACATCTACGGAACCGCTCTGGGTCCGCTTGGTGAATTACAGCCCTCTCCCTTTCACAGAAAGGAGGTCTTTGTTCCAGTTCCAGCAGTGAGAACATTATAGGCTGATTAAAGATTACCTGTTCACCACAGTTTCGCTGCTCAACACCTATTGGTCGTAGGTCGTAGCGCAATTTTCAACGTGTAACGTTAATAGCGCAAAACGTCTCGTGGGGTAACTCAGCCCATGTTAATGAACTAAGACCCTTGGAAATTCGCAAAAAAAAAATATTTTTTATAGGTACTGATGGGCCCGATCATTTTGTACCTACATTTTGTATGAAAAAGCAAATTTTTGAAGAGTCGAAAGTCTTGGAACAAACATTGTTCAGCATGGGCTGAGAATTACTCGTCCACGAGAGGTTTTGCGCTATACGTTGTATAGGCGTATTTGTCATCCTCGATAAATGTATGCAACACGAGAAAGATTTTTTAAAATTTGAACCAGTACCTAGTTCCTGAAATTATCGCGTTCAACCAAACAAATTTTTCAGCTTTATAACATTTTAATGGTTAAAAGTATCGAAAATACCAATTTGTGATTAAACTAGGCTATAGCAGGTACATTCATGAACTGCCTATTCCGTTGAGGCAAATAGCGTGACGTTATGTGATGAAAACCAATAAAACAAACTTTTTTTGCAGGTTGATTCCACATTTGTGTCTAGCTGATAACCTAAGCTAAAATACATGTGGGTAACAAGCAAAAAAACTATTGATAAGATAAACTAGGATAAACTATTTTAAATTTCCGGTTTGTATTCGTTAAATTAAGTTTAAAAGTGTAAATAATGGATACGTAGGGTATTTGGTACAAAAATAATAATAAAGAAGTGGGTGGGATGATCATTCATCATCATCATCATCAGCCTATAACAGTCTACAATTCTCTTATCAGGTTTTACCAGCCGTCTTGCGGAGATCGCTCCACCTTATCCGAGCGTCCCTTAATTAATACGTTTATAAGCGTAAAAGTTAGGTAATGATAGACGTCTGTTAAAGAAACAATGAAACCTTGCAGCCCTGAAAAGGGCTTTGTCAATACCTCCCGAGTGCTAGCACCTACAGCATCAGGTCATCTTGTGGAACACCTACTAGGCGCGCTCGCCACGCACTCTCCGCGCCAGCTGGATGTCCTTGGGCATGATGGTGACCCGCTTGGCATGGATCGCGCACAGGTTGGTGTCCTCGAACAGCCCCACGAGGTACGCCTCGCTGGCCTCCTGCAGCGCCATCACAGCGGAGCTCTGGAAGCGCAGGTCAGTCTTGAAGTCCTGCGCGATCTCCCGCACGAGCCGCTGGAACGGCAGCTTCCTGATGAGCAGCTCCGTGCTCTTCTGGTAGCGCCGGATCTCTCGCAGCGCAACAGTGCCGGGCCGGTAGCGGTGCGGCTTCTTCACGCCGCCCGTGGCTGGCGCGCTCTTCCGCGCCGCCTTGGTCGCCAGCTGCTTGCGAGGGGCTTTGCCCCCGGTGGACTTGCGGGCGGTCTGCTTGGTGCGCGCCATCTTCTACGACTAGCTAATATACACGACGGTCAGGAGGTGCGGTGAGATCACTGAAGCGATGCCTTTTATAGTTTTTTAGGTCCCCACTCTCAATAGATTTGAGAGTTAGTGGGTAGTTCAAAATTATTTTGAGCGCGAATTACCCTCGGTTAGTGTGAGTGACAACTTGTAGGAATATTCCGCTGCTAGGTGGTAGGTACTTTTCGGTGAGAATTACCCCTCGTTGTGAGTGAAAAGTTGTAAGAAAATTCCATCGCGGTTGGTATCTAGAAAAAGGTGATAATTACGACTTACGACTTGTCTAAAAAGTCTTACCGTTCGCTACCAGCACGTAACTTTTTGTATGATTTAAGTTTAGATAGTTTTACCGGGTACCAGGTCGGGGTGTTTGTGCCGTACACAAACACCAGTATACAGTAGATAATCCCACGATACAGAACAAATTCCTAGTGTGAAGCAACCAGCCATAAAGCCCGGTTTCCACTGCAAGCGGAGCGGACACATTAATGACCCAGCGGGTGAAAAGAGTAAAAATGAGCTCGCTCTGGGAACGCAAAAACGATTTGTTGGTGGAAATACAAGTATGCAGTTTGCGCTTGCGAGTTGTGTCCGTTCCGCTCGCGGTGGAAACCGGGCTTAACAGGTAATCGTAACCCTGGAACGTAAAGCGCTATTGAAGGAAAACCGTAGACTTCAGTCAGTACGAGTCTGACAGTCCCTCCCTGGGCGGGAGGACTTAAAACGGAAATGAAAAAAATGATATAAATGGATTAAAAAGGCATTTAAATTGCACACTAATCCGGATTCCACTGACTGTTACTGGATTTCTTGATAGAAATGTCAAAAGCGGTTTAAAAACCTGAGCATTTAAACCCAGCTCCTCATAGTTAGCAGTCGTGCTTACCAAATACCAAAGACCGCTAAGCCAAAAGAGACAGTGAATAATAAAAAAGGTATTTCTTAATAGATATTTAAAAATAAAGCAACAGAAAAAACCTTTCATTTTATCATTTATTCATCAATCAACAATCAAATAATTTAAATCAAATAATTAATAAGCGTTCTTAATCTACACTGTGTCAAATTTTTCTCTTTTCGTGTCTATTTTCTTCTTCTTTCCATTTGCTGTGCTCTTCACACTTTCGCGGCCGCGTCACGTTCATGGCTTTTATGGAAATTATTAATGGCTTTGACAGCTTCAATATTTGAATGAGTCGCCAATTCACCAGGAATCACCAGTTTGACAGCTGCTTGTATCTCCCTGCTTCCCAAAGTCGACTTTTTACTGTGAACAGCTAATTTTCCCGCCTCCACGGCAATTCTTTCCAGCATATCGTTGAGAAAATTGTTCATAATCAGCATAGATTTTCTTGAAATTCCCAGATTTTCTGGCGCAACCATGCGAAGTAACTTGTAGAGATAAATTGAGAAACTCTGGTAATTCTTCTTTTTCAACTTCTTCGATTTCATGATTGGCCGAGAGATGGCGCTGTCCTTAGTTGGTGTTGGTTTTAGCGCCTTTTTTGGTACTTTGACGGGTGCCATTTTGATTTTTGTTTTTCTTTTTAGGATAGCTTGGTCTACGATATACGAATTTCGTATGTGATATACGAATGGCGGTGATTTTGTTGTGCGGTTTAAGTGAATTTGTTTTATTTGTAAGTAGTGGGTAACTGTGCGAGTTTAAATAAAGTAATTGACCAATCAGGGGCCTTGGTCCGTTGATGTGGTTAATTCTTGTTTTCTCATTGTCCTAATGGTTTGCAAGAAGTTGCAAAATGTTACTATTGAACACACGAGCTACCTAAAACTAGGTTTTTTGAAGGTCGGTCAGTACCGTCAGTGGTTTTGGGTTTTTCTATTAGGAATTTAAGCAGGAGCTGAATTCAAGCCCAGTTCTTGGTAATACACTTCTCGCTCCCAGTTGTAATACTAAATTAATGGGAGTTAAATATAACTAGAGCAATGTGAGTGTTCCATATGATCCATGCTGCGTAACCCTGCGTATTATATCGTAAGCTTATTTTAAGTAAGTATAACGGAATTGAATTCTATTTCATTGACAAAATAAGTAAACTTTACATTTACAACCAGGGCTGCGTTTAAATCCTTTATCCAGTTTAAATTTATACTGACTAAATGTCAAACATCCCGTTTAAGTACACCGAGAGGTGAAAAATGATACCAATTAAAATTTAATCTGCCCCGTTTACGGTCGTCCGCTGGTCTATGTTTTTACTGAAAGGAATAAATTTTTGTGACCTTTTTACCTCGCAAAATTTTATCCTGCTGTCAGATTGACATTAAGTTTTGTTGTTTTGCTCGATTCTTGCCGTAAAAACGAATATTATTTTTATTTTAGAGAGTGAATATTAATTTTGGATTATGGATTTATAATACACCGGCCAAAGACATTAAACTATATACGAGCAATAGACGGGACATCACGAAGAAATTTGTGATCCAAAACTTTTTACCAATAGGTAAAAAGTCCCTCAGTCTAGTAGTCGCGTTGCTATGCAACACTTAGATAGTGCTACTGATGGCATTAACAATTTTGTATGTCAATTTTCCCAATGCCCGCTCTATAGGTTCTTTTAAATCTCTTTGACACCGGCAAATTGATTATTATTTGTTCAATAAACTGAGCTGTCAATTGAATTTGACAGCTAACATTGACAAAAAGATAAGACTCCGTTCAGCGAACCCTCGCTAGTTTAATTTTTTTCCGGCGAAACATCGCTGGAAGATTTAAACGCACCCCTGTCTCACCAACTACGACGACACAGTTTTGAAGACACGGTTGGTGTAGTGGCTCAAACTTTCGACTGTCGTCGACTGTGTCGCGGGTTCCCCGCACGGAACAAATATTTGTATGATTTGCAAGTATTTGTTCCGTGTCTGTGTGTTTGTGTATGTGAGTTTCTATGTTTGTAAAACGCACCCACGATACAGGAAGAAGTTCCTAGTGTCCCCACAAGTAATTTCTTCCCGTAGAGTACCTATGTGCGTTTAAAAAAAAAGTTGAAAAAAGAAAACTGAGTTTACCATGAGATCCATGCTAATTATGTAACCCTCCGTAAGTACCTATTGTGTAATAAGCATGATGTTTTGTATTTAAAGAAATTAATTATTTCATTGACAAAATAAGTACTTACACATTACATTTACAACGAGTCTCACCCACTATACAATTCGGTGGGTAAGCTGCAAGCCACCCTTGGCGCATTGACGGGTCCCCCTTAGAGGGTCAAAGCCTGCCGGGGTCGCGGGACTGTCTCGCTCGATAACCGTGACCCTGGTACATAAAGGGCTATTGAAGGACACCGTGGATTTTAGTCAGTACAAGTCTGACAGTCCCTCCTGCCCTGCCCTGGGTGGGAGGACTCATTTGATGATTTTACCACGTATCAAATCCTTGGCGCTTATTGCCTAGCAAGAGGTTTTGGGAGAGAAAATACATAAAAAAGACTTTCCCCTTCCAAAAATTTAATAATTTTGTCAGATCAAAAACTTTAATCGGAGATAATAATTTTGATAAAAAAAGCCGGCTGATAATATTATTAGAGACGTGTAGGGACAGGTGTAGGGCGGAAATTAAAAAAAAACTTTGATGGCAACATGATTCTTTAAACTTTATCTACCTAGTTGAGTATAGAACGTTGAATATTCAAACTTTGAAGTTTGAATGGAAGTTTGATATTATATTTGACGATGGAAACTTCAAGACCACGGTAGGTAAATAAATAGGATATGATAAACTGACAACAACCAATTTAATTAGGTAACCAAAGAAGTTTAGTCAACTCCTTCGTGAACTTTTAAAAAATATTGTCTTCTATTATTTTTATATCTTGTGTTGTGGGTTATAGTAAAATGTTTATAACATTATGAATATTCAACTACCCACAATTAGAAAAATATTCTTGCTCCTAGCCTATAAATACTCGCCTCGTACGCTCCGACCGCACTCACCAACTTACCATCGCCACACTCACTTAGAAAAAAAAGTTAAACGTCAACGTCAAAATGACAGGTCGCGGCAAAGGCGGGAAGGTATTAGGCAAAGGAGGCGCTAAACGCCACAGAAAAGTTCTCCGTGACAATATCCAAGGTATCACGAAGCCGGCAATTCGAAGATTGGCAAGAAGAGGTGGTGTCAAGAGAATATCTGGATTAATTTACGAAGAAACTCGTGGCGTGCTAAAAGTGTTTCTAGAAAATGTCATCCGCGATGCCGTGACGTATACTGAACACGCTAAAAGGAAGACTGTGACAGCTATGGACGTTGTCTATGCTTTGAAGAGGCAAGGCAGAACGCTGTACGGTTTTGGCGGGTAATTTTTTGAGGTTATGTGAAGAAATCTCAGTATATCAAGATAGATTAATTTATTTAGCAGATTTGACAAGGCCCTTTTCAGGGCCGCAGTTTTTCCTGTTTCCGAACAGAAATCTCAAAAACGTTGGGTGGGCTCAAAATCGGTGCAATTTAACAAAGTTTGAATCGCAATCTGCGACCATGTGTAACGAAAAATTCGCCTGAGCGAAAATGCATGTGACGTAAAGTTGCTATTCACATCAACCTACCTCAATCTGTCAAATTAATTAAATAGCTTTTCAACCTTATCTCAATACCTACTGGAAGGTTAATTTTCGATTAAGTAATAAATTTGACTGATTCTGGTAGGTTGACCTGCATGCCGGCGTAAGTATTTTCATTGTCACAACTTTCACGTTGTGAGGCTATAGATTCTCTCAATCTGGAACTGACTGGCTGGCATTGGACACAAGACTCTGAATCGATACCAAGTCAGAATCGAATCCACAACAAGCAGCACAACGGTGTATCAACTAAACTGCACAAACCGTGCGATTAAATCGATACCTACTTGTTTTTGATAATTTTAATTATTTCTTTTTTTGAAAGGTAGGTAGGTCTGTGAACAAAACGAAATCGTAATATGTACTTGGAAACTTATTTTATTGGCAAATATAAATATCTTAGTGGGTAGGTGTAGTAAAATATGAACAAACTAAATTACACACATCTTCGTAATAGGTATCTATTTGGTTTCACATCATTATTAATTTATACAGAAACTTGATCTAACACAGATTATATGGCTAAACAGTCAAACTCGGGACGCGGAGACGGACTAATTCTAATTTCCGTCAAAAAGGTGATTTAGACCCAAAATCATGGACACAAAAAATCATCTATTTTCCCACGTTTTGGGGGCGTATCTTTGCAAGTTATACCCACGATCTATACACGTCATGTAAATATATCCCATAAATAATCCCTTATATAATATACGCCCCCACGTTTTGAGTGGCCCCTCTGTCAGCCCCGTAGGGTTAATGCCTTATTTTTATAACATTTAAAAACGTGGGTTTTTAGATTTTTTGAAATCTATTAACTTTTGTTCCAAAACTACTATGTTTTAGTTTGTTAAAATTCGGTTGAAGTACCTATAGTATTTCTCCATTCTCGAAGAAGATGTCTATTTCAATAAACTCCTAAATTACTCAGCATGTGTGTTAGTATAATCTGATGGACGTCTCTGAAGACAGTCCGCACGTTGTCGGTGTCCGTGGCGGTTGTGAAGTGGAAGTAGCACTCGCGAGGTCTGCGAGCCTCCGCCACCACGAAGCGCTCTGCTGACGCGTTCAATGCTCGCTGGTGACGTTTCTTTGTTATTAGTTCCTGAAAATTTTATATGTTTATCTAGATGTTCTCCTGGTTTCACCCACTACTCGGCTCCTTTTGGTCGTAGCGTAATTTGTGTGTTACTGAAATACGGGCGTTCAACCAAACAAACTAATCAGCTTTACAATCTAAGTATAGATTTTAGAGCCAAGATAAACTTATTGATATAAATAATAGTAGAAAATACCCGTTCAAAAAAAATTGCGACCCGCCGTAACTTGATTTAGTCACATTGTGGCTTTTGCCTACGAAAGAGTTGCTGCTTGAGGCCCGGACTCCACCAAAGCGGAGACAAGAGGCATAGTTTATAGAGGGGAAGTAGGTTATCTCCGGCCCAATCCGCGATATAATTGCCTGCTGTCTTATGGTTGTAACTTTTAGCTAAATTTTAATTCGGTGCCTATAAATTGACAAGGGTCGGGAAGTTGTATTTATATCCATAAGAGGTTAGCGTTAAGTATGTTACACGTTGTATACTAGCCAGTTTTTTGTATTTTTTTGAATCGGCATAATGTTGTATTTTTACACAAAAAGGAACATTATTTATTTTTATTTTTAATTAAATAAACATAAATAATGCAATAATATCTATTGAATCACACAATACGTTCTCCTGCGATTATCACACATTTTTCATTCATTTAACGGTGCCGAAAAGTCGTGACGCGCGAACCTCGTGCAGACTTAGCCCTGACTGGCGCTACTCGAATCCCCTCGAGATTTTGTTAAGTGTGCGTGCGGCGACGTATAGATACTATGGCGCACACATAAAAGCCGCTCGCGGTGCGTTTGTATGAAGATAACTTACTTCCCCTCTTGATACTATGCAAGAGGAGATGTGGATGTCTGATTGGTTATTCAAAACACATCTTCCTTCGTCTCCGCTTTCGTGGAGTCCGGGCCATAGACTAGTCATCATCATCCAATCCACCTCGACTTTTCTCGATTAGCCATGAACTCTTCTAGAGAAATGTTTTATTTTAGAGTGACTATTGTAAATTGTAATTATATGTAGGTATCTTGATAAAAACGTAACAAAACAGAAATATCTGCGGTTTTTAAAGTGATAGTTATTTGTTATGCAAGGCTGCAAAGTTGATTTTTGGCGCGAGTACTTGAATTGAAAACTGAGCGAGCGAAGGATTCTAAGATTGAACCGCGAGAGAAACGAGCGGTTCAAATATAGAATCCTGAGCGATGCGAAGTTTTCAAAGGTACGAGACGCAGAAAAACTTTGCTGCCGAGTGCAACACACAACTTTTCACCTCACACAGCGAGGAAATGAAGTGGGGGCATTGACCTATACAGGGGGCGGCTCGCCTGGCAGTGTAGAAAACAATTGAATACAAGACGTGTTCGAATTTTAAACAACACTTTGTGCTCTAGAGCACAAAATGGAGTTTTGCGCTCAGATTTTGAATGAGAAATAGAATCTTTCCGAGCGTGTGAGGTGAAATAGTTATTTGTTATGCAAGGCTGCAAAGTTGATTTTTGTGCGCGAGTACTTGAATTGAAAACTGAGAGAGCGAAGGATTCTAAGATTGAACCGCGAGAGAAACGAGCGGTTCAAATATAGAATCCTGAGCGATGCGAAGTTTTCAAAAGTACGAGACGCAGAAAAACTTTGCTGCCGAGTGCAACACACAACTTTTCACCTCACACAGCGAGGAAATGGTAGGTGTAAGAGAAACAGCTTAAACAATTTACTATATAAGTATTTATTTATTCATTTAGAAATTAAAAGTAAAATTACTACAATTGTTAATATTGAAAGTTAAATGTTTTTTTGGAACATTAATACTTGTGTTTGTCACTTGTGTGTTATTATTACGTAAATTTGCGGAAAATTGCTCAAATTCATTGGATTCCATTGTGAATGTTGGAGACAAAGACAAATTTACAGGCGGTTCGAGACGATTTCCTCGAATTTTAAAAACTCAATCTTACGACATCTACTACTCAACACTAATGTTCAGAAAAAAAAAAATAGGTTTCAACAACCCGGTGCACTGACATGCAGTGGGGGCGGCTCACCTGCCAGTGTAGAAAATAATTGAATACAAGACGTGTTCGATTTTTAAACAACACTTTGTGCTCTAGAGCACAAAATGGAGTTTTGCGCTCAGATTTTGAATGAGAAATAGAATCTTTCCGAGCGGGTGAGGTGAAAAAGTATTTTAGTTCGTGTTTTACCTAAATAGTAACACATTATTTTTTTGTGAAATGTGGTAGTAGTAACTAATGTATTTTTTTGCGTGGCATAGGCTGTTTTCCAGCTTTGAGATAACAAAGGCTTACGATTAAAAATTTATTTCTGAAGTCATTTTGGCCTTTTTGTGGGGACAGCGGGAATTTTTTTGATTATTTTGTTCCAGTTCCGCTACGCCCAATAATAGGGAAAAACCAATGGTGACAGCGAGAACTGTTATTATTTTATTCCAGTTCCTCTGTCCCCATTAATAAGGACCATCAATGGGGACAGTGGGAACTACCTTAATGATTTTATACCACTACCGCTATCCCCAATAATGGTACTGGGGACAACTTGAATATACCAAAATACATACCACAAACAAGCTCTTGATGAACATCTTAGTTCGCGTATACTCGTCTCCAGCGCATTCGAAGTGGTCGTACTTGGGGAAGTAGGGGGCGATGCTGCGCCCCTGAGATATCTTGCTCTCCAGGATGTCCTGCTTGTTCAGGAACAGGATCAGACCTGCTTCCAAGAGGAATCTGTGGGAAAAGTGTATTTTTGAAGTAAGTATTTTAATGGACACTGACACATAAGATGTTACAGATAACATTATCATTATCAACATTACATCAGTGAGGGGGGGGGGGGGGGGGGAAATCGAGCATTACCATGCGCACCTTGTAATGATACAATGTGTAATACCTTGATACAACTTGTAACATCAACAAGCTCCACTTAAATTGTACCTAATTAAATTCTGGCGGACCGCATACGTTACATATTACATACTCAGCAGTATCACACATATTCGATGTTCTTGTACGCACAGCTAAGGAGTGGAATTCCCTGCCGCCATCTGTATTTCCTGACAGCTATAACCTTGTGGTCTTCAAGTCAAGAGTGAACAGGTTACTTCTAGGCAAGCGTGCTTCACCGTCGACCACATCTTCACTTACCATCAGGCGAGAATGCGAGATAGTGATCAAACACGAAAAATAATAAAAAAAAGGTTGCACTCCAGGAGTGCCGGTAGAAGTGAAAACTTTTTTGTTACTATGTTTTATTTTTAATTTGAATGACGTCTTACTCATTTTCGATCAGGGTCACGTGACCCTGACGGTCACGTGACCCTGACGGTCACGTGACCCTGACGCGAGTTTTAAATTTTTTACCCATTACAGAAAAAGTGTACAACGCCGCTAAAGAAGTTTTCACTTCAAAAAAAGGTTGCACTCCAGGAGTGCCGGTAGAAGTGAAAACTTTTTTGTTACTATGTTTTATTTTAAAACTGGAGTAGTACAGATATGAAATTAACTAATTTGAATGACGTCTTACTCATTTTCGATCAGGGTCACGTGACCCTGACGCGAGTTTTAAATTTTTTACCCATTACAGAAAAAGTGTACAACGCCGCTAAAGAAGTTTTCACTTCAAAAAGAAAACTAAACTTTATAGTCTCATTTAGACGATGCAAGAACTCGCACGCGAGTTACGTTAAGGTGAATGCTCTAACCAGCCCGCGAAATTCAAATTTTCTTACGTTTTTTGCAATTTGCAGGCCAGTGACATGTTGTAACTTTAACAAAATATGAATTGCGGCAATAACAAGTATAATTTTAAATACAAGAATGATCAAAACACTTGCTCCATCAGCTCTTAAATAGAAAAGGTGTATGTAAGTTAGATTTCGGAGATTTTAACAATTTACACCTTTTCTATGTGAGAGCTGATGGAGCGAATGTTTTGATCATTTTTATATTTAAAATTATACTTGTTATTGCCGCAATTCATATTTTGATAAAGTTACAACATGTCACTGGCCTGCAAATTGCAAAAAACGTAAGAAAATTTGAATTTCGCAGGCTGGTTGGAGCATTCGCCTTAAATTGCGGACTTTTTAGGTACAGCGAATTCAGTTGATCAAACAAATACCGCAATGTAGTGAAACTCGTAAGCGAGTTCTTTCTCCGTCTAAATGAGGCTTTATTTTGTTGTGAACTGACCTGCTCTGCCAAACATCTTCAAACAAAGCAAGCGCTTCTCTGAGTCTGTTCTGAGTGGCATCCTCCCGCAAGGTCTGGTCGAAGTCGCTGCAAGCCACCAGGAACCAGATGGCGTTGATACCTTCGAAGACCTGCACGAATACATTATTTTGAAATTCATCATCTGCCTGCCTTTTCCCAACTATATTGGGGTCGGCTTCTATTCGAACCAGACGCAGCTGAGCTGAATATCAGTATTTTACATGGAGCGACTGCCTATCGGACCTCCACAACCCAATTACTGGGTAATACGATACCCCATGGTAAGACTAATTGTCATACTTTAAGAGCTTCTGACTAACAGACTGCGTCAGATCTACTAATGACCAACGGCTTTACGTGCTTTCCGAGGCACGGAGGAAACTAGCTGTGACAGATGGTCACCCATCCATAGACCAACCTGCCGTGGTTGTTTTGTGGATGGGTGTTAGTATATGCCGATAAAAAATATCAATAATCTAATTAACGAAATCGCTTTGTCTGATCTCCGGTCTGTTCACCTGACAACGTATATGCAAAATTACTGAATGATCGGTTCAGTCGTTTAGTTGGGCGTAAAAAGTAACAAACACCTTTACTTTCACATGGACTTTTCGAAACCAAAATGCGCTACCTACATATTTTTCTAGAAAACGATGATAAAAATCATATCATATCTGGGAAATTTTATATGAATAAGGTAGATGATTTCAAGTGTTGCATTATGTATTAAAAGTCTGCATTATCTTAATCATAAAATTATGTATTTGATTTAAAAAAAAATCGTAGACATTGCAGAGCTGAATGTATCTACTGTGAGTCAGAGCCGCCGTATTTCGACTGCTCCCCAACACCTGCCGACCCTGCCGTTGAAGAAACTATACGATATCTCGTCAGATATTGATTAAAATCAAATGATGTCAAGGGCAATTTTGTTCAAAATTAAATGCTTGTAATGATTAACGTATTTATTTGGGTAAGGATTAATACTATGTTCATAAAAAAATCGTCGCAATAAATGTATTATTTTAAAACCAATTTGATTTCCATAAGAAAGGATAAGGTGAGTTATCTTAAAAGATAGACACATGCTGTCGCGGACTTTATTTTAGAACGTTTTATGAGGAACAATTTCGTCATAAATAATTTTTGCGTAATGTAAACCGTTTACGCAGCGCACGCAATGGAAGCTCTTTCTTTTCCCGATTTTGCAACATTTTTCATCGCTGCTCTGCTCCTTTTAGTCACAGCGTGATGTTATATAGCCTATAGCCTACCTCGATAAATGAGCTATCCAACACAAACATATTTTTTCAATTTAAACCATTAGTTCCTGAGATAAGCGCGTTTTGACAGTTGACAAAGCTGAATATACTCTGAGGCAAAGCTGTCGGCACCTTCTACTATTTGCCACCATTAGCGCTGCAATCGAATAGTACTACCCCCACCTAGTACTTCGCACCCAGCGAATAGATACCTGTATCCATTTCTTCCTCTCCCCTCTTTGTCCACCAACGTCAAACATCCAAAAGTCTTGTGTGCCACCGTGCATTGATTTTGGTACCTAGAAATAAAAATCGTTAAGTTACTAACAGTATTGATAGGAAATGTTGATTATACATATAATGCTTGTGAAGTAGGTATGTAGCTTAAGGGTAAAATCAAAAGATATCATTCTTGTTGTTATAGCATAAATTACTTGAATAGATCACAATAGTTACCTTAACTTTAAATTCAATTTTCTGTATGCCAGTCGTTTTCTGTCGACACCTCAATATGTCAGCGTCTGATGGTAAATAACCGGGTTTTTCAATGAGATCTATTCTATCTAGAAAACTGAAAAGATTTAAAATAAGAAATAATAACTTTTGGGACATTTATTTCATTGAATCAAGCATTGAAAGGGTTGAAATTACAATATGTAGAAAAGCGCCATCTATGATCAAAAATTTGAATTAAGTTAGTTCCGCTATTCGTCACATTATTTTGATTATGCTATTCAACACTAGATGGCAGTATTTTAAGTTTCCTTAATCATGTTGCAGTAAAAGTTCAATTTTAGACAAAAGTTAAATTGTCCGCGTAGTTCTGCTATTGCACAACAGATGGCGTTATCTCAAAATATGAATATTTTACTTACTATTCAGCACTATCTATTAGTTGATATTCATTAGATCTTTTAAAACATTCCCTGACTCCACCGTCTCGCCATAATGCTCTAACGTGGTCAAAATATTCCTGGAATCAAGATAATAAAATATTTGAAACTAACTTTTACTGTCACACATATTTTAACACTAAAGCAAGTAAAACACTCACTTCTGTATACTCCTTAGGTCCATTATCGCCAAGTTTCAAAATATATTCCTTCGATTGACTATTCCTTGGATTTTGTAGTGGTATTTTTAGCATACGCATGCTGTCTACAATATCGTGGATAGATTCATGAACATTGTGACGAATATGGTGCGCTTTCTCTGCCCGTTCGCTAGAAGTACAAAGAACGCATTAGTCATAGTTAGCCTGAGTACCTAGTTAGAAAAATTGTTTAAGTTATAAAAGTTTAGTAGTAAATAGTAATATACCTTGCAGTAAATCCTTGGACGTGTAAAATCTTCATTTGCTTTATTATAGTTGTTTTTCCACTCTCTCCTGTGCCCAGTAGTAACAGTTTTATTGCCTGAAAACGTTATTAATTTAATTCAATTTACTATGCATTACTAAAAATTGCGCAAAGATAAATACTATTTTCCCTGACTAACTTGGTTCAATAATTCTTCTATTTGTTGTACATAACACTTGTACCTATAGGTACATACAAGTTTTGTTTCACACACAGGTTTGCATGCATTTGGGCTAGCTAGGTATGAAGCTCAATTAAGCTCCAATACGCAAACAGGACTCTTTATTTTTATCATTAAATGAGCAGAAGAGACTGTCAGACTATTACTGACTAAAAACTCACTAATAAGTTCCTTCGGTTAGCTTTTGCGTTCGAGGGTCTCGGTATCCTTTTAATTTAGACAAGTCTCGCGACCTCGTTATATTCATGTTTTTGATCATTCTTTGTAGGTACGTATGCCCTTTTTTTATTAACGTGGTAAAATCATCAAATGAGTCCTCCCACCCTGGGCAGGGCGGGAGGGACTTGTACTGACTAAAATCCACGGTGTCCTTCAATAGCCCTTTATGCTCCGGGGTCACGGTAATGAGATAAGTCCCGCGAACAGATACGTATGCCCTGGCTTAATACTAACTTGTCCGATTTTTAGTTTCAAAAACACATAGCCTACTAACAATGATGATTCTTAATTCTTCTACTCACTTCATTGTAAGACTTGATCCATTGTTTGATCTCCCTGTCGATCTGTTTAGAATGCTCCTCCACTTCGTCTTGACCTCCGATACAGGGAAGCCAACCCATTATTGTTTACATGTAATTTGCTACGCTATATTAATGAGAACATGTTTATTAATAGTTTATTAAGTCTCAGGTTTAAGATAAGGTTTTTTTTTGCATTTTTTTCCCGTTTCTGGGCAATGGTCTCCCAATAGTATTCCACACCTATCAGTGAATGTTTCATATAAGTACATAATTTTTAACCGACTTCTAATCGGCTTCTAATAAATACACAATAAAGACTCCTACTGACTAAAACTCCACCCTGCTCCTTCGTTTTCCCTTTGCATTCCAGGACCACAGTGTAATTTTAAAACGTTTCCGCGACCCACCACTATTGCACATTGATGGGGTTTAAAAGTAAAAGCTTTATAAGATTCTTTAATATCGTTGCCTTTATTAATTTAATACATATGAAATTTTAATAGATGGGATGACTAAGCACATTTTATAACCAGTGTTACCTATAACAAAAAGTCCGTATTACCTATGTTTATGACATGAAGTAGGCTCGTGAAATGTAGATATTGCAAAAACGTTTTAAATGTTTTAATTTATCTATATATCCGCAAAGATAAATAAACATTAATCAACTCAAATCTATCTCTAAATCCTTACAGCGGTGTCGCAAAGCAATGGACCACACGTTATGAGTATTACTTGGAAATTCTTGTTTCTTAATCAATAGATAGAAACTAACAACCACTGAAATGCAAAAATCGTTCTTACTACGTCAAGAAAAAGTTGCTGTCAAAATTGTTTTCAAGAACTTTTATCAGATGAAACTAGTGATATTTCAATAAACATTTTGGATTTAATTTTAAAAGAGATGCCAGCACATCGACCTACCCAAATCTATCATTATTTTCCGAATCAAACATAAATCTTTTTCTTTTGAGATAAATTTAAAAAATCAATTGATGTGACATATTGGGGCAGCTTAGTGACTGTACCTAGATCTTTTCATTGGGGGGAAGGGGATTGTATGGTGTACCTACTTATTAATAAATAATAACAACTTTCACTTCTAGGAGAATATCTCAAAAATATGCCAAATGGAAACAGCTGTTCTTATACTTTTTTGATATAACATGGTTGGTTTGACCGTTGGGAGGAATGAAGGGAGGCCTTTGCCCAGCAGTGGGACAGTACAGGCTTGCAAAAAAAGATGGGTTGGTTATCTAACAGTAACGTTAAAAAAAATGTAAGCGAGTTTTTCATTTTGCCCAGGGATGGCATGATTGAAACAAGTTGTTTTAAAACACCTGTTTAAAACAGTTTGAAATTAAACAGTGTTTTTTATTACATGTTTTTCCCCTAGTTTTTTAATATAAATTAGTATTGGTGTTTCCCCTATTAGTAGATAGTACAAAGTAGGTAATCATTTCATTTCAAAGGTAATTCCTCGGCGGCGGGGAATTACCTTTGAAATGAATAATGAATTTTGATATATTTTTTTTTATACTTAATATTATGGCGAGTTTATGAAGATCTTGTCTAGAAATAAAACATAGTCGAATTAATTTGAAATAATGCCCTAAACTAAAAAGACAAAAAAAACACTTGTTTAAAACAATTTTAACAGATTGTATTGTTAAATTTAAAAAAAAAAAACTGTTTTTTTTTCAACTCTGACCACATCCCTGACTGCCACACTTTTAACAAATCATCTAGAACTATTATATTCCTATAATAAAATGACTTCTTTCGTTTGTGTATCAAATATCAAATATTCAAAGATAACTTGATAACAAATCAAATATTTTTAAATTAACCTAGCGTTATCTACTTATTTCTATTTGACTTTGACATTCATAGCCCAGCCGTTATACAATTACTTTTCATTGAGGTACATAATACTTCATTTTTTTTGAGAGTCTTAATATCAACGTAATCCTCTCCCGCCGTGTGTGGAGCGGAAAGGACTGTCACTCTTACAAATAAATTCCACCCTGTTTCTTAGTACTTTGCCTTCCAGGGCCACGGTATCCAGCAAGGACAGTACTGTGACTCCTGCAGGCTTTTTGGTCCCCTTTTTTTAGGGTTCCGTAGTCAACAAGGAACCCTTATAGTTTCGCCATGTCCGTCCGTCCGTCCGTCCGTCCGTCCGTCCGTCCGTCCGTCTGTCCGCAGCTTAGCTCAGAGACGCCCAGTACTAGAAAGCTGTAATTTGGTGTAAATATACGGATTTGTTGTGCCGAAAAAGTGGTAAAATAAAATCTCGCAAAATATTTTTTTTTAGGGTACCTCCTGTACACGTAAAGTGGGGATAATTTTTTTTTTTCTCGCGTACCCCTTAGTGTGGGGTATCATTAAATAGGTCTTTAAAAAATATTGATAGTTTCCATTGACAATTTTTTGATAAAAAGATTCGTTTGTGAAATATTAAGCTTTAAAGTGCTAATTTTTGCTCGACTCGAGTGTCCCCCCCCTCTACCAGCTAAACGGTTATGTTTGAGGGTGTGAAAAAATTCACAATAGTAGTATATATAACGAAGTTTAAAAGAAAATTATCATGACTAAGTAGGCTTTACAAGTTTACGAGTAATAGTCGACCAACTTATAAAACGTACTTGGATAACATATTTTCCTAAACAAAATGTATCGGAGAACCTGTTCTTCAACTGCAAATGTAAGTTTGTCAACTTTATTTTTACAGCTATAATAGGTGGGTATGTTTTGGGGATAGGTAGGTTTTTATTGTCAACTATTTTTAACTAAATTCAAAAAAAGGAGGAGGTTCTCAATTCGTCGTAATCTTTTTTTTTAATGTATTTTCCCCGATTTCTCAAAGACGCCTGGACCGATTTTGAAAATTCTTCTTTTTAAAATTAAATTCAGCGAATCAGTTTAGTTAGTTCGCTTAAGTATTTTGATAGGCAACTACGGAACCCTACACTGTGCGTGGCCCGACACGCACTTGGCCGGTTTTTTTAAATCGTAAAATCTAAAAATAGTAAGTGGCATTCTGTACTTTCTGCTTGCACCCATGGAAAAAGACATGAATTTATGTACAAATGTTAGCACAAACACATCAAGTCACCACATCTGTGTAATGTAATTTTTCATCATATTAACATTTCTCCATCATCATCTGCCTAGCCTTTTCCCAACTATAATGGGGTCTTCCAGTCGAACCAGATGTAGCTAAATATCAGTATTTTACATGGAGCGACTGCATATCGGACCTCCACAACCCAGTAACTGGGTAATACGACAACTCTTGGCAAGGCTGGGCTGGTATCATATTCTCACATAATCTTTATAATTTTCTTGAGACGTTCGGCGTCGTCTATTCCAGTTATCAAATTATATTTATCACTCATAAGTTGCAAAGTTCTTTAATAAATTAATAGTTAAAATAATCACAAACCTGTTAATAATTAATATAAAATGTCACCACAACTAATTGAATCACTGTAACTAAATGAAATTTATCAAAATATAATATCATTTAGTTGATATCTCATTTTTATCAGATATTGAATGTTAATCGCGCTTGATTGTAATATCGTAACAATTTTTATTAGTTGATAGTTAAGAAGTGGGGGGATAGGGTATTACTTAGGTACAGTCGACGGCATATCTGTAGTTAAAATTATAGTTTTATTATTTTTAACGTAGGTACTAAGATATAAATACGATAAGTAAGTTCAAATGTACATAGTAATGTCATTGTCACATTTTTTTTATGATTTATTGTACTTTACATTTTTAAGTTGATTTATGAAATTGTATTTTGTCTCTTTTATTGCACTAAATAAATGTTTTACCTATCTATACCACTGCAAACGGTCTGCAAAGATTAGGACATAATTATGATGATTTTTATCCCAGGGTCTAAGACATTATGCTAGCAAAGGAGGAGGCGGAACGCGTGAGGGAGAGGACAGCGTCCACCTCACGACCCAGCCGCCACGGGAGACGCCCACGGCAACGGTCGTCGCAAGACGATTTCCGGCCACCGTAGGCGCGGGCATGCGCATAGCGAGTAAAGGGCAACTCGCTGTCCGACCATGGACCATGCCCGGGTCGACGGCGCGTCGTTTTCCACGCGCGCCTCAAAGAGCGTCAGCAAAACTGACGGGGCCGTGACCCCGTGGATTTTAGTCAGTACAAGTCTGACAGTCCCTCCCGCCCTGCCCGGGGTGGGAGGACTCATTTGATGATTTTATCACGCTTAAAAAAAAGGGTCTGAGACATTAACCGTCCAATCAATCTAAAAACATAGTTCCAAAAAAACACAAGACTGTTCGATCTTTTTAGAGTTAAAACGCGAATTTTTCTTTGAAAAAACAATAAACAAAAATGTTTAAACACAAATTAATTACATTTCTTATCTCAAAATACTTTCCCCAAACGTTCAAAAAAGTAAAAATCAAATGTAAGAAATACAAAAAGAGATCGCCCCCGGGTGGGCTTGAACCACCAACCTTTCGGTTAACAGCCGAACGCGCTAACCAATTGCGCCACGGAGGCCTTGAGAGACACGGCGAAATAGCTGATCCCAACCTAAACGCCACTATTTGTAACTACACATACACAAATCAATAATGGGGTAGGCAGAGTTTGAACATTTTTAGTATAAATTAGAACATTTTAGATAAAGTTTTGAAGCGGTCTTTTGGCAGAATCAATAAATTGTAGATCTATCAAGTCCGTTTCAAATACAATATTCGATATGCGATATTTGACATAATATGATATTTAGATACTTTGTAACAGTTTGTATAATTTTTATATTCCTAATTCCTATAATTAAATTTGTTTTAAGTCACAATTTAATTAATTAATATTTACTCCGTTAGTAACATTATTTAAAATTTATTATACACGTATTTTTTTTCTTTTCAATTAATTTTGACAAAATATTGAAAACATCTAAGTAATACTCAAAACTCAAAAGTGGGGGCTCGTTACGATAGAACTATTAAAAATCATTATCTATATTCTTTATAGAAGTGACTTTTTAAGTACTTAAGTTCTTACTGTGGAATTTTAAAAGCGTCGCATTTTCCTCAATTTTGACTCAGGTAATATGGAAAGAGCTATGCTCCGAGTTTCTTTGCGGGATAAAATCCGGAACATGGATATTCGGCGAAGAACCAGAGTCACCGACATAGCTCATATTTGCAAGTTGAAGTGGCAATGGGCAGGCCACATCGCTCGTAGAACTGACAACCGATGGGGAAGAAAAGTTCTCTCATGGCGACCACGGACCGGAAGACGCAGCGTAGGCAGGCCTCCCACTAGGTGGACCACAGACAGAGAGAGGGTCGCGGGCAACCGTGCGATGCAAGTGGAGGATTGTCGTTCGGCGTGGCGGTCTAAGGGGGAGGCCTATGTTCAGCAGTGGACGTCTTCCGGCTGATGATGATGATGACAAAACAAAATAAAAATAGCTACTGCTTAAATTTTATTTTACAATCTATCTGGCGGATATTATTCAGTCATTTATTTAGTCATCTTGCATAATTTTATTTTAATGTAATGTGTACAGTTACGAAGTTATGAAGTTTAATTAAATTTTCTTTGGCAATTTTCGTGTGTAGTAGGTACTTATCACATTTTCGTAGACATATATACTGCTCAAGCAAATTGTGTATTTTAATCATAATATTAACGCCTTGTATTGTTTTACTTTATTATGAAGAAAAAAAAATCTTTATTTTTCATACTGCGTTTAGCTTTACACAAATCAGTGTATAAAAAAGGATGCAAAATAAAAAGCCTTATTAAAATGAGAACATTTAATAAAATATGAAAATTACCAGCTAAATAATTGCACTTATAAATAATTACATTTGGGAAGAGCCAAACTAAATACAATCGTACACTTCATTATGAGATACTATCTAATTATTAGGTAAATTTTGAACTATGCATATTCACAAACATTCGCATCAAAATTTGTGACGTCAGAAGCAAAAACTGTACTTGCTTGGTGACGTATTGGCAATTTTAAAGTGTCGTATGTCATGTTCGTCAATAATTTTGGTTTATGTACAAAAGAAAAAATATTATTATGTCAAATATTTATTTAGATAATGTAACTCTACGGACTAATTAAATTTTTCCAGTCGAAGACCGTATTCAATGGCATTATTAAACATGCATTATGCAAAAATGTTATTATAAAATCTACCGATTAAAAGTTCACTCCATCATTATAGGATCATCCAACTGCAGCTGTACCATTTGGTTACCGTTGACTAGCACCCCGTCCCGGAGCAACAACTGCACGTTCAGGTCTGAAAGTTCCTGAAAAAATAACAAAATATATAAAAAAAAAACCTAAAAATGGGTTTTAGAAGCAAAAAGCCAACGTCACGCGGTGTTCCCAGGCGGTCACCCATCCAAGTACTGACCGCGCCCGATGTTGCTTAACTTCGGTGATCGGACGAGAACCGGTGTGTTCAACGTAGTATGGACGTTGGCGATTGCTACAACGAATTTATCAAGCACTATCAAGTTAGAGTATGAACAATGAGTGACGTCACTTATACCTCTAGGATAGCATAATAAAAAATATAATATGTATGTACCTTTGACTGGTGGTACTCAGTCATTGGTAAGGACTATCATAATTATCGGTCGCAGCGCACGACGTGACAAAGATGTGAATATAATTATGAAAATGAAATGAAAAAGTGTTTATTTGGAATTTAAGTTAAATTCATTACATACTAGCTTCTGCCCGCGACTTCGTACGCGGATCCTGTTGCTTATGCCAGCGGCAACGGGGTCGTCAAAATCGAAGATCTGAAACGTCTGATGTCGAATTCTAAGAGCCTGGTGACGGGAAAACAACGGGATGCGCGTGACAATTCCAGACGTTCCAGATCTTTCATTTTTGTAAGTCAACAGGAAATGCCCATCAGACTAAACAACTCTTGCTCAGACGTCATTCCTGTATATTTTTATTATAGTGTAGCTGGGCTCTTGGAGTTCCACATCAGGTGTTCCAGATCTTCAATTTAATACGTCAACAGAGAGTGCTCATCAGGCTGAACAACTCTTACTAAGACGTCATTACTGTATATGTTATAGTGTAGCTAGGCTCTTGGAGTTTCACATCAGGTGTTCCAGATCTTCAGTTTTTATACGACAACAGAGAGTGCTCATCAGGATGAACAACTCTTGCTAAGACGTCATTACTGTATATGTTATAGTGTAGCTGGGCTCTCGGAGTTCCACATCAGGTGTTCCATATCTTCAAATTTATTCTCTCAGCAGAAAATGCTCATCGCGTGGAACAATTTTTGCTATGGAGCTATTTTTATATCTCTTAAATTTTAGCTGAGCTGTTGCAGTTCTGCATCAGGTGTTCAAGTTTCCAAGATAAATTATAGCCTATGTGTTGGCCAGACTTAATACCTTTACAACAAAAAAAAAATCAATCAAATCCGTCCAGTAGTTCCGAAGATTAGCGTGCACAAACACTGCTTTTCTACGATTTTATTATATGTATAGATTTATTATATGTATAGATTACTTCTGCCAAACTACAGAGTAGTTTGTTGGCAGACGTAGCTCCCACAATACTCTTAATATAAACGTATGTACCTACGTTCACTTTTCCTTTTACATAATAGAATTACAAAAATAATCTGACCACAACCAAGTTACTGCTAAAAAAATGTGAATCAATGGACCGGACGCACACAAGGAGCGAAGTACGTACGAGGCAAGTTTAAATATGCACCACAACCTTTTTAAGTACCTAAGTATGTTTTTTTTAGGTTTTATTTAAGTAATTTTTAATAAAAAATAACAGATGTCAATGCGTCCTAGCTATGCGTCCTAGTGACAACATTATTTAGGGATTTATGATGCGCCAATTCTTGAAAATTAGATATTTTTTAAAATATTTTCGACTTGTTTTTCTTCTATACTTGTTTAATAAATCAAGGTGATAAGCGTGGCCGAAATTCAGGAAATAAAATGGAGGAAGTTGGACAAAAAATTCAACTATCTAGCTAGTTGATTAATTAGTCTAGAACAAATGACATTGACGTCATTCCTCGTTACACAAATAACTTGATAGTGGTTGATAATTTGGTGTTTGCTATCGCCAACGTCCATACTACGTTGAATACACCGGTTCTCGTCTGATCACCGAAGTTAAACAACATCGGGCGCGGTCAGTACTTGGATGGGTGACCGCCTGGGAACACCGCGTGACGTTGGCTTTTGCTTCTAAAACCTATTTTTAACCGACTTCAAAAAAAAAAGTAGGTTCTCAGTTCGACCTGTATGTATGTATGTATGTATGTATGTATGTATGTATGTTTGTCCGCGATTTTCTCGCGTTTGGCTGAACCGATTTTGATGCAGTTTTCAGGAAAATGTTTGTTACATTCTGGAGAAGGTTTTAGTATATAACACTAATAGATATCCCGTGACGTTGCCCGCGTGGATCCGTTTTGCTTACTTGGATCGTAGATTTTCAGGGACGATTGCATGTTTGTCCGCGATTATCTCGCGTTTGGCTGAACCGATTTTGATGCAGTTTTTAGAAAAGTGTTCGTTACATTCTGGGGAAGGTTTGAGTATATAACAATAATGGATATCTCGTGAAGTTGCTCGCATAGATCCGTTTTTGTTGCTTAATAGGATTGTAGATTTTCAAAGAAGCCGATTTTATGAAGATTTTTGTTGAATATCGCAACTAAAAAGGGAAAAATAAAAAACTTTTTAAAAAAAAGGGAACCGGTTCAAAACCAAACACAAAAAAGAACGATAAAATAACTTTTCTTTCGGAAGTCGGTGGCCATAACTCAATGAAATAAAAAAAAAACAAAGCCACCGACTTCCGAAAGAAAAGTTATTTTATCGTTTTTTTTGTGTTTGGTTTTGAAGTCGGTTCCCTTTTTTTTAAAAAGTTTTTTATTTTTCGACTCTTATTCATGAAGCTTTAATTTTTAATTCAGAGCGGATATTTAGTTGCAATTATGCATTTGATATCCATCAGTATTGAGCTCGCATGGTAGATATCGCCTACTCTTTCTCACAGGTCTCTCATACTAGTGGCCACAATAACAGAAAATGCCGTTTTTTATCGCGACAATGTACGTTTATTTATATGAACATTTAACTAACAAAAAAATATGTATTGCTAAAATAAAATTGTGGTACACACAAACCACAAACACCTCAACATACACAAAAAAAAATTCTTGGCTTTGAAAAATGCTGACCGTTCATTGCGCGAAAAGATCATAATTATGTATAAATCTTTTCGCACAATGAACGGTCAGTTACTACTTACTGGGTTTGTATAGCTTGATGTGTATCCGTGTGTACTACAGTTCTAGTCACAAGACGTAATAAGTTCTGTATGTTATATTATGCCCATTACAAGGGGTGTTTGTCCGATTGCAAATTTCAGGTAGCCAGGTGCCTACGCCCGGGATCGACAACACAGCGTTTCAAAAACCAGCCCAGGATCTACGATATTTTCGAAATGTGGCAAAACTTGAAAGTGTTGGCCCCTCTTCGGTAAAACTAATTGTAAAAATCTCAAAATGTGTTTCATTAATCCAAATACCGCACAAAAAACTCCCGACTGACAATTCTTTATAGTTTTAAAGATTTTCTATACTTAGAATAAATCTCAGAGGAGTGCTTGGAACAACCTCTCACAGAGAGGCGGCCTGTGTCCCAACAATCCCAACAGTGGGAGTATTTACAGGCTGATGATGTGCGGGTCGCTAGAAGGTGGATTTTAAAGTAATACCGTGTTACCACAAGATTAACATCTGTTGAACACTTGTCTAAAAAAAGTGTCAACGTCAAAACGACATTTCACGTTGATATAGGGGTCGTTTTGCAGTCACACTTTTTTTAGACAAATGTTCAAGAGATGTTTATCTTTTTGTGGTAAGACGGCTACTGTCTAGTTGATTTTCTCTTGTACGTACAGTATTTTTCCAGGTGATACACTGAAACCTTACACGTTTTTCCTTAAACTGTTAAAATGGTGATTGAACACAATGATTGCGATGTTTTTTTAAGTAGATTCTTATCGCGTTCGGATACGCGCGGAAGCGGCGAAATACGTTTGAATACACACAAAATGTCATTGGACATGTAGTTTTTTTAATCAAGATAAATATCACGATTATCATGAAAATTATACCTTCATGATATTAATCAATGACTTATTTTTAAATGCACATCAAATGACTTATCACCCGCCAATTTATTTACATCAGTTAAATGTTTTTTTTACATTGAAATAATTATTGTAATGCAATTTTGGTTTTGTTTTTGCAATTAGGGGTGAAGTTTTGATTACCGAAAACTGCCGGAGATTTATCGTGAAGGATGGCACGGGATATAACAATAATATAATATATAATAATAATATTCCACAACTATCACACAACGCCATCTAGTCCCAAGCTAAGCAGAGCTTGTGTTATGGTTACTAGACAACTGATAAACATACTTATATACATATTTCTAAATACATGCATATTATAGATAAATTACACCCAGACACAGAAAAAATGATCGTGCTCATCACACAAACATTTGTCCTGGGTGGGAATCGAACCCACGACCTCCGGCATAGCAGTCAGGGTGGGTCCATATTGGCTCACCTAAAGTTGATTGCCCGAAATTGTTCTTCCTAACGATTTGTAATCCGAATGATCACTCTTCCTAAAATTTTTCATCCTAAAGTTTTCATTCATACTTTTTGTAATGCTACCGGCGGTGTTCATAACACTCATGTTTCCGAAAATTGTTATCAATAATATCGTTATTGTTAATATATTTTTACTCCTACTGTTTTTTATCATAACGTTTTTATCCTTATATATATTATTATTACAATAATATTTTTAGTTAGTCAAGTAAATGTCAAAAAAGTCGACGGAGCACCGCTTCGCGGTGCTCCTACTTCTGGGTGGTTTAAAAATAACCAAATAACCACGAAGGGGATGGCGGGGTCTTTCAGACCCCGCCATCCCTATCTACCCTAACCTGTCCGAGTCGGGGTGCCCCCAGTCGTTTGGTCACTATGACTACACTATGAAAAAAAATACTTCGAAAATTTTCGCGACATATTTCGAGGTCACAGTTCAAACCTAACCTATGGATATCTTTTCAGGTACACACCACTATCAATAAAATTAAGGAAGACGCTTTGACTAATAAAAACAAAAAACCTATTCATATAATTAGTGAGTGCGATGCAAGCACTTCCTCAAGTATACGTGCTAATATGCCAACAAAATAAAAAAAGAAATCTAAACAAAAAAGATATGACTTTGAATAATAGTGTAAAAGAAGATTATGTTGAGAAAATATAGGAAAACAAATAATAGTAGAACAGATTTTTATTGCTACTGACATTATGTAGTCAAATGATTCGGAATTATGAAAATTTGTGACAGAGCAATTAGGAGTTGTGATCATTAGGGTTAAAAATGTTAGGAATACAATTTTCGGGTTTCCAATGATCGGAGTTTAAATTTTAGGTGAACTTTGGCGCGCCCAGTCAGGGTCACTAACCACTAGACCAACAGGCCTGTCTAATGACGATAATCTATGTCGGGCATATCACCGCCTGGGTGATTCAATCCGTTATTTTTCTGAGAATATTATTTTTGTAGTGTCATTATTACTGTTCATTTTAATTGACGGCAAGATTGGCGCAATCACGGTTTCGATATGCACGGAACAAATATTTGTATGATCTAAAAGTAGCTGTTCCGTGTCTGAGTGTTTGTGTATGTGTGTTTATATGTTTGTAAATGCACAAATAAATCTAAACTGCTTAATATTATAAAGCTGACGAGATTGTTGGGTTGACACGCAATAATCTCAAGAACTACTGCTTCGAATTGCAAAATTCTTTTTGTGTTGTATAGTCCATTTATCGAGGAAGGTTACTGCAGGGGTCTAGCAGAATACCAGCGTCAGGTATCAACCTGACACATGCTGAGCTGGACACCCATTTGGTGCAATCCTGAGACACACACCGCACATTTTCTGTGTCACGTCCGAATTACTTATGTTAATCTCAGTAGGTGGGTATCTTTTTTTTTATTGTTAACTGTCATAGGTATTTGTTTTTATTTATGCTTTATAATGCTTTTTCTTGTTACTGTGATGTGAAATTATGTACCTACTACCTACCTATTGTTTTGTTTTTTGTGTCTCATATTGCACTAAATAAAATCATCTATCTATCTATCATAAAGGATAAATAACATCACGCTACGACTAATAGTAGAGGAGTAGCGAGGGTAAACCCACAGGTGATAACTAGTTTGTAATGAAATATATTCACCTCTCTTCCAACAATGGGGTAGGCAGTATTGTCTTGTATGTCAGATTCTCCTCGCTGTAGTATCTTGGGTCTTCTCGGATTCTTAGCGATGCCTCGACCACGACGAGCTGGTTGGAAGTCTTCCACTGAAAGTTCATCATCATCAGCCTATAATGTTCCCACTGCTGGGACACAGGCCTCCTCTCTGTGAGAGGGAGTGGGCCATAATCCACCTCGCGGGCCCAGTGCGGGTTGGTGGATATCACATGTATTCGAATTTTTGGTTCTGGGACATGCCGGTTTCCTCACGATGTTTTCTTTTACCGTTTTGAGAGCAGTGGTGATGAAATATATTACACAAAGTAATGCGCCTGGCGGGGTTTGAGCCCACGACCTACTACTTTATAAGTCGGGACCGATATCACTGGGCCACCACTGCTCAATCATCACTGAAAGTTGATGGCAAAATAATACCAGGGTTAAGGTTAACGCAAAAGGACAAGTTCTCAAAATGGCAAAATCTCTATCGAAAAGCCTAATTCAAATTTGATTTGTAAGAATAATGTAGAAAAATTGAATTTTTCTACATTATTCTTACAAATCTAGTTTTTTATCTCTGTTTAAATAATTTGTTTCATGTTATGCGAAGAATTCTTAGAGTTATAAGAATTACAATCAAATATGTAGAAAAAAAAAATCAATTTTGATCATTTGCCATTTTGAGAATTAAGGTTTTAGAGAATTGGCTATGTTGAGTATTTTATGTTACACCCAGAGCCCAGAGGCGGATTAAACGTTGGGAGCGCTGTAGGCAAGCATCTCATCGGCGCCCCAATATTTAAAATAACTCGTGCTATAGTAGTTTGACCAAAACCGACGTACCTTTTTATTTACGCGGTAAAATATACAAATGAGTCCCCCCACCCAGGGCAGAGTGGGATCCCTCCCGCTCCTGTCAGACTCGTACTGACTAAAATCCACGGTGTCCTTCAGTAACACTTTGGGGATCGGAGTCGCGGAATTCGTGTCCCGCAACCCCGGCAGGCTTTGGGCTTCTAAAGGGGGGCCCCCGTCAATGTGCTGACAATTTTTGAGGCGCGCGTGGAACACAACGCTTCGTCGTCGACCCGGCCATGGTCCATGGTCGGACAGCGAGTCGGCCATTACTCGCCGCCCGCATGCCCGCGCCTACGGTGGCCGGAGATCGTCTCGCGACTCTCGCGACGTCCGTTGCCTTGGGCGTCTACGACTGCGGCGTGGGTGAGGGGTGGACGCTGTCCTATCCCTCGCGCGTTCTGCCACCTCCTTCGCGAGCATAACTGCTTCGCGGAGGAGACCGCTTCCCACTCCGTCTCGCCTTACAGCATGACCAATGCCGTGTCCTCCGGGTGATCCTCGCAGTGGTGACACCCAGACGTTTCCTCCTTCCTCATCAGACACAGGTACCTCCCGAAACATCCGTGTCCGGTGAGAACCTGCGTCATGCGGTAAGTCAGGACGCCGTGGGGCATTTATAGAGAGGTCTTACCGCCGCGATTGCGGCGTGCCCGTAGCTCTATTACGACAGTCGTTCCCTCCATACTGCCCTGAGATCGCGCCGTCGAGGCAGCGGGGATTCGCCCCGGCGCGATTCGCCTCCGCGTGCCACTGATAGACGCCCAGGAGGGCCAGCAACGCCTCCAGATCCCAGGGCAAAACCGGTGAGATGGGGGCCAAAGAAAAAAGAGCATGAGTGTACATGAGATCGATATTGTCGAACACATCTTACGAATTCGGTTTACAAAATATTTAAAGCTTTAAGGTACGACTGGCATGTAAACTCGAACTATGAAATTCCTTACATACCTAATAATATCTGGCTTTACGCGCCAGTCGTATGAATTAACACGTTCCCTGCGCCATCACTTTCAAAGAACTTTCAGCTTGTGCGTTGGAGACCTAAAAGATCTCGAAACTAATCTACCTTTTGGTGCGTTTGAGACCTAATCAGTCTCCTAAAGATACAGTTTTGAAAATAATTTATATCTTCCAAAAAAACAATCAAATATATTTTGAAGTTTTTGTGGGTGAAAGATAGCCTATTGCTTTATATTTTGCTAGGTTCGCACGCAGTTATGACATTTGAATAAACTACAAATACCAAAAAAAAATATGATATCGATTGTATCTCGTACCGCAACCGAAGATAGTTCAATATTAGTAAGTAGTGATGGGAATAAAATAATATCTCAGTTGTCGATTGAAAAAGTTTCATTTTCTTTTTAGGTGCGTCAAATATTTCATAATCAGAATTACTGTCATTATTTATTAGCCAATGGGGGGCAAATTTGAACATTTTCCAAAAAAAATATTTTACTGGACGATGCAGCAGTATAATCCGGCGTTGATTTTTTGTTATAAATCTCACCAAAATAGATTTTTTACACTTTTTTCTTTTAAAAGCACTCATTGTATAACAAAAATGATAATCAACACGTAGGTTTATACGCGAATGTTATTTCGCAAACGTGCGCGCGACATCCCACGTCGATGCTAGGACAACACTAAAACGAGTCACCTTCCCTCTCTTGCGCCTACGAGGCGTACGATTCCACGAGTACCGACATATCTCCTAACGCAAGGAATGAAAATAATTACAGTACTGTGCGTTAGGGACCTAATCCATCTCTAATTTCTTTTTTAATGTCCTTGAATTCAGCTTTAAGTAGGAAGCAAATATGTATATTTGTCCTACTCATACCTAAAGAACTTTACACGTTAGATCCTCCCGCAAGGAGTGAAACAACACGATTATGTTCAACGCACAATACAAAAGTCCTGCAAGAGATCTGATAGATCTCGTAAGGCAACGAACGTGTTAAATTATTGAACAGGATAAATTTTATGTTATATTGTAGGTATGGTTTTTCTTTATTTTACAATTCCGCCCGCGCGCCCCTTTGTTCCTTCGCGCCCCTAGGCATATGCCTAGTTTGCCTTAAGGATAATCCGCCTCTGCCAGAGCGAGTCCCATCCGTCACGCAGAACCATAAGTGACGTCATTCCTCGTACACAAATAACTTGATAGTCGTTGATAATTTGGTGTTTGCTATCGCCAACGTCCATACTACGTTGAATACACCGGTTCTCGTCCGATCACCGAAGTTAAGCAACATCGGGCGCGGTCAGTACTTGGATGGGTGACCGCCTGGGAACACCGCGTGACGTTGGCTTTTTGATATTTTATTAATTTTTTACAATAATTTGGAGGTTTGCAATTTGTATTAAAGTATTTTTAGGGAAAACGGTCACTATTTTCTTTGTTTCTTATTATTTTTATCTCAAAGTACACATAAATACAATATAGTAATTTAGTAGTATGTAGGGAGTACATATTCCATAGAAATATACAGTCATTGTATGCAGTATAATAATTGTATAAACTTAAAATAATAAAATTCCCAAAAAAAAATCAAAAAGCCAACGTCACGCGGTGTTCCCAGGCGGTCACCCATCCAAGTACTGACCGCGCCCGATGTTGCTTAACTTCGGTGATCGGACGAGAACCGGTGTATTCAACGTAGTATGGACGTTGGCGATAACCCACACCAAATTATCAACTACTATCAAGTTATTTATGTACAAGGAATGACGTCACTTAAATGGTTCCGCTTGATGGATGGGACTCGCTCTCGGTGTAACATAAAATGTGGGTCCACCCTTTATAGCAGAACTTTTTACGTCATAATTTTATTTTGCATAGCAACGGATAGCATAAACCTCTTTTCGCAGAAAATCGTTTGGCATACACTCATTTACCATAACACCGAAACCCATAATTTTGTAAGTCAGAATCATCTTTAGGCATCAATTTCATTTCCATAATAATCAATAAGTATAACCATCATTTCGTAGAAAGTTCACAACCAGAATCATCTTTTGCATAATTGTGTGGTTTTTATTTCCCAGACAGTAAGATGATGCAGTAAGCATGCAGCAAGCATTCAGCACATGCAGCAGGCATGGCTTCTGTCACGGCTCCGGCGCTGCGGGTCTCTGGCGGTCCCACGCGAGATAATCGTCGCAGATGATTTTACGCCCACCACCGCAGCTTCGGCTTACTGGCCGGCAAGCCGGCCAGCCTCAGCCGCGGCGGTGTGCGTTAAAACCACCTGCTCCTCAGCTCGCGGGCCGCCTCGCCCCTCCGCGCCTACGCGATTATAAATTACACTCTAGGGGTAGGGCAGACAAGACTACGTGAAGTCGGTTTTGCAGCGATTCATTTCTGTCACTAACTTTTGTAGCACACCATATTGATTTTATAAAACAATTTTTTTATTTTTTATTATGACTATTAAATTATTTCTATTCTGAAATTCTGTGATCTTCGAAGTATACCAAGTCAAATTATTCCAAATAATCGGCGCTCTAAATAAACGTTATGCTAAATGAAAATATGCAAAATTGTAACTCTGACAAAAGTAATTATGCCCAATACAATTCTGCCATCTTAAAAGTATCCCAATTTAAATTCGGACATAAAAACATTAGGCCAAAAAACAATTATATTAAAAAAAATTTATACCATAACAATGTTCGTTTAAAAAAGTTTCTGCCAAGTGAGTTCTGCCAAATAGGTTTCGGAGAAACAAGTTTCTGCCAGATAGAGGGCACCCATAAAATGTACGTGAAATTTTGAATTAGTAACGCCTGCCGGGATCGCGGTGCTATCTAAACATTGTAACCGTGACCCTGCAACGTAAAAGGCTATTGATTTTTTTCACAACTAGGTAACATAACAAAGTTTTAACTTTGTGATTTTTCATGATAGACAGACAGGTGTATCGGGTTTCGCATATATACTAAAAATATTGTTGTATTTATAAGTAGTGGTATACATACACATTCGTGTGGGCTCTGGCTTGATGCAGGCGACGTGTGTGCGCGGCACGTTGTTGAGGGCGGACAGTGCGCGCGCAGACGACGGGATCACACTTGTGGTGCCCTGGAATAAGACATATAATTCATTATCTATATATATAAAAATCAATGCCACTTTTCGTTGTAATTTTATAACTCAAGAACTCGAGCTCACCTATCCAAACCAAACGTTTAGGCTTTGTTCGGACTATTTAGTAGATGGTTTATGTGAAGTTTGCACAAAATCGGTCGAGCGGTTCTTCATTTATAACATTTTTTGTAACAAATGAATTCAATAAGGGCACGCCGCAATTGCGGCGGTAAGACCCCTCTTTGAGGAGTGGCTGGAGAGAAGTCACGGCGTCCTGACCTACCGCTTGACGCAGGTCCTCACCGGACACGGAAGTTTCGGGAGGTACCTGTGTCTGATGCGAAAGGAGGAGACGCCTGGGTGTCACTACTGCGAAGATCGCCCGGAGGACACGGTGGAGCATACGGTGCAAGACTGCCCAGCTTGGGCGGAGCACCGACGTGTCCTCACGGCTGCGATAGGCGGAGACCTCTCGCGCCCGGCATTGGTTGCGGCCATGCTGCGGGGCGAGACGGAGTGGGAAGCGGTCAGCTCCTTCTGCGAGGCAGTAATGCTCGTAAAGGAGGAGGCAGGCCGCGAGCGAGAGAGGACAGCGTCCTCCCTCCGCCCCAGCCGCAGTGGTAGGCGCCCACGGCGACGGACGTCGCTCGATGATCTCCGGCCACCGTAGGCGCGGGCATGCGGGCAGCGAGTAAAGGGCAACTCGCTGCCCGACCAAGGACCATGCCCGGGTCGACGGCGCGTTGTGTCCCACGCGCGCCTCAAAGAGCGTCAGCATAATGACGGGGCCCCCCTCTCAGAGGGCCAAAGCCTGCCGGGGTCGCGGGATTATTCCCTTACCGTAACCCCGGAACATAACAGGCTATGAAGGACACCGTGGATTTTAGTCAGTAGAAGTCTGACAGTCCCTCCCGCCCTGCCCGGGGTTGGAGGACTCATTTGATGATTTTACCACGCTAAAAAAAAAAAAAAAAAAATGAATTCAATAAATGGCGGATCATTTTGTTAATGGGGATTTAGCTGTCAAAGTAGCGAAGCACGTACCGGGCCGCTAGTTATTTATAGAAGTTCATGAAACAGGAGTTTGCCTAATAATTTGCACTCATTAAGTAGGCACTTCTTTTTTTTTTAAAAGAAAACTGCCTCACACAAGAATTTCTCCTGTGTCGTGTGTGCGTTTACAAACATAATTATGGGGTGACTGGCAATTAAAAAAAATCAGCTGTTCAGTACATTTATGTTTGCCTAATGTACTGAACAGCTGATATTTTTTTCACGATTTCGGCTTTGCTCCCATAACAAAAATTGTTTGTTGTCATGATTACAATCACATGTTTAAGTATAGTACACTAATTGCCAGTCACCCTATATAAACTCACACAAACGCCCAGACCCGGAACAAATACTTGTAGATCATACAAATATTTGCTCCGTGCGGGAATCGAACCCGCGACACGCAGCGCCTCAGTCCCATCGCTCAGCCAGCGCTAACCGTGCTTTATTATTACTACATATTATTATTTCACTATTGTTTTTTTTTTTTAATCTAGATTTTGTTTAGGAGCTTTTATCAAAGAAATGTCAGCCCCATTGTACCTTTTAACATTAATTGGCAAACATGAATAGAGTGAGTTTATAAAATTACTTAAAAGCTAATGAATAATATTCTAGTCCCAAGCTAAGCAGAGCTTGTGTTATGGGTACTAGACAACTGATAAACATACTTATATATTTCTAAATACATAAATATTATAGATAAATTACACCCGAATAAGAGTTATTATTCGTGGAAGACAATAATTATTAAAAGGCACAACTTTTAATAATATCCGAAGATTGTACAGACAACATAGATGAGATTATGCCTACATCTAATTTATTTATTTTAAATTCATTCACGAGTAACTCTCGTTCTACTCCGTTACTGATAAATTATTATAATAGCAAAAACAACATTTTCTACAATTAAAAGGAATTTATTACCATCAAAAGTTATAATAATTATGTTAATGGTCGTGCTACGAAGTACAACACAATTATTGATGTGAGCTTTTGTTAGCAACTTCGCCCGTTCACCCTAGTTACATTGGCTATAAGGAGGGTTCCTTATAGCCAATGTAACTAGGGTTGGCACCCGTAGAAAAAAAATAGTATTGTCCTCTTAGATTATAGAATGTCAGGATTCCTAGAAGCCATTGAGAATTGAAGCCAAAAAAAGGAAGAAAAGTTATCACCTTGGTTCGATCCAATGTTAAACAAAATGTCAGAAAAAAACTTAATGAATGTCAGTTTCCCTCAAAAATACGTAAATACAAGGTTTATAAATCTCCAAATTGTAAAAAAATAATAAAAAATCAAAAAGCCAACGTCACGCGGTGTTCCCAGGCGGTCACCCATCCAAGTACTGACCGCGCTCGATGTTGCTTAACTTCGGTGATCGGACGAGAACCGGTGTATTCAACGTAGTATGGACGTTGGCGATAGCAAACACCAAATTATCAACCACTATCAAGCTGTAGTATGAACAATGAGTGACGTCACTTAGTACCGCACTCTCGGTTCAGAAATCTCCAAGGAAAACATTTAAAACTGTGCGTGGCGCACACCCACACATTTATAAAAATGTGGCTTCACTAAAAACGTTACGTTTTGTTTCAAACACGGAATCTGTACATTTAAATCTAAGATTTACTTATTTATTATAGAAAATATAACAATGCATGTTTATTAATTTTAAGAATAGAATAGAACTTTATTTTGCAAACATGGGTAGTACAATAAGGTGATAAAAATGTATATTATATAGTTCTGCCATTTTTTAACTATTATTATTATTTAACTCATTCTTTTTAGGATCTGCCATGTTATCTTTCCACCACCTTTCGTTGACTGTTACTTTACTGTTACTTTTTGCAAGAAAAAAAAATTAATTAATAATACATACTTACATAAATAGTATACATACATAGACTAACGCCTTCTTTCCATGGTAGTAGTCCGAAAAGAAACTACAGAGCGTCACCTTCTACGATCCTTACATACTCCTTTCTCCTCATCCATATTCATACATCTGGTCATACACACACGTCGATTGCTAGTACTACGCACCCGGTCTTTCTGAAGCACTTCACCAATAAGGTCAGTGTAGGTCTTCCTAGGTCGTAACCTTTTTTTTTTTTTTAGCGTGGTAAAATCATCAAGTGAGTCCTTCCACCCCGGGCAGGGCCAGGGCGGGAGGGACTGTCAGACTTGTACTGACTATAATCCACGGTGTCCTTCAATAGCCCTTTATGTTCCGGGGTCACGGTGAGAAAATAAAATCACGCGACCCCGGCAGGCTTTGGCCCTCTGAGAGGGGGCCCCGTCATTTTGCTGACACTCTTTGAGGCGCGCGTAAGACACGACGCGCCGTCAACCCGGGCATGGTCCATGGTCGGACAGCGAGTTGCCCTTTACTCGCTGTCCGCATGCCCGCGCCTACGGTGGCCGGAGATCGTCTTGCGACGTCCGTTGCCGTGGGCGTCTCTCGCGGCGGCTGGGTCGTGTGGTTTCCTAGGTCGTCCCCTAAATAAATTAATATAATATTGGTCTACCTTTCTAAAGGACATCTTGGTGATATCAATAAGCTTATCGTGTGGAACATTTTGAGCAGCAAGAGTCTTCATTATCTCTTCAGACGACGGATTCAGACCTTCCATCTGAAAATTATTATAATTGTAACGTAGTTTTACACTCACTGCTCGGCTTCTATTGTATCGTAGCGTTATGTTATACAGGATGTTTTTTTTAACTAGGCGTGGATGGCTATATCCGAAACTATGAGGAATATCGAAAAACATTGAAAGGAGTCTCGAGGCCGATTTTGACGAAAACTAAAACTCCTTCATTGGATTTTAAGAAAATCAATAATCCTGATCAGGAATCCATCATCATCATCAGCCTGTAATGTTCCCACTGCTGGGACACAGGCCTCCTCTCTTGTGAGAGGGAGTGGCCCATAATCCACCACGCAGGCCCAGTGCGAGTTGGCAGATGTCACATGTCTTCGAATTTTTGGTTCTAGGACATGCCGGTTTCCTAACGATGTTTTCCTTCACCATTTTTGAGAGCAGTGGTGATGAAATAAATTACACAAAGTAATGCGCCTAGCGGGTTTCGAACCCACGAGCTACAACTCGTAAGTCGGGACCGATACCACTGGGCCTCCACTGCTCAGTGATCAGGAATTGAACCAGATGAATCCATCCACGCCCAGTTGAAAAAATCAGCCTGTATAGCCTATAGCTTTCTTTGTGGGGCCCTATAAGTAAAAATCGTCACCTCAGCGTCGTAATTTGATTTTTAACCGACTTCTAAATAATTTTTTTTTTTTTTTTAAAGTAACCGACTTCAAAAGCAACCACAAAAAAGGATAAAATAACCGACATAATAACTTTTCTTTCGGAAGAATTTAATAAAGTTTTTGAGTAGATCCGATCTAATGATGGAGCCGAGAGACAGTCAAGGGAACTCCTCAACGATTCACAGTAGCTATATTTCTTTGCTAGCGGCCTCTTGGGCCTGGGCCCGCTTGGGTCGAGGGCCCGTGGCATTTCGCCAGCCATGCCACCCTATAGTTACGCCACTGGATCATACAAATATTTGTTCCGTGCGAGAAAACAATGGGGATGGCAACTGGGGAACTAATGGCGCTAGTATAGCTTGCTCCAAGCATCGTCATTGGTTCAAATCAGTTCAAATCTTAAAGGTACTTCAAAATAGTACTACGTCATTGGTCGGATTAGGTCTAAGCTATGGTCGCGCCATCTACAATTAGCTTTGACTTGCCTTCCCCATTGGGAATCACTGGCAGATTTTATGGCGCCCAATAATGTGGTTATTAGGAAGCGCTGTCATTGCGTATAGAAGCTGCTTACCTCAACAACTACAATGGTAGCGGGATGTTTGAGTCTCAGATGTGTCCGGAGGTCGGAGCGGATACGGAACCGTTTGGGACATCGACCACACGCCCACGCGCGGACTCCGGTGTGGATGAGACGGTGGTTACGCATCGCCGTGGACCTGTAGTGGAGGGGACAATACAAAGGATGGATTTAATTTTTTTTTTTTTTTTGACAGCGTCATCTAATTGCAAGTTACGTCGGCTCGAGAAATAAACGACATGTATTTTTTCTTTCATTATGCCAATGCTTACAAAAATACAAGTTATAACGCAACAAAATTCGAGAGCAGGTTTCGCATATACTAAAAATAATGTTGTTTAGTTAGGATGCTTTTGTTTACCGTGGTAAAATCATCAAATGAGTCCTCCCACCCAGGGCAGAGCGGGAGGGACTGTCAGACTCGTACTGATTAAAATCCACGGTGTCCTTCAATAGCCCTTTACGTTCCGGGGTCACGGTAATTCGTTAGTCCCTCGTCCATAGTTGAGATGCTTACAGTAAAAAGATTGATTGCATTTGTAATATTAGTAAGAAATAACATAGGTTCAAAACAATGGAAATCACAAGGAAAAAAAACCAGTTATTATTATTTTTTTTTTTTACTTTCCAACTTCTCTTCCGTGTTATTTGTCTTTAATAGATTTACTCTCTCAAACTTTATTAGCTAGAGCATAAAGTCGAAAATCCACTAAAGACAAAAAGCACAAAATAAGCACGAAAATCTTTAAAGAATCACTACTAAATTGACAATGAGGAAACTCACCTCCTAAAGGCGACTCCACAAACATCACAGGGAAACGGTCTCTCCCCAGTGTGTACCCTCAGATGTTCGTTCCTCATTGACAGCGTGCGGAAGGCGTGCCCGCACACCGGACACGAGTGAGGACGACGGGGACACGTCCCCGCTGTCGTCGACGAACTGTTGCACGATTGACATGAGTTTTCAACATTGCCGTGGACCTCTCTAGGAATGAGGGATGGAAAATACTTTTTAAGTAAAAAATAATCTATAGACATGCCAAATTAGAACCTTTTTAGAAATTTGAAAGTATAACTTTCAACATGCTCCTCAGTAATTGAAAAATAAATATTCTCTCTAAGTTAAGAAATGAAAGATATGCGATAGCTTTTCGCATACAACACTGGGCCCGCGTGGTCGATTATGGCCCACTACTTCTCACAGAGAGGACGCCTGTGTCCCAGAAGTGTGAACATTGCTGGGACACAGGCTGATGATGAATAAAAATTTCGGGCGGTATACTTTTTCTAGCAGTTCTATATATCTATTTTGGTGACTTACTTGACATGTTTGTGTAGGTCCGTCGCGTGCGTGAACGTAGCGTGACAATGTGGACACGCGCCGCCTGTAGATTTAGCCTCTGCACTCGCATACATGCCTGTTTTTAAAAGATTTTAACTTTAAAACTATCAATACTAATATTATAAAGCTGAACAGTTTGTTTGTATGTTTGAACGCGCTAATCTCAAGAATTACAGGTAAAAAAAAATTAGTGGTAAATAGACCATTTATTCACTGCCATGTATGCATTAACGCCAAAATTGTCAACATCAAAAAAGAGCTAAAGGTACCTGTTATACAATGTACGAGTACAATGAAACACCCGAGTGCGAGACGACGCTTTATTAATGTACCAACGATATACAATTATCACTAATAAGTGCGATCACAACAGCACCTAAGAAAGTTTTCCCGTAAATCTCTTATGGATTCGGATTTCGCCCTTTTGGCCAATTTAAAAGAAAGACCCTGTATAGGATGGCCGGAACATTGAAGTCCAAAATAATAATTTTCCCCACCGGTCCATTGATCCTACCGGGTTTTATACTACAAGTTTCTCCCTGTGTTGGCGTTTACAAACATTGAAAATCACACATACAAACACCCAACAAGTACTTGTAGATCATACAAATATTTAACACATGCGGGGATCGAACCTGCGATAAACAACGCAGCTAATCGCTTAAGAGGATTGTATAGCGGCTGCCTTTTCAAAAAATAGGTATTTAGAAAAACTCGTGCTGTCCCTCTCGCTCGTTAAGAAACCCCCGATCGTGCGATAGAGAGCGTTGCAGCTCGCGACTGACTGTGAGTATTTTTTATATGAAATTTGTCTCTCGGGAGAAAACGTTTTTCACATACTAAATCACGTCCAATCTCTTAGATTCTGGTGTCAATCGTTTCAGCATATTATTATATTCTAGGTTTGTAGGTTTTGCTTTTTTTTCTTAAACTTCTTTGTTTTTAAAATACAAAGGTTTTACTTCAATGAAGATTTTGTCATAAAAATAGTAACTTTTAGGCGCCTGTTACTTTCAAACTATTATAAATTTTGAAAAAAATAAAACCTATAAACCTAGTTTTTTACAGTGTCAGAAGCATTCTAAAAAATCATTGAGATAGGATAACATTTAGGGGCAGGAATACGTTTTCTCTTTTAGTACGGACGAGCGCTCGGTAGACGATAGTCTTAACCGCTAAGCCAACCGTCAAGAGTGACGTAATTTCTTGTGTATAAATAACTTGATAGTGGTTGATAAATTCGTTGTAGCAATCGCCAACGTCCATACTACGTTGAATACACCGGTTCTCGTCCGATCACCGAAGTTAAGCAACATCGGGCGCGGTCAGTACTTGGATGGGTGACCGCCTGGGAACACCGCGTGACGTTGGCTTTTTCATATTTTTCTTAACATTTTGCAATTTGGAGGTTTGCAATTTGTATTTACGTATTTTTAAGGAAAACTGACACTTTTTTCTCTGTTTCTTATTATTTTTATCTCAAAATTGCATTGTAATAATGTAATTTAGTAGTACATAATTATTCCATAGAAATATACATTGTATGCAGAATAATTGTATTTATACAATTATTCTGCTATGAATATTATTATTTCTTACAAGTTTATAAACTTGTAAGAAATAATAATATTCCCAAAAAATGGCAAAAAGCCAACGTCACGCGGTGTTCCCAGGCGGTCACCCATCCAAGTACTGACCGCGCCCGATGTTGCTTAACTTCGGTGATCGGACGAGAACCGGTGTATTCAACGTAGTATGGACGTTGGCGATAGCAAACACCAAATTATCAACCACTATCAAGTTGTTTAAGTACGAGGAATGACGTCACTTTCATTTGTTCTATTATTTCTTTCTTTCTAATTCATCATCTTCCTGCGCTTATCCCATTTTACTTGTGGTGGTCGCAACCAGGGTTGGCACGATTAAAACAAGTTGTTTTAAAACACCTGTTTAAAACAATGTTTAAAACAGTTCTAAATTAAACAGTGTTTTTTATTACCCGTTTATTGCTCAAACGGGAATAAAAAGTTGCTCTAAAAAAAGGTGCTCTGAAAATAGTTGCTCTAATGGGAATACCCCGTTTCAACTACTTTTCAAGGCGGATGAATGCATATAAAATGAAAATAAATTAATAATATATTCAGGAGTCTAAATAGTTTGACATAAAACCATTTGTGTCTAATGCCATTGCTATGTCATATTTTTAACTTTTATTGGCATTGTAATGAAATAATACTCAAAAATATTAGAAAAAAAACATCACATATGTTTTTTTCCATTGATCATTTTTCGTAAAAATTTCATTACAAAGGGCGAATTTGAAAACATGTAGTCTAGAAATGAAACATAATTGATTTACACGTTTAGAGATCAACAAATAAGGTGGAATTAATTTGTGAAAAAACCAGAAACTAAAAAAAAAAACAAAAAAAAAACACTTGTTTAAAACAATTTGAACTGATTGTTTTTAAAAAACTGTTTTTTTTCCAACCCTGGTCGCAACACGTTTTCTTCTTCCATTCTCCCCTATCAGACGTCACAGTATCATTTAATACTATTTCTTTCATATCATTCCTTAGACAATCCTTCCATCTTTTCTTTGGCCTTCCTCTTCCTCTCCATCCATCAAAATTCACACTCATGACTCTCTTATTCACATGAGTGTCATCCCTCCTCATCACATGTCCATACCAAGATAAACGATTTCCTTTCATTTTTGCTGTAACAGGCGCCACTTTCAAACTTCCCCTTATAAACTCATTCCTTACTTTATCCATTCTTGTCACTCCACACATCCATCTTAACATCCTCATCTCCGCTACATGCAATCGTTTCTCATCCATCTTTTTCACAGCATTCCTCATTCATTCATACAATACGACAGGTCTAATCACGGATTTGTATATTTTCCCCTTTAACTTGAGGGGCATTCGTGGGTCGCAAGTCGTTCCGGTGACCTGTCGCCATTTCATCCATTAACTTATTTTTTATTTTATTAATTTTAGTTTAAAAAAATTGGTACATTGGCTAATCGTACAATTATAATACGGGACAAAGTCTTAGAAAGCGTCAGATTTCCAAGATATGATAATATCTGACAAGCTTCGCCAGATATATCAGTACATTCTGTAGGTACACAGATATTATCATATATCTTGGAAATTAAAGTTGTCTAATATTTTGAACGGTATTAAACTTGTATAATAAATCAAGGCGATAAGCGTGGCCGAAATTCAGGAAATAAAATGGCGAAGTCGGACAAAAAATTCAACAATAGAACAAAAAATGACAGTGACGTCACTCTTTGTTTATGAATAACTTGATAGTGCTTGATAATTTGGTGTTTGCTATCGCCAACGTCCATACTACGTTGAATACACCGGTTCTCGTCCGATCACCGAAGTTAAGCAACATCGGGCGCGGTCAGTACTTGGATGGGTGACCGCCTGGGAACACCGCGTGACGTTGGCTTTTTGAGTTTTTTTTGGGAATTTTATTATTTCTTACAAGTTTATACAATTATTCTGCAATCTGCATACAATGTATAATTTCTATGGAATATGTACCCACTAGGCTGCGTTTAAATCCTATAACCAGTTTAAATTTATACTGACTAAATGTCAAACATCCCGTTTAAGTACACCGAGAGGTGAAAAATGATACCAATTAAAATTTAATCTGCCCCGTTTACGGTCGTCCGCTGGTCTATGTTTTTACTGAAAGGAATAAATTTTTGCGACCTTTTTACCACGCAAAATTTTATCCTGCTGTCAGATTGACATTAAGTTTTGTTGTTTTGCTCGATTCTTGCCGTAAAAACGAATATTATTTTTATTTTGGAGAGTGAATATTATTTTTGGATTATGGATTTATAATACACCGGCAAATTGATTATTTGTTCAATAAACTGAGCTGTCAATTGAATTTGACAGCTAACATTGACAAAAAGATATGACTCCGTTCAGCGAACCCTCGCTAGTTTAATTTTTTTCCGGCGAAACATCGCTGGAAGATTTAAACGCACCCCTAGTACTAATATTGTATTGCTTTGAGATAAAAAATAATAAGAAACAAAGAAAAAAGTGACAGTTTTCCATAAAAATACGTAAATACAAATTGCAATTTTCCAAATTGCAAAATGTTACGAAAAAAAACCTACGTCACGCGGTGTTCCCAGGCGGTCACCCATCCAAGTACTGACCCCAAGTGGTGACCGAGAGTAGAGACCAAGTAGTGACGTCATTCCTCGTACTTAAACAACTTGATAGTGGTTGATAATTTGGTGTTTGCTATCGCCAACGTCCATACTACGTTGAATACACCGGTTCTCGTCCGATCACCGAAGTTAAGCAACATCGGGCGCGGTCAGTACTTGGATGGGTGACCGCCTGGGAACACCGCGTGACGTTGGCTTTTTGCATTTACAGCGTTTTTTTTTGGAAATATGGGGTTTTATTTTTACAACTTTACAAAATTTTCACTAGTTGGTCGGCGTCGAAGGGTTTGACGCAGATTGTGCACTTCGCAAATTGTGCACTTGACGCAAAATGTGCACTTCGCAAATTGTGCAATTCGCAAATTGTGCACTTCTCAAAATAGTAATTCGCAAACTGTGCATTTCGCAAATTGTGCACTTCTCAAATTGAGCACTCCTCAAAATGAATGTGAATATGATTATAGGTATAATGGTTTTAAATAAAAACCGTTAACACACAATTAATTTTTTTATTATTTTGCACAGTTATTAGCACTCTAACAGTAGTTTCGTGTGAAAAATAATCACGTTCAGGAAATATTTTGATTATGTTTTCTCAGTCCATGTGACCTATACACATAATATGAGCACTGCAGCCCTTTATTATACATATTATTATTTTCTAGTAACTATTTATTTTTACTAAGTAATATAATTTTAATTAATTTAAATATTTTAATTAATCGCTTTATTACACTTTCAAAACACATAGTTCTCTATATACACACATCAAAAGTGTCTAGGGATCAAGCATTTTTATGCGGATTTCTTGAGATTGAGATGTGGCTTTGTAATAAATTTATGATTTTATAAATTTATATGGATCCTTTTTGGTGCATTTCATAATTTGAATCAGGAACTGTAAATCAAATTCGAGTAAAAGATGAAAATCAGCTGTCAATATTTTCCCTATAAAAACATACAACGCATTGAAGACATTATTAGTGCTACTGTTTCCCTACTACTGATTAAAACCAACGTTATTATGGAGCGGCGACGTCATTTAAGCAGGGAAGAAATGCTCAGAGCCGTGGGAATGATAGAAGCTGGTTCCCGGCAACGTACTGTGGCTTTAGCTCTGAATACAAGTCAGAGTGTTATCAGTCGACTTTGGACACGTTACCGAAGCACTGGTACCGTGGCTGAGCGCCATGGAGGACGGTATCGCTGCACCACACGGAGACAAGACCGATACATTCAAATCTTAACTCGAAGAGCTCCAACAATAACCGCCATGATGTTAGCCGTGAGGCTTCATCACTCTTCAGGGAACTTAATTAGCGACCAAACAGTCAGAAACCGCTTGCATGAAGTGAACCTTCATTCCCGAAGACCGCTACGGGTACCACCTATAGCAATGCACAATCGTAGGATTCGATATCAATGGGCTCTTGAACACAGAAATTGGGCAGAAGAACAATGGCGTTTCGTGTGCTTTTCTGATGAGTCTCGTTTTGGTATGAGACCGGATACAAGACGTATACGACACTGGAGAACCCCTGGACGCCAACAGCGATTAAAATCCTGCCAGGAAGTCCATCCTTATAGTGGTGGAACCATCATGGTATGGGCGGGTATTTGGATCGGCGGAAGAACTGAGTTGATTTGGATCAGAGGCAACCTCAACGCTCAAATTTATGCTGAGACGATTGTATCAGACGTCATCGTTCCTCTACAAGTGCAAATCGGTCCCTTATTTCAGTTAATGCATGATAATGCACGACCGCACACCGCAAGAGTTGTAAGACAGACTCTCGCCGCAGCTAACATCAATGTCCTGCCCTGGCCTGCTCAGTCGCCAGACTTGAACCCGATTGAGCATGCATGGGATATGCTACAGAGAAGAGCTCTGCCGAATATGGAGGGTAACCAGTCGCAAGAAGACCTTTTTTTGTTGTTGCAACGAACATGGGCGGCCATTCCACAGCGTGATTTGGATGAACTCATTTTGAGTATGCCAAACCGATGTTCTTGTGTTGTTAGTGTTCGCGGTAGAAACACGGATTATTAATTGTTTAAGTTACCCAATAAAATTTTAAAGAAAACTGTTATTTCAGTCTTTTTTTCGAACTTTAATGTTAGTGGTTCAAATGTCAAAAATCCCTTTATTAGGAAAATGGCAAATTTCTTTATGAATGCAAAGGTGACTTGGTTTATCGTTACTGTGACAAACGATAACACTTTATTTGATGAATCCTTAAAGAACATTTTAATTAATATCAATCAGGAGAAAAGTTATTGCAAAAATATATGTTGATCCCTATAGTATGTGCCGTTTAACATGGCAATAGCGGTCATTGCTCCGACTTTCATCCCGATATCTCAATATTAGCGATACTTCCTCTTCACCCGTACAAATCTGTCGCAAACAGTCGCAAAACTGACATCGCTTGAGTCTCATAATACATAAAAAATTACCACGAAAACAACACAATGCACAACTCAAAATAATAGAAAATCTAGCAAACGTACCCTACGAAATATTTTTTTTATAATATTGTATTTTCGTTTTTACACAAGTTTATCACACTGAGACAATTTAACAAAAGTAAATATATTATTATACATCATATAATTTTGCAATAACCTATAATACAATACTGAGTAAATATGAAGTTAGTGCATATTGTATGGATATAAGTATATTAATATTCTTTTGATATCAGGATGGTAAAAACACCTTATTTTTCCTAAAATAAATTACAAAAACTATTTCATCACAGAAAATGCTAATTTTGATCTTATGTCGTTTTTGTTTTACGAAGTCATCGCGTCAGGGGTGCAGCACCCCCGGCAGCAGCCGCCATTTAGATTTAACATTCCGTGTGGAAGTTCACTTGCGTTCGGTCTGTGCAAAGACATTAAACTAAATACGAGCAATAGACGGGACATCACGAAGAAAGTTGTGATCCAAAACTTTTTACCAATAGGTAAAAAGTCGCTCAGTCTAGTAGTCGCGTTGCTATGCAACGCTAGATTGTGCTACTGACACACGGCAATAATTTTGTATGACAATTTTCCCAATGCCCGCTCTATAGGTTCTTTTAAATCTCTTTGGGTCTGTGCTATAATTTCTTTGCTTTTATTGTTATCGTTGTTGAGTTTGTTACAGTTTTGTTTTTGTGTTCTGTGTTGTTATTGTTACTTCATTTGTTGCTTGTAAAGAAGCATGGAACCAGAAGCTGGAATATCTACTGGTGAAACCAGTAAACGCCGTCGTCGTCCAAACATATTCCAACCTCAAGAAGGTTCGGAATCGATACCGTTCACATCGCCGCCAGCAAAAAGACAGAAGACGATTCTCACCAGCGGAGAACGTCTTATGATTATTAATATTTTTTTAAATATGTCCAAAACACAAAGCTCGAGGATAAATATTTAACTAACCATGATCTTGTCAAACGTACGTCAGAAATATGTGGGGTGAGTGAGAGATCGATATATCGGGTAATACGTGAATACAGAAATACTCATAAAATAACGCAACCTGAAGGTAAAAGGAGTAGACCAAACGTTCTCCAAAAAGTTGATGATTTTGATAAATCGGCAATTACTAAAACTTTTGGAAAAAATAATGATTTTTCATACAAAATGAGAAAATGATCGAGCCCATCAGTATGAAAAATCTTTTTTTTTTCTTTTTTTCCAAAAGTTTTTGAACAAACATTGTTCAGTAACATGGGCTGAGTTACTCCACGAGAGGTTTTGCGCTATTAACGTTACACTTTGTATATTACATATTTATATTTATGTATGTACCTATGTGTATTTTATTTTATTATTAATGTTTGTGTGTATTGTATTTATATTATCGGTTATCTATTATTTGATGTGCATCACTGTCTACCCTCATTTTTTTTTAAGTTCTTCAAGTCCATCATAATTGTCTGGAAGATATCGCTATTAGCGATAAGACCGCCGTTGTACCCTTAGTATTAATAAAAACTTTTTTTTTAAAAGTACCGACTTCAAAAACAAATACAAAAAAGTGTAAACTACTTTTCTTTCGGAAGTCGGTGGCTTTTGATTTTTATGTCATTGACTATTGCCACCGACTTCCGAAAGAAAATTATTTTACACTTTTTTGTATTTGTTTTTGAAGTCGGTACTTTTTTTTTAAGTTTTTATTTTACCCTTTTTAGTTCAGACATTCAACAAAAATCTTCGTATAATCGGCAACTTTAGAAATTTATATCCAAGCTAGCAACAAAAACGGATCCATGCGGGCAACGTCACAAGACATCCAATATTATAGTATATTAAAACCTTCCCTAGACTGTAATAAACATTTTTCCGTAAACCGCATTAAAATCGGTTCAGACAAACGCGAGATAATCATGAACAAACATACAATCGACTTTGAAAATCTACTATGATCCGCGCGCGGACGAAAATACATATGACGGGAAAAGGGCCGTTACCCATCACTACATCCATTAAATCCGTCACACACAGTGGAACATTTTTAACGTCACGCGTAAATTTATAAGCACACAATTTGATTTCTAGAAATAAAAAATAATAATTTTGAATTAGAGCAACACAAGATTCACAACCCCTGTATGTCAAACAGGCTGGTACCACGATACTGTAGCGATAGAAGCAACTATCGCTTATTAGTAGTTTTAGGTAACAATAAGGGTCATTATCGCTTAGTGATGAAAAACTTGGTAGGAGGGAGTGAATGACCTCTATTGCCATGTTAAATGGTACATACTATAGACACTTTTGATGTGTGTATATGTCTTTTATTTCCTCAGTAGCGTAAGTCAGTAGGTAAGTACTCGTACTAAGTACTCAATTTAGTTAAAAGTAGGAAATAGAATAATATGTATTTTTAGCAGAAGTGAACTAAATAAATTAAAAAAAAACAATGTTTGAAAATAACGGTTACTTTTTAATAATTAAATTCACAAATTAAAGAAACACAAATCAGACGGACTTAATCATACAAGAGAACAAAATATTATAAAAAAGGCAGACTTGGCTATCCAAACGGGCATAAGTTCCCCTTAACAAGTTCACAGCACGAAAAAGAGACTCGAAATGAGCGCGCAGCGACTTATATAGGCGCGCGGCGGTGACTAGCTGCTATCCCCTCCTCTCGACAGTGTTGACATCACTTTTCTTCTAACAGTATACATACAACCAGCACAAAACCATCCAAGTCTTTTGGAAATTCGCAAAATAGCAAATATTTGCTTTTTCATACAAAATGAGAAATTGATCGGGCCCATCAGTATTAAAAAAATTTTTTTTTTGCGAATTTCCAAAAGTCTTAGAACAAACATTGTTCAGTAACATGAGCTGGGTTACCCCACGAGAGGTTTTGCGCTATTAACGTTACACGTTGCATATTTAATGCTTCATTTATTTTTATACTGTATTAATATTTTATTAATTAAATATAATAAAAATATGAATTCAAAATTTCACTCTCTATTTTCAAGAAAGCCATAAATAAATATGGCATTAAATATACCTAAGTATATTATTTTATTTCCTACTTTTGACTAACTTGAGTAGGTACCGAAATAATAGACATGTTTTTAATATCTATTTTTGTATTTTTTGTAAAAGCGTGATAAAATCAATTAGTTAAAAGTTAATATTTATTTAAAAATAGTAATATTAAATGGCTGTAGTGCTCATAATACTCGTATGTGTATGGCTGACATGTACTAAAAACATAATTCAGAACATTTCCTGAACGTGATTATTAATACATGAGTCTACTGTAATCGTACGTATACTAAACTTGTGCAAAATAATTAAAAAATAATGTAAATAAATGGTTTTTTATTTTGAACCATTATGATTTTTAGATTCATTCATTTTGAGGAGTGCTCAATTTGAGAAGTGCACAATTTGCGAAATGCACAGTTTGCGAATTACTATTTTGAGAAGTGCACAATTTGCGAATTGCACAATTGCAAAGTGCACATTTTGCGTCAAGTGCACAATTTGCGAAGTGCACAATCTGCGTCAAACCCGCATCGAATCTCATGAGCAAAGGAACTAGTTATGTTATACAAGTCCATTCTTACCTGGTTTAGTATATGCTCGTGTGTTTCCGTCGCTATGTTCCTTCTTTCGATGTTTGTACAAAGCTGTCTTGTTCGGTAACACCTCGTTGCAATCCCGACATGGTATCCTTGAACAAAATAATAGTTAAATAATCGTTTAGTCAAACTTTTTTTTAGTAAAGTACTTTATATTTCTATATATTATATATCTTGTTATAAATAAGTAAGTATTTAATAAAAATTAGCCCCATTTGAATAAAATTACAGACGCCAGCAAGTCAACCTTTAATCTGTCAGATTTTACCAATCGAACATTAACCTTCCACTATTGTGATAAGGTTGAAATCTATTAAAGAAATTTACAAACTGAAACAGGTTAAGGTGCTGGCGTCTGTACCTAAACGTGTGCTTGGTCACTGAAGGATTGTTTTTCAAGGCGTGTTGTGATAAAGTCAGGGGGAAGAACGTAGAATTGAAGTTTAATTAGTGGCTTCAACGGAAAACCGTTGAAGCAAACTGTACAGAAAAGCGACGAGATAAAATAAAAAATTTATCCTGTCGCTTTTCTGTACAGTTTGCACAACGGGACAAGTCGGAAGGAATGAACGGTAGTGGATGGGCCGCTATTGTCTATCGTTCTTTTAAATCCACCCCAAGGTTGTCTTGAAAAGATCGCTTTTATGGTTAAAGATATTTATTTTCTAATAAGAAATTACATAGATTTCACTTATTTGAGAATATTTCACGTATAATAAACTTAAGATACTTTGACAGTCGTCATCGCCCATTGTGTCGCCCCATGCGAAGACACTGCCTCCTAAGATACAGGATTCTACTAGTTTAGAAGTCAGGGTTCCAATTTTTGTATGATTGTACTTTTGCCAATAAACAATTTATTATTAATATCTGGTTGACCGAGCTTCGCTCGGTTTTTAAAATGTCTATATCTTGGAAACCGAGCTTTTCTTGAACCTGGGACCTTGATAAATCGATTCCTTGAGCCGAAAAACCCCTAATCTGTAACTTTCGTGAAAATCCTTGGAGCCGTTTCCGAGATCCTGATTATATATAAATGTACAAGAATTGCTCGTTTAAAGATATTAGATAGATAATGTATAAGATAAATAATAAATAAATAAATTTAAGATATATTTGTAAATACCCGTAATTTGTATGGTGTGCTTATAGGGCTATACGCACACAACAGTGCCGGCACGTACCGACACGAGCCGATCAGTAACGTATCGATCAGTGTCAGTGAAATATGATATTGTACCATACACTTTGTACGACGATATCCGTACTCATCAGAGTCAGTGTCGTTCAGTGATGTTCGTTCACTCGTATATATGAACAGCACGTCACGGAACGGTACGGAGGAGCTCGTGGCTAAATAAGTACAGCCGCACAGGCCGATCTTACGGGTTAAGCCGCGCTTGCCGAGGTTGGTCTGTGGATGGGTGACCATCTATCATAGCGAGTTTCCTTTGTGCCTCGGAAAGCACGTAAAGCCGTTGGTCCCGGCTGTCATTTGTAGATCTTTGACAGTCGTCACTGTTAGTCAGGACTCTAAAGTCTGACAACCAGTCTTACCATGGGGTATCGTATTACCCAGTTACTGGGTTGTGGAGGTCCGATAGGCAGTCGCTCCATGTAAAATACTTATATCCAGCTGAATCTGGTTTGACTGGAAGCCGACCCCAATATAGTTGGGAAAAGGCTAGGCAGATGATGATGACGTCACGGAACGGTACAGAACGGAACGTTTCGGCACTGTTGTGTGCGGATAGGCTTTAATAAAGAGTATTCTATCTTTCTATCTATGAAACCACGGGAAACAACTATGTAGTAGTAATTTTGTAGCATACCTATAATCTTCCCTGGTGTTCTGTTTGACAGTCCCAGAGTCGTCGGCTCCCGTCTTACCGTGCACTTTCTTACGGTGATAAGCCATGCTCCAACTGAAAGTTAACATTGGCTTTTAAATGGCAAATAAATCTAAATGTAAAGATAAATTAAATGTTTTTCCGGGTCATATTCTGGAAATGCTGTTAATTTTTGAGATGATAATCTGTCATCTTCAAATGGTCGTATAAACGTCTATTTACGTTATAATCAACGGTATTTCCCGTTTGTGTGGCCCTAGTGTCAGATAGAAGGCGGGGTGGGAGGGACAGTCAGGCTTGTACTGACTAAAATCCAAGGTGTCCTTCGATAGTCCTTTACGTTCCAGGGTCACGGTGATGAGATAAGTCCCGCGATCCCGGCAGGCTTTGGCCCTCTATAGAGGAGCCCGTCATCATGCTGACACTCTTTGAGGTCCATGGTCGGACGGCAAGTCGCCCATTACTCGCCGCACGCATGCCCGCGCCTACGGTGGCCGGAGATCGTCTGCCGACGTCTGTCGCCGTGGGGGCGTCCACCACTGCGGCTGGGGATGAGAGAGGATGCTGTCCTCTCCCTCACGCGGCCCGCCTCCTCCTCGCATCAATGATACTGGAAAATTTCCTAGTGTAAAGTATTTAAAAAAATAGTACCTGTTAGGAAAGGTAAGTTCGCACTGGTTACATTTGTAGAGAAAGTTTTCATTAGCGTGTTTCATACGTCGATGTACTTGTAGGTACGTCCAGTGTAAGTATGAACGGCCACAGTCCTGAGATAAATTGACATTGATATTATTAAACTGATTTAACACAGAAAAGGTGTATGTTGGCAGCATCAATAAATTGCAAACTGCTTTGTGCCTTTTGTACCAGGTGCCATCCGCCATTTTAATTTTTGGCAATGTATACAAATAGCTTGTTACGGACGTCGTCGCTTCATAATGATTGATAATTATGAATAATGTAAATAAATGATGTAAATAATGAATATACAAGTAGAATTTAAGTAGACGTAAGGTTGATTAAATAAATATGATTTGAAAGTAGGGAAACATTTATTGATGTTCGATTAAGGCTGTTTTATTATCCCATAGTAAGTAAGACATCAAAATATGACGATGTAAAGTGGACGCGAGCACGTTCGAACAGGTTTGAACATGTCGAAACCTGTCCGGTCCCCCACCACGCGTGAACTCAGACCAAGCGTCGCGATTGGTCGGGACGAATGTGTCGTGCTCACCTCCACCCACTACTTGCACCCTGCAAAAATAAGATATAAGCGGGACGGTTTGTTGCGAATTCGTAGGGATCGGTTCGAGAGGACGCCACAAGAAGTTTTTCGCGAGTGCAGTGCAGTTTGTGAGCCCCTCTGTGGGTACATGGAAAAACTTTTATCCGCCCGGACCGCCTTTTGTGAAGTGCCTCCGTTGTGCCCACGCGAGCGCCTAGTGTTCGTGTGCCCACGCGAGCGTTGTGCCCACGCGAGCGCCTAGTGTTCGTGTGAGCACAGGGGGGGACACACCTCGCCACCCGGCGCCTGTGCACCGTCGCGGTCGCGGAGTCCCTCGCCCACGATGAAGCCGAAGAAGAAGTCAGGCGCCCGTGGCTCGCTGGAGCCCGACGCCAGCTCACCACCGGACCACGCGGAGGGCCGGGCGACGTCGCTCCCATACCTGAGGACCACGCCGCCGGGCGCCCCGCGCCCCCCTTCTGGTGCAACTGCCGCCTCCAGCAAAGGTGCAGCCGCTCCCATATCAAGACCGCCCAGCTCCGACCCACCGACGACGTCGTCATCAGCGCGCGAGACGCCGACGCCGTTGGGCCGCCAGCCGGCGGTCCCCGTCCGCCCCCCGGCTTTCCGCCCCGTGCCCATTCAGGCCCCGGGGCCTGCCGGGAGCTCAACTCGCGCACCATCTGCGCGCCCACCCCAGGCCCGCGCTGCCGCTCCGACAGCACGCGCGCCTCCGCAACCCGCGCCCCCCCCGGCAGCCGTGCCGCCTGCACCGCCGGCCCAGCCGCGCCCGGTACGCGAGAAGCACCCCGCCACCCCTGCCGCGCCCCACCGTACGGCCGCCGCGCCCGTGCCCGTGAGCACCGCGCGCCCCGTTCTCCGCGTACGCGCCGCCGCCGCGACCGCCTCGACCAGTACCGAGCGCACCGTGTCGCCCGTCCCACGCCGCATGCTGGCAGGCTCGGCCGCCGCATCAACCCCAAGTGCAGCTGCGGCCCCTATGGGGCTGTTCTCCGCCACGCCGCCGCGACACTCAGCGCAGGACTCGCCGGCCACGATGACGCCCTACTCGTCGAGAGAGGCGAGCGACCTCTCGTTGAGGTCGGGCGATTCCGTGGCCGGCCACATTATGGACTACTCGCAAGAGGAGTACGACCTGGGCCTCGAACTCGAGCAACTGCTTGAGGCCAGGGCCCAGCGTCGCCCACGCAGCTCCGACGACGAGGCCGCCGAAGAGGCGAAGCGCATGTGCGCCGGCTCCCCGCTCCCGCAGCGTGAACCGCGCGGTCGAGCCGGAGCCGGCTCGCCTACGTACGCCGAGGCGGCCCGCCACTCGCCAGCGACGGCCCCCGGACGAGACGCGGCCTCCGCCGCTGCTGCCGCCCCGGATAACATGGTGAGTGCCCAGCCCAACTCCTCTAGGAGCCCGGGCACCGCCACCGCCGCCACCACCACCAAGAAGCAGCCTCGCTACCCTCCGCTGGTGGTAGAAAGATTGCCAAACTGGGCCGCTCACTTTCGGGCCCTGAGGGAAAAACTGGGCCACTCGCCTAACGCTCGGCCTTACCAGGGGGGGATTCGTTTCCTCCCCGAGAGCAGAGAGGAGTACAGGGTGGTCCAGCGTTACCTCACGGACCAGGAGAAGGAGAGCGGCCTACATTGGTTCTCCTACACGCCACCTGCGGAGCGGAGCGTGAAGGTGGCCATTCGGGGCCTGCCGGCGGACACGGACGTCGCCGACATCACTGAGGAGCTCCACCGCATGGAATTTCAGCCGGAGTATGTGCGCAACATCAATGCGCGCAACGGACGTCCCGGCTGCCTGTTCCATGCGGTCATCAAGAGGACAACCGACTTCAGGCGGATCTACGACACCACGCTGTTTCTAAACATGCGTGGTGTTCGTATCGAGGCGTGGCGGAGCAAACGTGGGCCCGCCCAGTGCCACCGGTGCCAGCAGTTTCGACACAGCTCGCACCAGTGTCACCGCCCGCTCGTCTGCGTCAGATGTGGAGAGGGGCACGCCGCTCGCGACTGCCCACGCCCCAAGACGGAGCCGGCCACCTGCGCAAACTGTGCAGGTGCCCACCCGGCGTGCAGTAGCGGCTGTCCCGTCTTCCAAAGGGAGGCCAAGAACAGGCGGGCGGGCACTGTCGCCATCACGCGACAGCCGCGCCGGCCACCTACCAACGCCGATGACCACGAGGCCCCGAGCGCCACGCTGATGGCGGCAGCCAACGGGCCCACTCCAAAGGACGCTCCCGCCACGGGGCGGAGAAAGAGGAGGAATCGAAAGCGCGGGGGAAGGAAGGGAGTTAAGCCCGAGTCCCCCGCGCTCCCAACACAAGAGGACCCTGCCCCTGTACAGGCGCAGGCAAAAAAGGGCCCCACTGCGGAGCCCGCCGACGCCGCTGCTGGCGCCGGTAACAAACGGGACAGGCAGGCTTCGAAGCCCGCCCAAGCCGCCCGACCCCCGGAGGCGTCCAGAGCCGCCCCCTCAAGCACCACCGGCGCCCGCACTCAGCAGCGGCGCCGTGACCCAGACGCCGCCGGCACTCCCTCGGAAGAGTGCCGTAAGAGTAAGCTCACTGCCTGCGCCGTCAAGCTGCTGGTGGACCTGCTCAGGGCCATTAGACAGGGGCAGGACGTTGAAGACCTTGTCCTCGACGGGCTCCAGACGTTGCTGTCTCTCTGCAACGGGTAGCCCGCCGGGGATAGCACATCGGACATCCGCGGCCCTATAGGGCCTTGGGCCGCCCCTCTCTCCGCCTCCGCCTGAAGTTCAGCGCCCACCACCGGATTTGACGACACCGGGTAAGTCGCATCCCCGGCTACACGCGACTTGCTCAACAAAATTACTCCGCATGCATGACATACATGACGTGCGCCGTGTGCTAAGTTAATATAGGCACGGCGTACGTCGCTACTGACACTCGCTACTTCACAAGCGCTATACTCACGCGGTGACTGTGCGACTACGGGCTCGCCTCTCACCCGCATACATGAGCGGTGTTACACAACACAATGCCGCTCATACTCACCCACCGGCTCTCTGCCTGCGCCGCTACCGGCTCGCTCTGGAAAACGGGGCAGGCGAGAGTCACTCTTCCTTGCAGGTGCGTCGTAAGTCTGCGTCCCTGTCGCTGGTCGCTCTCTGCCGGGCCTCCAGGGGCGGACCGCCGGGGCGCAGTGAAGCAAGCGGCACTGCCGACAGTGTCGTGGCGCGCCTGTAAGCAACGATGTGCAGCCACACACCCCGGCGCGCGTCCGTAGGATTTTACTACGGCTATACGCCACCCCAGCGCGTGTGCCTGTTGCTGCAGGCACAACACCCCGATCCCGCGGGAACACGGACTAAGTCCATACCCGCCAGCCGCGCCCCCTGGCGGGGGCGCCGCGACTACTACGGCGAATTCGTAGTTCAGTCGCAGTCAGCTCAGCAGCAAGTGTTCTCTCAAGAAATCCGAAGCAACAAGCCGTCCCAGATACAATTGTGAATCAAGAGAATAATTGTGAATCAAGAAAATATATATTCAACTCTACAATCAAGTCAGGTGTTTTATGCCTAAGGAAAAATATACAGTCCACCTTGACATAGCTACTTGTACATGTTTGACAGCTCATAACTCGGAAACGTGACGTTTTACGAGGTTTTGCTTCTTACATTTTATGTTTGTATTGATATGATCTATCGATCTATGAATGTTTCAGACGTGACTGCCAAAAAATCAAAAACCTGGTACACTCCCCATACAAAAATGTTCAAACCCCTTTAATTAGGGGAGCTTCTCCATGACGCGATGCGACACAATTTGACCGAATTCAACCACAAGTGAAAATCATCCTTACCCACTACGACATGACATAAAACGTGCGGTTATCAACGGGTAGATGAAAAACAAAACACGCTCGTCACGACGACGTAAGTCAGTCGAATATCATCATTATATCGTAGTAGCAAGGACGATTTTCATTTTTATTTAATAGAAATTGCAAATTGCACGAATCGTGTCATGAGCAGGCTCGCTGAGGTCCCCCGTAACATTGCCGTCGACCCGGGCATGGTCCATGATTGGACGGCAAGTCACGCTACCCGCCGTCAGATCATGCCAGTGTTCTTATGCTAATGTTACCTCGCAAAGGAAATGTTTGACTACAGGGAAGTCTCCATATCCCAGTATCCCGGTAGCGGAGCGGGCTGAGTCCTCAGTGTGTGCGCGACCGTCCGCTTGCTTCGTGGCCTCAGCTAGGGAGCGCTTGTAGAAACCGTGCGTTGTTTTGTGAGTTGTGCATCTGGGGAAGAAACAGATATTTTTCTAAAGATTTTTTGAGGAAAGAAAAATTAAGCTTCGAATGGGATTCGAACCTGCGTCTTCTGGATGAGTACTCCAGACGCCTTACCGATTTGGCCATCGCAACAAGTAGTTAGAGACTCTTCCAATAGATGGCGCAACGCGTAAAGCATAAGTTCAGGCAGGTCGCTACATATTACTTAAATCCCTAGTTAAATATCGAGTACCTGTAATGAATATACTTTAGTTATACACACATTTTTGTTTAGGCACTAATATAAACCATTATATAAGACTTTTACTATGTTAATTTTTTGAGGCTAATTCCATCTTTGTAAAAAGTTTTTGAATAAAATTTATTTATTTATTTTTTTATTCAAAATCAAGGAATTGAAAGATTTACCTTTTTAATGAGTCGTTGCGATGACCTAATTGGTAAGACGTCTGATGTTAGATGGCCTAAATGGTAAGCTGAATTTTAATTTCTTCAAAAAATGCACGCGTGGTTAGGTATAATTATAATCTAAATATATACAGGGTGGAATTTTGTAATGCCACCTGGAGGGAAAGTACTCTTAATACTGCAGATAGAAAATTTTACTCAAAGGAAATATTCCTTTATTTTTGAATAGAAAGCAAACTGCATTCAAAGATTTTCGAAAATTCTCTTCTCCCACACCCGGGAATCGAACCGGCTAAAATCTGAAAAAAAATATACCCTGTACTTTGCATCGATCGTTAGGGTCAAATAAAAGGATGAAATCTCTCTAACAAACATGATGATGAAACATGAGAATGGAGCCCATTTCGAGCAACTAAATAGTTAGTTTACCATTTTTTGTAAATTAATTTAAGATTTCCTGGTTTTCCTTTCATTTCATTTATCATGTTTGTTAGAGAGATTTCATCCTTCTAATTGACCCTAACGATCGATGCAATAAAAGTACAGGGTATATGTTTTTCAGATTTTAGCCGGTTCGATTCCCGGGTGTGGGAGAAGAGAATTTTCGAAAATCTTTGAATGCAGTTTGCTTTCTATTCAAAAATTAAGGAATGTTTCCTTTGAGTATTTCTATCTGCAGTATTATGAGTACTTTCCCTCCAAGTGGCATTACAAAATTCCACCCTGTATAACTCAAAGGTGACTGACTGACATTGATCTATCAACGCACAGCCCAAACCACTGGACGGATCGGGCTGAAAATTGGCATGCAGGTAGATGTTATGACGTAGGCATCCGCTAAGAAAGGATTTTGATCAATTCTACCCCCAAGGGGATAAAATAGGGGATGAAAGTTTGTATGAAACTTTGTCAATTTGATAAAAAATACATTGTTAAGTTCCGACATCCACGCGAACGAAGTCGCGGGCACAGCTAGTTACATTTATATAACTCTAGAAATTCTGATTAACTTATATAACTTATCTTTCGGAAGTCAGTGGCAAAAAAAAAAAACAAAGCCACCGACTTCCGAAAGGTAGGTTATTCAGATTCTACACTTTTTTTGTGGTGGTTTTAAAAGCAATTTTTTTTTGAAGATAAAATTTATTTTACAATTTTTAGTTCAAATATTTAACCCAAATTCTTGTTATCTGAGGAGACAGTCCCGCGACCCCGGAGGTAATTTACCTGGAATAAGTAGCGAAGCTAACTTTACAGATGTGGCAGGTGAAGGGATTCTTAACACCTTTGTGTATGGCACGGTGACTGTTGAGACCGCTCTCCAAGTAGAACACACTGGAACAATAAATAGACGGTTAGCAAATTAGAATTAAGACCGCTTATTCTGAAAGTTGGCAACGTCGCAAATGGCTGTCAAATATTTACAATTATTATTTAATTTCGCTTATTTACTGTATGAAAATAAGAAATTTAGCTCTGTAGTGCACTAAAAAATTGATTAGGGAATGCAATAAGTAATATCGAAACACCGAATATATAGTTCTAGACGTAAAAAAGCATTTGGATACTTTCCAAATGACTTTTATACTCCTGAAACGGCTACAACATAAATTCAGTGTTTTAACTGCATTCCTATATCAATTTTCTAGTATACACAGAGCCATATTTCTTATTTCCATACAGTAACATTGCCAAATTAATTAAAACTTATTAATATTTGACAGCTATTTGCAACGTTGCCAACTTTCTGGTTATGCGCCCTTAAGACCTAATCTAGCCTACAACGTTACATTCTCAATGGTCTACTATTAGGGATCTGGACATTCTGTAATCTATAGCCCGGTTCATATTGAAGAAAGGATTCTTAAATGGCGGCGCTTATCGTGTTCTCTCGCTCGCACACTAGTGCAGTCTATACTCACTCCCGCGCGTAGCGTAAGCAGAAAAAAAAATTGTCTTGATGTCTTGACGCGCTCAGTGATCTTTTTTAAGAATATTTACTACTGTATTCTGTTATTTTTCTGTCGTTACCTATTGATCATTATTGTTTTATTGTTAGGTTAAGTTTGAGAAATTATTGTGATCCAGTCTTGTTTTTATTATTTTTAATTTGAAAAAAAAACTCTTTATTTGAAATTTTATATGCTGACTGTACTATCTGTCAACGCTAGTACAAGCCGCCATTTTATAATCCTTTCTTCAATGCACCGGCTTATAACTAAGGTATAGTAATATCGCCTTCTTCTGCGAAGCAGTCGAGCTAGCGAAGGAAGAAAATGACGCGTGAAGGAGAGGACAGCGTCCACCTCAGCGGTAGACGCCCACGGCGTCGTCCGTCGGCAGACGATCTCCGGCCACCGTAGACGCGGGCATGCGGGCGGCGAGTTATAGGACTCGCTGTCCGACCATGGACCATGCCCGGGTTGACTGCGCGTCGTGTTTCACGCACGCCTCAATGAGCTGTCCGCAATTTGACGGGGAACCCCTAAGAGGGCCAAAGCCTGCCGGCGGGATTAACGAATACCGTGACCCCGGAACGTAAAGGGCTATTGGAAGGAACACCGTGGATTATAGTCAGTAAAAGTCTGACAGTTCCTCCCGCCCTGACCTGGGTGGGAGGAGTCATTTTGATGATTTTACCACGATAAAAAAAAAACCATTGAAGAGGCAGGGGTTACGAGGTGGATGAAACCAACCCCTAGATTTGAGGGAGAGATGGGAAAAAATGCATAATAATAATATTCCACAACTATCACACAACGCCATCTAGTCCCAAGCTAAGCAGAGCTTGTGTTATGGGTACTAGACAACTGATAAACATACTTATATATATCTAAATACATACATATTATAGATAAATTACACCCAGACACAGAACAAATGATCGTGCTCATCACACAAACATCTAAAATCGAACCCACGACCTCCGGCATAGCAGTCAGGGTCACTAACCACTAGAACAACAGGCCTGCATAACTCTTTATTTTCTCTATTTAAAAAAGGGAAACAATACTAACTCCTCGCAGTACTCGCATCTGAATGCCTTCTCGATCTCGACGACCCTGATGAGCGCGCGCGCTTCATCAGCCAACTGAGACAAGAGGGGAGACGCTACGGCCGCTGACACCTGACGCTGTATTGGCTTTGATAGTTTCGGAGATTCTGCAAGAGAAAAAAAACTCTTTTGGTTCGTTTGCCGTATATGATTACTTCCCAGAATTTGATCCTTATTAGTAACACTTTCGAATAGTGTACTCATCATCAGCCTATATATACACAGGCCTCCTCTCTGTGAGAGGAAGTGGGCGATAATCCACCACGCGGGCCCAGTGCGGGTTGGTGGATGTCACATGTCTTCGAAGTTTTGGTTCTAGGACATGCCGGTTTCCTCACGATGTTTTCCTTCACCGTTTTGTGAGCAGTGGTGATGAAATAAATTACACAAAGTTATGCGTCTGGCTGGGTTTGAACCCACGACCTACAACTCGTAAGTCGAGACCGATAGCACTGGGCCACCACTGCTCCAATAGTGTACTAATGTAATGTTATGTTGTAGTGTTGGTTTATGGCAACGACGATATAATACTAGACTCCGCATGCACGATCTAAGGAACAAAAACTATTCTGTCAACTCGCTGAGGTACTACGTAAGCGAGGGGGACGGGGTACTGCGTTGTGATTGGCTAACTCAAGGTCTGTTCTGTCTCAACGTATGTTTACGGCTCACAGGATTGGTCGAAATGAGACGGATATAAGACTTTTATGTCTAATGTGTTGACAGACATCGGTCGCCTGTTATTACGAGTCTAGTATTATATCGTCATTGGTTTATGGTGTGATTTGTTTATGGCAAATTGTGAGTGACTGACACATTGCTTTTGATTGTCAGCAATTACAAGACTTTTTGTGATTTGCTTGTTTTAATAAGATTCTTCCCTAAATACACAACAAATGTATACAGGATGTATTTTTTTTTAAATCAGCGAGTTCTATTCCTGGCCCAGATTATTGATTTTTCTGAAATCCAATGATGCTGTTTTAGTTTTCGTCAAAATCGGCATTGAGCCTCTTTTGAACGTTTTTCAATATTCCTAATAAGTCCGCTTGAAATATTAATTTCAATCAATCAAGTTATCTGGAGTATAAGAGGATTACGGATACTAACCTAACTCCAAGCGGGCAACGCCGCCGCCATAAGCTAGTAGGTAATAGAGACTCACCAACAATCTGCTCAGCTTGTCTCACAAGTCCACTGGTAGGAGACAACTGCACCGACACCTCTTCCGCCTCCTCCTTCAGCTCGCTTGTAAACGCTTCGATACATTCTGTTGATTTCGTTGCATGCTCCTGAAGAAAATAAACACAGATTTATTGACAAAATCTAGATAGGTAGATGTACGATGGATAATATAGATGTGCAGTCTATTATACATGATTTCAGCTCCTCCTCTGGATGCACAACTAACCTGTGCATGCCGATGATCTCTGAAGGCCCTCGTGCAGACGGCACACACGCACACGAGGCGCGGCGCCAGCTCCTCCTCTGGATGCACAACTAACCTGTGCATGCCGATGATCTCTGAAGGCCCTCGTGCAGACTGCACACACGCACACGAGGCGCGGCGCCAGCTCCTCCTCTGGATGCACAACTAACCTGTGCATGCCGATGATCTCTGAAGGCCCTCGTGCAGACGGCACACACGCACACGAGGCGCGGCGCCAGCTCCTCCTCGTGCGCGCGCACGTGCATGCGCAGGCGCGAACGACGGGTCAGCTGCTTGAGGCATATGTGGCATTGGAAGGGTTTGATCTGTAGATGGAAGAAAATTCTGTTTTTTTTTTCTGAGTAATGGAGAATAATAAATCAAGAAATTCAATTACATCGAATAAAATTGTGTCTTTTCGTTCGTCGTTGTGAGTATATTTTCCGATGTCCAAAACGCAAAACAAAATGAGTATCAATTGAGAACTTGTGGCCTACCATATAAAGGCGCTCCCTCACCGCGAGCATTCACCTGTAATGTAACATAAAAGTGCGCAATTTTATGCTCTATTGTCTTCGAATGTTCGAATCTGTAACGTTACATTACAGGTGAATGCTCGCGGTCAGGGAGCGAACTAACGTAAGCGAGTGTAATTCCAGTGTGGGAAAGAGACACAGCTATACAAGTCGTCTAGCGCCACCTCGTTTCCAAACTGGAATGACTTTCGCTTTAAAACTTCATGGTAGGCCACCAATCCACCATACCTGTAAGTGCGTGACTCCATGTTCATCTAACGTTTGCTTATCCAAGAATCGTTTGTCACACGTGATACACACATAGCGACGCGTGTCTGTGTGCGTTCGACTATGTTTTGTAAGTGTTGCCCTGCAGAAAAATTAATAATAATAATAATATTCCACAACTATCACACAACGCCATCTAGTCCCAAGCTAAGCAGAGCTTGTGTTATGGGTAGTAGACAACTGATAAACATACTTATATATTTCTAAGTACATAAATATTAAAGATAAATTCCGCCCAGACACAGAACAAATGATCGTGCTCATTACACAAACATTTGTCCTGGGTGGGAATCGAACCCACGACCGCCGGCATAGCAGTCAGGGTCACTAACCACTAGACCAACAGGTACAATGCCTTTTGCTGAGGTGCAATCTCTCCGTACTATAACCACACCACTGCAACTCCTGAAAGCCAGAATCTACAGTGGTGACCAAAAGAAAAGCGCCGAGACAATGAAGCTTCACGTGTCCCGGAAAATGAATTTAACTGTCTTGGGTCTTGTAACGAAATTAATCAGAAAAAAATAGTGGAGGAGTTGGAGAATACGTAGTTTTCACTTCCCACCATATAAGGAAACTAAAATGGTCAATGATGTGAAAAAGTCTGGGAGAATTTCCTCAAAAAGTAAGGGAAACCTCTTCCTCGTGAAACCTTCATTCTCGTGGTATAACACCAATCTATTAATGGTTGGCAAAACATCAGACAGACTACAGACTTCCTTTTCCATACTTCTATATCACTCCTATCCGTTTTTTGGACATCCCCTCATCTTACACCCCTTTTTATCGTTGTAAAATCAACAAATAAGTCCTCCCTTTGTGGAGCGGAAGGGACAGTCAAACTTGTTCTGACGATGAAGTCGTTGGTTAAAAATCCTTCAATAGCCCTTTACATTCCGGGTTCACGGTTACCTGTCTGAACAGAGCCTGTAGCCAAACGGCAAGCGACAATCGTTAACGTTCAGCAGGCGTAGCATGGCGCCGTAGAAAGGGGTTATATCGACGGGAGAATCGACAAACTGACAGATTGAAGAAAGATCTCTATCGTCCTAAGCATGGCGATGTTTGACACGTAGAAAAGAAATGTTTCTTCTCTACGATAGAAAGAAGTCTACAACGTCGAGCATGGCGACAATATTTTCTCTACTTTTGACACTTGGGGGAAGACACATTTCTTCTCTACAAGAGAAACTTGTCTACATCAAATCAGACCTAGACAAGATTCTTTTTATAATATTCTTGGTGTTTATCAACTTAAATTTGTTTTAAAAACAAGTAAGGGTCCTCCCAACTCAATCGCTTTAGTTTTTAAGCCCTAAAGAATAAAAGTCGAATGAAAATTAGGAAAGTGCATCAAACTTTTTTTAATACGAGTTCCATGAAAATTTATAAAATGAGAAACTTTCAGTGAAATAATGCAGATAGCTAATCTTTCCAATGTTTTATTACACACGATGATTACACAAAAATACTATCAAGAATCTACGTGACATCAGTCATAGACATGCAGCATGGACCCAACATTATCTGCCAAAAATTGCCATAATCATAATTTATCATAATTATAATAAATATCTGTCTCCTATAACACATAGATAATGTTCTACACTTGTTATTCTCTCGTTCTAGAAAGTATGTTAAAGTTATTTGATATTTGGCTAGGAAAGACTCGTGTCCATACTGTGTGTCTATGGTGTGGAACCTTTTTGCGTTTTGTTGTCGCTTTGATTTATGTGCACAACAGTTTTTTTTATTGCAAATGAATGCACATATTACTAGAATTATGGATAATTCTGTCTGATTCCAATAAATCATTTTAATTGTATTGAAAACTTGAGAATTTTACACGTTTTTTTGGTTAACTAAACGTTTTAGTTCATTCACAGTTCAGTCATTCGCCGTTGCTATGGAAAGAAAACTTATGTCTTGTCTTCATAGAAACACGAGTCTACAGGTCGCGCCATGCTCGGGCAGAAGACATAACAAGTGGGATAGAAAGAGCTTTGTCTTTTCTTGGTAGAATAGAGATAGAATCGCCATGCTACGCGTGCAGCAGTCGCTAATACATTTTTAACCGACTTCAAAAAAAAAAGTAGGTTCTCAGTTCGACCTGTATGTATGTATGTATGTATGTATGTATGTTTGTCCGCGATTATCTCGCGTTTGGCTGAACGGATTTTGATGCAGTTTTCAGGAAAGTGTTTGTTACATTCTGGAGAAGGTTTAAGTATATAACACTAATAGATATCCCGTGACGTTGCCCGCGTGGATCCGTTTTGCTTACTTGGATCGTAGATTTTCAGGGACGATTGCATTTTTGTCCGCGATTATCTCGCGTTTGGCTGAACCGATTTTGATGCAGTTTTCAGGAAAGTGTTTGTTACATTCTGGAGAAGGTTTAAGTATATAACACTAATAGATATCCCGTGACGTTGCCCGCGTGGATCCGTTTTGCTTACTTGGATCGTAGATTTTCAGGGACGATTGCATCTTTGTCCGCGATTATCTCGCGTTTGGCTATACCGATTTTGATGCAGTTTTCAGAAAAGTGTTTGTTACATTCTGGGGAAGGTTTGAGTATATAACAATAATGGATATCTCGTGAAGTTGCTCGCATAGATCCGTTTTTGTTACTTAATAGGATTGTAGATTTTCAAAGAAGCCGATTTTATGAAGATTTTTGTTGAATATCGCAACTAAAAAGGGAAAAATAAAAAACTTTTTAAAAAAAAAAGGGAACCGACTTCAAAACCAAACACAAAAATACGATAAAATAACTTTTCTTTCGGAAGTCGGTGGCCATAACTCAATGAAATAAAAAAAAAACAAAGCCACCGACTTCCGAAAGAAAAGTTATTTTATCGTTTTTTTGTGTTTGGTTTTGAAGTCGGTTCCCTTTTTTTTTTAAAGTTTTTCAACTTTATACCCCATCGCATAAAGTTGAAAATCTAGTAAAGACTGCTGAGCGATAGCGAACGGAACAAACGAAAACGATCTGTAATCTTTAATAGATTTTCACACTTTACGCAATGGGGTATAAAGTTGAAAATGTATTAGCGACTGCTGAACGTAACGATTGTCGCTTGCCGTTTGGCTACAGGCTCAGTCCCGTGACCCCGTCAGGCGTTATGCTATATAAACCCCGTCAGATTACTGTCAGGTCTTTGAGGAGTGTGAACATGACGCGCCGTCAACCCGGACATGGTCTTTGATCAGACGGTGCGACACCCATTACTCGCCGTCCGCGCCTACGGTGGCCAGAAATCACCTTGCCGTTTGCCGATGTTCGTTTCCGTGGACGTCTCTTGCGGTGGTCTGTTCTCTCTCCTTCACGTCTCTTGCCTCCTAAACTTTCCAGTATTACAGGACAACTGTTACGGTTGGGGTTTAGAAGCTCTCACCTTATAAACTCTACCCCACTCTTACCTTAGGAAGAACGTCTTCCCGCAGCCCTCAACGGGACACTGCCACCTCTTCTGCTTATCATGTTGGAAATGCACGTGGTCAAACAGTTCGGTCTCAGTCGCGAAGGTAGCGTCATCGCATTCCGAGCAAGAGTACCGTCCGTCTGCCCGGGCTTGGTTTGATGATTCGTGGAACTGCCTAAGATGTGAAAAGATGGAAAAGCGAGCAAGTCAATTGAATAGGGAATTATATTGAACAAATCTTATTAGTTGATCATTTAGATTATGAAAAAAAAAAATTACACGTATTTTTTCTTTTGGTACGTGAAACAAAATTGACGAAGATTTTTTTTTTTAGCGTTTTAAAATCATGAAATGAGTCCTCCCACCCCGGGCAGGGCGGGAGGGACTGTCAGACTTGTTCTGACTAAAATCCACGGTGTCCTTCAATAGCCCTTTATGTTCCGGGGCCACGGTGATGGAATAAGTCCCGCGACCCCAGCAGGCTTTAGCCCTCTGAGAGGGGGCCCCGTCATTATGCTGACGCTCTTTGAGGCGCGCGTGGGACACGACGCGCCGTGACCCGTTCAAAATTGACGAAGATACGATACTTTTAAAATTATCAAGTACAATTTTTATTTACTGTCTGACGAATCAGTATTTTGTGGGCACATTTATCAGCACTGTTTGAGCAAGAAATTATACAATGTAATAATTTTCATAAGCCTATAAATGTTAGGAGGCGGGCCGCGAGCGAGAGAGGACAGCGTCCTCCCTCCGCCCCAACCGCAGTGGTAGGCGCCCGCGGCGTCGGACGTCAGCAGATGATCTCCGGCCACCGTAGACGCGGGCATGCGGGCAGCGAGTAAAGGGCAACTCGCTGTCCGACCAAGGACCATGCCCGGGTCGACGGCGCGTTGTGTCCCACGCGCGCCTCAAAGAGCGTCAGCATAATGACGGGGCCCCCCTCTCAGAGGGCCAAAGCCTGCCGGGGTCGCGGGATTATTTCCTTACCGTGACCCCGGAACGTAACAGGTTATTGAAGGACACCGTGGATTTTAGTCAGTAGAAGTCTGACAGTCCCTCCCGTCCTGCCCGGGGCCGGAGGACTCATTTGATGATTTTAAAACGCTACAAAAAAAAAAGCCTATAAATGTCCCCACTGCTGGGATACAGGCCTCCTCTCTATGGGAATGGGCAATCCACGACAGCACAGTGCGGATTGGTAATTATCACATCTCATCGAATTTTTGATTCTAGGATATGCCGAAATATGCATGTCCTAGAATGAAAATTTCCTCACGATGTTTTCCTTCACCGTTTTGAGAGCACTGCCTGGATTCGAATCCACGACCTACCTACTCGTAAGTCGTGGCTATACCACTGGGGTTAAAATAAATGTAAGTTAGTACATAAATTTAGCTCTAAAAGTACTCAGGCGAATTTGGAAAATCATTTTTGAGTTGTATTTGGTACTTACATATGAAACTTGAGTCTAACTTTGGACGTGAAGGACTCGTTGCAGTTGTGGCAGGTCACCACCTGAGGGTTGGAGTTCGGTTCCCGGTTGCGGCGCTTTCGGGGAAACTACAAAGTAAAATTACGTTTGTCGCCAAAAGGTCGGCAGGGATATACTGGAGTATGTACGTGAATCTAAAAGTGTAACCACACAGTAGTTATACAGGTAAAAGTACTGATGATATCATATAACTTTTTAAATGAAACCACCCCTGAAAGATAAAAAATAGTACATTATGATATAAGTGCGGTAAATAATAAAATGTTTATTTATTATATTTCATCTCCCAAATTTAATTTTAATAATAAAATGTTGACCGCTTTTCTGACATAAAAACTCTTTGCTAAGATTTAAAAAAGTACCGTTCGTTTTAGACGGAGCATCTTGATAAACCGTGCGTTTTACTTTACCATTACCGCACTAGTGCGTTTTACTTTACCATTACGCACTAGTGCGTAATAAGATACATTACGATACTGAAATAGGTGCAGTAAGAGACCTTTTACGAGCAAATGTGTTATAAACACATGTGTTTCATACATGTCAACAGAAAAATATTCCAATTTTGTATGAAACATCTGAATATTTTTATCATTCAGGATTGTTTTCAAAGTAAAAGTGATAATCATAAAAGTACTTTATAATAATAATATTCCAAAACTATCACACAACGCCATCTAGTCCCAAGCTAAGCAGAGCTTGTGTTATGGGTACTAGACAACTGATAAACATTACTTACGTATTATAGATAAATTACACCCAGGTCCCAGACACAGAACAAATGATCGTGCTCATCACACAAACATTTGCTCAGGGTGGGAATCGAACCCACGACCTCCGGCATAGCAGTCAGGGTCACTAACCACTAGACCAGCAGGCCTGTCTACTTTCAGCACATGAACGTATTGTTTTACAAATAACCCTATTTAACGCTATAAAACATTGTGTAACAGAATAACATTCCATAATAGTGTTAAATATTTTACTGAAACATGTTATCTATGCAAATAATTATGAAACGAAAGTTTGTTTGCTTGGTTTAACGCGGTAAAATCTCAGAAAGATCTGTCTTGAATTTAAAAAGAAATATTGTACGGTGAACCCGCACATTTCATAATTATTAAGTAGGTTAAACTAACTCAGCGTTTGCATACGCGCGATCATTTAGTGAATCGACTAAGTAATAAAATATATCAGTGATTTTACCACACTCAACACGGGCGGTTTTATTCATAATCCCCGGGTTTCTATCGTATCACAAGTGTATAGAACAATCATCATACGCTTGAACAAGGTGTATAGACCAACGTCATACTTTTTTTTTGGTCCTTCGCGATACTGTGATCACGCGTAACAATCCATCGGGTGCATAGATCTCAAGGTGTGTTGAAATCGCAGCCACACACTTGATTTCATTTGTTGAGTTCGCGACAGTTCCGCATATATAGTGAAAGTCCATTCAGTGAACCATCAGTGAATCGTTGACATCGATCGAGCTGAATCTACATCTGCACTGCACACAGCGTCAGCAGCCCGCAGGTGGTATCACAAGTCATCAGTGTCCAAGTAAGATTGGTCCTTTTATTAAATCATAATGGCCGTTTCGAGCGCTCGTCAATTGGAAATATTGGAAGGTCTCAATAGGATTAAAGATCAACTTCGGCAAGGATCCGTTGTCGAGGAAAACTCCAGACTACATTCAAAAGAGATTGGAGTCGTTGGATAACCTCTGGGGAGAGTTCGAGCAAAATCATTTGAAACTCTCTGAGTTTCCGGAAAGGGAACCCCAATATTTCGCATCTAACCTTTATCAACAGGGCAAAGGTCTCTACCAGTCTATTCGAACTTTACTTACTGCCTTTAGTTCGGAAGAAAAGGGCACGCAATCAAACCCTGAAGCCAATGTCCAACGACGATATAATACTAGACTCCTATTAACAGGCGACCGATGTCTGTCAACACATTAGGCAAAAAAGTCTTATATCCGTCTCAATTTCGACCACTCCTGTGAGCCGTAAGCATACGTTGAGACAGAACAGACCTTGAGTTAGCCAATCACAACGCAGTACCCCGTCCCCCTCGCTTACCTAGTACCTCAGCGAGTTGACAGAATAGTTTTTGTTCCTTAGATCGTGCATGCGGAGTCTAGTATTATATCGTCGTTGCCAATGTCATATTATGTATGTTAGATAGTCCATTTATCGAGGAAGGCTATAAGCTATATAACATCACGCTACGACCAATGGTAGCCGAGCAGCGAGTGAAACAGCGGGGAACAGCTAGCTAGCTTGTGTCTATTTGTGTTTTTAACTTACCATAACTAGAAGATCATTGTCTATGGATGTATCCGGTGGTCGGGGACGCCCTTGAGCTCTCTGTTATAAAATAATACTGTGTTAAAGCACTTTAATTTAAAAATGAATAAAAAATAAACTACTCAGCAAAACATCCGCTGAAATTATTCCATACCTACCTAAAATTTTAGCGAAGTTTTAAAGTTCATCATCTCAGCCTATTGCAGTCCACTGCAGGACATAGGCCTCTCCCAGAAAGCGCCACAGTGCACGATCTCCTGCTTTTTCCATCCAGCCACTGCCAGCTACCTTCTTCAGGTCATCGGTCCATCTTGTCGGGGGCGTCCCGCCCTACGTTTCACGCGGTCTCCACTGACATGAATATTGACGAAGATAAAACGCTTCAAAATTTGGAAGTGAGGACTTGTGATGTCATAACACCTAAAATTATACCGACTATGGCTTGGCCAGAACGTCTTGAAACGAAACTAATCTTTTTGTTTGCTGACAACGTTTTAAATTCTTTGATATTTGATGTAAACAAAGAACGCAGGTTTGTTAGATTTATTATTGTGCCATAAAACTAACGTAATAAGTGAAAAAAAATTAAAAAAAAAACATTCAAAGTGCCAGTAGCGAGAGCACAGTGGCGACTTCCGGTTTTCTACTCTTATTTGCCAAGCTGTACCTACGTGAAGTATTGCCATTTTCAAAAGCATTGTATCTTTGCCAATTTTGATTTACGTAACAAAATAAATAATATGGGTCAAATATTTTTTGATATTCTAACTTTTGGATTAAAGCCGCATAACCAGAAAGTTGGCATATAGGAATGCAATTAAAACACTGCATTTGATGTTGCAACCGTTTCAGGTGTATAAAAGGCATTTGGAATGTTTCCAAATGCTTTTTTTACGTCTAAAACTATATATTCGGTGTTACGATATTAATTATTGCATTCCCTAATCAATTTTTCAGTGCACTACAGAGCCATATTTTTTTTATTTTCATACAGTAAGTAAATTTAATTAAAACTTGAAAATATTTGACAGCCATTTGCGACGTTGCCAACTTTCAGAATATGCGCTCTTAATTTTTTTTTCAGTGAAATAGCCTTTTGAGAACACATACCTTCAAGAAGTCTTCCTCAGTAGGTATACATATGAGGTTCCCCTGGTCTTTGGACTTCCGCTTCCTGTTCCGTCTTCTACAGCGATGGTTTGACAGATCCTCTGAGTTCTCAAATACTTGACTGTGAAACAGAAAATATAAGAAAGCTTGCTCCTGACGCGATTCATGCGATTTCCAATTTCTACTAGCTAAAAATGAAAATCGTCCTTGCTACTACGATGTAATGATGCAATTCGACTGACTTACGTCGTCGTGGCGAGCGTGTTTTGTTTTTCATCTACCCGTTGATAACCGCACGTTTTATATCATACTAGCTGATGCCCGCGGCTTCGTCCGCGTGGATGTCGGTTATCGTGACCAAACGTCGTTTTTTCGCGACAAAAGGTAGCCTATGTCCTTTCCCAAGCTCTAGTGTATCTCTGTGCCAAATTTCATCAAAATCGGTTGAGAGGTTTAAGCGGGAAAGCGTAACAGACAGACAGACAGAGTTACTTTCGCATTTATAATATTATATAATAATAATATATAATATATAGTTTGGATGTCGTAGTGGTAAGGGACTTCACTCATGGCGCGATGCGACGCGATTCTAAAGAATTCCAACTACAAGTGAAAATCAACCTTACCACTATGACATAAGACATAAAACACGTTGTTATCTATAGGTAGATGAAAAACAAAACACGATGGCCATGACAATGTCAAGTCAATCGAATTGCATCTTTATTTCTTAGTGGCAAGGTTGATTTCCACTTGTAGTTGGAATTCTTTCGAATCGCGTCGCATCGCGCTTTGAGTACGAGCTTTGAGCCCCTAAGTCAACGGTTACACGCTCAGTCTGGCGTCAGTTCAGTCCATCAGTCTGGTCCGGCTAAGACTGATGCCAGAATGATGGATGAAAAATACGGTTAATTTTTGTCATTCTGGACCATCAGTCCGTCAGTCAACCGGTTAGACGATAATTCTCCCGTCATTCTGAGCCAACGACTATATATTACTAGACTACGCATTGCACGATCTAACGAACAAAACTATTCTGCCAACTCGCTGAGGTACTACGTAAGCGAGGGGGACGGGGTACTGCGTTGTGATTGGCTAACTCAAGGTCTGTTCTGTCTCAACGTATGTTTACGGCTCACAGGATTGGTCGAAATGAGACGGATATAAGACTTTTTTGCCTAATGTGTTGGCAGACATCGGTCGCCTGTTATTAGGAGTCTAGTATTATATCGTCGTTGTTCTGAGCAGACTGATGGACCAGACTGACGCCAGACTGAGCGTGTAACCTTTGACTAAGGAAATCGGTCGAATTGCATCGCATCGCGTCACCGGCAAGCTCGCTTAGAGTCGCGAGTACTAACTAAAATGAACATGAGATACCATTCAGGGTTATTTGTGAAATATTAACGTTTATAAATATTAAACGCATTAACGCATGCGTAGCGAATTTCAAAGATTTTCTTAGGAAAGAAAAATTCGATCCGCGGGCAGGATTCGAACCTGCGGCCTTCGGATTCAGTACATCTGACGCTCATTTCCAACAGAGCATTAACAACGTTTCATGAGGTGAGAGTACATTTGGTACTCTGAAAGATAATAAAATGTTCAGGTGTTTCAAACGGGAAGATTTTTCCGTTGACAATGCGTGAAATACCTACCTACATTTTTTAAGACTTTTTAGAGAGTATGTAATCTCGTTCGGTTTATAGAAATACATAATATTAGAATACTGCGAATAGGTACGTCCACACAGAGCGAGCAGGCTCGCGAGGCATTTGTCGCGACGCAGCTCGATTAGTGTGGACGTGTATCGGCCGAGGCAAGCGCGCGCGAGCGACCGAGCCATCCAGGGTCGGCTTTTTGTTTTGCTCGCGTATATTGCTTTGTGCCTCGGTCGAGAAACAATACTGGCGTCCAAACATTGCAAGCAGCCTCGCGAGGCAGTTACCTCGCGCGGCAAATGCCTTGCGAGGCTGCTCGCTCTGTGTAGACGCACCTAGTCAATAAAAAATATCAAAATACCTGCAATTACAACATTTGGGTGTCTTTTCAGTTTCCCCTTCTTTCTCTTCTCCTTTCACCTTAAAAAAATATTATTACTTGTTTAACCCAGCGGGTTTGCTTGTATTGAAAAAAATATATCCCGAGGGACATACTCCGCGGGAATGTGGGCAGCGAGTCATGCATTCTTGCAATATTGACTCTTACATAAATAGACAAAAATATAAAAATGCTTAATCCTATCGCTGCGCTCTCACATTCTTGGAATGCTGGCTCTTACTTTCATAGACATAAATACCAAAACCGGTCGATCCTAACCGCTGTCCACACATTCTCGCAATATTGGCTCTTAATTACATAGACATAAATATAAAAATGGCTTGATCCTAAACGCTGCGCTTTGCACACATTCTTGCAATATTGACTCTTGCAACAATAGGTATAAATTTAAAAATTGTACGATGGGGCATACTTTTTTTAGCGTGCTAAATTCATCAAGTGCTGAGTTCTCCTACCCAGGTAGGGTTACCATATGTAAATATAGGGATGCCTGTCTATGGTACCTAAAATGCCTGAATTTTCAGAAAAACGCCTGTCTAAAGCAAAACGCTGTAGGTATTATGTAAAAGCGAACAGATAATAATGAAGAAATATATTTTTATTACTGATATTTGTCAGAGGACATCTTTTTTTTATACTTCTTTCTTTTCTAATTTATAAACGTAAAAATCTTCACAAGATAAATGTTTGTAATTTTCCTGTGTTATTCGTTAGCGGGCGTGAAATTTAAAAATGCCTGTCTCAGACCAATGCCGGCCGCATGCCTGTCTAAACCTTAAAATGCCTGTCAAATGCGGCAAACGCCTGTCATATGGTAACCCTATACCCAGGGCAGAGCGGTAGGGACTGTCAGACTCGTACTGACTAAAATCCACGGTGTTCCTTCAATAGCCCTTTACGTTCCGGGGTCATTAGCTCGCTAGCCCCGCGACCCCGGCAGGCTTTGGCCCTCTAAAGGGGCGCCCCGTCATATCATAATGATGTTCTTACCTTGGCACTACACAGTAGTTTTTGCAACTCCTGAGTGGCCGCATCATCACCAGTCTGAACGATCCAGATCTCATCCTCGCTGCTGTCCAGACATTCTTGCTTCACCTCCGTTTTTATGATGGGGGGCTCTTTCTGAGGTATGAGGTAGGTAGCATTAGATTTTTGTTTATAAAGAATTAGTACAGGTTATGAACAAAGGTCGGAATTAGGTAGTTATTTTAGTATGTACTTGCATCGGAATGTTTATTAATATGGATCTCCCGCGGATTTCTAATGGACAATCTCGTGTGAAAAACAGTATTACAAATAAATAATAATAATATATAGGTAGGTACATCAGAGATAGATTAGACAAATACATTGTGTAAAAGTAATTAACTTTCTTATTTGATAAATCACGGGATTTTCTGCTTTTTAAAAGTTTCCGGGATTTGGGGCATATCCACTTTATTCTTTCGCTGTATGAAATCAATGTAAGAACATTAATAACTCTACCTTATTCCGACCTATGGTTATGAATAAGGACTGTTATTGAGTAAGTTTTAATACTTGATGATTATTTAAATTAAATACAATATTTTAGAAACTACTACAATACTATGCAATTTGACAGCATCAATAAATTGCAAATTTAATAAGTCCATCAGCTAAAAGTATGAAAAATAATGTACACGTATTTTTTCTTTCATTAAATCAGTGCATATTTACAAAGATATAACGCACCAGAATTCAAACGTGGGGGCTCGTGAGGTCAGAAGCAAGTAAAAAACTGTAGTTGCTGGTGACGTTTTGCCAATGTTAAAAGTGTCGTATTTTCGTCAATTTTGGTTTACGTGATAAAAGGAAAAATACGTGTTAAATATTTTTTTAATAATATAAGTGAAGCACTTATAAGATTTTTTCAGTCAAATATCTTATTATCTAATTTAACAAATGTATCTATTTAAACGCAAAAGTTTGAATGGATGGATAGATAAAACAATTTTAACTACAGAATCCTATAGCTTTCTATAACAAAACGTTTTTACGAAAATTATGAAAACTAATGCAACAATGTAACTATTTTAATATTTATTGAAAATACTATTTGTTTTGAAGAATTAATGAACAAACCGTCTCAGCTTTAGAATCGGCCTTTATTTCATCTGACTTTTCATGCTCTAAAATGTTAATCGATAAAATAAATTATTATTAGACTTTTAAAGTTATTTAAAAACTTAAGGGGATGTTACATTCTTATTCGGGTCGGCACGTTTTGAATATTACAAGCTAAAGTTTTTTATTTATACGCAACTAGCAAACCCGGCGAACTCCGTTTCGCCACCAGATGGCGTTGTATGTGAAAAAAGATTTTCCGGCTTTTCTGTTGAAATTTTTCCTGAATTTTCTTTGCTATAAACCTCACGGAGCCCGAGACCTTTCCAACGAATGCAGAACTGTGGAAATCGATTCGTGCGTTCTGGAGTTATAGCGTCAGGAAGGAAAACCCGACTTATTTTTATATAGTAGATAACGGCTGCTTCGCGTTTTCGTAAAGATTTTCGATGGAAGAAAAAGTCAGCTGCTAGTGTGACTCGAACTCTCGTCGTCTGGATAAGTACTCCAGACGCCGTAATAATTTGGCTATCGCAACACACTCGTTGAAGCTGAATCTTTCATTCCCTTGTTTAAACGTTTTACGTTTTATTTATAGACTAGCTTCTGCCCGCGACTTCGTACGCGGGTCCTGTTGCTTATGCCAGCAGTCGGGGTCGTCAAAATCGAAGATCTGAAACGTCTGATGTCAAATTCTAGGAGCCTGGGGACGGGAAAACAAAGGGATGCGCGAGACGATTCCAGACGTTCCAGATCTTTCGTTTTTGTAAGACAACAGGTAATGCCCATCAGACTAAACAACTCTTGCTAAGACGTCATTCTTGTATATATTATAGTGTAGCTGGGCTCTTAGAGTTCCGCATCAGGTGTTCCAGATCTTCAATTTTTATACGATGACAGAAAGTACTCATCAGGCTGAATAACTCTTGCTAAGACGTCATTCCCTTATATGTTATAGTGTAGCTGGGCTCTTGGAGTTCCACATCAGGTGTTCCAGATCTTCAATTTTTATACGTCAATAGAAGGTGCTCATCAGTTTGAACAACTCTTGCTAAGACGTCATTCCTGTATATGTAATAGTATAGCTGGGCTCTTGAAGTTCCACATCAGGTGTTCCAGATCTTCAATTTTTATACATCAACAGAAGGTGCTCATCAGGCTGAACAACTCTTGCTAAGACGTCATTCCTGTATATGTTATAGTGTAGCTGGGCTCTTGAAGTTCCACATCAGGTGTCCAGGATCTTCAAATTTATTCTCTCAGCAAAAAATGCTCATCACGTGGAACAATTTTTGCTATGACACCATTTCTGTATCTCTTATAGTTAAGCAGGTCTGTTGCGGTTCTGCATCAGGTGTTCAAGTTTCCAAGATAAATTATAGCCTATATGTTAACCGGACTTAATAGCTATACAACAAAAAAAAAATCATTCAAATCCGTCCAGTAGTTCCGAAGATTAGCGTGCACAAACACACAGACAAACAGACAAACCGACAAACAGACAAAAAAAAATTTAACTACATTTTCAGGTTCGGCATCGATAAAATAACAACCCCTGCTACTTTTTTTTTGTATATTTCCATTGTACAGACACCACTTTTCTACAAATTTATTATATGTATAGATGGCGCAACGTAAAACGCTTAAACCATGGAATGAGAGTGTATTGCGATAGCAAAATTGGCAAGGCGTTTGGAGTACTTATCCAGAAAACGCGGGTTCGAGTCATACACGCACCTGAATTTTTCTTTTCTTTAAATATTATTACAAGCTAGTGAAGTGCTACTAACATAGTTCTAAGCTATTTATTAACACAGATTTTTTCTAAACTGTATTTGTATAATTATGTTAATTTGTAAGGCTGTATCTATGGAATATTGTAGCCTGGAAAAAATAAATAAAAAATGTTGATCGTACTGGAACTGGAATTTTAATGAACCGAACTGAATATAATCTAGCTGAGAGGTGACGTTAAACAAAGAATACCGAACAGTACAAACCTAATCTGTGAAGTACTTGGTTCAGTTAGCTGTTATAGATCTACAAATATTGCCGAAAGGAATGTGCCGACCCGAATAAACATGCACAAAAATTTGAAGTAAAAATTCTTCCTTACCTTTTTTATCACCATCATTATCTTTTTTACTAGAACTTCTAGTTCGTTTAGCGATAGGTGATGAAGCTTTAGTAGGCGTCTCTTCATCATCTTAAAACAAAAGGAATGACATGAACAATGTGTAGTAGTAATCCTACTAATATTATAAACATGAAAGTTTGGATGGATGGATGTTTGTTCTTCCTTCATGCAAAAACTTCTGAACGGATTTGGTTAAAATTCAGTACACAGATAGTTTATAACTTGTATTAACACATAGGATAGTTTTTATCCCGATTTTATTTTCCCGTGGGATAATTTTCGAGTTGTAGCGGGTGAAGCCGCTGGCAACAGCTAGTAATATTATAAATATGAAAGTTTGTTTGGATGGATGTTTGTTCCTCTTTCACGAAAATCCAATCAACGGATTAGGTTGAAATTCGGTACACAGATAGTTTATAACTTGGATTAACACATAGGATAGTTTTTATCCCAATTTTATGTTCCCACGTGATGATTTTCGAGTTGTAGCGGGTGAAACCGCTGGCAACAGCTAGTATAGAATAATTCTTATATGGCGCATTTTCATTGGTCGTTAACTCATTCGGTTTACAGCATACGGGGAGTACTCGCATGCGAGATAACAACCAATGAAAGTTAAAGGTCGAGACTTGTTCGTTACACCGTCAACAGTGATTCCCCGCTTGCTTTATACCGACCGTGATATCGACCAATGAAATTCATCAGTCGATACAAGCTGTACTTGCGGGTCTGCCACTCTTGTCAATTAATGGCGACGAACATGGAGGTTTTCCTACACCCCGCACGCGGGCTATCTACTAATGAAAACGGTTCCCCGAATGCGGGCCCTGTGGCATACGTTCCAGAAATCTCTCGCATGCGGGCCGTAACAACTAACGAATTTGTAAAGGTAAGCTGAAATTCATTATGTCAAAAATACTGTCTCTCTGTCTATGTCTAAAGAAACAGCAGGCCCTATAGCCAAATGGCAAGCGACATTCGCTAACGTTCAGCAGTCGCTAATACATTTTCAACTTTATTCCCGATTGCAATAAGTTGAAAATCTATCAAAGACAGATCGTTTTCGTTTGTTTCGTTCGCTATCGCTCAGCAGTCTTTACTACATTTTCAACTTTATGCGATGGGGTATAAAGTCGAAAATGAATGAGCGACTGCTGAACGTTAGCGAATGTCGCTTGCCATTTGGATATAGGGCCAGTTCCATTTTCGTATTTTCGAAAAAAGTTTTAAGTACAAAGACTTGAAAAATAATTTAATTCTGATACATTTTATTATCCTATGATTTACCTTTATTCTCCTCTTTAGGAGGTTCGTTTTCCTCTTTTGATATGTTTTCCTCTTTTAATACTTTTTCCTCTTTTAACACTTTTTGGGCTTCAGTCTTCTCGTGTGCCGCCTTAACGTGGGCTTTCAGCCACTTCAAATTTGCATAACCTGAAAGAATGGCGTCACCATTATGTAACTGAAGAACTTGCTTTCAAAGGCGTTCCTTCACCGCGAGCATTCACCTGTAATGTAACATAAAAGTGCGCAATTTGATGCTTTATTATCTTCGAATGTTTGAATCTGTAACGATACATTACAGGTGAATGCTCGCGATGAGGGAGCGCCCTAAGAGAAAACGAGGTACTGTAATCCCCACAGCTGGGACGCACTCTAGACTCAATCTAGGCATGCGCATGGGCAAGAACTGGGATGTATTCTCGGTACGAAAAGAATTTTAATGGAATATCTGGCGCATTTTTTTTCTTAAAACGATGCTAAGAATTTCTTCTGCATTGTGGGTATGTAGGAATCGAGCCCGGGACACCCAGCACCGCAGTAGATCGCTCCAGCCAATACGCTAATCGTACCGTCAAGGATTATTTTGAAGGCAGCATGATCGCAGTTTGGGCTTTTTTGTAACGTGGTAAAGTCCTCCCAACCTTGGCGGGGCGGAAGGTACTGTCAAACTTGTACTGAGTAAAATCCACGGTGATCCTTCAATAGCCCTTTACGTTCCAAAGTCGCGGTAACCTGATAAGACAGGCCCGCGGGCCGCAGTATGGGCTGGTGGTAGGAATTGAGAGAAAAACCAAAGTAAATGTATGTAGGTACCGTTTGGCAGCTTTCCCTCCCACATCGGCAATTTGCGCCATGATCTCAAAGTCTGAAACTTTGACTCCCAAATACTGCGTTCCATGTGTCGCTGCTACGCGGGCATGCGAGCGGCGAGTAATGGGCGACTCGCTGTCCGACCATGGACCATGCCCGGGTCGACGGCACGTTGTGTTCCGCGCGCGCCTCAAAGAGTGTCAGCATAATGACGGGGCTCCTCTATAGAGGGCCAAAGCCTGCCGGGTCGCGGGACTAACGAATTACTGTGACCCCGGAACTTAAAGGGCTATTGAAGGACACCGTGGATTTTAGTCAGTACGAGTGTGACAGTCCCTCCCGCCCTGCCCTGGGCAGAAGGACTTACTTTTTGTGTGTTTGTTACGCGATTACTCCGCCAATATTCTGGACCGATTTTCAATTTTTTTTTTTTTATTTCTCATTTTATTTAAAGTAAATAAAGTATTCTCAGTTTTGTTTTTAAATTAGTATACAACAAGCAGCCAGTCCAGATTCCTCTCAGAGAACGACATCACCGTGGGCGGCATCACAGCGCACGACAAGACGTTCGCGGTGGCCACGTCAGAACCCCGCCTCGCTTTCATGGCCGCCTAGTTCGACGGCATCCTCGACATAGCGTTAAGCAGCATCTCGGTGGACGACGTGATACCCGTATCCTACTAGAAGGTGGCGCAACGCTACAAGCTGATGTAATAATTATGTAGTTAGGTACCGTAATTGCAAAGTGGGCATGGATATACTTCTCCGTCTTCCAAGTCATGTTTGTGGGTCTCACAATGATCTGTCACTGCCGCGAGATCCGGGAAGATTTGCTCGCAGAATCTACAAAGTAGAAATTCATGATCATTTGTATGAAATTGCAGTTCTGTCTCAAATAGGATCATCAATAGGCTAATTTACTCAAAAACGATATATACGTATCGATGATTACGATTTAAAAAAACAGTTTTAAGAACTAGTATACATGTACATGCGAGCAGTGGTGAGTGTGGTGACCCAGTGGTATCGGTCCCGATTTACGAGTTGTAGGTCGTGGGTTCGAGCCCCGCCAGGTACATTACTTTGTGTACAAATTACACAAAGTCTAAGTTTCATCACTACTGCTCTCAAAACGTTGAAAACATCGTGAGGAAACCGGCATGTCCTAGAACCAAAAATTCGAAGACATGTGACATCTCCCACCCGCTCTGGGCCCGCGTGGTGAATTTATATGGCCCACTCCCTCTCACAGAGAGGAGACCTGTGTCCCAGCAGTGGGAACATTATAGGCTGATGATGATACATGACGGGACCCGTAAGCGATTGGCGGTGCCTATAAACACGTCCTCAATTTAGCAGGAATTTTGTGACTTTTGAAAATCGTTCTCGGGTCACATTCTTTGGTACTTAGGGTTCAATCCAGTACATACCTGCACTTCAATTCAGTAACTTCACTATCATCAACTTGATATTTCCCCAAATACTCTTTCACTTCTTCATCAGCCTCCTCCAAATTGTCTATGATATTATCTATTTCTGGTTCAGGCTCTATAATCTCCACATCACTGGAACTACCGTCCTTTTTCTCATCTTTTATAATGATAATGTCTTTAGATCTATAGGGTTTCGTGATAATTTCTCCATCAGAACCTATTTCGACTTTCACAAACTCCTCTTTGGCTATTTTTTTCTCTGTCTTGCTCGTGTTCTCTATGGGTTTGCTCAAATGCGTAAAATTGAAGTTTTTCACCTTCTGGAAGATGTATTGCTGATTATTTCTTATGACCAGGAATTCATCAGGATTTAGAAATTGGTTGGCGCTTTTCATCCGGCATGGCGCGAAATTTTCGTTAAGACAGCATTCGCAGATAATTTTCAACTGCGTAGACATTTTCTTTTGCGGTGAACACCTATGCAACCTCTGATCTTCATTGTCAAAAAGGTACAGTTTGTCTACGTTATTATCTACATGTTTGCCACAAATAAAACAGATTTGGCTCTCGCTTTCCCCGATTAAAACTCCATCAACATCGATATAGGAAAGTGGTTTGCTCCAGTTCTTATGCACAAGTCTTGAAGGGTCAGTTTTCCGTACATGTCTCCTTTCGCTGTAACCCTGGTCATAAGGCAAAGATGTCATCGGGGAGTCCTTAAACATGTTCAATATCTCCTCTCGAGTGTAAGAAAAGTTATCATTCCTCTGATAATTATCTTCGTAGTTCTTAAAGTTATCTTTAATCAAACTCTTTGGAGACTTATTCCGCGTCGTAACTGGGTTCAAAGTCGCGTAAGTTTTAGTATTATTTGTTTCCAAATATTTCGTGAATTGAGCTTCGAAACCGGACGTGTTATTGCATACCAATTTGAACGGTAAGGAGTTGACAAAACTGCATCTGGGGCTAGAATTTTTACTGGACCATCTAGACACGGGGCTTTCACAAATATTAATCTTTTTAGTTTCTTGGACTTGAACGTTGTCAAAGTACACATCTGTTATGTCATCTGCGTATTTGACAAACGGTATTGTTTCTGCTGTAAGGTCTACCAATGGATCGTCATTATCAAAATGTATTTGAGAAGCTCGTATTTGTGTGCCATCGTCCAAGATGTAGACCAAATCGTTGGTTCCATCGTTGGTGTCCAACATTTGATCAAAGTTGTGTGTTAGATCATCTGCTTGCAGATTTTGTTCGGCGTTGATAAGGAATTGGCAGACGTTTTCTGATAGTGAGACCGGTTGGTTTCTGGTTATAGAGTTTATGTCTACGTCGTAACCTAGGAGGGTTCTGTAACGGGAAAATTATCATAAAACTTCAAGCGATGCCACTAAAATTTTTGAGCAGGAAGTCTGCAAAAACTAATGGACATCGACTAATTTATGAAAATATGAAACAACTACACATATTTTGGGACTGCGCTGTGCCAATTGTTTTTGCAGCAGCATCCACCCACAGCCGAGTTAAGTTCTTACCTGGACTTATCGAGAAACATCTGGAAGTTATCATCAGGTTCTATTCTGAGCGCCACCTCTTCGCCGGTCGCGTTCTCCATGCATAGGATCAAAGGTGCTTGCGATTCTGTCATTATTGAGTAATCTGAAACAAACAAATCGATAAACCAGCATAAATCTATGTAGGGGATAATATTTGGAACGTATTACCCGCCTCGGCGGTTTCCCTCCACACGCCACTCATAGGACGTGTAAGAGACGCCTCCTGATCTCACGGTGGCAATCCGTCGAAGAGTCTCGCCGCTTGATCGAACGGCATCCCCGGATAGTCATGGGCTTGAGCCCAAAACTTACACACAGGCTCTGACACAGCAAAAAGGTGTCCTGATAGAACTAGTAGAAGATGCTTCTTTTTTTTTTTAGCCTGGTAAAATCATCAAATGAGTCCTCCCACCCCGGGCAGGGCGGGAGGGACTGTCAGACTTGTACTGACTAAAATCCACGGTGTCCTTCAATAGCTCTTTAGGTTCCGGGGTCACGGTGAGGACATAAATCCCGCGACCCCGGCAGGCTTTGGCCCTCTGAGAGGGGGCCCCGTCATTTTTGCTGACTGAGACGCGCGTGAAACTCGACGCGCCGTCGACCCGGGCATGGTCCATGGGAGCGAGTTGCCCTTTACTCGCTGCCCGCATGCCCGCGCCTACGGTGGCCGGAAATAGTCTTGCGACGTCCGTCGCCGTGGGCGTCCACCACCACGGGTAGGGCGGAGGGAGGACACTGTCCTCTCTCGCACGCGGCCCGCCTCCTCCTTCGCGAGCATTACTGCTTCGCAGAAGGAGGCAACCGCTTCCCACTCCGTCTCGCCCCGCAGCATGGCCGCGACCTATTCTGGGGGCGAGAAGTCTCCGCCTATCGCAGCCGTGAGGACACGTCGGTGCTCTGCCCAAGCGGGGCAGTCTTGCACCGTATGCTCCACCGTGTCCTCCGGGCGAACTTCGCAGTGGTGACACCCAGGCGTTTCCTCCTTTCGCATCAGACACAGGTACCTCCCGAAACTTCCGTGTCCGGTGAGGACATGCGTCAAGCGGTAGGTCATGACGCCATGACGTCTCTCCAGCCACTCCTCAAAGAGGGGTCTTACCGCCGCAATTGCGGCGTACCCAATTGTGAGGGCTAGCATTACTGAAGCAGGGCATTGACTTTTACATGTTTTCAGTTTTTTAATCATGCAGAGCAGTGGCGGCCCAGTGGCATCGGTCCCGACTTACGAGTTCTAGGTCGTGGGTTCGAAGTTCGAACCCCGCCAGGCGCATTACTTTGTGTAATTTATTTCATCACCACTACTCTCAAAACGGTGAACAAAAACATCGTGAGGAAACCGGCATGTCCTAGAACTAAACATTCGAAGACATGTGACATCCACCAATCCGCACTGGGCTCGCGTGGTGGTTCATGGCCCACTCCCTCTCACAGAGAGGAAGCCTGTGTCCCAGCAGTGGGAACATTATAGGCTGATGATGATGATGATGAATTATTCAGTTTATGAGTGAGACTATGTGGTTTGTAAATAGTTCATACTGACTCTTGACCAAAGCTTGGTCACCGTGGAGAATCTCCATGGACATTAGAAAAGTAAACACATGACGGTACGGTGGTGCAGTGGCTAATTGATCAACTGCTGCCTGCCGCAGGTTTCATCCCTGCACCAAACAAATTGACAGGCCTGTTGGTCTAGTAGTTAGTGACCCTGACTGCTATGCCGGAGGTTCTGGGTTAATATTGCCACCCAGGACAAAATGTTTGTGTGATGAGCTGAGCATGATAATTTGTTCTGTGTTTTGGTGTAAGTATGTTTATCAGTTGTCTAGTACCCATAACACAAGCTCTGCTTAGCTTGGGACTAGATGGCGTTGTGTGATAGTTGTGGAATATTTTTTTTTATCTACGAAGAAGTTGTTCCAGGTCTAGTTGTAAATGTGAGTTTAAATGTTTGTAAACGCCAAAGAGATTTAAAAGAACCTATAGAGCGGGCATTGGGAAAATTGTCATACAAAATTGTTGATGCCGTGATACGTGATGTTGATAATGCGACAACTAGACTGAGGGACTTTTTACCTATTGGTAAAAAGTTTTGGATCACAAATTTCTTCGTGATGTCCCGTCTATTGCTCGTATATATTTTAATGTCTTTGGTAAACGCACCCACAATACTAGAAAAATTAATTGTGTTGGGCAATGTAATAAAAGAATACAAAAATAAAATTGTTCAGTATCGGAAAGGATCTGTGATGATATGCCAGTACTGACCCAGTGTCAAAATTACAGTCTGTCTTTTTGATTGATTGATTTTCAACTTTATATTCTAGCGCATTAAATCTGTTTTACATAACTAACTTAACAAACCAAGTAAGTTGTGTAATTTGGACTTCAAGATTTCATGTTTTACAGAAGTTTGTATGATCTTGTTTTGTAATAATTATACAGTGAAATGGTAAGTTGAAAGGTAATCAAATAACTGAAAATTATAAACTATAGTTAGTATATTTTTTTTTAATGGAATAAAGAGTAATCTAGTCAAGTATAAAGTTGTGCTAAGCGAAAACCAAGTACAAAACATAGCATTCTATTGAACTACAAAATTCGCAACTAAACAAATCGAGTTTCAGGCAGGAAATGAAAATGGTGAATTCGAAAAAAATAAAACTTTTCGTAAAGTAGTTTATTTATTTATCTTTACTCTAAATAATCATTTCCAGCCTAGCCATTAGAAAACCAAAGCGGAATTTTGAAAACTGACACTGGCCACCAAATAAAATAAATTAAAACGGCCAGTGACAATTTACTAGCGGCATACATTTTTGACCATTTGGACCAGAAAAACATGATAAAATTCAACAAATATACAGTAAACAAGGAATATCTCACCAGTTCTTCCTTTTTATCACAAATATCGCCACTTTCATAGAACAACTGGCACTTCTTTAGAAAAAAACAAATGAAACTATATTTTTTTCGCCATTTGTGTCAAATTTCAAAACAAAAACACTGAAACGGAAACCGACTGAAACACATTCCAATTAACCATAGACAATTCTCGTATTTTTTAAAATAATTTTGACATTTTAAATTACATTGCTGTTTTATCCAAAACATTAACGATACTGCAATGTATCAAAACTCGAACCTTGTGCTTTCATTACCCGTGAGAAAAAGTGCACAAGGGTTTTATTTGAGTCTTTAATTAATTATAACAGTAACGATAATGCCTAAAATTCTCTTGTTTCTACGCTGGTGTGTCTATGTCGAAAGGAAACCCATCTTTAAACCGACTTTATAATTTAATAAAGTAGGTTTTATTTGTAGCCTACTATTTTCTGTTTACAATCTTGTAAATAATTATCGTTTACAGCTTCCAACAAATGCAATTTTATCAGAATTCAAGGTTTGATTCAGTTACATATAAATTAGAGTGTTTTTTTTTTGTTTATGGAAATGTCCTTTGTGTTGCACTTTCCAAGAGAAGAAATTTGGAAGAAAAGGACAGATGAATGCATATTTATTTGTTTTATTGTATGGTGTTCAATTTTTATTTATTCTGTGCAATAGAATAAACTTTTAAAATGTTTAGGAATCAGTGATTATAATTTATCTATTGATGGTTATCAATATTTTTTAACTCAAATAGAACCGGGGAGTGAGAGAGACAGAAATGTCTTGATTTGTTGATTGACAAGTGAACTGTCATTCATTCGCAATATGGCCGATAGTTTATCTAAATACGGAACTTATTATTAGTGCGCGAATATATAATTTGCCATTCAAATGATAATTTGTTTGTATTGATGACTTAGTGAGTGTAGTGACGCGGCATGTTTCCCCTAACTCCACCAGTGGTGAAACGGCTGTTAGGGTGGAAAAAGGGCCCTGAAGGTTCGTCTGCAGCCGAAGATAAATGGTCTGAGAAGGCAGTCAAGAGTTTAGTTAAGAAATTAAAGAAAAGCGGAGCGCTTGAGGAATTAGAAAAGGCGATATCAAGCCAGAACAGTCATACTAAATGCGTTACGATTCCCAGGTCAGTTCATTATTGATTTATTTTTTCGTGATAACAATCATTTGGGAATTATGACGTTTCCGGTGGCTAATATATTCCGTGCATTGTTTTTGGACTTTATGTGCACAGAATAGAAGTCGTTTTTGCATACCACTTATGTTATTGCAGAAATTTTTGAGCTAATCAAAGAGACGTTCGTAAATCTCGTACAGAATTTGCTGCCAAATTCTGTTTTACAAATTTTATGATCTTAACAAATAAGAATCTAATAAGTTATCCCTACAATTCCACTAAAACTCCACGAAATTATTTTACAAACGAATATTTCTTTCCGTGGTCGGGTTATTTCTGTGGGTCCTATTACCCGACACAGTTCGATGGTCGCTAATTGTCATTGACCCGGTACATCGCGACGACCATCATATTTTGGTTGCATAATAGAAAACAGGACGCAAAATCGGAAAGGTCAAGACTCCGTCAAAACAAATCGAATCCTCATGTCAATATGGCGGACATGTTTTGAACATTGCAATTTTTAATTGCTAAAATTCTGTATCGGATAAAGACAAAACGTGTGTTTTTTTTGTTATTTCTGTGTTCAGTGCCCGTTTTGAAGGACATCCGTGTATCCTTTCGTCCTTGAAGGTGAATACGTCATAGATACTTCCTCTATTTATGAATGAGTTTTATCATTAATAATTTATGCAAAAAATACAGTTTCTGGGTATTTACTAAGCGTTGAGTGTGGTTATTTTGCGAGTGTATGAATATTTTGCGTCTTTATACACCAAAAATATTGATTAAAAATTCATTAGTGCTTTGAAACCTATAGGATTTCACTATCAGAATCTAGGCAAGTGTTATTATTATTAGATTATGTAGACAATGACCTGATGACAGTCATCTGGACAGCTTTTGCCGCCAAATTAATACTTATTGTACTTTTCTCGATAAAATAATATTACTTTGATAAGAAAAAATAAAACAGTGTATTGTTGTCCATAGGTCATATTTTTTTTAATATTCCATAATTTTTGGCTTATGATGTCAATAAATTCACTTAATGAATTATATTATTCTTGAATCTAATCTAGCAAGGGCTTTGAAATGCATAAAATATTATGCAATTCAAACAAGTTCCATTATTTATTCATCCATCATTAATATGAATTCAGCCAATTCATTGCATTTTAGATTGCCAAAAGGTCATTCATCTTGGTCATCAGTTTGTAATACAAATAATTAAATCCCTTATTCATCTATTTTGTGTCCTTTTTATTCTCAAAATTAGGTAAGTACTAGTATCATAATCTAACATTCTAATTTTATTAAATCAATCAAATGTCATTGGGCATTTTTTGACCCAGCATTTATGTAGGCAGGCCTCCCACTAGGTGGACCCACAAGATTGTGGGTATCGCAGGCAACCGATGGATGCAAGTGGCGAATTGTTGTTCAGCGTGGCGGTCAAAGGGGGAGATGATGATATTCATGCCTATTAGTTAAATGTGGTTTGTTTTAAAGGCGTTGACATTTTACAAAATTTATTTTAGTCCAAATGCATTATGGGAAAATGAAAAGTGGTTCAACGTAAAAATAAGGTCTGTTTTTCAGTCACACTTTTTTTAGACAAGTGTTCAACAGATGTTTAAGTTTTTGTAGTAAGGCTGTATGTCTGTAAACATTTGTTTAACCTTATTCTTATTATGTTGTCCTACAGGGTGAAACCGAATGAGAACGTGATAAATGGTCAGTACCGCAAGGGTTTGCCGCATGTTGTCTACTGCAGGCTGTGGCGTTGGCCGCAGCTACAGGTATAAATACAACAATATTTTTCTTTGATTTGAGTCTTAATTTTGTAATGGAATAGATGAAGAATAGTATAGAAGGGCAGTGGTGGACCTGCTGGTATTCAGGCATTTCCCCTCAAAGAGCTGTCAACAATATAACGGGGCTTCCCTTAGTTGGAGGGCCAAAGCCTGGTTGCAGGACTGTCTTATCAGGTCACCAGAATGTACAGGGCTATTGAAGGACATAGTGGATTTTAGTCACTATAAATCTGAGATTAAAGTGGAACTGGGCTGGCCATATCTGCCGCATGCCGGAGGAGCACTGGGCTAAAATAACCACTCTATGGAGCCACAACGGGCAGGAAACGTCAACGCGGCAGGCCCAGAAGGAGATGGAGGGATGAGCTCGACTCATTTTTAAGGGGTTGGCCTACACTCGCATTAAATCGCGAGAGATGGAAAGAGGGAAGGGAGGCCTTTGCCCTGCAGTGGGACAACGTAGGCTCATAATAATAAAGAAAAAAAAGGTTAGGGTTTATCCTAAACTTAGGTTTATTGTAGAAATCCTTCCCCTGAGGATTTCTACAATAAAAGAAAATAGAAAAGCCAATATGTGACTACTTGATTGATGAAATTAAGAGGCGAGTTGGATAAATTAAAATGTTTTCTTACAGAGTCAGCATGAACTAAAGCCAGTGGACCACTGTGAATACTCATACCAGTTGAAAAAGGACGAAGTGTGCATCAACCCTTACCATTATAATAAAATTGACTCGCCTGGTAAGTAACTCCTTGATTCCTCCTCATTTTTCTAAGTTGATTAAAAAACAGTAATCTACAGGATATAAACATTTTCTCTCTTACTACAAAAGGTTAAACATCTTTTGAACACTTGTCTAAAAGAACTGTCAACTGCAAAACGACATTAGACGTTGATATAATGGGCCTACCACACGCACAAGCTTCACCACAGTTTTGCCTGCGCGAGCCGGTTTGTACATGGAACACCGGCGTGCGGTTGGTAAAATTGTGAAAAAACGAGAAGCTTGCGCAGGCAAAACTGTGGTGGAGCTTGTACATATGGTAGGCCCATAAGAGTCGTTTTGCAGTTACACTTTTTTAAGACAAGTGTTCAACAGATGTTTAACTTTTTGCAGTAAGGTTGTAGATGTTTATCTATTGCTCGTTTTTTGTAAATATCGAATCTTAAAAGATCTAGCCTAGAAATGAAACATAAAATTTCAAATAAATTCAACCAGTAGGTCGAATTGCGGTAGGACTCATTTGTTGATTTTACCACGATAAAAAAGCAGTACTTAGTAATCAGCTGATTTATAGGTGAAGTGCAATGACCGCGCCGCTTATCGGGGTGACATCACAATCTATAATGTGTCATGTATTGATTCTAGAGATATTTTATAATTTAAATGAATCCATTGTTTTACCGATACTTACAATTTTAAGTAATTTTGCTACGACTGGCATTTTGATGCGGGTAAACAACTACTAGAGGCGCGGCCACACGATGCGGTAACGGTTCGGAGCGGTGTCGAACGTCGTCCTATAAATTAATATACGGCTTGGCAAAAAATACTAGAAAACCGGAAGTCGCCACTGTGCTCTCGCTACCAGCACTTTGAATGTTTTTTTTTTCACTTAATTAGTTTTATGGCACAATAATAAATCTAACAAACCTGCGTTCTTTGTTTACATCAAATATCAAAGATTTTAAAACGTTGTCAGCAAACAAAAAGATTAGTTACGTTACAATCCGTTCTGGCCAAGCTGTACCACGTCAACCAAAACCAAAAACTTTGTATACCCACCCTAAATTAAGGTGAATGCTCCAACCAGCCCGCGAAATTCAAATTTTCTTACGTTTTTAGTTACAGAAGACGTATACGTAGTTACAGAATTATAATCAACAAAATCATCAATACAACGCTCCAAGTTCATAAAGGCGTAGAAACAAAAAAAAAAAAAAAACAGAAAAAGTCATTCCTACAGCTTTATGAACTTAGAGCATTGTATTGATGATTTTGTTGATTATGATTCTGTAACTACATACGTCTTACAGCCGCGAATAATATTTTAACCAACATACAACCTAGCACTGACCTGCAAATTGCAAAAAACGTAAGAAAATTTGAATTTCGCGGGCTGGTTGAAGCATTCACCTTAAACGGTCTATGAGAATAAACTCTAAACCGATGTCACACGACGCATTGGGACGTTGTGCAGCAAAGACACGCGATGCGGGGATGGGTGAACTCAGGAGAAAGTATCAACCACATCTTTTGTTATTGCAGCGCTCCCTCCAATCTTAGTCCCCCGGTGCGGCGACACGGAGGTGCGCGCGCCGCCGCCCTACACCGACTACCACGCGCCGCATCAAACGCACGCGCCGCATCAAACACACCACCCGCAACACCCGCAACAGACGCACCAGACGCATCAAACGCATCACGATCACTCGGACGCGTGAGTAGTTGCGGTCATGTATTATGGCGATCAGCTGTTTTACTTTATACGAAACTAGCTTTTGCCAGCGGCTTCGCCCGCTCAGAATGTCACTCAGGACCAAAGCACCTTTTAAGTGGTGAAAGAATTTATGAAATCGGTCCAGTAGTTTCTAAGCCAGTTCTAAATAAAATAGGTTCTCAATTCGACCCGTATGATTGTTTGTCCGCGTTTATCTCATGTTTGGCTGCACCGATTTTGATGCGGTTTTCAGAACAGTGTTCGTTACATTCTGGGGAATATTTTGGTTATTACTTACTTCGATGGCGGATTTTCAAAGATGCGTTGAATATCTGACTAAAAAGAGTTTTTTTTTTTTATAAAATAAAAGAACCGTCTTCAATAACTAACATAAAAAAATGTAATCCGTTTTTTCGGAATACGTTGGCAAAGCTCTGGAAACGGACCTTTAAAAAAAAGGTTTTTTGTGAAACAAAACACAAAAGAAAGTATATTAGAAAGTATTGCACAAATCCATCACTGATTAATTAGGTGATAAATGTGAAGGATAAAAAAATACAAGCACTTTGTTTTTATTTTGTGACGTTTATCACCTTATCTAAAAGGACTTTACCTGATTAATCTGGTTTATAAACTACTAGCATTCCGCCCGCGAATTCGTTCGCTCGGATTTCGAACTTTTCTTGACGCGACTCACTCGAGTAAGCGAGCTTACAGATGACGCGACTCACGCGAGTAAGCGAGCTTACAGATGACGCGACTCACGGGAGTAAGCGAGCTTACAGATGACGCGACTCACGCGAGTAAGCGAGCTTACAGATGACGCGACTCACGGGAGTAAGCGAGCTTACAGATGACGCGACTCACGCGAGTAAGCGAGCTTACAGATGACGCGACTCACGGGAGTAAGCGAGCTTACAGATGACGCGACTCACGCGAGTAAGCGAGCTTACAGATAACGCGACTCACGCGAGTAAGCGAGCTTACAGATGACGCGACTCACGCGAGTAAGCGAGCTTACAGATGACGCGACTCACGGGAGTAAGCGAGCTTACAGATGACGCGACTCATGCGAGTAAGCGAGCTTACAGATAACGCGACTCACGCGAGTAAGTGAGCTTACAGATGACGCGACTCACGTCAGTAAGCGAGCTTACAGATAACGCGACTCACGCGAGTAAGCGAGCTTACAGATGACGCGACTCACGCGAGTAAGCGAGCTTACAGATGACGCGACTCACGCGAGTAAGCGAGCTTACAGATGACGCGACTCACGGGAGTAAGCGAGCTTACAGATGACGCGACTCACGCGAGTAAGCGAGCTTACAGATGACGCGACTCACGGGAGTAAGCGAGCTTACAGATGACGCGACTCACGCGAGTAAGCGAGCTTACAGATAACGCGACTCACGCGAGTAAGCGAGCTTACAGATGACGCGACTCACGGGAGTAAGCGAGCTTACAGATGACGCGACTCACGCGAGTAAGCGAGCTTACAGATGACGCGACTCACGCGAGTAAGCGAGCTTACAGATGACGCGACTCACGGGAGTAAGCGAGCTTACAGATGACGCGACTCACGCGAGTAAGCGAGCTTACAGATGACGCGACTCACGGGAGTAAGCGAGCTTACAGATGACGCGACTCACGCGAGTAAGCGAGCATGCTAATGATGCGATGCGACAATTCGACCGACTTCAACTACAAGTGAAAATCGTTGTTACCACAAAATTTTTTTTTCTACGTGGTAAAATCATCAAATGAGTCCTCCCACCCCGGGCAGGGCGGGAGGGGCTGTCAGACTTGTACTGACTAAAATCCACGGTGTCCTTCAATAGCCCTTTATGTTCCGGGATCACGGTGATGGAAAGAGTCCCGCGACCCCGGCAGGCTTTGGCCCTCTAGAGGGGGGGCCCTTCATCCATGCTGACGCTCTTTGAGGCGCGCGTGGAACACAACGCGCCGTCGACCCGGGCATGGTCCATGGTCAGACAGCGAGTTGCCCTTTACTCGTCGCCTACCACTACGACATACGACATAAAACGTGCGGGTAGATGAAAAACAAAATACGCTCGCCACAACGACGTAAGTCAGTCGAATTGCATCATTATATCGTAGTAGCTTTATCAAGCCTTCTGAAAGCCTTCCACCTGGTCACGCTTTGCCGTAGTCGACTTGGAAGTCGCTTAATAGACTGCGAGCCCAGGTCGGCCGCAGCAAAGATAACCTTTTCAGATAGGGATTCAATGACGGCTCAGACCTCAAATGTATATGCGACGTGTCCCCACAGACAATGGCTCACCTCTCCTGTACCGTGAGTCCTGTCACCTGTACACTTGACGACCTTATGACTGCATCAGTGAGCGGGGTTCGCGTAGCTGAATTTTGGGCTAAACAAAATATATGAAATCATTTGCCATCGACACGCTAAGAAGAAGATCAAAGCGTAGTAGCAAGAACGATTTTCATTTTTAGTTAGTAGAAATTGGAAATCGCACGAATGTGGTTATGAGCAAGCGCACTAAAGCTTCCAGTAGACGAGATTTTCAAGACCGCGCGACCTATTCAACAAAAATCGCTATATTTCAGTCAAAATATAAAAAACCGACTATTTACCTAAATGTTCCTCAAGAATTTCACTGTCTTTAATTAAAAAAAAGCCGTAGAAAGATCGGTTCAGTTATAGTTTTTGACAAAATGAATTACATACAGATAGACAGTTTTTGAGAACTTTGAAAGAAAGAATAAGTTTTATTTGAAAACAGTTCATGTAGCACACAAATAATAATAGAAAAATACAGAAAATAATAAAGAAAAGCAAAAAAATATAAAAAGAGAAGCGAAAATACAGAGTACTGTGCTGTGTGCCTCACGGCTGCGCCAAAAAGGTCCATTTCAGCATTTATGCCAGACAGGCAAATATATAAAACTATCTGACGCTGGTCTTCCAATGAAACTTTGATTTATAATATGTAGGGATTTGCTGTATCCATGGTTTCACCCCACTGCTCCGCTCCTATTGGTCGTATTGGATGTTATATAGCCTATAGCCTTCCTCGATAAATGGACTATACAACACAAAAAGAATTTTTCAATTCGAACCAGTAGTTCCCGAGATTAGCGCGTTTAAACAAACAAACAGACAAACTCTTCAGCTTTATAATTATTAGCATAGATTAGTATAGATAATGTGTCAACTGGTGAATGAAATTTAGTAATTGGTTTAGTACTTCTATAGATTACGTCCTACTAACCAGGGACCGAAAACCTTTATAAATTACGGTACCGGTATTGAAGAATTTTGGTTATTTTTCAGACTTAGGTAACCGCTATCTGGGTAACCAGACCGAAGAAAAATGTAACCTCTATTCAGGTTACCGTTTTAATACCGGTTAACTAAAGATAACGACTCTTTGTCACACACACATGCGATGCGCGCCCTGTGACTATTGCCGACGGCACGTGTGAAGTGTGCAAGATAGGGGTAATTTTTATTTCGGTAACCGGTATTAATACTGGTTATGTATTCACTTTTAATAATAAAGGTAATCTTTAAAATTACCTGTAAAAGAAAAAAAGGTTACCGAAAAAATACCCGTATTGATCATACCGGTTTCGGTCCCTGCTACTAACACATAAAATATTTTTCTATTTTATTTTTTCTGTTTTTAGTTAAAAATGTATTGTTGCAGTGTGATGCAGACTGGGGGTGTGGTGGGAGTGGGCGCGCACAGCGCCATGTACCTGGAGGCCACGCTGGCCCAGCAGGTGCCAGGCAACACCACTGTGCATGTGTAAGTTAAACAAAATATCTTCCACTTTTTTTCGGAATGGCATTTCACTGGTTTTTTTGGGCGGAGCTAAAAGAACTGTCAGACAATTAGCTAAAAACTAAAATGAAAATGGTTTTTTTCTTCAACTGTCTATGAATCGTGCCATAATCGTATTAAAGGTATTACAGTTCCTCGACACCGGCAGCCTTTGGTCCTCTATGAGGGCTAAGGCAGGCTTTGGCCCTTTATGGGGTCCCGGTCAAGGTTTGACCCTTTATGGGGTCCCGGTCAGGCTTAGTCCCTTTATGGGTTCCCGGTCAAGCTTTGACCCTTTATGGGGTCCCGGTCAAGCTTTGACCCTTTATGGGGTCCCGGTCAGGCTTTGTCCCTTTATGGGCTCCCGGTCAAGCTTTGACCCTTTATGGGGTCCCGGTCAGGCTTTGTCCCTTTATGGGCTTCCGGTCAAGCTTTGACCCTTTATGGGGTCCCGGTCAGGCTTAGACCCTTTATGGGGTCCCGGTCAGGCTTTGTCCCTTTAAGGGCTCCCGGTCAAGCTTTGACCCTTTATGGGGTCCCGGTCAGGCTTTGTCCCTTTATGGGCTCTCGGTCAAGCTTTGACCCTTTATGGGGTCCCGGTCAGGCTTTGTCCCTTTATGGGCTCCCGGTCAAGCTTTGACCCTTTATGGAGTCCCGGTCAGGCTTTGGCCCTTTATGGGTCCCGGTCAGGCTTTGGCCCTTTATGGGGTCCCGGTCAGGCTTTTTCTCTTTATGGGCTCCCGGTCAGGCTTAGTCCCTTTATGGGGTCCCGGTCAGGCTTTGTCCCTTTATGGGCTCCCGGTCAAGCTTTGACCCTTTATGGGGTCCCGGTCAAGCTTTGACCCTTTATGGGGTCCCGGTCAGGCTTTGGCCCTTAATATTTTAGGGGGGACGGCGCGTACGCAGTCCCCACTACCAAAAATTACGCATCCGAGTTATTATGGGGTCCCGGTCAGGATTTGTTCCTTTAGGGCTCCCGGTCAGGCTTTGTCCCTTTATGGGTTCCCGGTCAAGTTTTGACGCTTTATGAGGTCCCGGTCAGGCTTAGTCCCTTTATGGGCTCCCGGTCAATCTTTGACCCCTTATGGGCTCCCGGTCAGGCTTTGTCCCTTTATGGGGTCCCGTTCAGGCTTTGTCCCTTTATAGGTTCCCGGTCAAGCTTTGTCCCTTTATGGGCTCCCGGTCAAGCTTTGACCCTTTATGGGGTCCCGGTCAAGCTTTGACCCTTTATGGGGTCCCGGTCAGGCTTTGGCCCTTAATATTTTAGGGGGGACGGCGCGTACGCAGTCCCCACTACCAAAAATTACGCATCCGAGTTATTATGGGGTCCCGGTCAGGATTTGTTCCTTTAGGGCTCCCGGTCAGGCTTTGTCCCTTTATGGGTTCCCGGTCAAGTTTTGACCCTTTATGAGGTCCCGGTCAGGCTTAGTCCCTTTATGGGCTCCCGGTCAATCTTTGACCCCTTATGGGCTCCCGGTCAGGCTTTGTCCCTTTATGGGGTCCCGGTCAGGCTTTGTCCCTTTATAGGTTCCCGGTCAAGCTTTGACCCTTTATGGGGTCCCGGTCAGGCTTAGTCCCTTTATGGGCTCCCGGTCAATCTTTGACCCCTTATGGGCTCCCGGTCAGGCTTTGTCCCTTTATGGGGTCCCGGTCAGGCTTTGTCCCTTTATAGGTTCCCGGTCAAGCTTTGACCCTTTATGGGGTCCCGGTCAGGCTTAGTCCCTTTATGGGCTCCCGGTCAATCTTTGACCCCTTATGGGCTCCCGGTCAGGCTTTGTCCCTTTATGGGCTCCCGGTCAAGCTTTGACCCTTTATGGGGTCCCGGTCAGGCTTTGGCCCTTTAAGCCGGGTTTTCACAGTAAGAGTTGGCTCGGATCGAGTGCACTCGTACGAGTCAGCTTCGTACGAGTGTACACGGATAGTGGTTATGAGCCCTTTTACCCATTTGCGCGTAGAACTAAAATTATGGTCGTCTAATTTACCATATTAAGTAATACTCCAACATTTTTGAATACCTGTAAAAGAAAGACCAGTCTTTCGTGTTGTAATTTGACGTAACATATTTCAAAAAACTCTTTTATTAACTTTGTGGTAATTAATCTCCGACAAGTAGTTTACTGAAAAATCAACGCAGAGTCGATTTGCGACTCCTACATCTACCATTAATATTCGTAATTTTAACCAAAAAAAATACACAAATCATCAGACATACGTTTTTGTCGTCAAACTGCGTAGTAGAATTTATATTTTTAATAACACAAATTGGTAAAAAAATAAATTCTGAGGTCAATTTTTACGTTTTATATCGCTGTTTTATCGCCATTTTTGGTTCGAACAAAGCGTAATTACATTAAAAAAAACTATGTAAATATAAACTATGTTTACAGACTAAACTAATTTCTAAATTTCATTAAAATCCCTTCATGTAATTAAACATACTATCGTTTTTAAAATCACTCTAAACTAGTATCAATTACGAAACATAACCGGGCTGCGATCAGAAGGCTAATTCACGTAATTTTATGACGCGCCGATGAAGTAGTAGTGCAGTTGCAGTTAAGTTCACGTTCGAGTGATAAACGGTATACTGTAATCTTTGAACTGCGCGTAAGCTGCGCGTGAACTGCACGTCAACTGTACGACAACCAAACCAGGAGAGAAAAATTATTGCCCACTGAATAATCGAATGGAATCGATTACATTTCAATAAATATGACATTAAAACTGCACGTTGATCGAATTGATACTTTTATACTGTCATTTTGAAACGTCAAACGAATAGTAGAATACCGATCATGTTGCGATCCAAAGATCCAAAACACGCACGCGTGACGCGAACTTGACGCGAGCGTGTCTGACAGCGACAGAGAATACGAAAAGCGTTGTTTTGATCGAAACTTAACTGCAACTGCACTGCAACAGCACTTCTTTAGTTACGTGAATTGCCCTACAGTACGGCTCCAGCGCCCGTCGACGTAGGACCTGTATCACTTTTTTCCTCGTCCTGATTATAGAGCGTACGTATCGTGAACGGAATATTATACTACGACTGCCACATTTTGATTCTCTCCATATTTTTTTCATAAGGTAAGATTTTCGTTACTTTAACAAACTAAAGTATAATTAAAATAGTAGTTTGTAGAATTTGTGCATTAATTAGCCATCCGTTTTTGTTTTATTAGTTTTTGCAATGGGGCGCAAGAGTGGTGAGAAATCCAATACGGCGGCCTCCCCAAGATCGCGGTCGGGCTGTTTGAAATCCACCCCCATGATATGGGTATCAAATGAAAGGGTTTGCTGTCAGGAATATGAAAAAAATAGTCACGTGTCTTAAATCCAACATGGCGGACATCCAAGATGGCGGATTGGCTATTTGAAATGCATCCCCATGATATAGGTATCAAATGAAAGGGTTTGCTGTCCGGAATATGAAAAAAATTGTCACGTACCTGAAATCCAGCATGGCGGACATCCAAGATGGCGGATTGGCTATTTGAAATGCATCCCCTTGATATGGGTATCAAATGAAAGGGTTGCTGTCAGTAATATGAAAAAAATAGTCACGTGTCTTAAATCCAACATGGCGGACATCCAAGATGGCGGATTGGCTATTTGAAAGGTACCCCCATGATATGGGTACTAAATGAAAGGGTTTGCTGTCAGGAATACGAAAAAAATAGTCACGTGTCTTAAATCCAACATGGCGGACATCTAAGATGGCGGATTGGCTGTTTGAAATGCACCCCCATGATATGGGTATCAAATGAAAGGGTTTGCTGTCAGAAATATGAAAAACCCACGTTTTTAATTTTCTTAAAAAAAAAAGAAAATAACCCTACGGGGCTGAGAGAGGGGCCACTCAAAACGTGGTGGCGTATATTATTTATGGGATATATTTACATGACGTGTAAAGATCGTGGTTGTAACTTGCAAAGATACGCTCCCACGCTTTGAGTGGCTCTTCTCTGCCCCGTAGCACAGTAAAAATATGGATAGTACGGAAATTACGTACTAACGTTCGAAACGGTGCACTCACACAAACACGCACATCTACGAGGCTTTTAAGCGGACATCGCAGTGCTGTTAGTTCTGAGTGCCGCGTAAAGACGAGTTGCGTTTATTTATGTTACGTATAATTATGGCTGTTTGAACTCGGCTTCATCATAACCGGAGATTTTGTTTTTTAAACTCCCTGCTTATTTTGAAAGGTAAGAATATTTTTTAGCAATATCGAATTCTATGTATATCCGCGTGACCGTTTAATAAATTCGTAAATAATTTGTAAAAAAAACCTACATGGTTTCTGCTACAATATCTCATAATAGGCGTCTTTTTATAGTTTTCGTCTTCGAGGGTTTTGAATCCGATAGTGCTGTCAAAATGTAAATCCAAGATGGCGGCTGCAAAAAATATCGAGGTTTTCGTCATGGGTGTCGTTTTCATGGTTTTCGAGGGTGTTGAAACCGATGGTGCAGTCAAAATGTAAATCCAAGATGGCGGCTGCATAAATTATCGAGGTTTTCGTCATGGGTGTCGTTTTCATGGTTTTCAAGGGTGTTGAAAGCGATGGTGCAGTCAAAATGTAAATCCAAGATGGCGGCTGCATAAATTATCGAAGTTTTCGTCATGGGTGTCGTTTTCATGGTTTTCGAGGGTGTTGAAACCGATGTTGCAGTCAAAATGTAAATCCAAGATGGCCGCTGCATAAAATATCGAGGTTTTCGTCATGGGTGTCGTTTTCATGGTTTTCGAGGTTGTTGAAACCGATGGTGCAGTCAAAATGTAAATCCAAGATGGCGGCTGCATAAATTATAGAGGTTTTTGTCATGGGTGTCGTTTTCATGGTTTTCGAGGGTGTTGAAACCGATGGTGCAGTCAAAATGTAAATCCAAGATGGCGGCTGCATAAATTATGGAAGTTGTCGTCATGGGTGTCGTTTTCATGGTTTTCGAGAGTGTTGAAACCGATGTTGCAGTCAAAATGTAAATCCAAGATGGTGGCTGCATAAATTATCGAGGTTTTCGTCATGGGTGTCGTTTTCATGGTTATCGAGGGTATTGAAACCGATGGTGCAGTCAAAATGTAAATCTAAGATGGCGGCAGCATAAATTATCGAGGTTTTCGTCATGGTGGTCGTTTTCATGGTTTTCGAGGGTGTTGAAACCGATGGTGCAGTCAAAATGTAAATCCAAGATGGCGGCTGCATAAATTATCAAGGTTTTCGTCATGGGTGTCGTTTTCATGGTTTTCGAGGTTGTTGAAACCGATGGTGCAGTCAAAATGTAAATCCAAAGATGGCTGCTGCATTAATTATAGAGGTTTTCGTCATGGGTGTCGTTTTCATGGTTTTCGAGGGTGTTGAAACCGATGGTGCAGTCAAAATGTAAATCCAAGATGGCGGCTGCATTAATTATCGAAGTTTTCGTCATGGGTGTCGTTTTCATGGTTTTCGAGGGTGTTGAAACCGATGGTGCAGTCAAAACGTAAATCCAAGATGGCGGCTGCAAAAAATATCGAGGTTTTCGTCATGGGTGTCGTTTTCATGGTTTTCGAGGGTGTTGAAACCGATGGTGCAGTCAAAATGTAAATCCAAGATGGCAGCTGCATAAATTATCAAGGTTTTCGTCATGGGTGTCGTTTTCTCGGTTTTCGAGGTTGTTGAAACTGATGGTGCAGTCTGAATGTAAATCCAAGATAGCGGCTGCCAAAATTATCGAGGTTTTCATCATGGATGTCGTTTTCATGGTTTTTGAAGGTGTTGAAACCGATATTGCTATCAAAATAGAAATCCCAGATGTCAAATAACAAAAATCACAAGAAAATAACATGAATAAGATAAATATTAAGTATTGAAAAGTAATTTGCGCAAAGTATTTTTCGTTAAAAAATCAAAATCAAAATCAAAGCATTTATTTCAAGTAGGCCAGTTACAGGCACTTATGAATTGTCATAGACAAATAAAAATGTAATTAGACATTAAAAAGTTATGGTGCTACAGTCCCAGTCACAAGACATAAAAACTGTGAAAGTACCGTAGGTGCTCATTCCAAGGAGTAGATCTCTATGGAGAAGAATGAGCAAGAAACTCCATGGACACTCTTTTTCAATCGCCAAAATTATTACAGATCTTTTGTTACATCATTATGACTGACCTGGTGGTGTAGTGGTTAGTGACCCTGACTGCTATGCCGGGGGTCGTGGGTTCGATTCCCACCCAGGACAAATGTTTGTGTGATGAGCACGATCATTTGTTCTGTGTCTGGGTGTAATTTATCTATAATATGTATGTATTTAGAAATATATAAGTATGTTTATCAGTTGTCTGGTACCCATAACACAAGCTCTGCTTAGCTTGGGACTAGATGGCGTTGTGTGATAGTTGTGGAATATTATTATTATTATTATCATTCATCATCAGATGGTACATTATGTGAGAACGATGTGGCAAGTTATTAGTGTCCACTGTACATAGAAAATATAAAAAAGACAATTCAAAAATAAAGTTATCAATAATTAAAATAGACCTTGGCAGCTAAGGGATGACCAGTCCCAACTGACAGCGCCCGTTCACGAACATGACGCATATATCAGCACCATTCAGCTCAACCATTTTGAAGGGAACTAAATGATCCGACACACGCGCCACTATCAGCGAGACATTTGAGTGAGCATGACATACTCTCAACCGCCAGGGTCATTCAAGTCAATAAGAGACGTAGGTACTCAGTGAATGATAGCTCCGAGGTACATAGTACTCACACAATGCTGGCTATGAAACTATATAATACTAGGAAGATTGAGTCTATACAATGCAAATCCAGTTGTACAATCTTCAGCAGCTCCAACAAGAATACTAAAAAAAAACGCTATCAATAATTTTATCCTACACTGTCAGGTGGAGCAGGACCAGCATGGAGCCAAGCATTATTATCAGCGATATAATCGCCTAGTTTATAATAAGCCCGCTTACATAGTGTGCGTTTAATACGTGATTGTCTCATTCAATTCAAGAACATTTTGTGGTATTTTATTATAGCACTTTAAACAGTACCCCATGAAAGAATAGTCCATTTTGGCGAGTCTGAAGCCCGGCTGAACTAACTGATCCCTATTTCTAGTGTGATAGTTGTGTCTGTCACCTCTCTTACTAAAAAGATGCAGATTTTTCCTAACGTACATTATATTTTCATAGATGTATTGACAAGGTACTGTCATAATGTTAATTTCCTTAAACAGTTCTCTGAGAGAATCGCGTCTACGGAGATTGTAAATGGCCCTGATGGCTCTCTTTTGCAGAATGAAAATAGATTCGATGTCGGCAGCCCGTCCCCACAATAAAATGCCATAAGACATGATACTGTGAAAGTACGAGTAAGTAAGAAACTAAAATAGACAATTCTAGCAGTATCTACATCGGTAAATTGACGGATTTTTCGAACAGCGTATGCTGCTGAACTTAGCCGCCCCGCAAGAGTTGTTAAATGGGGACTCCATTGTAGCCGTGCATCAAGCGTAATCCCCAGGAAAACTGTTTTATCGACAAATTCAAGTTTCTCTTGATTCAATACTATATCATAATTTGTGGTTTTAACATTTGGTAAAGCAAATCTTATACATTTGGTCTTTTTTCCGTTTAATACTAAGTTGTTTGCAGTGTTGAGCCTTGCGGAACCCCCATTTTTACCTTTAAACCTTCCGAATTCACACCATTTATCTGAACTTGCTGCTTTCTATCACACAAATAAGATTTTAACAAACTAATTGCAAGTTTACCTAGACCGTAATGCTCAAGTTTAAAAAGCAAAGTATCGTGATTTACGCTATCAAATGCCTTGGAGAGGTCACAGAATATTCCTATGGCGTCTTGTGCCTCTTCCCATGCAGTAAATATGTGCTTCAATAGGGTAACACCGGCGTCAGTTGTACAACGTCCCTTGGTGAAACCATTGATCATGTAAAATTTTATTGGTGTTAAAGTGGTTAAGCATCTGATCAAGCATTACCTTTTCAAAAACCTTGCTAAAAACGGGCAACACGGATACAGGTCTGTAATTATTAGTGTCTTTAGAGTCTCCGGATTTAAAAAGAGGTATGACTTTACTGAATTTCATTGAGTCCGGAAAAACTCCTTGTTCTACACACAAATTAAAAATTAAAGCCAAGTATGGTGCTATAGTCTCTACTATGGATGTACAAACTTTGATTGACATTCCCCAAAGATCTTCTGTTAGCTTAATTTTGATTTGCCGAAAAGCTTTAATAACCGTCATGGGGTTTATGTGCTTAAATACAAATTCAGCCGAGCAGCCAGACACGTTTGCCTTTAATAAAGCAATTGCGATATCGGGAGAGGAGTTAAACACAATTGCAGTTACAATATGGTGCCTAGGTCATCTTATACTTAGTTGAAACGCATAGTACGGTGCGCAGCCATCTGGTTAATCAAGCATCAGCGCCACATAATTATGTTCCATTCTCCGCGCTCGTGACAACCCTAACGCTGCAGTTGAGAGCGTAGGTATTTATTTCTACAATTAGGCCTAGTTTCCATACTATCCATATTTTGACTGCACCATCGGTTTCAACACCCTCGGAAACCATGAAAACGACACCCATGACGAAAACCTCGATATTTTTTGCAGCCGCCATCTTGGATTTACATTTTGACTGCAAAATCGGTTTCAACACCCTCGAAAACCATGAAAACGACACCCATGACGAAAACTTCGATAATTTATGCTGCCGCCATCTTGGATTTACATTTTGAATGCAACATCGGTTTCAACACCCTCGAAAACCATGAAAACGACACCCATGACGAAAACCTCGATAATTTTTGCAGCCGTCACATTGGATTTACATTTTGACTGCACCATCGGTTTCAACACCCTCGAAAACTATGAAAACGACATCCATGACGAAAACCTCGATAATTTATGCAGCCGCCATCTTGGATTCACATTTTGACTGCACCATCGGATTCAAAACCCTCGAAGACGAAAACTATGAAAAGACGCCTATTATGAGAAATTGTAGCAGAAACCATGTTGGTTTTTTTTACAAATTATTTACGAATTTATTAAACGGTCATGCGGATATAGAATTCGATATTGATAAAAATCATTCTTACCTTTCAAAATAAGCAGGGAGTTTAAATAACAAAATCTCCGGTTATGATGAAGCCGACTTCAAACAGCCATATACCTACACAACGCAATACACTCGTGATTTTATAGAAATAAACGCAACTCTTCTTTTACGCGGCACTCAGAACTTCTTACAGTAGCTCGTTCTGTGTTCTTGTAGTAGATGTTTAAGGTTCACATGCATAAAAAATATGAAAACACGGAAAATGTATTAAATTTAGGTTATATTCGATGACTAAGGGCTGATTAATAATAGTCAGAAAACTTTTATCTGAGGAATGTCACTTCTTAGGTTAATCGCAGATTCAGTTTTACTTCCACAACAATAAAATATAACTAACTTTAACTCACAGGTTATTTTTAACACAAAATTTAATTAAAATCACCAGAACAGTTTGTTAACATTCGACATCAAACGAATTATCTAACCAATAATTATGGCGGCGCCGCCGCCGGTCACATGTCGTTCAACCAATCAGCGCGCGAGATGCTTTCCGTTCTATACCATTTAACAGTCTAATAGACTGAATAAACAAAAAAAACTTTTTCAGAAATGTAACCAAAGTGCATTACGATTATATCGGCTCAAGATTGTTTAGTCCGTCTCAACACTAGCGCTACACTGGTTGCGTTGTGTATGTGTGAATAGCTACGCACACATGAACATTGCTCCCGTCTTTTACCTAAACTCGAGCGTTCGAATTTTGTGAACTGGCTCTTAAGTCGCCATGTTGTTTACATAAAAATGATCCACAGAGTACATTCAAATAATATAATAATAATAATAATATTCCACAACTATCACACAACGCCATCTAGTCCCAAGCTAAGCAGAGCTTGTGTTATGGGTACTAGACAACTGATAAACATACTTATATATTTCTAAATACATACATATTATAGATAAATTACACCCAGACACAGAACAAATGATCGTGCTCATCACACATTCATTTGTCCTGGGTGGGAATCGAACCCACGACCTCCGGCATAGCAGTCAGGGTCACTAACCACTAGACCAACAGGCAAATGATCCGAGTGAGCTCGAAAAATAGAGCAGAGTCCGAGTCTACTCGGATTAGACATTGGCGTCCGAGTGCGCTCGGATTACGCGTTTACATGATACGAGTAGCATCCGAGTAGACATCCGAGTGCACTCGGTCCGAGCCAACTCTTACTGTGAAAACCCGGCTTTTATGGGCTCCCGGTCAGGCTTTGGCCCTTTATGGGGTCCCGGTCAGGCTTTGTCTCTTTATGGGCTCCCGGTCAGGCTTAGTCCCTTTATGGGGTCCCGGTCAAGCTTTCACCCTTTATGGGGTCCCGGTCAAGCTTTGACCCTTTATGGGGTCCCGGTCAGGCTTTGTCCCTTTATGGGCTCCCGGTCAAGCTTTGACCCTTTATGGGGTCCCGGTCAGGCTTTGGCCCTTTATGGGCTCCCGGTCAGGCTTTGGCCCTTTATGGGGTCCCGGTCAGGCTTTGTCTCTTTATGGGCTCCCGGTCAGGCTTAGTCCCTTTATGGGGTCCCGGTCAGGCTTTGTTCCTTTATGGGCTCCCGGTCAAGCTTTCACCGTTTATGGGGTGCCGGTCAAGCTTTGACCCTTTATGGGGTCCCGGTCAGGCTTTGTCCCTTTATGGGCTCCCGGTCAATCTTTGACCCTTTATGGTGTCCCGGTCAAGCTTTGACCCTTTATGTGGTCCCGGTCAGGCTTTGTCCCTTTATGGGCTCCCGGTCAAGCTTTGACCCTTTATGGGGTCCCGGTCAGGCTTTGTCCCTTTATGGGCTCCCGGTCAAACTTTGACCCTTTAGGGGGTCCCGGTCAGGCTTTGTCCCTTTATGGGCTCCCGGTCAAGCTTTGACCCTTTATGGGGTCCCGGTCAGGCTTTGGTCCTTTATGGGCTCCCGGTTAGGCTTTGTCCCTTAATGGGCTCCCGGTCAGGCTTAGTCCCTTTATGGGCTCCCGGTCAGGTTTAGTCTCTTTATGGGGTCCCGGTCAGGCTTTGTCCCTTTATGGGCTCCCGGTCAAGTTTTGACCGTTTATGGGGTCCCGGTCAGGCTTTGGCCCTTTATGGGCTCCCGGTCAGGCTTTGGCACTTTATAGGGTCCCGGTCAGGCTTTGTCCCTTTATGGGCTCCCGGTCAGGTTTAGTCCCTTCATGGGGTCCCGGTCAGGTTTTGTCCCTTTATGGGGTCCCGGTCAGGCTTTGTGCCGTTATGGGCTCCCGGTCAGGCTTAGTCCCTTTATGGGGTCCCGGACAGGCTTTGTCCCTTTATGGGCTCCCGGTCAGGCTTTGTCCCTTTATGGGCTCCCGGTCAGGCTTTGGCCCTTTATGGGCTCCCGGTCAGGCTTTGGCCCTTTATGGGGTCCCGGTCAGGCTTTGTCTCTTTATGGGCTCCCGGTCAGGCTTAGTCCCTTTATGGGGTCCCGGTCAGGCTTTGTCCCTTTATGGGCTCCCGGTCAAGCTTTCACCGTTTATGGGGTCCCGGTCAAGCTTTGACCCTTTATGGGGTCCCGGTCAGGCTTTGTCCCTTTATGGGCTCCCGGTCAAGCTTTGACCCTTTATGGGGTCCCGGTCAGGCTTTGTCCCTTTATGGGCTCCCGGTCAAGCTTTGACCCTTTATGGGGTCCCGGTCAGGCTTTGACCCTTTATGGGGTCGCGGTCAGGCTGTGTCCCTTTATGGGCTCCCGGTCAAGCTTTGACCCTTTAGGGGCTCCCGGTCAAACATTGACCCTTTATGGGGTCCCGGTCAGGCTTTGGCCCTTTATGGGCTCCCGGTCAGGCTTTGGCCCTGTATGGGGTCCCGGTCAGTCTTTGTCCCTTTACGGGCTCCCGGTCAGGCTTAGTCCCTTTATGGGGTCCCGGTCAGGCTTTGTCCCTTTATGGTCTCCCGGTCAAGCTTTCACCCTTTATGGGGTCCCGGTCAGGCTTTGTCCCTTTATGGGCTCCCGGTCAAGCTTTGACCCTTTATGGGGTCCTGGTCAGGCTTTGGTCCTTAATATTTTAGTTGGGGACAGCGCGTACGCAGTCCCCACTACCAAAAATTACGCATCCGAGTTATTATGGGGTCCCGGTAAGGCTTAGTCCCTTTATGGGCTCCCGGTCAAGCTTTGACCCCTTATGGGGTCCCGGTCAGGCTTTGTCCCTTTATGGGGTCCCGGTCAGGCTTTGGCCCTTTGCTCCCGGTCAGGCTTTGGCCCTTTATGGAGTCCCGGTCAGGCTTTGTCCCTTTATGGGCTCCCGGTCAGGCTTAGTCCCTTTATGGGGTCCCGGTCAGGATTTGTCCTTTTATTGGCTCCCGGTCAAGCTTTGACCCTTTATGGGGTCCCGGTCAGGCTTTGTCCCTTTATGGGGTCCCGGTCAGGCTTTGTCCCTTTATGGGCTCCCGGTCAAGCTTTGACCCTTTATGGGGTCCCGGTCAGGGTTTGTCCCTTTTTGGGCTCCCGGTCAAGCTTTGATCCTTTATGGGGTCCCGGTCAGGCTTTGTCCCTTTATGGGCTCCCGGTCAAGCTTTGTCCCTTTATGGGGTCCCGTTCAGGCTTTGTCCCTTTACGGGGTTCCGGTCAGGCTTTGTCCCTTTATGGGCTCCCGGTCAAGCTTTGACCCTTTATGGGGTCCCGGTCAGGCTGTGTCCCTTTATGGGCTCCCGGTCAAGCTTTGACCCTTTAGGGGCTCCCGGTCAAACTTTCACCCTTTATGGGGTCCCGGTCAGGCTTTGGCCCTTTATGGGCTCCCGGTCAGGCTTTGGCCCTTTATGGGGTCCCGGTCAGGCTTTGTCCCTTTATGGGCTCCCGGTCAGGCTTAGTCCCTTTATGGGGTCCCGGTCAGGCTTTGTCCCTTTATGGGCTCCCGGTCAAGCTTTCACCCTCTATGGGGTCCCGGTCAGGCTTTGTCCCTTTATGGGCTCCCGGTCAAGCTTTGACCCTTTATGGGGTCCTGGTCAGGCTTTGGTCCTTAATATTTTAGTTGGGGACGGCGCGTACGCAGTCCCCACTACCAAAAATTACGCATCCGAGTTATTATGGGGTCCCGGTCAGGCTTAGTCCCTTTATGGGCTCCCGGTCAAGCTTTGACCCCTTATGGGGTCCCGGTCAGGCTTTGTCCCTTTATGGGGTCCCGGTCAGGCTTTGGCCCTTTATGGGCTCCCGGTCAGGCTTTGGCCCTTTATGGAGTCCCGGTCAGGCTTTGTCCCTTTATGGGCTCCTGGTCAGGCTTAGTCCCTTTATGGGGTCCCGGTCAGGCTTTGTCCTTTTATTGGCTCCCGGTCAAGCTTTGACCCTTTTTGGGCTCCCGGTCAGGCTTAGTCCCTTTATGGGCTCCCGGTCAATCTTTGACCCCTTATGGGCTCCCGGTCAGGCTTAGTCCCTTTATGGGGTCCCGGTCAGGCTTTGTCCTTTTATTGGCTCCCGGTCAAGCTTTGACCCTTTATGGGGTCCCGGTCAGGATTTGTCCCTTTATGGGGTCCCGGTCAGGCTTTGTCCCTTTATGGGCTCCCGGTCAAGCTTTCACCCTTTATGGGGTCCCGGTCAGGCTTTGTCCCTTTATGGGCTCCCGGTCAAGCTTTGACCCTTTATGGGGTCCTGGTCAGGCTTTGGTCCTTAATATTTTAGTTGGGGACGGCGCGTACGCAGTCCCCACTACCAAAAATTACGCATCCGAGTTATTATGGGGTCCCGGTCAGGCTTAGTCCCTTTATGGGCTCCCGGTCAAGCTTTGACCCCTTATGGGGTCCCGGTCAGGCTTTGTCCCTTTATGGGGTCCCGGTCAGGCTTTGGCCTTTTATGGGCTCCCGGTCAGGCTTTGGCCCTTTATGGAGTCCCGGTCAGGCTTTGTCCCTTTATGGGCTCCTGGTCAGGCTTAGTCCCTTTATGGGGTCCCGGTCAGGCTTTGTCCTTTTATTGGCTCCCGGTCAAGCTTTGACCCTTTTTGGGCTCCCGGTCAGGCTTTGGCCCTTTATGGAGTCCCGGTCAGGCTTTGTCCCTTTATGGGCTCCCGGTCAGGCTTAGTCCCTTTATGGGGTCCCGGTCAGGCTTTGTCCTTTTATTGGCTCCCGGTCAAGCTTTGACCCTTTATGGGGTCCCGGTCAGGATTTGTCCCTTTATGGGTTCCCGGTCAGGCTTTGTCCCTTTATGGGCTCCCGGTCAAGCTTTGACCCTTTATGGGGTCCCGGTCAGGCTTTGTCCCTTTTTGGGCTCCCGGTCAAGCTTTGATCCTTTATGGGGTCCCGGTCAGGCTTTGTCCCTTTATGGGCTCCCGGTCAAGCTTTGACCCTTTATGGGGTCCCGGTCAGGTTTTGTCCCTTTATGGGGTTCCGGTCAGGCTTTGTCCCTTTATGGGCTCCCGGTCAAGCTTTGACCCTTTATGGGGTCCCGGTCAGGCTTTGGCCCTTTATGGGCTCCCGGTCAGGCTTTGGCTCTTTATGGGGTCATGGTCAGACTTTGACCCTTTATGGGCTCCCGGTCAGACTTTGACCCTTTATGGGCTCCCGGTCAGGCTTTGGCCCTTTCTGGGGACTGCGTCAAACGTATTTCTAATCCTGTACTCTCTGTCTTCAGGAGTTCGTCAACAGTGGAGACTCCGCCGCCGGGCTACATCAGCGAGGACGGCGACCCCATGGACCATAACGACAACATGAGTGAGTTTGTACACAATTTTGTTACTACCTCTTTTGTTTTTAAACCTGCGTACAGTATTTGAACGTATCGCGGTATCTATGAAATAAAAATATTAATAGGCCTCAATCCCGCCAGCCCCCTTTTATCATCGCACATCTAGAAGCAAGGCTAAGGGTCGTAGCACACATATCAAAACGGAAAGGGATCGTCACCGCCTCGCCTTTCTCCTCGGCGTCAAACAGTCGTCCACCTTACGTAACCACGTAACGTTAGCGGGTCAGAAGCTCCGCCCCGTCGACTCGGCTACAGCTAGGCGACGCCGCGCTTACGGCTCGCCGACCGCTGGTTGACGGCAGTTCGTTATTCGTATTTTGGTTTAAAATAAAATGAATAACACTTTTTTTTACGAGTGTACATGCGCGAACGTTCGCAAAGGCTAACTTCACGGTCGCCTCTCGTGAATCGTACAGCACGTGCGGCAACGCAGACCGCGAGTTGAGAGTGGACGAAGATACGCAAGCTAGCGTACGGAGAGCCGTAAGCGAGGGTACGGAAAGCCGATCGCTAGTCTTCCGCGCACTGCACCGCGGTGCGAGGCGATGCGATTACGTTACGATTCCGATTAGTGTGCATTGCAGCAAGGAGTTTCATACAAATAATACTGAACGGCTCGAGTTGATACGGTGACGATCCCTTTCCGTTTTGATATGTGTGCTACGACCCTAATTCATCTTCACTTTAGGGTTGAACCATATCTGGCAGCACGGCTCGCCTTTTTCCGTTGCCCTTTCTGTCGCTTAGAACTGCCATTTGCTAGACCGAGACAATGCGACAGCAGCCGGCCGCTTCACGGATTCCGCCGCGTGCTTTCGCATTATGCATTCTGTCTCGGTCTAGCAAATGGCAGTTCTAAGCGACAGAAAGAGAAAGAGCGACGAAAAAAGGCGATTCCGTGCTGCCAGATGTGGTGTAGCCCTTATTGTTATTCCACCAATTCGCACTAAGCGTTTCCAAACGTATTTTATAATGCGGACAGCGAAGGAGTGGAACTCTGCCTGCGTCTGTGTTTCCGAACGCATACAACCCTAATCTCTTCATAGTTAGAGTGAACAGGCTTCTTCTGGGTAAGCTCGCTCCATCGTCGACCTTGTCTTAGTCACTCAAGACCTAGACTAAGGTCAAGAGCAAACCCATTGTACAGACGCCAGCACATCAAGCTACCACAACCTGTCAGATTTCTTTAATGGAATTTCAACCTTATCACAAGAGTAGAAGGTTAATGTTTGATTGGTAAAATCTGACAGATTCGGGTAGGTTGACCTGCTGGCGTCTGTACATAAAAAAGCCAATTTTTCTAAGTAATAAAAAAAAAGTTGTCCGTCAGTTAGATCATCAAAAGTATAATACCCATATTTTTTCTTTCGTTACGTAAATCTAAATTGACGAAGATACAAAGCTTCTAAAAATCACAAAACGTCACTCGGTTGGTATAATTTTACAAGCGTTAGGCTGCGTTTCCACCAGAGATGTGCGAGGATTTGTAGCGAGGAATGTGTTTGTAAAGAACCAATAGAATCGCTTCATTTACCTCGCCTCGGTCAGCACAGCTCTGGTGGAAACGGCTCAGCGGAGCTAGATTTTTGCGCATACAAAACAAGTGAAGGATGCGTGCGAGGGATGTGTACGAGGAATGTGTGCGAGGAATGTGTACGAGGAATGTGTTGCGAGGGATGTGTACGAGGGATGTGTTGCGAGGGATATGTTGTGTCTCCGCTCCCACTACACCGCACCCTCGTCGACACATTTCACAGCTCCGCTACACATCCTCGTAGGCACATTTTCATCGCACAGCTTTGGTGGAAACGCCCACACATTTTCACAGCACAGCTAGACATCCTCGCACGACACATTTCCTCGGCACGTCTCTGGTGGAAACGCAGCCTTATGACGGCACAAGCCCCAACTCCTGAATTTCGAAGCGTTTTATCTGTGTCAATATTCATTGATTTAAAAAACAAAAAGACGTGTTAGTTATTTTTCAATACTCTTGCTGACGGACTAAACAGATTTTCCATTAATTATTTTTAAGCGCAATAATTACTCAACACCGAGATAAATAGTCAAACTATCAGACCGAGTACGCAACACCATACTACGCTCCAAAACACAAATTGCTGAGGTTGGTCAAAAGGCCGCTGCACTAAAATGGGCTTGGGCCGGCCACGTCTGCTGCATGCCCAATGAGCTGTGGGCCAAAATAACCACTTTGTGGAGCCCTGACAGACAGAAGGATTCGCGGCAGACCTCGTAGAAGATGGCGGGACGAGCTTGACAAAACCGATGACCAGTGGTCCACTTAGGCCCTGGATCGTGAAAATTTGAAGTCATGGGGAGAGGCCTTTGCCCAGCAGTGGAATGATGTAGGCTAGCAGTATCAGTAAGCACAATAACGCATGATAAAGATGATTTTTGAGGAAAGAAATGAGGGAATAGAAGATTCAGCTTCTGAGAGTGAGTTAGACTAATTGGTAAGGCGCCTGGAGTACTTATACAAAAGACGCGGGTTCAAATCCCACTTGCAACTGAATTTTTCATTCCTCAAAGATTTTCATTTTTTTCATGCAGTAAAATACCCTATTGCTCTCTTTAATAACGACGTCGTTACGGACTCAAACCCGGATCTTTCTGAATCAGTACTCCAGACACCTTATCGATTAGGCTATCGTAATTTCACTCGTCGACGCTGACCGTGGTACCACAAAAATTGTTAAACGTCTGTTGAACACTTGTCTAAAAAAATGTCGAATTATGACGTTGAAATAAGGTCCGTTTTGCAGTCACACTTTTTTTAGACAAGTGTTCAACAGATGTTTAACTTTTGTAGTAAGGCTGCGAATCTTTTATTCCCTTGTTAAAGATTTTTTAAAGATTTTTAAAGATTTTTATTCAGTTTACATAACATGGTACAATATTTAAAAAGCTAGTAGCCAAAGAACAGTAATCCTTAATAACTAGATATTTACATATTCCCTGGACTCCACACTAGGGTACCCTGTGTCGTGGAGTCCAGTCTCTTCCCATGCGATTATCACATGTTATTTTACTGGATTAATAATTACACTATTTTAGAGGAAACAAAATAAAAAGAAACTTAAAAAAGAAAATTAAGTTGAGAAAAACAAGAGAATAACTAAGTTAATTAACATACTAAAAACTTAATTAACATACTAAAAACTATTAGGTAAATGTGTAACAATAATTTCGAAGGTAAGGTTTGGTGGTTTCGGAAGTGTGCGTGTGTATGTGAGAGTGTGAGTGTGTTAGTGTGTAAGTGAGTGTGTTGTGAGTGTTTGCGTGGGTGAGGTGTGTGTGTGTGTGTGTGAGTGTTTGCGTGGGTGAGGTGTGTGTGGGTTGTATTTGGGTGAAACGAGTAAACACGTGCATGATTGTGTATATTATTGTAACAAATATTACGACTGTATATGCAAGAGGTGTTCGGTTTGATCATAATTTTTGGGATGCAGCCATTTAAAGATAACATTTCGACATGAGCTGTAGGTTAAGGTGAGTATAGATTTACTGTGAGAGTAAAATTTTGAGTAGAGAAAAGGCCCAAGAACGTGTTTGAACGTTCCATATTAGCCTCGTCTAGGGCTCGGCTAACAATTCCGCCTTGATTGCAATTCTTCCATGAGACAGTCCCGCGGCCAGAACCTCACCGGTGTGTTTGTTGTTGTTGTGTCTTTTGTTTTAACGTGGTAAAATCATCAAATGAGTAATCCCAAAACGGGACTAGAGGCACTGACAGACTTTTTTTATTGGGACAAACCCACCGCACTATTCCCAAACCACTGCAACTCCTGAAAGCCAGAATCAACAGTGGCAACCACCAGAAAAGCGCCGAAACAATGAAGTTCGACGTGTCCCGGAGAATGAATTTACCTGTCTTGGATCCTGCAACGAAATTAATCAGAAAATAATAGTGGAGAAGTAGGAAAAATACTGTCAGTAAAATACTGTGATAAAATCCACGGTGTCCTTCAATAGCCCTTTACTTCCCGGAGTCAAATACCGTGGATTTTAGTAGTCTCTGAGTCCTCCCTCTTGATGGTTTTACAACGCTAAAAAAAATGGTCTCGGTAACCTGTTCAGACAGTCTTTGTGACCAGAACTTCATTGATGTTAATGTAACTGACCGCTACCTCCGTTCCAGACCTGACCCGCCTGACGCCGTCCCCCCCGGGGCTGACGACGGAGGCGGCCCCGGTGCTGTACCACGAGCCTGCCTTCTGGTGCAGCATCAGCTACTACGAGCTCAACACGCGCGTCGGAGAGACCTTCCACGCCTCGCAGCCCTCCATCACGGTGGATGGCTTCACTGATCCTAGTAACAGTGAGAGGTATGTATTTGGTATATTAAGAAATGGATTTATTTTTAAAGGAATTCTGTCTTTTTATAATCAGCGTCTTTGAAAATGCGCCATCAAAGTAATACAATCCATGCTGACGACGTGACGGGATATCCATTATTGTTGTAAACCAAAACCGATTAAGCCAAATGCGAGATAATATGGCGGATTTGGATTTACTACGCTGTCTCACTGGTTCGATTTCCGCACGGATTTTTTTTTGTATGATCTGCAAATAGTTCTTCCAGGTCTGGGTGTTTGTGTATGTGAGTTCTATGTTTGTAAACGCACCCACGACACAGGAAATAATCCTAGTTTGGGGCGATATGTAAAAAACTATGTGTTCTTTGACAGGTTCTGCCTGGGTCTCTTATCAAACGTGAACAGAAACGAGGTTGTCGAACAGACGCGTCGACACATCGGCAAGGGAGTTAGACTGTATTATATTGGTGGTGAGTTTTTTTTTTTCACTAATACATCAATCCGTTCACAATCAAGTAACTTTTTTTTGCAGTAACAGTTTTTTTATGGCTCGCAAGAGTTGGACTTTCCAGTCAAAATACTTTGACGCAGCTAGAACACATTTTTGTAAATCAATTACTCGATTTTCCAGCGATTTTCATGACAAAATGTTATAGCCTAATTTGACAACTTATTAGAAAAACTTTCCTCAAGGCATTGAGATATTTTAGAGGTATTATTACAATCATTTCCTCGTTCTTAAATAATCGTTTTGTATTGCAGGCGAGGTGTTCGCAGAGTGCCTGAGTGACTCGTCGATATTCGTACAGAGTCCCAACTGTAACCAGCGCTATGGCTGGCATCCCGCCACCGTCTGCAAGATACCGCCCGGTGAGTTGGACGCTGGGAAAAACCATAGCAATGGAACTATAGTTTGGGCTAAGAACATCAGAAACGCAAAATGACAGATAAGCGAATTGCCAGGTGTCAAGTGCCACAAAACTCCGGGCCATATTTCTTGTAGTTTTCATACATTTTATATGTACAAGCCGCACACGGTGGACGCCGGTGGCCGCCACACGCTACAATCATCGCTGCTTGCTTCTTGTGGCCCACACGGGCCACAAAACGCCGCCACACGCCACTGGCGCGATTCCACACCCCTCTCTCTCCTACCTCAGTAATGCATTGGTTAAAAAAACTAGCAGCCAACGACCGCAAGTGTCGGCCACCGGCCAGAAGTGTCTGTCGCGCGCTTCAGCTACCTCTGTGGCCGCTTCTAGCTTCTTGAGGCGGCGTTTTCTGTTTGTGGCCAGTGGCCCGTGTGCCACGACACTTATTAATTTGTCAGGAAATCGGTCATTTTGCATTTCTGACGTTCTTCGCCCAAACCGAACTAGTTGATTATGTATGTGTCGCAAAATAACAACATCATCACCATCATATCAGTCGTAGGACGTCCACTGCAGAACATAGACCTGTCCCATAGATGTACAACCCGGGTTACGCGTTGCCGTGGCCGACTTGGAAATCTCTTAATACACTGCGAACCCAAGTCGGTCGTAGCAAGGATAATCTCCAAAGATGGGGATTCATTGACGGTTCGGACCTCAAGTGTTTATGTGGCGTATCACCTCAGACAATGATCCACCTTTTGACCTGCGCCCCATGCTCTGTAACATGTACACTGGAAGATCTTATGGCTCCATCAGTGAGCGGGGTTCGCGTAGCTGAATTTTGGGCCAATCATAATATATGACATAACGACACAAATGCAATATTTGCCATCGAGACACTAAGAAAAAGATAGATGTCCAATAGGACCGGTTGGAAGCGGCTTGCATCCAGCTTGATCCTGTAGTCTTCAGGAGCGTCCATGCCGAGTGTCATTTCATACATTCACTCACATACACAAACAACGAGCCCCAGAACAGCTGTTTGATAGTAGATAGTGAACAAATATTTGTAGGTCATACAAATATTTGTTCCGAGCGGTAAGCAACTGGTTACGGTGCCAACCATGCCGACAATAAGAGCCTATGCACACACGTTTTTTAAACGCGCCGTCGACGCGCGTTTCTGAAACACGCGTCGACGGCGCGTTTTTATCAAACAGAGCAGTTTGTTGTCGTTTGTTTCGCGTCTAACGCGCGGCACCGGCGCGTCTGTATCGATACAAGAGCGCCGGTGCCGCGCGTTAGTAATTTATACAGGTGTGCAAAGGTCTACAGGCTGCGTCTGACTTGCGTGCGTATCGCGTCTGTATCGCTGCAAACGCGCGTTATCGGCACGTTTAAAAAACGTGGTGTGCGTGCATAGGCTCTTAGTTTCACAGTTTTGACATGATATCCGCCGTCTGAATAGCTAGTGGTATGAACTTTGGCCGTGTATACAGGTGATTGCAGTTTTTTTTTGTTTTCATTAAATTAGTATTGTTTTTGTTCTTTTTTATGTTTTTTATTTTATTTTCAAAGATCTTGATGGAGCTGACGTTCGTAGTAATTGTCAACGCAGAGTTAAGGCCTATCCGCACACAACAGTGCCGGCACAGTACCGACACGTGCCGATCAGTACCGTATTGATCAGTGTCAGTGAAATATGATATTGTACCATACATTTTGTACGACGCTATCCGTACTCAGCCTGTAGCCAAACGGCAAGCGACAATCGTTAACGTTCATTAGTCGCTAATACATTTTCAACTTTATACCCCATTGCATAAAGTTGAAAATCTAGTGAAGACTGCTGAGCGATAGCGAAAGAAACAAACGAAAACGATCTGTAATCTTTGATAGATTTTCAACTTTATGCGATGGGATATAAAGTTGAAAATGTATTAGCGACTGCTGAACGTTAACGATTGTCGCTTGCCGTTTGGCTACAGGCTCACATCAGTGACAGTGCCATTCAGTGATCACTGATCACAATGTATGGTACAATATCATATTTCACTGACACTGATCGATACGGTACTGATCGGCACGTGTCGGTACGTGCCGGCACTGTTGTGTGCGGATCGAACTTTAAACACCATCGATCCGTCTCTAGATACTCATTTTTCTTTTAATTTCGCAGGCTGCAACCTAAAAATCTTCAACAACCAGGAGTTCGCGGCGCTGCTGTCTCAGTCGGTGTCGCAGGGCTTCGAGGCAGTGTTCCAGCTGACACGCATGTGTACCATACGGATGAGCTTCGTCAAGGGATGGGGCGCTGAGTACAGGTATGTTTATTTATTTATTTACGGTCAATTCACACCAAGACGCGACGCGGCGTAACGTAACACAACGATACTGCAAATGTGTATCTTAAATAAAGTAAGATAATGAGTCGCAATTAAAATGCAACGCGGCGCCGCGCGTACGCTGCGTAGCGCAAGATGTATCTTATTGTGTAAAAAAATAAGTTAAAAATAACTAAAACCCGACTACGACAAAAACGTGCACTGAAAAGTATAAAACAAGAACAATATTAATTTGACCGATATAGTGCTAGCTAGTGTGAAAGTAGTTGCTAGATAGTGTGAAACAACCGCAGGTGGCACACGACCACGGCTAGCACAATATCGGTCAAATTAATATTGTTCTTGTTTTATACTTTTCAGTGCACGTTTTTGTCGTAGTCGGGTTTTAGTTAGTTTAAACTTATTTTTTATTTACACTATTTTGGGGTTAGGTATATTATTAATTATTTGATAAGTATATAATAATAAAAGCAGAGTAGCGAGTATTTTTCAAATGTGCTCATTAAGCCTTTTCATTTGATACCCATGTTGACACTGTTAGAAACAGGCAAAGTAGCTATTAATGTATATAAAAGCTATATAATGTATATATATTTCAAATGTGCACATCAAGCCCTTTAATTTGATACCCATGTCGATACTGTGCGAAAAAAATTTTTTTTTCGGTCACGACTTTACATCACCTAGAGGGCGCCATATTAGATTTCGTGACACGTCAGCTACCCTATGACCAGCGGACAACTGAGACGCTTCTAACGACACCTCATTTGTCATGTAATGATAAGTAGTTTAGAAGATATGAGGGAACAGACAAACATACATACATACATACATACCGGTCAAAATCATAACCAAATACGTCACAAATCGTAAACCACAATTTACCTTGCAAAGTTATAACCAACTACAAGAACTTTTATATTATGTTACTTGCTGCTACGGAACCCTTTATGGGCGAGTCCGACTCGCACTTGGCCGGTTTTTAAACGCGCCGTCGACGCGCATTTCTGAAACACACGTCGATAGCGCGTTTTTTATCAAACAGCAGTTTGTTGTCGTTTGTAATGTGTACAGGTGTGCAAAGGTCTATAGGCTGCGTCTGACTTGTGTGCGTATCGCGTCTGTATCACTACAAACGCGCGTCAACGGCGCGTTTAAAAAACGTGTTGTGCATAGGCTCTAACACAGGTTACAGTTAGCCGCAGCTGACGTTTCCCGGGATGGACTGCTAGGAGGAGGATCCTATCTTCAACATCTCTTCCCTTTATTGATTTTTATGCCATTTTTTAAATTGTCAACAGACGTCAAACAGTAACGTCAACGCCATGTTGGATCGAGCTGCACCTGAACGGTCCACTACAGTGGCTGGACCGGGTGCTCACACAGATGGGGTCGCCGCGACTGCCGTGCTCCTCCATGTCCTAATGTTATAGGTGAGACATCATCTGTTTAACCTCCTCCCAATTATGTTAGCATCGGGTTCCAGTCTACCCGAATACCAAGAAACGCATGTTTTTTGTCGAAATTGTCTCGTTTAATATCCACTCCGACTAGGGTATGAAGTTAATAGCGGGTTCATTCAGATCCCGCCATCAATTTCATGGTTATTTTCTTTTAAACCATCCTGAATAAGGAGCCCCGTGAAGCAGGGCTCTATCCATAATGCCCCGTTTTGTATCCACAGACCACACTCCTATTATAACAGGATAGTTTAGAAGGGGTCTATGAGATCCCGTCATCCCTTTAATGGTTGTTAATTTTAAAACACAATTAGGAGCCCCGCCAAGCAGGGTTCCAAATCGTTTTTACAACAAAAGAGACAATTCTTTTCGATTCGCCTTACTTTACTGGGCACATCATGAAGCGCCGGGATATCGTGAACACATAAACATATTTTTTACGATTTTCTTCTCTCCCTTTCAGATCCCTTTAAAAAGAAAGAGAAAGGAAACTAAAAGAAGTTATACTCACGCAACACAAATGTACAGAGTTAGCTCAAAACAATGAATACCTCCTTTTTGAGTCGTAGGCTTACCTCTCACAGTTATCTTATCTCATAAATGAACCTTATTACTATTCTGATAAAGGTTACCATAGAGATTGCATAAACAGTAATTGTATCTCTAAAATAAACCTTATTACAAAGAAACAAAGGTCAAAATAGAGGTAATATAACTATGAACAGTAGTGACGGTTTACCGAAGTTCATAGATTTTGTTGTGTGACAAGTAGATTTTACACGATGTAGAAATTTGAATCTTATTGCTGTAGATTTGTATGCAGTCGCGAGATGAAATGGGTAAGTGATTTTAAGGTTTATTTTTACTTGTACGGTCCTCCTTCACCCTATATAATTAAAAAATTGGGGTGCATTGCTTGGCTGGAGTTGCTGGCTGGCTGGCTAGCACTCGCTAGCTGGTTAACTGGCTAGCTAGCTTGCTGGTTAGCTGGCTAGCTAGCTTGCTGGCTGGTTGGCTAGCTAGCTGACTCTGGCTGGCTGACTGGATGGCTCTAGCTGGCTGGCTTGCTGACTCTGGCTGGCTGGCTGAGTCATTACAACTACAATTCAATAAGGTGTAAAAAAAACGAATGTTCGTGCCTGTATTACAATGCTTACCTACTTCGTTCCGCGATTATACATTTTGGTATAGACCAAATAATAGAAGAAAGGAAAAATAGAATAAATAGATTCAGATAGCAAAAAATCTACCTATTAAAAAATAAACGTACATATTTTGTATTTATAAAATGTATAACAAAACAAAATCTATGAATACCGGTGCCATCGCCACACGTAATATTTTGATAATTAAACAATACGTATAAATGTTTTTAATTAAAATTAGTGTTTACGCTGCAAAAAGTATTCTTTTACCCTAAAAAGAGTTGCCTTTTTTTAAATTAAATATATTTCGGGGGCAAACATAATCGCATCCGATACCGAACAGAATCTACCGATCGGTACGAATTGAATGAGACTTGTTTGTTGGAATATTTGCTTTTTGACCTTTATCTGTCGAATGTGCCGACTTGAGAACGAGATTAATGTGTATTTGCGTATTCGGGTCGACACATTGTACGTTTTTGCTAACAACACGCTTTTTTTTAGTTATTCAATTAGATTTTATCAAGTTGTAATGAAAACGGCTATTTCTCAACTATATGGGTATGATTTTAACTTAAATATCACCGTTTTCAAGCTAAAAAATGTTGAAAAGATCAAATGTTTGAAAAAAGGTAACTCTTCGTCCAAGTCAAACATTAGAGCGCTCCCTCAGCACGAGCATTCACCTGTAATGCAACGTTACAGATTCGAACATTCGAAGACAATAGAGCATCAAATGTTACATTACAGGTGAATGCTCGCGGTGAGGGAGCGCCTTTACATACCTTTTACACGAATCTTTTGATGAATACTTAGTCTGTGATATCATTTTGCATATTATTATTATCAGCGTATTTTTTTATGTTCGGGCCGGCTTCCAGTCTAGCGGCTTCACGACTGGTCTAAGCATTGAGAGCACTTTGTAAGTACGCGAATTCGCCACTGACAGTGCCTCGTGACGTGTTTCAAACATTTCTATACATTAAATCTTACTCGCTACTCCGCGCTTAGCCACTGCTCATAGCGGCAAGATTGTGAACGGCCTTCAACCAGATGCAGCTGAATATCAGTATTTTACATGGAGCGACTGTCTATCGGACCTCCACAACCCAGTAACTGGGTAATACGATACCACATGGTAAGACTGGGTGTCAGACTTTAGAGCTTCTGAGTAATAGTAACGACTGTCAAAGATCTACAAATGACAGCCGGGACCAACGGCTTTACGTGCTTTCCGAGGTATGAAGGATACTCGCTATTACAGATGGTCTTGTGGTCGCATTTAGATGTGATTTTTACCAATGTGTGGCACAAATGTTCTCTCTAGTCGATTCATTCAAGCAAAAGCGAACGTTTTTAGCATGTTCGCATACAACTGGATACTTTTGTACGTGCACACGTAAACAGTGGACTCATTATTTGTGCGCGCACATTGCTAAATACACAAAAGGTTCAGTGAAAATGTTCGCGTACAAATGTGCTGCACTGTGCGCGACCAAAAGTTACGCACATCCTTGCCGGTGGATATAGAGACTAAACGTGATACCAGTTTAATACGCGCACTGCTGATGTGCGCGTATAAAATGTGTCGCACACAATTTTAGTGGACTCGTACGATATAGAGCTCGAATAATATGCAAAATGAAATATAACAGTAAAATTTTGTATGAAAAAAAAAACGATTCTTTTTTGTTACGTGAAATTTTAAAAATGTAACAAATTAACGATCACGCTAAGGTCTCACCAAAATGAAAATAAAATGTTTACTCAATTAACAAGAAAATACTATGTAATTAGTTTTGCCATCGCATTGTGCATTTATCAAGTTTATTTTGTTATAAAAACCGATGTATTGTATACATAGCTGTTTTTTTTTTATATTCTTCAACTATAGTTGTGTGGTTAGTGTGCACTTGTATGTTTTGTGGGAATGATAGTTCTAATCCCGGATGATAAGTATTGAGGAACATTATAAAAAGTGTGAATTATAAAAAAAAAATTTTGACAGTCATGTTGTCTATGACAGACGAACTACAGCCATAGAGATAAGCAATTTTTCGAACGAAATATTATCATTTTTTAATATTATTTAGAATTAACTATTATTAGAGAGCAGTGGTGGCCCAGTGGTATCGGTCCCGACTTACGAGTTGTAGGTCGTGGGTTCGAACCCCGCCTGGCGCATTACTTTGTGTAATTTATTTCATCACCACTGCTCTCAAAACGGTGAAGGAAAACATCGTGAGGAAACCGGCATGTCCTAGGACCAAAAATTCGAAGACATGTGACATCCACCAATCCGCACTGGGCCCGCGTGGTGGATTATGGCCCACTCCCTCTCACAGAGAGGAGGCCTGTGTCCCAGCAGTGGGAACATTATAGGCCGATGATGAACTATTATTATTCACACAAAACATACGAGGGATAAGATTAAAGAAATAATGTAAATATGTTTTGGTTTAATGTTTTTTTTTAATCTTATTTTTTCTATAAAATATTATGTAATCGTAGTTTATATCACAAGTTATTTATCTATAGATTTGTACAATCGTTTCGGTGTATCGCGGATGGTTTTGACGATTTTATTTTTAAAGAAAAAAGACAGGAAAATTACTAACGAAATATCTGAAGTATAAAGTAGCAGGTTTACATAATGTACCGAAAAATTAATAAATACAACCAGAAAATTATTTTAATCCTATAAAAATTTACGGTCGTCTTAAATAAGTAATACGTATCGTTACATCTTACGTCCTTACTTACGTCTTTTTCAATGCATGGTATAATGTACAATCCACTGAATTATGACCCAATTTTGCAATACCTATTATTGGAATCAAATATCCCATTAATAATAGTAGTCATTTTTACCCGTGGTGCTAGGCAACTGGGCTTCTCCCAGTTGTAATGTCCCTTTGTGCCTATTGTCCTTGTTTTGTTCTGTCTCCTGCTTGCATGGAGGGAAGTGGAAACGTATTTTTCCTACTCCTCCACTATTATTTTCTGATTAATTTCTGTGCAGGATCCAAGACAGGTAAATTCACACACGTCACGTCGAGCTTCATTGTCTCGGCGCTTTTCTGGTGGTCGCTACTGTTTTTTTGGCTTTCAGGAGTTGTTAGTGATTTGGATAAAATAATAGAAATAGCATCGTCAAATCTGTCCGTAAAATTATTTCTAAGATAATACGCGACAGGGATTCGCAGAACACTTACCCTGCCACGTAGAAAGTAATGGCACATAATATATTTAATTATTGACTTTAAAAAGCTAAAAGAGAGGTTATTTTCGACATGTTTTAAGATGTACTAGCGGCAAAATTGATTGGTGTGTAGGTGAATGGAAAAATTCATGGTACAATAGCAGAATTTTTTTTTTTTTTTACGTGGCAAAATCATCAAATGAGTCCTCCAACCCCGGGCAGGGCGGGAGGGACTGTCAGACTTGTACTGACTAAAATCCACGGTGTCCTTCGGTAGCCCTTTGTGTGCCGGGGTCGCGGTATAGGTATGTCCCGCAACCCCGGCAGGACTGTGGCCCTCTATAGGGGGGCCCCGTCACTATGCTGACGCTCCTTGAGGCGCGCGTGGGACACAACGCGCCGTCGACCCGGGCATGGTCCATGGTCGGGCAGCGAGTTGCCCTTTACTCGCCGCCCGCATGCCCGCGCCTACGGTGGCCGGAGATCGTCCCGCGACATCCGTCGCCGTGGGCGTCTACCACTGCGTCTCGGGCGGAGGGAGGACGGTATCCTCTCCCTCAAGCGGCCCGCCTCCTCCTTCGCAAGCATGACTGCTTCGCAGAAGGAGGCGACCGCCTCCCACTCCGTCTCGCCCCGCAGCATGGCCGCAACCAATGCCGGGCGCGAGAGGTCTCCGCCTATCGCCGCAGTGAGGACACGGCGGTGCTCCGCCCAAGCTGGGCAGTCCTGCACCGTATGCTCCACCGTGTCCTCCGGGCGATCCTCGCAGTGGTGACACCCGGGCGTTTCCTCCTTTTTTATCATGCACAGGTACCTCCCGAAGCTGCCATGTCCGGTGCAATAGCAGACTAGTATTTTTTTCTGATTTTGTTGAATTATATGGCATCCTCATGTCAGTCTCTCAGTCAATATATTAGTCGATCAACAAAACGATTGATTGCCCATAGTACGCTGGACGAACGTAAATGGAAGTATCGCCATTTATGGAGACAAAAAAAAGGAACAAAAACGATTACAAAAAGTGTAATAAACTTTTCTTTTTGAAGTCTGTGGCAAAAGTCAATGAAATAAAAACATAGCTTCCTTTTTTGAAGTCTGTTAAAAATACCTATATACCTATACTTTGAATTTTATAGTTATTTGCATACATACTAATCAATTTTGTTGTTAGTACCAAAAGTAATGGAATTTAATGTAGATTGGTGGAATGACTATGAAATCAGTGGCTTTAAAAAACATTTTAGAAAGAACATCACTTAAATTTTTTTTTTTTTAAGTATTTCTTCACAAAAATTACTGAATGGAATTGGATGAAATTTGGTACGCAGATAAGTGTATTACCTAGAGTAAGTTTTCGTGGGATGATTACTCGTACATAACTTAGCGCGAGCAACGCTGTGAGCAGAAATTAGTATTTTAATAGATTTTAAAGCCACTGCCATTTCATAACAAAGTCTAGTGAGAATGTATATCTTTAGAATGTTTATTATATTATTATACCTTATTGTTTTTTTAATCAGTTACATCGAAATCATGTTATTTCAAAATATGATTTCATGAATTTATTGTTACGTATCATGTCTTCCAATAATACTGAAGAAAATACACTCTCGATCAAAAGTATGGAATCATTTGGAATAGATCCGAGATAGCTCCTTAAATAATGGTGTGATTTGAATGAATTTGATATCAATTTAAAGTAAACAGTTAAACCTTTGAAATGATACCATATTTATTATTCTTAACTAGTTATTAAGTACTCAAGCTATCGCGTGGAATCGGAGTAAGTGATTCCATACGTTTGATCGCGAGTGTAGTATTGCAAAATGTGGGACTGCGAGATTTAAGCCAAGGATACACTAGGGAACAAATATGCCACGACATGTTTCGGCAACATGTCAAGCGAAGCCGATTTCACCTGACAAATATGGGGACAACGCGCGACTTATGTCCGCAGCGACGTCAGACGAAGTCGTGCGACTACGCGAAACGTCGCCTGACATAACTGGCGACATCGCGCGACTTATGTTACTTACGCTATTTCACACGATGTAGTTGGCGACACGTGTCGCGCGATGTTGCCAGAAATGTTTAGCGAAGTCCGCAACGTCGCGCTACCTCATCTGAAGTCGCTGGCGACCCGTGTCGCACGATGTTGCCAGACATGTCAACCGAAGTCCGGCAACGTCGTGCTACTTCACTCAACGTCGCTGGCGACACGTGTCGCACGACATTTGTCCCCTAGTGTATCCTTGGCTTTAAAATAACGGAGACAAAGTCATATTTTAGAAGTAAATCATCAAATGAGTCCTCCTTTCCTGGGTGGGGCGGAAAGGACTGTCAGACTCGTACTGACTAAAATCCACCCTCTTCATTTAATCTCGTTGATATCTTGTGATGCAATACTGTTTTTCGAACAGTATGCAGTTAGTAAAAGAGTTAGGTATGCAGGCAGCAAGTTTTAAAACTGAACACTTTTCTTACACTAAATGCATGCTGTATGTATGCACAGCTGAATGCTATATACGACCAAAAAGCTTGCTATACGGACAGATTGAAACTTTTACCCCCTTATTAATAAAACGAGAGGTAAAGTTACGCCAAGGTTAATCCTTAAAAATGTATGGTTAGTCCAAAGATTATCCTGATTGTAACTTTTGTCCACGTTTATTAATAAGGGCGATAGTGTGATTCACCGTCGACCATACCTTCGCTACCGTCAGTCGAGTTGTGGTCAAACGCGAGCCTAACTCTAAATTAAAAAAAATACTTGTTGTCTGCATACCCAACTCTTTTGCTGATTGTACATTTAGTACCAAAAATACTTTTATAATTATCATGTATGAAATTATTGTTTTTAAACAAAATACATTCTCAAAGTAAGGTTAATATCGTGGTACGGTGCTAGTTGGTTGGTTAGATGAAGAATAGTAGTGAGATCGCGTCCTGTGACATACGCACTTACATACAGTAAGCTCAGTTTTGTATATTACAACACATATTTGGGATTTGTTACGAAAATGCAGCGATATTCAACCTAAAAAAAGGTTGTATGAAAAATGTTAAAAGCGGCCATTTTGGAAATGTCTGGAAAAAGAAAAAAAAAGACAATTTGATTGTCTATGATATTTGAAAATCTATAACTCGTTGGAAAAGGTTGCATATCTCTGCCGTCAGTGGTTGAAAACCTATTGTTATAAAAATACAATAATAATAATTTTGTTTAATTTTAAATTTATAATAAACGAAGAAATTAGTTACGTGTTATTTTTTAAATACATTTTTATTCATTTTTGACTTTAAGCGTACAGTCTGCGTTTGATGAAATAAATAAAGGAATTTAATGGGTGACATACTGTTGTTTTTCAACGAATTTGCTTGTTATTTTTCTAAGTTACACATAATAATATTAAATAATGCATTGTGACTATATTTTGCCGTTAGATTTTCTAGGGACTGCAAATAAATAATAAAAATACAATGGAAATTAAAAAAAACTTTACAACACAATGTAAAACAAAACATCAAATATTTTGGTAGCTCCCCCAACAACCGTTGGGACATAGTGATTTTTGAACGTAACTGCAAAATATAGTTGCCTTGTATACAGCGTTGACATATTTATAAAAAATACTGGCTCTTTTTATTGTAGTCACAAGTTGGTGGTTTTCTATTACATAATATAGCTGTTTTTTTTAATTTTCTTAAAAAAGTGCATCGTAAATAACAGCTTAAAAAAATTGCCAAAAAATCTTTTGACATGATTTATGAACACTATTTTAAATTACAATGTTGCAAAGTGTTAATTTTTTATATATTATGGCAACATTCTTTTCTGCTGCATAATAATTCACATGTGTATTATTTACTTATTAATTCAAAGACATACATAGTGATTATTATGTAATAGTTAACCAACATAATCTCGTTTTCACTAACATTACCCGACATTTAAATGACTGCGTAAGTAAAAGCACAGTTGAATTTTCAACTCTAAACACGCCTTATAGAGTTGAAAATTCCAACAGTTTAGCCAAAAACGTGCTGCAATATATTATGATAATTTTTCACAACTTTTTCTTAACTACAGACCGTTAACGTTTGTCATTTTTGTAGTCAAAAGGCTTTAACTACAGAGCGTTTTCATTCGTTCGTGTTTTTTCAACTTTATTCAAGATTTTCAACTTTATTCTTTAGAGTATAAAGTTGAATATCTTATAAAGACTACAGACCGTTATCGTTTTGTCATTTTTGTAGTCTAGTGTCAGTGAATTTGAGAAAATAGTATATTTAGTTATAAGTTTATGTTATCCTTAGTGTAAGTTGTAACATATTTATGTTTTCTGTAACACTGTTCTCTGGCTTCCAGAAGTTTTTTTTGCGGCGATCTCACTGCGTGGGATGTGTAAGGAATATTATTATAAAAATAACTACAATAAAATGTGTGGTTTTTTATAAGAAATTGTTTTATTTTAGTTCATCAGTGGATGTCCTACTGCTGATATGATGATTTTCAGGCGCGCTTTGTGTCAAAAATACATTTTAAACAATGACAATACGGTCCTATTTGAAATGTAGATAGAAAGCATCACGAATTTTCTTTTTGTTTGAACTCATCCTTTCCTACACGAGATTATACTTTCACACTATTTTTTAGGTGTGAAAAATCAAATGAGTTCTACCGCTATTAGCGAATGAACTATCAGACATGACTGACTAATAACGAACCTGTTCTTTCATTTGCTGTTTGCCTTCCAAGTCCGCGGTTTCCTCTTAAGATATTCGCGCGACCTCACACAAACTGAGGAAGTCTAAAAATGTTGGAACTGTCAAAGGATCAACTCCTGCGCGATTTAAAGTAAAAAGCAATCTTTTGACGAGTAGCCAATCGTGACCATATGAAATTGTGTTTGTGTTGGTTTTGACTACATTTAATTATGACTCATTCATCAAATGAATCATTTTCTTTTTGTGTTTGTGAGAAAAGCTAGGTTTGACTACATTTAATTATGACTCATTCATAAAATGAGATTTTATTTTTGTGTTTGTGGCAATAGCTAATAAGTATTCAAAAATAAAACAACAAAACTGGACTTTTCACTATATTGGCAACACAATGCCACTTGCACAAGCACGTACAGGACTACACACGAATAATTTTTGTTCCCGGCTCCCATTTATAACTGAGGCCGCTTCTCACCTTTTGCACAATATTATTAACCTTCGAAGGCTTCTTCACAGTTTCCAAAGACGTGTAATACACAATATTAGTTGAGGGATCACAACTTAAACTCTCTTCAGACCTCCTCCGCGAAAGATCGGAATACGTTTCCTGGCTCATTGATGAAGGTGATCCCCGCATCCTTGATCTTGACCTGTCGATGCTCTGGACAGCAATCTTGCCATCTTCGGACACCATGTCGATGTGGTTCTGTGATCTATGGTTGAGAAGACCAGCACAACTGTGGAATTTGGAGAATTTGTCGTGGACACGATGCTCTAGGTCCACGTGGAGGCTTAATTGGCGTCTGAAAAAGAGAGGAAATGAGTTTATGGACTCTTCTGAGGGTTAAATTTTGGGTCAATTCAATTTAGATTTTTATTGACACTGTAAGAAGACGCTATTTATTTATTTATTAGATAAGAATATACAAAACTAGATGAAAACCCGGCTTCGCTCGGGTGAAACATGACTCATAACTACAGATCTGGTACAAAATGTAGGTAGATATTTCTGTAGTAGTCATCGGTTCTCAAGGAATGGGTATTAAAGGTATGCAAGGCATAGATTCGTATAGCTTCATTCATTGTGTTTAATAAATATAGTACCTAAATAAAAACTGCAGTTTTTCGCCCATTGTTCGCGCCTATTGGCCGGAGATCGTTTGCGACAGTCGCTCCCTTCATACCGCCCTGAGATCGCTCCGGAGCTCTTCCCGCCGCACTAAACTTGTCGAGGCAGCGGGGATTCGCCGTACCAACACAGTTCATGCATGTACCACCATACCAACACTTTTCAGACTCCTAAAGCCCGGTTTCCACCGCGAGCGGAACGGACACATTAATGACTCAACGGGTGAAAAGAGTAAAAATGAGCTCGCTCCGGGAACTAAAAAACTCTTTGTTGATGGAAATACAAGTATGCAGTTTACGCTTGCGAGTTTAACGGAGTCCTTAATGGGTCCGTTCCGCTCGCGGTGGAAACCGGGCTTTATATCTATTATGAAGAGGAAAGATTTGTATTTTTGTATGTTTTTTTTTAGTGTGTAACATCATCAAATAAGTCCTCCCACCCAGGGCTGTCAGACTCGTACTGACTAAAATCCACGGTGTCCTTCAATAGCCCTTTACATTCAGGGGTCACAGTAATTCGTTGGTCCCGCGACCCTGGCAGGCTTTGGCCCTCTACAGAGGGGCCCCGTCATAATGCTGACTGCACTCTTTGAGGCGCGCGTGGAATACAACGCGCCGTCGAAAAATATTCAAGTGGGATTCAAAAGTGGGATCCAACGGGAATAATTCGTTGGTCCATGGTCGGACAGAGATAGGGCGCAAGAGGTCTCCGCCTATTGCCGTCGTGAGGACACGGCGGTGCTCTGTTGCGCGCGGGGCAGTCCTGCACCGTATGCTCCGCCGTGTCTTCCGGCCGATCCTCGCATTGGTGACACCCAGACCTTGCCTCCTTCGTCATCAGACACGGGTACCTCCCGAAAAATCCGTGTCCGGTGAAGACCTGCGTCAAGCAGAAGGTCAGGACGCCGTGACGCCTATCCAGCCACTCATCAAAGAGGGGTCTTACCACCGCGATTGCGGCATGCCCGGAGCTCGGTTGCGACAGTCGCACCCTCCATACTGCGCGCCGCAGCGAGTAACATAGGCTATAATTATTATATCATGTCCACCCGTGCGAAGCCGGGACTGGAAGCCAGTAAATAATATTTTCATAGGTCCTTTCCTCTCTGAAGCAAGTCGGCCCTTTGACGTGAAGAAGCCGGAGGTAATATCGTTCTCGATCAGAAAGGCATTCGTGGTTGCCACTGTCATCATTGTTTACGGCTACACGTTTGTTTGACACTGACATAAGTTAGGCCAGGTTCACACGGTGACCATTCGATTCGATTTTTTCACGTATACGGTTTTACCGTATACGATGCAGTCGTTCACACGGCAACCATTCGATTCGATTTTTTCGGGCCACGCATGCGAGTGCGTACGATTCTCGAATGGGCGAGTCGTGTGAACGACACAACATGAACATAAGCGCCACTGCGAATCGTATTCGATAAAATCGTTTCGAGACGCGGCGTTCCGGTGACAACTTCGCACGGTATACGGTAAAATATATTTCTCGAACACGGGATTTTCCCGTATGGACGCCGTGTAAACAATTTTTAAGTTTTCACATATATTCTGTTGTCACTCCTCTATTCGATAAAATCGTTTATACGGTATACGGGAAAATAATCGCCGTGAGTACCTGGCCTTACAGTTCATAGTTTTTTTTCTAAATAATATCGCAACGTGTCGAGGAGGTTTAGTACTTAATACACCACATGACACTGGCATGCTAACAGTGCTATCGACTCGGTTGCCAAAAACAAAGAAAATTAAAAAAGCTTCTCAACATGTTACCCGATGTCAAAAATGGCGGCTGCGATCTGTCTGGTCAGAAAATCATTAGAAATGTACAAAATACTCGACAATCCGAATTTTGCGGATATATGTTGTCGACTCGAAATCTTTATTTTTTAATGTTTTATTAATCAGGCAAGCTTTCGATCGAGTCTACCGTAGCCCTGCACGAAATTATTAATATAGATATAACAGACGGAAGTCTAAAAAATTGTATATAAAAAAAAAAAAAAAGAAAATTATCACTAGGCCAGAAAACATCGAGAGAAAGAAAAAGAAAAAGAAAAATACTAATAATAGTATTATATAACAATTGTCATTTTTGCTATGAGAAGATAGAATTTTACAAGGATCACCTAGTTGTCTGGCAGCTTCCAGAGTCTTAACAAGATGCAGTTAACTATCAGCAATTTACGCAGGGCGAAAGTCTTTCTATTTTTTTTAGCGTGGTAAAATCGTCAAATGAGTCCTCCCGCCCAGGGTGGGACGGGAGGGACTGTCAGACTTGACCGACTAAAATCCACGGTGATCCTTCAATAGCCCTTTACGTCCCAGGGCCACGATTACCAGGTGAGACTGTTCCGCGACCCCGGCAGGCTTTGGCCCTCTTAGGGGGCCCCGTCAGATTGCTGACAGCTCTTTGAGGTGCGCGTGGAACAACGCGCCGTCGAACCGGGCATGGTCCATAATCGGACGGCGAGTCACCCCATAACTTGCCGCCCGCATGCCCGCGAAGTCTTTTACCCTTAGCACCAGCTTAATTGGCCAGTAAAAGGTATATTGTAGCTGCCGTTTATTCCCTATTTTCAAAAACTGTTGGTTACCAAAAGGTGAATGATAGGTTCAAAAATCAATTCTCAGACAGGCCTGTTGGTCTAGTGGGTAGTGACCCTGACTGCTAATGTTTGTGTGATGAACACGATCATTTGTTCTGTGTCTGGGTGTAATTTATCTATAGGTAATATTTATGTATCTAGAAATATATAAGTATGTTTATCAGTTGTCTAGTACCCATAACACAAGCTCTGCTTAACTTAGGACTAGATGGCGTTGTGTGATAGTTGTGGAATATTATTATTATTATAATGAGGGTTTTCCCGTATGAAGAATCCACTAGATGGCAATACGTAGGCGTGAGTTCCAACTGCAGCCTGATTGGTTTTTTTCGACATGACATTGTCAGAAATGTCAAAATTAACCAATCACGGAGCAGATAGACCACAAGCCTACGTATTGCCATCTAGTGGATTCTTCATACGGGAAAACCCTCATTCACGGAAGACTTACTTGTAACTGAAACTCTCTCCACAAATATGACAGATGATAGGCGATCCATACTGAGTGAGTCCTGTAGTCATATCCGATTCAATAGACGAACACCCACCGTTCTTCTCAATCTTCCTCGGAAGGTTCACGCAGCTGACAGTCCTCTTGTCCGAGGAATCTGAGGACTCAGCCTCCGTCTCAATCTCAGTCTTAGATCTCTGTAAATTGCATTCTGAATACCTATTCTTCTTTATCTCTGTGAATATTTGCTCCGGATCAGAAATTTTGTCGAAGAAGGAGACGATTTTCTTTAATTTGTCCTCTGGGACTTCGCATTTTGTTTCTGGTTCTGTTTGGGTGTTGCAAGCGGTTCTTCTTGTCGAAGGTACTGACATGTTGGCAGTTCCTTCAAGTTTCGAGATCCCGATATGTTCGTTTTCATGGACAAACTTGTCGTATTTACTCTCAAACCCCTCGTGGCAGTAGTGACAGACGAATTTCCTCTCGGGGAAGTGACAGAGATTTAGATGGTCGTTGTAGTTTATTATTCCTGAAATGTGAAAGATAAACCAGTTAAGTACGATTTTGATGGATGCCAGCAGTCCTGGACAAAAGACAAAAGACTTTACAAAAGACTTGTCTGCCATAAAAATAACACTACGAGGCCTTATATCACGAGCTCTAAACGCGATCCAGTTTAGGCTGTGGGAAAGAGACAGAGCTATACAAGTAGTCTAGCGCCATCTCTTTTCCACATCCTAAAATGAATCGCGATAAGAGGTCGTGCTAAGGCCTTCAGACCACTGAACTGAACCGTTTGAAGTCAATGTTAAAGAGGTCTCATAATTACCGCAGCCAGTCTTTTCGGTCAGTAAATCAAATCAAATCAAATCAAATCAAATCAAAATCATTTATTTCAAATAAGCCAGTTACAGGCACTTTTGAATTGTCAATAGACAAAAAATTAAAAATAGGTAGTTCAAAAATAGTTATGGTGCTACAGTCCCAGTCACAAGACATAAAAACTGTGAAAGTACCGTAGATGCCCATTCCAAGAAGTAGATCTCTATGGAGAAGAACGGGCAAGAAACTCCATGGACACTCTTTTTAGATCGCCAAAAATTATTACAGGACCTTTGTTACATCATTCATTTTCAGATGGTACATTATGTGAGAACGATGTAGCAAGTTATAAAGTGTCCACAGGAAGTATAAAAAAGACAATTCAGAAATAAAATTATAGATAATTAAAATAAACCGTGGCAGCTAAGAGATGACCAGTCCCAACTGATAGCGCCCGTTCACGAACATGACGCATGATATCAGCACCATTCAGCTCAACCATTTTGAAGGGAACTAAATGATCCGACACACGCGCCACCATCAGTGAGACATTTGAGTGAGCATGACATACTCCCAACCGCCAGGGCACATTCAAGTCAAAGAAATAAAAAATAATTACGGCGTAGGTATCTGGTGAATGATAGCTTTCTTCACATAGAAATCACATAATATAGGCTAAGCAGCTATATAATACAAAGAATGTGAATTTATACAATGCAATTATAGTTTTACAATCTTCTGCAGCTCCGAAAATAGTACCTATATTACGCTATCAATTAATACATCCCTGTCCTATGGGGCAGGACCAGCATGGAGCCAAGCATTATTATCAGCGATATAATCGCCCAATTTGTAATATGCCCGCTTACATAGTGTGCGTTTAATACATGTTTTAAATTTTGTTTCATTCAGTTCAAGAATACTTTGTGGAATTTTATTATAGCATTTTAAACAGTACCCCATAAAAGATGAGTCTACTTTGGCGAGTCTGAAGCCCGGCTGAACTAATTGGTCCCTATTTCTAGTATTATAATTGTGTCTGTCACCTCTTTTACCAAAAAGATGCAGATTCTTTCTAACGTACATTATGTTTTCATAGATATATTGACAAGCTACCGTCATTATGTTAATATCCTTAAACAGTTCTCTCAGAGAGTCGCGTCTTCGTAGATTGTATATAGCTCTTATGGCTCTTTTTTGCAGAATAAAAATAGACTCGATGTCTGCAGCCCGTCCCCACAATAAGATTCCATATGACATTATACTGTGAAAGTAACTAAAATATACAAGTCTCGCAGTATCTACGTCAGTATATTGACGGATCTTTCTGACGGCATATGCTGCTGAGCTTAAGCGCCCTGCTAGAGATGTTAAATGAGGACCCCATTGTAATCTTGAGTCAAGCGTAATCCCCAAGAAAACCGTTTTATCGACGAACTCTAGTGTCTCATTATTCAATACTATGTCATTATTTGTACTTCTGACATTTGGAAGAGCGAATCGTATACATTTAGTTTTTTTTCCATTTAATACTAAGTTATTTGCTGTAAACCAGTTGTGGACCTGACATAAGGTATTGTTTAGGTCGTCTAAATTTTGAGCCCGTCTATTAATCTTAAAAATTAAGGAAGTATCATCCGCAAATAACACCATTTTGTGAGGTTGGTTATCCAATAGATAGGGTAGGTCATTAATATATACCAAAAAGAGGAAAGGACCCAATATTGAGCCTTGCGGAACCCCGAATTTGACAATTGAACTCTGTGAATTTACGCCGTTTATTTCAACCTGCTGTTGCCTATTGCACAAATATGAATTGACCAAACTAAGTGCAAGTTTACCTAGTCCATAATGCTCTAATTTCAAAAGTAATGTATCATGGTTTACGCAATCAAATGCTTTGGAGAGGTCACAAAATATTCCTATCGCGTCTTGGGCCTCTTCCCAAGCAGTAAATATGTGCTTTAATAAGGTGACACCGGCGTCAGTTGTGCAACGTCCCTTGGTGAAACCATACTGCTGATTGTGTAAGATTCTGTTGGCGTTAAAGTGATTAAGCATCTGATTTAGCATTACTTTTTCAAATACCTTGCTAAAGACTGGCAATACAGATACTGGTCTATAATTGTTAGTATCTTTAGAGTCCCCAGATTTAAAAAGAGGTACGACTTTACTAAACTTCATCAAATCAGGAAAAACTCCTTGATCCACACACATATTAAAGATTAAAGCTAATTGAGGTGCCACAGTCTCCACTATAGATGTACAAACTTTAACAGACATTCCCCATAAATCTTCTGTCTGTTTAATTTTGATTTGGCGGAATGCCTTGATAACTGTCATCGGGCTTATGTGTTTAAATTTAAAATCAGCCGGGCATCCAGATACGTTCGCCTTTAAAAAAGCAATTGATACATCGGGTGAGGAATTTAGAGCCTCCGTAATCTTAAATGGTATATCTGTAAAGAAATTTAAAAATTCTTGAGCTACTTCCAGATTAGAGCTTATAGGACCACAATCTGTATCTAACGTATAGTTACTGCTACGCATTGTTTTTCTGCCAGTCTCGTTATTTATGACTCTCCAAACTGTCTTTATTTTATTTTCAGCTGTTTTAATCTTGTTACTAATGTGCAAGGCTTTAGCAGCCTTGCAACAATTTCTGAATATTTTAGAATAGGTACTGACATGCTTGCTAAAAGTTGCAGTATTAATGTAAGGCTTAAGGCCGTATAATTCAAAAAGTCGTTCCCTACTTTTCCTAATGCCTCTAGTTGCCCAGTCACTAAATATAAATTTCGGGCAACTATTCTTTATTTTCTTCTCAAAATGTTTATTAAATTCGCTATGAACAATTGAAAAGAAATGATCGTACAGTTGATTGGCATTCATTTCTTCTATATTAGGACTCATTACACTTAACTTATTGTCTAGGGAACTATTAAATCTATTTAATTTATTTTTCGTTATTGGTCTAAATTTAATCTGAACTTGTTGCTCAATTGTGCTAACCCACCTAAAAGTTACCGTCTGTCCACTATGATCAGACGGCAGGCAACTAACTATGGCTTTATCAAAATAATCAGAATTGCAGAAAATATTATCAATACACGTAGCAGACGTTGGAGTTACTCTAGTAGGTTCTGCAAAGATATTGGTTAAATCAAAAGATTTAAAAAGATTTAATAACCTACTGCTATTACAATTTTCTTCCAAGATATTGACATTGAAATCACCACAAATAATTGCTGATTTATTGCTTACCGAAAGCTTTGCCAGAACATCTTCCATTATTGATTCAAATAGGGAAAAATTTTGATAGTTAGGGGGTCTATAAACGCACACTATTACATACTTATCAAGCTCAACACAGGACAGTTCAACGCAATGTTCAACCGAGAGACCTACTATGTCATTACGTTGATTACATTTTAAACAATTTTTTATTAGTATTAGGGAACCTCCACGCAGCATAGTTTTGCGATTAAAACAACTGACAACTCTGTAATTTTCATAATTAATGAGCATTTGATAGTCCTTCAACCAATGTTCAGTAAAACAGATGACATCAAACATTGTTTTTTCTAGAAACATTTCAACTTCTAATAATTTTGAAGAAATCCCTTGAATATTTTGATGGAATAATGTCAAGGTATTCTGCTGAGGCCCTTTTTTGAAACTGATTAGATGATTGCTAGAAGATACATTGTTACTTGTGCATGTTAAATTGCTAATGGTACCTTCTGTTGTCCTACTGACTAGTTTAAATGACAATTATCCGGAGTGAGTCCCATGCCATCACCAGGCAAAAATAACCTACCACCAGTAGTCTCACCTTGCGATTGAGAATCCTCCATAGTGACACATGGATCCTCCTTCGTACTACTAATACTACAACTAATACTACACTTACTACTACAATTACTACTACTATAAATATGTACACAAGACGAAGACATATTACTTATGTCCGAGTAAATATGAAAACTTAATAGCCTAGCTATTATATGTCTATATCTAATAGGCAGATAAACTGAATTCTGGGTCGACCTAAGCTTATCAACAAAAGTGTTGATGTCTAAACATAAAAGCTTGTCGCTATAGTGACTTGCCAAGAAATGTACATGCTTATTCAGCATGTGAATGTAATTGTTTTTCCTATCAGACAATTTTTCGAAATATGGAAAAGCACACAAAATAATTTTATTACAATCTAATTTCAACAACTCTGTTACACAGTCAGTGATGTCTTGCTTGCTAATCTTGGAACTATCTATACATATAATAAAACTGTAGAAAAGTAATTTTTGTACATTAAAAAAAAACTCAAAAAATAAAGCCAGGTTATTAAAGGACAACCAATAGAACCCATTTCTAGCATTTTTAGAATTTTTGTCTGTTTGTCTGTATGTCTGTTTGTATGTTTATTTGTTCGGGCATCACTTAAAATGTACGAAAGCTCTGTAGATAACTTTAATACACAACGACTGACCGTACCTTGAAGTAACGTTTAGTTTTTGTTTCATCGGAATCGGTTCAGTCTATCAAAAGATATTTGAATTTAAAGTGTTCTAGAAGTAAAATTACGGTCAGTTCACACCGAGACGCGTAGGTCAGTAGCGCGATCTAGCTTCGAATGGAAAAACTACTTATTCAATTAATAAACTTAAACATAATTATTTCAACGCACGGCAGATGGCGTTTTAAGAAAGAAACCTGGAAACGAGGTGTTATTGAAGTAACATTTATGTACGGTATTTTGTTTCATCGTAATCAATTCAATTGAGAGCAGTGGTGGCCCAGTGGTATCGGTCCCGACTTACGAGTTGTAGGTCGTGGGTTCGAACCCCGCCAGGCGCATTACTTTGCGTAATTTATTTCATCACCACTGCTCTCAAAACGGTGAAGGAAGAAAAAAAAAAAAAAAACATCGTGAGGAAACCGGCATGTCCTAGAACCAAAAATTCAAAGACATGTGATATCTGCCAACCCGCACTGGGCCCGCGTGGTGGATTATGGCCCACTCCCTCTCACAGAGAGGAGGCCTGTGTCCCAGCAGTGGGAACATTATAGATGATGATGATGAATCATTTCACCCGAAATTAATTAAAGCGATTTAAAGGAATCGAACATAATGGAATGGAATGCACTGGACTGGACTGGAATGGAATGGAATGGAATGGAATGGACTGGACTGGACTGGACTGGAATGGAGTGGAGTGGAGGAATGGACCGGAATGGAATGGAATGGAATGGAATGGAATGGAATGGAGTGGAGTGAAGTGGAGTAGAGTGGAGTGGAGTGGAGGAATGGAATGGAGTGGAGTGGAGTGGAGTGGAGTGTAGTGGACTGAAAAGGAGTGGAGTTGACTGGAGTGAACTGGACTGGAGTGGAGTGGAGTGGAGCGGGTGGAGTTGAGTGTAGAGGGTGAAGTGGTGTAGAGCGGGTGGAGTGGAGTGGAGTGGAGCGGGTGGAGTGGTGTGGAGCGGGTAGAGTGGTGTCGAGCGGGTAGAGTGGAGTGGAGCGGGTGGAGGGGAGCGGAGCGGGTGGAGTGGAGTGGAGCGGGTGGAGTGGAGTGGAGCGGGTGGAGTGGAGTGGACCGGGTGGAGTGGGGTGGAGCGGGTGGAGTGGAGTGGAGCGGGTGGAGTGGAGTGGAGCGGGTGGAGTGGAGTGGAGCGGTTGGAGTGGAGTGGAGCGGTTGGAGTGGAGTGGAGCGGTTGGAGTGGAGTGGAGCGGTTGGAGTGGAGTGGAGCGGTTGGAGTGGGAGGAGTGGAGCGGTTGGAGTGGGAGGAGTGGAGTGGAGTGGGAGGAGTGGAGTGGAGTGGGAGGAGTGGAGTGGAGTGGGAGGAGTGGAGTGGAGAGGGTAGAGTGGAGTGGAGCGGGTAGAGTGGAGTGGAGCGGGTGGAGTGGAGTGGAGCGGGTGGAGTGGAGTGGAGCGGGTGGAGTGGAGTGGAGCGGGTGGAGTGGAGTGGAGCGGGTGGAGTGGAGTGGAGCGGGTGGAGTGAAGTGGACAAGTTTATAAAATTGTTCCAGCAACCTTTTCAAAATCTAAATCTTACCTACATAATAATAATTATAAGCTGAGCCCAAATCCTTATCTTTTGTTAATCTTTTTGTATGTCCGTTGTAGGTAAGTAGTACATGTTTCTTTGACAAAAAATCTAAGAATTTTATTTGTTTTGGAGTTTTAACTCTTTTTGTCGCTTTACGTTCACGCGCGCTGAAATAGGATTTAGAGTAGGTTCCATCAATTTTTTTTCCATACCAACATTAATTAAATTCATTAAACAATTTCGAATTCAAATCGATATACAAACTACTCTAATCCAATAGCAATTGAATGGTACTGCCTTTGAACAACAGAGGGCGTTTATTACAAACACGTTAAATATTCTTGAATTCGAAATACAGGGTTTATAAATGAAAAACGTGGCGAGAATTAAAAGCTTCGCACTAAAAAATACATTGTTAAATTCCGACATCCACGCGAACGAAGTCGCGGGCACAGCTAGTTACCAATAAATACAGTAATGGTAGTATTGGGACAATATACATTTTTAGTCACTGATGCCATTATCTGTTTGTAATTTGAACCAGACATACAATAATTTTGTGTACAATAACTCATTTTATTACTAATTAAACTGCCTAGCCCTTTACCTATACTATCAGAAAACATAACTGACTGACACTCAATATGATTGAAAGAATTAAAACTATTACTATTAATCTCAGGCTGCATGTTAATATTTTGTACAATGTCAGGTATTACTTCCTGGCTGGACTGGCTCGTGATACAGTCCTGAGCCCTATCAGCCTTGGACGGGTCCTCCGTTGCCTCAGGCTGAAGGAAAACTGGACTGGGTTCCCTCTGACAGGAACACAGAGTGTTGCTGAGAGTCAGCAAGTCCACTTTGTCCACCAATTCATTTGTTGCAAGAATATGCTCTTTGATTTGATTTTTAGAGCTATTATACTTATTAGTTAAAGATTTAAGTGAGTGATTCAATACCTGAATTTCAGACTGTAAGCGCTGAGTATCCATTTCATAAATATTTATACTATCTTCCAATTTTATCTGATAGTTGTTTAACTTATTAACAAGAGAAACACGCTCCTTCCTTAATTGTATATTGTTAGTGAAGTAATTTTGTTGTTTCTTGTATTTTTTACACTTTTTAATTATTTTATTTAGTCTGGCATATTTCTTAATTTTATTTTGACTAATTTTGTGACAGTAGTTATGTTTCAGTAAAGAGTCCTCTGTTAGGTCTATTGTGACAATGGGGTGAGGGTTACAAGATGTATTTAATAATTCATTGTACAAATGGTTTGTTTCCTTAATCTGAGTGCGTTCCTTTTCTTTTTCCAATGATGAAATTTGATTATTAGCATGAATTAATTCATCCTCTAGGTCCCTAACTTTGCACAAAGCCTCCTCATATAAATGGCTACATGAGTTGAATCCATCTGTGACTTCCCTAAATGGCTAAAGATCCTCAATCTACACCTCAGCGGCCGTATTATGGCGTCTTGAAGCCGGAGTGGTTCCGTTGAGTGAACGAGATGGCGCTAGACGACTATTGTATAGCTCTGTTTCTTTCCCTCACTGGAACTGCTCTGGCATTGAGACGTCAAAATACGGCCGCAGGACGGCTTCTCTTTGCCGCTGGATCAAGTCAAGGGCTTATTTCAGAAAATTTTACTTCGGAACACTGCGAGTATTTTTAATTAGAAGGTTCTATGTTTGCATTAAAATAGCTCTACTTCCACTTACCGTAGGAAATCATAAGACATCCCAAGATTGGACAATGACGCGGCGTGGTATCAGCCAGACAGCTTCTCTGTACAGATTGTACATAGGTCAGTATCACAGGACTGTTGAGTTCCCTAAGTGCTATCTCCGATTGGATCTTCTTCGGACGCCGCAGTCTACGAAACCTCAAGCCTTTACGCCGACGCTTATCACAGTAACTATCAGAGATGTTATTATCGCTAGCAGCATAAATATGACCGCTCGGCAGGACATAGTTCTTGTACGGTTTCTCCCGACGGATCCCGAAGATGCGTTGGAGAAAACATTGGAATCGGGTCGGCTTTAATCGGGGTTTCCTCTCGTTTACTAGAAAATAGGGCAACGTGTGTGGATTGCTCGTCTGCGTGAACTCGCATTCATGTCGATCTCCATCCGCGGATATGTTCCGTTCTAATATCAAGTTTTCTCTTGAATCCTGAGTGGCGGCGTACTTGTACTCTTTCGCTGACACTTGGTATTCCTTTGCTGACATTTGGGACTCTTTTGCTGACACTTGGGACTCCATCTGCGTGGATGTTGACAGACACTTCTTGATCTTCAAGTCTCTGATGACAGCAGTTGCTATGGACTCTTTCTCCTCATCTGAGTGGATGGAAACGTCTCCGCTCGACGGTTCCCTAGTTCCTGCGCAGGCATCTGTCTTCGTGCGATGCGAGCGTTTTTTTCTCTTACCGGTGGACTTTGCATCTTCGGCATCGTCCAAATACCCATCAGGAGCGTAAGATTCAGGTAGGATCCCAATCACGCTTGCATCGTAGATTTGGAAGAGTTTTTTCAAACATTTGTACTTAGCTTTGAGGACCTCGTGCTTTTTCTTTGGTACCCATTTATTGATGACCTGCTCATCTTCCGTCTCATTACGTTCCGGTATACTAGTAAGTGTCGGTTGCTTTTTATACATACCGCGGTACCAGAGAACCAAACTACAGAAAATTTTGATTACGAGAAAGAAAATAACACTAGCGAAAACTTCGCAATTTCGATGTGGTATCATAACTGTACCTATTAACAGTTATTGTGAATATATTTTTCAAATAATGATGTCTTGTATCTGTTATGTGCATAGTGTAGTGACATAATGTTGATCCCGAGCGACGTGTTCCAAAACGGAAAAGCAAATGAAAATTGATTTTTCTTTTCTCTTTTCTAGAAAGTTGGAGTTCTATTCGGCCAGTTTTTTGTTGAATAGGTTCGTCTATGTAGATTGTACATAGTTTATGATTAACCTTCTTTGTAGTTTATCAATAAAATTACCTAGGTACCTACTGTATATTGCCATTAGGTACTGGAGGCGGCCTCGGCTCTACCATTTAGTTAGCCCCCATTCGCAGAAGTGCTTTTTTACTTGGAACAACAAGGTGAATTGAACATAAATGTCACCGCCCAGCACTTAAAGTCAAAAATGCAGTTCAAAAAAAAGTGCTGCCGTGTAATATCAACAGATAGGTACATGGGAATGAATTTGTTCATTTTGGCACTTTTTTAACGTCCACTAAAAAGCGCTCCTGCGAATGGGATCTTAAGGTGACGGATGCCAGTCGGGCCCCCGCATTCGCGGGTCTAACACTACTAAACAAATTGTCTACTTCATTTTTCTTTCAGCATTTTTTATGATATTGTATCTAAGACGTCGATTTATTTGGAACCAAGCGCATTAATGCCTCTCGGCGGAAAGCCACCCCAAGGTCTGCGTCTCCGCATCTGCGTGGCCGCGCGGACGAGGTGTCATATGAGCATCATCAAATCCAACGAAATAAAAACCAAGATCATTACAAAAATCTTTTATTTAATAAATAACAATTGTATAAAATTAATTAAGCCTATAGTTTTAATTAAAATAATAATAAATATCACTTTTAATTACAAGAACGCGCTATCAGGCATCAGGAGACCTGCGAACAAAAATGAAATCAGTAAGTTGGCTTTTTGAAGACCATCGAGACTGGTTTCCAGCATCAACAAAATTAATTAGAAAACAATAGTGGAGCAGTGGGAAAAACGTAGTTTCCACAATACACTTTACAACTAACGGATGAATTAGATTTTTCAGTGGACTAGTCTATTATGGACTTTTTGAAACTTACCCGCTATGCACGCAGTCATGAAACAAATGCCGCATCCCGCGAAGAATGCTCGCACAGCTATCTGTAATCATCAAAATAATTTCAATTGTACTTAATAGTTGTTTGCTATAATTAGATTTACTAAAATATCATCATCATCAGCCTGTAATGTTCCCACTGTTGGGACGGTTGGGACATAGGCATCCTCTCTATGAGAGGCAGTGAGCTGTAATCCACTACGCGGGCCCAGTGCGGCTTGGTAGATATCACACGTCTTCGAATATTTTAGTTCTAGTACATGCCGGTTTCCTCACAAAGTTTTCTTTCACCGTTTTGAGAGCAGTGGTGATGAAATTACATAATGTAATGCGTCTGACCGGGCCAATAAAATCCACTGTTCATTTAAAAATAACGGTTACTCATGTAAACCATAGTGTTAAAGATACTCACACTTGACAGAACTTCTCTCTGGTTCGGCGCCATGGCTGCGATGGCGCCGATCATGATGCCGGCTGAGGCGGGATTTGTGAACCCGCACAGAGAGTACGTTGCTATCAGCTCGGCTCTAGGCTGGAGACATAAAAAAAATATGGTGAACTAGCTGACCCAGCGAACTTCGTATAGCGCCATCATTTGTTACAAAAAATGTGATAAATGAAGAACCGCTCGACCGATTTTGTGCAAACTTCACATAAACCATCTACTAAATAGTACGAACAAAGCCTTAACATTTGGTTTGGATAGGTACGTTTAGTACTATTATACATTCCAGGGCCCCCGCTACCATATGTGCAATGTGTGCAATGCACACGGGCGCCATCCTTTAGGGGCGCCAAAGCCAAGCAAAAAAATGAAAAAAAAAATCAAAAATAATTGTTAAAAGGAAAGTTGAGAACCTAACTAGGATTACTTTTAAGTACCTACTAAAGACTTCAAATATTTGATCTCACTTTAGATTAAAACTTGAAGTCCGGAAACGTTAAACTTTTAGAGCTCACTGCGTTCTTCTATGAAGAATTGCCTTGTCCTATTCCAAAAAGCTAAAAAATTTCGCGCTCGCTTCACTCGCGCTTGACTAAGGTTGACATTCGCTTTTCATGACCTCGCTTTTGATAGCTCATTTTTCAATAGCAAATGCTTATGTTAGTTAATCTTGTATTGGTCTACAAAAAATGAAATTTGTCTTCTCTAAGATGGTATGGAACTCTGGGTGTGAAGTTTGAGTAGAACTTAATGTTTTTTTTTGTGTTTAAGTTATGAAGCGCAGGGCACTGAATTTTAAAATACGCCACTGACCGACATACAATAAAAAAAAAGATAATTCAAAATGCCTTAAGGGGGATGCTCCAACCAGCCCGCGAAATTCAAATTTTTTTACGTTTTTTGCAATTTGCAGGCCAGTGACATGTTGTAGCTTTATAAATATATGAGTTGCGGTAATAACAAGTATAATTTTAAATATAAAAATTATCAAAAAACTCGCTCCATCAGCTCTCACATAGAAAAGGTGCATCATGTTAAAATCTCCGAAATTTAACTACGAATATTTTAGATAATTTTTATATTTAAAATTATACTTGTTATTACCGCAACACATATATTTATAAAGTTACAACATGTCACTGGCTTGCAAATTGCAAAAAACGTAAAAAAAAATGAATTTCGCGGGCTACATCGAAGCAATCACCTTAAGGGGCGCCAAAATCCTTTTTTGCACACAGGCGCCAGTAGACCTTACGGGGGCCCTGATACATTCTGTGGGATAGGTGAGCCCGTTCTTGAGTTATTATAAAATTACAACGAAAAGTGGCATTGATTTTTATATAGGTGGGTACCTAATGGGTGGGTATATAGATTTAATGTTGTTTTTTTGAAATGTTAAAGAACTAGTACTTAGTACTAGGAATTTGTTCTGTTGAAGCAGTCGGTTTTGCCTTTTTTATGTAGTTAATATAGAATATTGATCATCTTAGGAAAAAGTTTTCACCCCGAATCTACGATAGTACCTAGTTTAAATTGATTGTAAAAAACCTCAACCAATTTTTTTTTTCTTGCTTGTACCTTTACACTTTTCCTTATTTGTAGCAATGTTTCTCATTATTTTCCTGCTATTTTTATGGAAGTTTTATTAGCAGATGTATATACTTTGTACCTTTGCTTTGTAAATACTTACTGATATCCAGCTGCATCTGGTTCGACTAGAAGCCAACCCGAATATAGTTGGGAAAAGGCTAGGGAGATGAGACTTTATACCGCAGGAATGGAAATTACCAATAGAAAAATCAATGCCCCAGTGAACGTCTTAAAGTTATAGAGAAATGTCTTGTACTTACCGACAAAAGTCCATCCCTCTTCATCTCCCCCATTCTCTGGTAGGCCACGAATTCATTGACGACTGTCTTCAGGCCGATCAGAGAACCTACCAGCTCACACTCCTCCCACGGCACTCCTGAAAATATGACAACAATCATTAATGACGAGGTAAAATCTCAATCGGCCGTCTATTAAAAGAAATCCGGGAAAGTGTGGTAAGTCGACGGTGAAGCCTGCCGGAATCGCGGGACTGTCTATCAGGTCATCGTAACCCTGGGACTTAAAGGGCTATTGAAAGATCTCTGTGGCTTTAAGTCAGTACGAGTCGACAGAAATTTCAAAAACAGGAGAAGTGGCAAGGGGGCGTGTCGGTGACCACGTGGTGCTGAGCGTTTTGGCCAGCTTGGACTTGGACTAGGGTAAATACGCTAAATGTCGGCCCCCTTACGGTTTTTCTGTTTTGGGATCGGTCTGGAACCATCAATTTGCAACGAAAGGATAGCTTCCAGTGTGGTTTTGGATAGTTTGATAAACCTATTTCATGTTTATGGGCATAAGGTTGACATTTCTACTACAAGGAAAAAGTACTAAGGTTTAGATGCGTCGAGAACGAAAAAACCCTAAAGTCGGCCATTCACGGCCCATGGTCGGTCGCGTTTTTCCCAAATGTCGGCCGGGTAGAGGGTGTTTTAAATTAAGACAGACAAATATTATTAATATGATTTGTTTTGGCACGAGTCTCACTAAGTATACATTATTAATCGAATTTTGTTTAATAGTAGGTAAAGTATTTTTTTTAAATGCACTTAAATAATGTTAGGTAAAGTTGCGATCGTAACTACATAGGTAATTTTCTGTTTCCGTAAAGGCCCTTGATCTCCCTGCTCTGTCATTGTAGTACCTTAAATTAAAATCATTAATTCTAAATGCAGCTTTTTGTGACATGCAGGTTAATTAATGAATGAAAGATTCACGACCAACCATTTATATCGAGCAGTGGTGGCCCAGTGAGCAGTGGTGGCCCAGTGAGCAGTGGTGGCCCAGTGGTACGAGCAGTGGTGGCCCAGTCGTATCGGACCCGACTTACAAGTTGTAGGTCGTGGGTTCGAACCCCGCCAGGCGCATTACTTTGTGTAATTTATTTCATCACCACTGCTCTCAAAACGGTGAAGGAAAACATCGTGAGGAAACCGGCATGTCCTAGAACCAAAAATTCGAAGACATGTGACATCTACCAACCCGCACTGGGCCCGCGTGGTGGATTATGGCCCACTCCTTCTCACAGAGAGGAGGCCTGTGTCCCAGCAGTGGGAACATTATAGGCTGATGATGATGATGAACATGGCTTTATTAGGTAGCAAGTTCCAAAGAGCAATTTTTATCTTATATTCCCAAACCGTAATAAGCTATCATAAATGTTTCCAATTTTATCCTCCCATTTAAACGTAACTCTTAATATTATTAATAAATTAAATTGTACAATGAACATTTAATTTTGAGAAAATAATTAAAAGCAATCAGCCTGTATAGTTGGGCTCGAATTCGAGGCTGGTCGACATTACGATCTTTAATATTTCTAAAGCCGGCCTCTATTTCATGTACACTATTTCTCGAGATTCAACTTCTATCACCCCGGCCGGTATTTGGCGATTAAACGTAAAATAGATTTATTTGCCTATATGCGTTGCAAATTCTCATAGTAAGCCAATGGAATTAGTACAATTGGAATTTATAAAACAGACTGCATTTACTTTAAGTCGACCATGGCCGAGAATCCGGTTTTAACTCAAAATTGGTAGTCTATTGGCGGCCTCCTATTTTTCTTTTAAAACAATACGTTAAACATTGAAAAAACTGTCTCAAAATATAGTAAAAATTACTAATTACTGATAATAAAGCTTAAAACAATAAAAAAGGAATGTTTTACCGTTCTAATATCAATCCCCGAAGTGTGGGTATTCACAGCAAGAAAGGTACTTTCAATATGAACTTGACGCTTCGACGGCGCAATCGCTGCTGAAGCTCAGTGTGCGAAGAGTGAGTGTCGTAATCGGAAAGTAACGGTTTGTACATATAAAGTATGAACTAAGGTGGTAATTCGAGTGGCAAATTTGTCACTTCATTACGTTTTAAATGAATGCAAGCTGAAAATGTGCAGAGGGCCGAAGTTTGGGGGGGGGCCGACGTATGGCGTATTTACCCTACTTTATTTTTGTTTCCTATATTACTCCGACTATATTGTTTTTTATTAAATACATTGCTCTTTTACAACCACCTCACTCTATCACTGAGTGACTGGCCAAGCAATGTAAAACTGACATAACGATACCTCATCAAGCCGTAATGTCGCATGAGTAAATTATACGGAAAAAGTACGCTGTGGTTTAAAGAATAAGGTTTATATTTAAATGACTGAGTTATCGATGGCGCGTGTATGCACTATGCGCAATATAATCGTCATGGTGGGGCTGTTGCAGCTTCACTGGTTTTCTATACATTTTAAACTCCACGCCATATCTCCTTTAAGATATCTGTGGTACGAGTCTGACAGTTCCTCCCATCCCGCCGTGGAAAGACTCATTATATGATTTTACAACGTAAAAAAAAAGACAATTATGTATGTTGTACTTACCCATAACCCAAGACAATGGAATGAAGACCTTCCCAAGAATCCACTCCAGGTTGATGCTAGGATCGCCCAGCATGCCTCCGAAGTACCCTAGGGCTCCGTTGATAAAAGCTATGAAGGCCACAAACGCTATGATGTTGGCTATGATGTTCAGAATCAAGGCTATGCCGTTGGTGGCGCCTCTGGTGGCCGCGGACAGAACTGACTGGTCTTCGCTGTGTAACAAGAGAGTGGATAGATTAGAATATTAGGTGGAGAAGCGAAGAAAATGCCATGGGGGCTGTTCAAGTGTTGTAAGAGTAGCCCTATCATCAAGAGTAGGTAAGCAAGGCTCTTACCTACCTCCCTAGCAATGCCTGCGGACCACAGAAAGTGGCAATCCAATCTACACGATTGTTTTTTTAGCTAATAAATTCACGCTCGTACTTTTACTTTCCTTGTATTCGTAATGAAAGGCACGTAATTACCTCGGGTAGAAAAACTTATTTGATCCCTCGAACTTCGCCTTCGTCAGTCTTGGGACTAAATAAGCTATATATTTTCTACCCTAGGATAACAATGTACTATTTGTGTGGGAATTACTGTAGGATAGTCCACTTATGGAGGGAGAATATAAGCTATATTCGCTGCTCGGCTGCTATTGGTCGTGGCATGATGACATGTTATAATATAACCTAATAGCCTTCCTCGATAAATATACTATCCAACATTTGTGTTGGATAGTACACTTATCAATTCGAATCAGTATTATAGTTCTTGAGATTAGCGCGTTCAACCAAACAAACTCTTCAGCTTGATAATATTAAAACCCAAATTTCATGAAATTATCATAATATTTAATGACCTTTCATTGACTTGCGTGGAGGGAAATGTTCTGATAGTTGTAAAATTAGAATTATTCGTCAAAATAGTTTTTGTTGTTATCCATATGGTAGGTAACTGTCAATACATAGTTTCATAACTCAAAACTTCAATTTAATTATATTCTTTGTTTTTTTTTTTTATTAACTTTGCATTGTACAATACTTCTTTATGCATGCGGTGTTTACCTTTACGTGATTGTTGCACTAATGAAAAATAAGTTACTGCATGCATGATCTTTGTTTTAAACCAGTGCAGTGTGAACAATAATTGTTGGTGAACCAATAAATAAAATTATTATAGTATGGAAGTATGAATAACATCACGCTTCAACCAAAAGGAGTTGAGCAACGATATATTCTTAGCTAGTCCCAAAACAGGTAAAAAATACTATTCCTCACTTACCACGTCACCGGCTGGATGTTATCCACCGAAGTGAGCGATCTCTTAGTCTCCGGCATCAGGAGTTTGGAGTAGCAGATAGCAGCTGGAGCGGACATGACGCTGGCCGTCACTAAGTGAGCTGGTTCCGCTCCGAAACCAATGTAGGAAGCCAGGATTGTACCTGATGATGAAGAGGATACAAGATTATTAGGTATTTGTACGGTAGGCTATAATTAGTGCCTCAGAAATGAACGTAAGGGGTAATCAAGCGATCGGCGGCGACTTCTTTCGCCCGGCATTGGTCGAGGCCATGCTGTGGGGCGAGACGGAATGGGAAGCGGTCGTCTCCTTCTGAGAAGCGGTCATGCTAGCGAAGGAGGAGGTGGGAGAAAAGAGGATAGCGTCCACCTCACGCCAGCCGCCTCGGGAGACGCCCACGGACGTCGCGGGACGATTATCGGCCACGGTAGGAATGTCATGCGAACGATGAGTATGGCGACTTGCTGTCCGACCATGCACGCATACTCAGGTCGACGGCGCGTCGTGATCCATGCGCGCCTCAAAAAGCTGACAGCTAAATGACGGGGCCTCTCTTAAGCCTGCCGGGGTCTGACAGTCCCTCCTGCCGTGCTTTGGGTGGGAGGACTCCATGAGGACTCATTCGTTGATTAAAATCGGGAGTGGGGGCGTGTGACGTCATAACGTCTATATAATTTTACTGACCGAGCGATTTTGTGACTTTTATTCAAAAGAAAAAAAAAACGAGTCTAATGTTTTTTAGTAATCTTTATTTAGGACTAATATTTTTTCTTAGTAAAATAGCCCACTTGTCTACTTTGATACTAAAAAAAAAAAACAAAAAACAACAAGTCAGTATCATTTTAGAAAGATTCGGACAGCTTTTTTTTTTTTTTTAGCGTCGTAAAATCATCAAATGAGTCCTCCGGCCCCGGGCAGGGCGGGAGGGACTGTCAGACTTCTACTGACTAAAATCCACGGTGTCCTTCAATAGCCTGTTACGTTCCGGGGTCACGGTAAGGAAATAATCCCGCGACCCCGGCAGGCTTTGGCCCTCTGAGAGGGGGCGCGCGGGCCCCGTCATTATGCTGACGCTCTCACAACGCGCCGTCGACCCGGGCATGGTCCATGGTCGGGCGGCGAGTTGCCCTTTAGTCGCTGCCCGCATGCCCGCGCCTACGGTGGCCGGAGATCATCTGCTGACGTCCGACGCGCCGCGGGCGCCTACCACTGCGGTTGGGGCGGAGGGAGGAAGCTGTCCTCTCTCGCTCGCGGCCCGCCTCCTCCTTCACGAGCATTACTGCCTCGCAGAAGGAGCAGACCGCTTCCCACTCCGTCTCGCCCCGCAGCATGGCCGCAACCAATGCCGGGCGCGAGAGGTGAGATTCGGACAGCTAAGAAAATAAAGTCATTTAAAACGTGTAGGTAATTTCAAGAACAAATTCATAAACAATAGCCAATTATTTTTAATCACGATAAAACCATGTTTTTTTTTCAAACGATAATGTTGCCAGTTGTCAACCTGTCAAAGTCGAAGAACGTTCTGTATTAACCTTGAAAAGTGTTTTTTTACATTTAATTTACGGATTAGTAACGGGGTCAATGTAATTATTATTTTATTACACTTGCAATAATTGCTATCTTAAGTATTTATTTAAATGAGATATAAAAATCATTATATTATTTTGTTTGATAATGATAAAAGTGATAAATCAGATAAATGGAGTTTCAGTTGATTAGTAGCAGGGGCGTAACTGCTGCCGTATAGGCCGATACCTACGTCAAGTAAATTATCACCTATAAATCACCCAGTATATTTTATAAATTGTAAATTCCATCTCCTTAAATACCTATGATAATACAAAAAAAAAGTACAGTACATGCAGACAACTCTTTTTGTGTCACGGCGAGAATCAAAAAGGACTTTCTTTGAGGAACCAACCGATATTATGCGACTCCCAACAGTCCCAACTCTAAACGCTCATTTGACTTAGCCATGTTATTTAAAAAAATAATCATGTCTGTGTTTGGGGGCCCCTTTAATATTTATTTTATTCTGTTTATAAGTAGGTATTTGTTGTAGCACTAGCAAACAATACATCATCTGTCAAAATTTCAACTGTCTAACTATGACGATTCATGAGATCATACAGCCTGGTGACAGAGAGACGGAGAGGACCCTTTTGTAAAAAAAAAAACATAAATTTTAATCTACTTTTATTGCTACTTACTCATTTATCACCCTGATCATGCAATAATGACTTATCAGGGATAAGATTTAGATTTACGTAGGTACATTCGGTACCTACGTAGGTAAATCTAAATCTTATCCATATCGTGCATTGGGCATGATCTATCACTAATCTTATGCAAGCCACGCATGATCCAGTTTACTGATTGCAGCGTACTGGACATCGGTACATACTCCTTTTGAATTACAAAAGATCAATTTGATAACAATTATTATCAATCTTAATAGGTACCTCATACCTGATAATGTACGAATGCATGATCAAGATGATGACTTTTATGAAGGGTTATGTATGAGTAGGCACAAAAGTCGATTAACATTTATATTTTCATCACTCCTAATCACCTATATAAGTCGCAGTCCGCATGCCCATCACTCAACCACTGCGTCAAACGTGTTGTCAATATCATTTCATAGGCGGTAGATTGAGATTATCTCTCATCATCCATGATTGTTGTTTTATTTCCAGCCCCTGCAGTCTCGACATTAGACAGCGACAAAAATCGGTCGCTAAGTCGTATCGTTATCAAATTCCTTTAATAGATTTTCAACTTTATTTCGAGAGCATAAGGTTGAAAATCTATTAAAGAAATTTGACATCGATTAGATTTAACGACCGATTTTTGTCGTTGACTGTCGAGACTGCAGAGCCTGGAGTACATGTAATGGTAGGAGGCTTTGCGATTGGCCGATCCCGATGCGCGAGCGGTGAAGCGGCTTAGTGAATAGCAAACTTTAGTTTCAGCGTGGCGAGAGCGCTGCGGCCGTCGTGTCAGAATGCTGACAATAGCACTGCTGAAGTAGATTTGTGCACAGTGATAGCCATCTTACCGCAGGCCCGCTAGATGGCAAATAGCCTTTTTTAACCGATTTCAAAAAAAAAAGTAGGTTCCCAGTTCGACCTGTATGTATGTATGTATGTATGTTTGTCCGCGATTATCTCGCGTTTAGCTGAACCGATTTTGATGCAGTTTTCAGGAAAGTGTTCATTAGTTTATAACACTAGTCACTAATAGATATCCCGTGACGTTGCCCGCGTGGATCCGATTTGCTTACTTGGGTCGTACATTTTAAGGGACGATTGCATGTTTGTCCGCAATTATCTCGCGTTTGGCTGAACGGATTTTGACGCAGTTTTCAGGAAAGGGTTCATTACATTCTGGAGAAGGTTTTAGTATATAACACTAATAGATATCCCGTGACGTTGCCCGCGTCGATCTGATTTGCTTACTTGGATCGTAGATTTTCAGGGACGATTGCATGTTTGTCCGCAATTATCTCGCGTTTGGCTGAACCGATTTTGAAACAGTTTTCAGAAAAGTATTTGTTACATTTTGGGGAAGGTTTTAGTATATAACAATAATGGATATCTCGTAAAGTTGCTCACATAGATCCGTTTTGCTTAATAGGATTGTAGATTTTCAAAGACGCCGATTTAATAAAGATTTTTGTTGATTATCTCAACTAAAAAGGGAAAAATAAAAAACTCTTTTTTAAAAAAGGGAACCGACTTCAAAACCAAACACAAAAAAACTATAAAATAACTTTTCTTTCGGAAGTCGGTGGCCATAATTATGTCAATGAAATAAAAAAAAAACTAAGCCACCGACTTCCAAAAGAAAAGTTATTTTATAGTTTTTTTGTGTTTGGTTTTGAAGTCGGTTCCCTTTTTTTAAAAAAAGTTTTTTTCTGTCATGTGGAGTGAAATGAAATGATAAATTTTTGCCAGTAGGTTATTTACAAACACTTTTACTCGTCGTCTTGTGACAAACTAAATGAGGCCGGTGTTTCGTACCTGACTAGTCTGAGAAGAAACAGCCGAAACAAACTCAGAGGTCACTGTCTCTTTTATAGTCCAGAGTGTCCAGACATAATATTGTTATTTGCTTTTTATGTTTGCTTCTCTGCATCACCTGAAGGTAGACTGGGAGAGAATGCCCATGGCATTAAGTCCGCCTTTGTACTGTTTTGTTACATGTGCATAAAGTTAAATAAATAAATAAATAAATATTGGTCCTCGTATATCATGTAGGATAGAGTCTGAGATTGTATTTTGAAGAAAGAACCACACAGATTTTAGTGGACCTGTCCAGCCCGTGTGAGCGTGAGATTTGTCAGTTATCGTGTAGTGAAAGGGACTGTCAGACTCTAATAATTAATCAACCGCAGCTCTTCAATTGTCTTTGTATAATAACGTATTTACATTAACTACCGTACGTAAACAAAACACCCCCACTTTAAACAGGTACCTACCTACTTTGTTGCGACTTGTCACTTTATCTTTAATGTAAAGAAAACTAGATTTAAAGTAATTAAGAGATATAATTAGGAAAAACGTTACAAGCTACACATGAACTATAGAACGACATCGGCTGACCACAGATTATATAGAGCGGCGCGCGGATTGCTCGTAGAATAACTTAACGCGGCAATGCGTTGATGCGTTTTGTTCATTTGGTTTATGTTCTACTTCCAATAATCTTGTACGACTAGAATTTACATAGGAATTTGTCGCAATAGATATGTAGTTAAATCTGAATGTTATCAGGCAAACTGGATTATGGTGTCAGCCGGTTTAAACTAGGTCAAATTATTGTTTTATTAATTGTGCTTAGTTAAATTTGTAATAAGTGACTATGCGACTCGCGAAGAAGGAGGCGGGCCGCGGAGGGAGAGGACAACGTCTTCCCTCCGCTCCACCCGCAGTGGTGGACGCCCACGGCGACGGACGTTGCAAGACGATCTCCGGCCACCGTAGGCGCGGTGATGCGGGCGGCGAGTAAAGGGCAACTCGCTGTCCGACCATGGACCATGCCTGGGTCGACGGCGCGTTCTGTTCCACGCGCACCTCAAAGAGTGTCAGCATAATGACGGGGCCCCCTCTAGAGGGCCAAAGCCTGCCGGGGTCGCGGGACTTATCTCATTATCGTGACCCCGGAACATAAAAGGCTATTGAAGGACACCGTGGATTTTAGTCAGTACGAGTCTGACAGTCCCTCCCGCCTTGCCCGGGGTGGGAGGACTCATTTGATGATTAACCACGTAAAAAAAAAAAAAGTTACTATGCGACCACGAAATGAAAAAAAAGTGAATGACGCCATATTGTTACGTCATGCACGCTTTTACAATACTGGTATTTGCTTCATCTAAAATACTTCTATGTTATTCACTATAAGAAAAATCTTATCGCTGAACTCTAGACGAAGCGGCTTTGAGATCGTCCGATCTTGCAGTGCAAGCGGTGAGGGCTAGTTTCGCTGCGTTTAGATGCATCTGAATTGATTGGAAGCCGACCACAACATAGCTGGGAAACGGCTAGCCAGAAAATGAGACAAACAATGACTTGACTGTGCACGGCAAAAACATTCTAATTCAGCGCAAGGGCCCCCACGTTACTACAGTCAGCTGTTACACGTTACCAAGCACGGCTGGGCTGGCATTTTTATTACCATATTTTAATGGTCTCGTAATTAGTAATTTCAATCATCATCATCACCACGTGCTGTCGTAACCTACGAAGCCTCTTTTCAGAGGACAACGGTGGCCATAGTTATCGCCACAATTCTGTAAAGCAGTTATATTGTAAATGGTCTTACCTGACACGGTAGCGAATCCCGATGACATGACAACGTGTAACTCCGAAGGTGTCTGCAGAGCGAGGTACGGCTTCACTAGAAGCACTGATTCCGTCTGGAAATGTAAAGGATTTTTGAACTTTTCTGTGGCAGTTTAAATTTTAAATTATTACATAAGAAAACTGGCTGCCCATGATAAAAATTGGATTCATTCATCACACCTTGTGTGGAACAGAGGAGATTGTCAAACTCTCAGCTCTTGACTTAAGAGGATTGTATAGCGGCTGCCTTTTCAAAAAATAGGTATTTAGAAAAACTCGTGCTGTCCCTCTCGCGCGTTGAAAAACCCCCGGTCGTGCGATAGGGAGTGTTGCAGCTCACGACTGACTGTGAGTATTTTTTATATGAAATTAGTCTCTCGGGAGAAAACGTTTTTCACATACTAAATCACGTCCAATCTCTTAGATTCTGGCGTCAATCGTTTCCTTTTTTTCTAAAACTTCTTTGTTTTTTAAATACAAAGGTTTTACTTCAATGAAGATTTTGTCATAAAAATAGTAACTCTTAGGCGCCTGTTACTTTCAAACTATTATAAATTTTGAAAAAAAGAAAACCTATAAACCTAGTTTTTTACAGTATCAGAAGCGTTCTAAAAAATCATTGAGATAGGATAACATTTAGGGGTAGGAAAACGTTTTCTCTTTTAGTATGGACGAGCGCTCGGTAGACGATAGTCTTAAAAACATTTGCCACTTGCCTTGACAGCTGAGTTCTATAGAAGATTCAGTCAATATCCTATTAGATATTTGAAAACATATTTTTAGTGGAAACATATTATTTTTCCTACTCCTCCACTATACTTTTATGATTAATTTCGTTGCAGGATCCAAGACAGGTAAATTCTTCTCCGGGACACGTCGAGACATCATTGTCTCGGCGCTTTTCTGGTGGTTGCCATTGTTGATTCTGGCTCTCAGGAGTTACAGTGGTTTGGGAATAGGGTTTGACCCAATAAAAAAAACAATCCTATTGGATGTTAAGAGGAAACTGGAGTGACCTTTCTCCTTACAAACGTATTCCGCTGTTTTCTTCTCGGATAATGCTCCTAGAGCAATGTTTTTTTTTTCCAAAAATGAAGGCCTAATTACTGCGTGCTCCTATCATTTTCTCAACGACGATATAATACTAGACTCGTAATAACAGGCGACCGATGTCTGCCAACACATTAGGCAAAAAAGTCTTATAACCGTCTCATTTCGACCAATCCTGTGAGCCGTAAACATACGTTGAGACAGAACAGACCTTGAGTTAGCCAATCACAACGCAGTACCCCGCCCCCCTCGCTTACGTATTACCTCAGCGAGTTGGCAGAATAGTTTTGTTCGTTAGATCGTGCAATGAGTAGTCTAGTATTATATCGTCGTTGCATTTTCTTTTTGCCAAAAAATAATCACTAAAGAAAATATGACAAACCAAACACCCAAAAAAAACCGGCCAAGTGCGTGTCGGGCCACGCACAGTGTAGGGTTCCGTAGTTGCCCATCAAAATACTTATGCGAACTAACTAAACTGATTCGCTGAATTTAATTTTAAAAAGAAGAATTTTCAAAATCGGTCCAGGAGTCTTTGAGAAATCGGGCAAAATACATTTAAAAAAAAGATTACGACGAATTTAGAACCTCCTCCTTTTTTTGAAGTTAGTTAAAAATAGTTGACGATAAAAACCTACCTATCCCCAAAAAACATACCGTAAAACATACCTATTAAAGCTGTAAAAAAAAGTTGACAAACTTACATTTGCAGTTGAATAACATGTTCTCCGATACATTTTGTTTAAGAAAAATATTATCCAAGTACATTTTATAAGTTGGTCGACTATTACTCGTAAAGTTGTAAAGCCTACTAAGTCATGACAATTTTCTTTTAAACTTCGTTATATATACTACTATTGTGAATTTTTTCACACCCCCAAACATAACCGTTTAGCTGGTAGAGGGGGGGGACACTCGAGTCGAGCAAAATTTAGCACTTTAAAGCTTAATATTTCACAAACCAATTTTTTTATCAAAAAATTGTTAATGGAAACTAACAATATTTTTTAAAGACCTATTTAATGATACCCCACACTATGGGGTACGCGAGAAAAAAAAATAACATTCCCACTTTACGTGTACAGGAGATACCCTAAAAAAAAATATTTTACGAGATTTTATTTTACCACTTTTTCGGCACAACAAATCCATATATTTACACCAAATTACAGCTCTCTACTACTGTGCGTCTCTGAGCTAAACTGCGGACAGACGGACGGACGGACATGGCGAAACTATAAGGGTTCCTTGTTGACTACGGAACCCTAAAAATGGTCGATTCTTGCCACCATGTTCAGACGCGTCTCAGAGGGTTCATAAGTTTAAAAAAAAAATGGAAACATAGAAATACTTGTTCTCTAAATTTTGATGACATTAAATTTATTTAGATCAGTTCAGTTTTGGAGAAGAAAAAGCGGAATCGCATCTTTTTTCAAATTTTGAACTTACCATCCCCAAAAACACGTTGCCGACAGCAATAACACTCTCGCAGACGGTGGTGCCCGTGGCCGCTCTGAGGAGGTGCCCCAACTTGAGACAGAACCACTGCAGGGCGCCCCAGTAGAACAGGATCTCAACCAACATGCTGAAGAAGAATATTACTGGCAAGGTCTGGAAGACAAGAAGATGTATTAGATTTGGGTTATTTTACACAACATCTTTCTCTATATAACACTGTTTATAAGCAAAATAGTGCCTGTAACATATATTTATGTTGAGAAAAAATAAAGATTTTATGATGATTTATGATTTGGGAGCGCTTTGAGAAAAGTGGAAGCTGCTGAGACTCAAGAAGTTTTTTTTTTTAATTATGCCCACTCTTGGTATTTCTCCTGTGTCGTGGGTGCGTTTACAAACATATAAACTCACATACACAAACATCCCGACCCGGAACAACTACTTGTAGATCATACAAGTATTTGCTCCGTGTGGGAATAGAACCAGCGACACGCAGAACCGATCGCCCAGCCACTGCGCGCGTGCCGTCAAAAATGGAAATCTAAAAAATTCCATAAGCCCTAGCATGACTTTTCACGACGAACTTGAACTACCTACTGTCATTGTTAGTATTTAAAAATGCTCATGATATATTCTTATAACTGAACTCACACTGAACGCGAAGACGCCCTCAGTCCTCACAAGGAGGTCTCCAAACGCGAAGGCAGCACCTTCGACTCCATACGACAGGAATGTCGCTACCTGAGAAATTGAAGAGAAGATTCAATCTTATAAAAAATAATGTAAGTGTTAATTCCGTAAGACCCAGGCTGTTACATTTTGGTCTGCCTAAGCAGGTGATTGAAAGAACATGGTGTATTTAGTCAGAACAAGTCTGACTGTAATATCCCTTCTGCTCCCCACTTGGGCTCAGGACTCATTTGATGATAGTACCACATTAAACAAAAAGCCTCTCACTCAGTTCATGCAGCACCTAGTTTGTTGAGAGATCATTATAACGTATGTGCAGACGCCAGAACAACAACCTTCCTCAAACTATCAAATTTCTTGATTGGTAAAGTTTGACAGATTCGGGTAGGTTGTTGACCTACTGGCGTCTGTACATTATCTTCAAGTACACTATGCACAAGTTCATAAAACCAACTGAGTGTTACAGTAACGTGTACTAGATGCTAAAGACTAGTTTTTTTTTCTAGCAAGCTTGTTATGGAATTACCGCCCCCAGGAGCTGCTCCGCCTGCCCCATCCCCCCCTCCCCTAAGATCCGGTACTAGTTTTGAGTTCTACCTTATCAGAGAAACACTGCAACGCGAGCCTTCCAGGGGTCCACCTGATGAATATAATTCCAAACACGAACTGTATCAGTAGACCAGTGGACACTGACCGCCAGTTCACTCGACCAGGGTGGGCAGAGAACACAAAACCTGAAGACAAGAGGAGATTGATTAAAAGATCTGTATGAGGTACACGAGAGGTCTCTAAGACCATCATCTGAATGCCTTTTCCCAACCATGTTGTGGTCGGCTTCCAGTCGAACCAGATGCAGCTGAATATCAGTATTTTACATGGAGCGACTGCCTATCAGACCTCTACAACCCAGTGTCCCTTAGTAACATTGCTTGTCGGAAGCCTTTTGAGAGCTTTTTAACCTTTTCACCGCCAGCGTAAGGACACGGGTTGGTGTTCCCGAACGCATGTAACCCGAATCCCTTCAATTAGAGTGTGCAGGCTTCTTTTGGGAACTCGCTTTTCTGTAAAGTTTGTCTCAGGCACATCACATCTGACCTAGAGTCAAAAGCAAACCCATATCTGACGAGGCCTCTCTTAGAAACTGAAGGGGCCCTTAGAGGACCAAAGCCTATAGGAGTCGTGGGACTGTAAACCACAAAGTGCTATTGAAGGACACCGTGGATTTTAGTCAGTACAAGTCTGAGAGTCCCTTCCGTCCCGATCTTGGTGGAAGAACCCATTTGGTGGTTTTACCACGATAAAAAAGAGTAAACATATTTCAAATGAAAAACTACATTTGCCATTTGATCCCACGCCAAGAATATCATTTTTCCACGCATTTTGCTGTAACGTTTAGTCTATGGCCGGAATAATTCCACTTACCCAAAATCAGTATAATAGCAAGTCCAATTAGAGAGATGAGTCTCTCAGGGTCGTGTCTTGCATCAAAGAACAGGTAGATTGCGATCGCAGCCAGAATAAGGAGGCAGACACACCACCGGAACCACCTGTGTGAGAAAAAAAGAAGTTTAGAAGCGAGGCAGGAATGATATTAATATTAAAAAAACTCCTTTTTTGAATATTTACATGGATTAAGGGTCAATTCACAGCTAAACGCGACGCTGCGCGTTGCGCTCACTTTTCAAGAGAGGTGTTTCAAAATCTAACTTATTTACTACACCGAATGAAACGCATTTTAACGATTTTTTTTTTTTAACTTTGCCGTACACTACTTATTTCTCCTGTATCGTGGGTACGTTTACAAACATATAAACTCACATACACAAACACCCAGACCCGGAACAACTACTTGTAGATCATACAAATATTTGTTCCGTGCGGGAATCGAACCCGCGACACGCTGCGCCGCAGTCGATCGTCCTGCCACTGCGCCAACCGTGCCGACAAGTGGAATTTATTTACAAATACACAATATTTCCAGTATCGTCGCTTGATGGGCACGCCGCAATCGCGGCGATAAGACCCCTCTTTGAGGAGTAGCTGGATAGGCGTCACGGCGTCCTGACCTATCGGATGACACAGGTCCTCACCGGACACGGAAGTTTCAGGAGGTTCCTGTGTCTGATAGGGAAGAAAGAGACGCCCGGGTGTCACCGCTGCGAAGATCGCCCGGAGGACACAGTAGAGCATACGGTGCAAGACTGCCCAGCTTGGGCAGTGCACCGACGTGTCCTCACGGCGGCGATAGGCGGAGACCTCTCGCGCCCGGCATTGGTTGCGGCCATGCTGCGGGGCGAGACGGAGTGGGAAGCGGTCGCCTCCTTCTGCGAAGCAGTAATGCTCGCGAAGGAGGAGGCGGGCCGCGTGAGAGAGAGGACAATGTCCTCCCTCCGCCCCACCCGCGGGGGTGGACGCCCACGGTGACAGCTACGTCGCAAGACGATCTCCGGTCACCGTAGGCGCGGTCATGCGGACAGCGAGTAAAGGGCAACTCGCTGTCCGACCATGGACCATGCCCGGGCCGACGGCGCGTCGCGTTCCACGCGCGCCTCAAAGAGCGTCAGCATAATGACGGGGCCCCCTCTCAGAGGGCCAAAGCCTGCCGGGGTCGCGGGATTTATTTCCTTAGGTACCGTGACCCCGGAACATAAAGGGCTATTGAAGGACACCGTGGATTTTAGTCAGTACAAGTCTGACAGTCCCTGCCGCCCTGCCCGGGGTGGGAGGACTCACTTGATGATTTTACCACGCTAAAAAAAAAAAACAAGTTTCGTCGCTTGATGTTGCGTCGCGTCGCGTCTTGGTGTGAACTCGCTAGGTACAATATTCTAGGCTTCCTTTGACTGACTATGATACTTAATCTATACATATAATAAATTTGTAGAAAAGTGGTGTCTGTACAATGGAAATATACAAAAAAAAAGTAGCAGGGGTTGTTATTTTATCGATGCCGAACCCGAAAATGTAGTTAACTTTTTTTTTGTCTGTTTGTCGGTTTGTCTGTTTGTCTGTTTGTCTGTGTGTTTGTGCACGCTAATCTTCGGAACTACTGGACGGATTTGAATGATTTTTTTTTTGTTGTATGGGTATTAAGTCCGGTTAACATATAGGCTATAATTTATCTTGGAAACTTGAACACCTGATGCAGAACCGCAACAGACCTGCTTAACTATAAGAGATACAGAAATGGTGCCATAGCAAAAATTGTTCCACGTGATCAGCATTTTCTGCTGAGAGAATAAATTTGAAGATCCTGGACACCTGATGTGGAACACCAAGAGCCCAGCTACACTATGACATATACAGGAATGACGTCTTAGCAAGAGCTGTTCAGCCTGAAGAGCACCTTCTGTTAATGTATAAAAATTGAAGATCTGGAACACCTGATGTGGAACTTCAAGAGCCCAGCTACACTTTAACATATACAGGAATGACGTCTTAGCAAGAGTTGTTCAGCCTGATGAGCACCTTCTGTTGATGTATAAAAATTGAAGATCTGGAACACCTGATGTGGAACTCCAAGAGCCCAGCAACACTATAACATATAAGTGAATGACGTCTTAGCAAGAGTTATTCAGCATGATGAGTACTCTCTGTCAACGTATAAAAATTGAAGATCTGGAACACCTGATGTGGAACTCCAAGTGCCTAGCTACACTGTAACATATACAGTAAAGACGTCTTAGCAAGAGTTGTTGAGCCTGATGAGCAACCTCTGTTGTCCAATAAAAATTGAAGATCTGGTACACCTGATATGGAACTCCAACAGCCGAGCTACTTTATAACATATATAGGAATGACGTCTTGGCAAGAGTTGTCCAGCCTAATGAGTACTCTCTGTTGACGTATGAAAATTGAGATCTGGAACACCTGATGTGAAACTTCAAGAGCCCAGGTACAATACATAGGAATGACGTCTTAGCAAGATTTGTTTAGTCTGATGGTCATTTCCTGTTGACTCACAAAAATGAAAGATCTGGAACGTCTTGCGCATCCCGTTGTTTTCCCGTCCCCAGGCTCTTAGAATTCGACGTTTCAGATCTTCGATTTTGACGACCCCGTCGTCGCTGGCATAAGCAAGCTTCTGCCCGCGACTTCGTACGCGGATCCTGTTGCTTATGCCAGCAGTCGGGGTCGTCAAAATCGAAGATCTGAAACGTCTGATGTCGAATTCTAGGAGCCTGGGGACGGGAAATCAACGGGATGCGCGAGACGATTCCAGACGTTCCAGATCTTTCATTTTTGTAAGACAACAGGAAATGCCCATCAGACTAAACAACTCTTGCTAAGACGTCATTCTTGTATATATTATAGTGTAGCTGGGCTCTTACAGTTCCGCATCAGGTGTTCCAGATCTTCAATTTTTATACGATGACAGAGAGTACTCATCAGGCTGAATAACTCCTGCTAAGACGTCATTCCCTTATATGTTTTAGTGTAGCTGGGCTCTTGGAGTTCCACATCAGGTGTTCCAGATCTTCAATTTTTATAAATCATTAGAAAGTGCTCATCAGGTTGAACAACTCTTGCTAAGATGTCATTCCTGTATATGTTATAGTGTAGCTGAGCTCTTGAATTTCCACATCAGGTGTCCAGGATCTTCAATTTTATTCTCTCAACAGAAAATGCTCATCACGTGGAACAATTTTTGCTATGGCATCATTTTTGTATTTCTTATAGTTTAGCAGGTCTGTTGCAGTTCTGCATCAGGTGTTCAAGTTTCCAAGATAAATTATAGCCTATATGTTAATCGAACTTAATACCTATACAACAAAAAAAAAATCATTCAAATCCGTCCAGTAGTTCCGAAGATTAGCGTGCACAAACACACAGACAAACAGACAAACAGACAAACCGACAAACAGACAAACAGACAAAAAAAAAATTAATTACAGTTTCGGGTTCGGTATCGATAAAATAACAACCCCTGCTACTTTTTTTTTGTATATTTCCATTGTACAGACACCACTTTTCTACACGGGCAGAAGCTGTTACTAAAAACTTATTTTTCTTGGTACACACTCCTATTTATGCTGCATCATTCTATTATTTCGTCAATTGTTCGCAATATAACTCATCAAATGGATAAATTAATGAAGTCTTCAACCGTAGTGATTCTCGAACAATTTCAAGAAAACATTCATTGGATCAATTAGTTCTAAGATGAGTACAATATTTACTCGAGATAAAGCGCGTTCATAGGATACGATTTGTCGCGTTCGGATATCTTTTCATAACCCAGTGTTTTGTGCGACGCAACGTTATTCGAAGTAAATATTAAATAAAATAGAACGTGTCGGGTCGTATTCGTCGCTCACGCGGGACACCGCGTTAGGGTCAGCACACATCGAGACGCGTCGCGACCCGACGTGACGATACTGGATATGTGTTTCTTTTTGTGTAATAAACAATGTTAGGTTTTGAGTCGCTCTATTGAAATGAGCATGCAGCGTCGCGTCTTGGTGTAAGATGATCTTAAGATTAGGCTAGCTCCTAGAGGAGGTTGACTGTGCTGCTTGCTTAACCAGTGGGTGTTTTGAATGTAAGGCTTCGAATCAGGGGCTATCGGGCGACCACCAAAAATACAACTAGTGTTAAAAATATACGGTATGACAAGGGATTAACTATTAAATTCCAATGTTTCTGCATGAGGACGACACGGAACGACGGAAGACGTCTTGTGTGACACGCAAACGCCTTTGCGTCTATAAAAATCGCGTAAGTATGTGTAAAAGCAGCCTTATTAATATCAGCCGGTCAACGATTCTTTAACAATTGCGTTTAGACAATTACTGAATACTTTTTTTGTTACTTTGGTGACGTAATTATTTAGATAACGCGTGGGTAGTTATTTCTGTATAATAAGCTTTAAAACGTTAAATAGAGTGTTTATTTTAAATAGTCAATTTTGTTTTAGAATTGCTCAATTTAGATAATTTAGGGCTTTTAAAGCGAGAAATTACGCGACTATTATTTAGTCATTATTATGACTAAATAATAGAAAATTATAGATTTGACAATAATTTGGGTTGAATAGTTTTAAACATAAGATAAAATAATAAAATAAAAAAAAATTAAAATAACTTTTCTTTCGTATATAGTCGGTGACTTTTTATTTCATTGACTTTTTGCCACCGACTTTCGAAATAAGTTATTTTGTGGGTAATTTTTTTTTTGTGGTAGTAGGTATTTGAAAACGGCCTATTTTATTTTTTTGACAGTTTTTATTTTATCCTAGATAGAAGTTTAATTATTCACAGCGCACACACCTTGTGCACCGTGCAGGTGGCTAATCTCCGTTGAGATTGGCCGTCGTGACCAAAATCGGTCGAACTACTCACATCAAAGTCCACATTTTCGTGAAGAACGTGTCCACCTTACTCCAAATGGCCTTCTCAATCCATGCGCCTAAATACCTCTTCACCACCATAAAGTATAGCAGGAAGAAGTATATTATGCTGAAGAAAGCGATCAGACTCCCGAAGCCGTGACATAGCTCCAAGGGTTCCGTACCTGAGGAAAAAAAATTTAAGGTTTAGAAGTGTTATTGGTCGTCTCCTTCTCGCTTTCGCCTCCTCCTTCACTAGCGTGACTGCTTCGCTGAAGGAGGTTGCTTCCCATTCCTCATCGCCCCGCAGAAGGCCTCAGCCAATGATGGGCGCGAGAGGTCGCTGCCAGTAAACTTGGCCAAGCGGAGCAGATCTCCACCGTGTCCTCCGGGTGATTCGCACGAGTTGTGAGACCCGGGTGTTTCTGTCCGCCCAATCCAACACAGACAAGCAGTTGTGCCTTCCGGGTCTGGGTTATGTGTATCTCTATTTATATGTATCTATAATAATAATCGCACCCACAACACAGACGAAATTCCTAGGACGGTAGTTTCTTTTCGGGATCAAATGAGTCCTCCCACTCAGAGCAGGACGGGATTGACTGACTAAAGTCCACGGTGATCCTTCATTACCCCTTTACGTTCCAGGAACACAGTTACCAGTTAGGATTGTCCAGTGATCCCGGCAGGCTTTGGCCCTCTAAGGGGGGTCCTGTTAGATTACTAACAGCTTTTTGAGGCGCTCGTGGGACATAACGCGCCGTCGACCCGGCCATGATCCATGATCGGACGGCGAATCACCCAACTCACCGGCCTTTTAGATCCTCAGGCAATTGATCAACTAGATTAAAAAATACTCACTATAATTAAGCCAATAATAGAGGCAGCCGAAGAAGAATCCCAAAACGAGTCCATTTAAGATGAACAGCGACACCAACTTCATGGTCATGCGGTTCTCTTTGACAAAGTCGTCGGTAGAGTTGCCCATGCGCATCAGAGTGGTCTCCAACCAACCGGAGGGCTTGTAGTCTAAGTACTCGTGGGTTATAACCTGAAATTAAGGAAGTAGCATAGAATACTTAATAGTACTACGTACAGAAGTGTCACTTCCCAAAAACAAACAAATGTAAATTCTTTGCTTGAGAGAATAAAGTTAAAATATGGACGGAGCGGCAGTTGACTGTGAAACCCGTCCACGGTACGTCCACGTGTGCTTGCAGTTTCATTCTACAAACGCACGCGGGCGCCCCGTGGACGGGGCTACACCGCGTTAGTGCGCCAGGCCTGGTACAATTTCATACTAAAAGCACGCGCGGGCGCACCATGGACGGGGCTAAACTGCGTAGTGCGCCAGGCCTGGTACAGTTTCATACTAAAAGTACGCGCGGCGCACCGTGGACGGGGCTACACCGCGGAGTGCGCTGGCGCCATGCCTGGTATAGTTTCATTTCATACCACAAGTACACGCGGGCGCACCGTGGACGGGGCTACACCGCGGAGTGAGCCAGGCCTGGAGGTATGTAGTTGACTAGGGAGTTAGTTTCGTGAAAAGTTACACTGAAATCCTAACATGTTTCGGAACCTTCTGTAAATAACCCTGGAACGTGGTTTGTCAGACTTGTGTTGACTAAAATCCACGGTATTCCTAGCCCTATAAGTTCCAGAGACATGGCTACCTGATACTTGATAGTCTCGCGATCCCGGCAGTCTTTGGCCCTCGATGAGGGCTCTGTAAAATTGCTAACAACTCTTTGGAACACAACGCGCAGTCGACCCATGCATGGTCCATGATCGGACGGCGTGTCACCCATTACACGCCGTCCGCATGCCCGCGCCTACGGTGTTTGGGAATCGCATCGCGATGTCCGGTACCGTGGGCAACTCCCGCGGCGGCTGAGTTATGAGAAGGAGGCTGTTCCCTCCCTCACGCATTCCGCCTCCTTTTTCGCTAAAATGACAAGGAATAAACTTACGTTTCCATTCTTCCCATTCTTCCGGACCTCATCCATTTCGACCTCATTGGTATCAGGCCGCTGTAAAAAAGACAAAGGTTTCTGTTAAAATTGAGTCATAAATAAAAAGTACTTAAAAATACACAGCAGGCAAAGAAAACTGGATGCCGAGACCATCGGCTTTTAGGGCTCATGGACACTGTACACGACGATGCCGCCACCGCGCCGTTCGCGGCGTTGCGGCGCGCCGCACCGCCATTCGCTTTTGTTTGATTTTCGGCGGCGGCGCGGCGCGGCGGTGGCGCGGTAGCACGTGGTAGTATATAGCGGCGCGGCGGCGGCGGGGTTGCGGCATCGTGTACATGAGCCCTGCTTTCACAGAGGAAACTCACTATGATTGATGGTCCACAGACTGGCTTCGGCAGCCGCGGCTTAACCCTGAAAACCGACCTGTACTGCTGTTTTACGAATTCCTCTTACTCCTCATAGGCTTTTTAAATATATTTTTTATTGTTAAAATATAATATTTTGCTACATAGGTACTTACTAATTAATTATTAAGTCTTTAAATAATTATAGTTAAAAAATCCACTTTAATGTTTCAATGACTTTTGGCGTAGTGTCATGTCTTTTAATTTTAGTTGGTCACGCTTCGGCTGAACTTTTAATGCTTATATTATAATAAATATTATCTATATCTATATCTATATATATAAAATTCAAAACTGACTGACTGATCTGACAACGCACAGCCCAAACCGCTGGGCCTAGAAACTTGAAATTTGGCATAAGCCCTCCTTATACCACGTAAGTGAGCACTAAGAATGGATTTTGCGAAATTCGGCCCCTAAGGGGTTGTTTGTGGGGTTGATAGTTTGTATGAAACTTCGTTATTACAGGTGCTAGGAATTTCAAGTTTTGCATAAGGTTTCTTTTTAGGACGGAGATGGTCACCATAACGGGATTTTGCGAGAATCGACCCCAAAGGGGTTTGTTTTTGGGGTTGATAGTTTGTATGAGACTTTTTTAGTACAAGTGCTAGGCGTCTCAAATCTTGCATGGTGGTAATTTTTAAGATGCAAATGCTCACCACGGTGGAAATTTTGAGAAATTCGACCCCTATGGGGTTGTTTTTGGGGTTGATAGAATTGAGTCTCAAATTTTTTTTTTTTTTTTTTTTTTTTTTTAAATGCTCTTCCTCCGACACAATCGTCAGAGCCTATTCTGATCTTAACTACTCTTTCACTCCAGTTCTATCTTTTATGCCTCTCGCACTTTTATTCTTCATACAATTTCTTTCTTTCATTCTTCTCTTTCAGACTTACCCGGTGGGATTCCGGTTTTCTATCTTAATCTATTCTGCTATTTTATTGTATCTTTATTTTTAGGGTTCGGGTTAACACATACACGTTGTCTTTATTGGTAGGCCCAGTTAAATTTACAGTATTGCTCTTATCATCTACTTTAACATAATTATTCATTGTAAGGGTGCTTATTTCTATTTCTTAATAATTCTAAAAGTACAATTTTTATACATTTTCCCTTTTGGGGCTTCTTAATATCTACACCATTCTGCACGAATATTGGCTTTACAAAACTTACAATTTATTATCTGAAGACTTTACACAGTATTTACCTATTTAATATGCATATGAACTATGGTCTCTTAAACTAAGCTTATTTCAACTAATTACATTGTTTACCTAATGAGTCTACGTGTATGATGTACTGTATATCATCATAATACACGGTCATCATACCTTTTATTACTTGTTTCTTTTTATTACAGGTTTAATTATTTTTAGGCAATAGTTTAGAAACTCTTCTCTTTCTTTACTTATCATTATTTGACCAATATTTTCCTTCGTCAGTCTAATGTTCAGCAGTTGTTCTATCTTATATCTTTCAACTGCATATACTGGGCATTCCAGTATTATGTGGGGTACGGATTCTTCCACAGCGGGATCACAAATGCATGAGGGACTCTCCCTACACTTAAAGCGGCATAAGTATTGGGAGAATCCCCCATGGCCGGTTAGCAGCTGGGTAGTCAGACCTGTAGGTTCGAACTTTCGGGTCACCTTGAACGCTGCAGCCACATCCGGAAAAAACAGCTTTGTGACTCCGGCCACGTCTCCCGCTCTGTATCTCTCGTCCCATTCGCGAACCGTGTCCTGTCGGAGTTGTCGCTTCGCGAATGAGACGGGGTACAGGTCATAGTCGGGCTTTCGTTTGCTCGATGCAGCGGCGGCTTCTTTAGCGAGTTGGTCTGCTCTCTCGTTTCCCTCCAAACCCGCGTGTGCTTTTATCCAGAACAAAGTTATAACTTTGCTCTGTCGAGACGAGCTGGCTATGTTCTCGCGGCTTTCCACCGCTAGTGGGTGGAGGGAACCGAGATTGATCACCGTTTGTAGTGCTGCCATCGAGTCGCTGTAGATTCCGAACGTGGATGCGTTGTGCCTCTTGATTCGCCTCGTGGCTTTGCAAATTGCCAGCAACTCAGCCTGGTAGACTGTGCAGTAACTCGGCAGACTAAGCTTGACGGTTTTTGTCTCCGCTTCGTCCTCCCACAGGGACAGCGCTGCGCCGACCCTCCCGCCTACTTTGCTGCCATCCGTGAAAATTTTTACTGCACAGTCCACGCTTGCGTCCACGTCCCGTTGGTCCTTTAGGCAAGTCAGCTGGAGATTTGCAAATGCTGCCGGGTGTGGTATTTCCGTCGCCGGCAGCCTCCGCTCGATTTCCCTGTCTCCCAGTTCGGGCAGGGCCTCCCCCCTCTTGATCCTGTATAGCGAGGCTACCTCGCGTACACGAAGATCAAGTGGGAGTAACCCTGCCAAAACCAGTGCAGAGTTCAGAGAAACCGTGCGGTAGGCTTTGCACATCTTTTGTGCGAAACCCCTCTGCACCGCTCCAAGCTGCTTTTGCACACCTACTTTCCCAGCTGCCGGTGCCCAGACGCTCGCCGCGTATAGAATAATAGGTTCGACGGTCGCCGTGTATATCGTTCGTATAACCTCTGGATGGAGGCCCCAGCTTACTTTTGCCGCTCTTGCAAGCTCTTGCAAGTCTCAAATTTTTACATAGGGGTTCTTTTTTGGACGTAAGTAATACCTAAGACGGGATTTTGCGAAATTCGATCCCTAAGGGGCTGCCTCCACGAGCGAGAGAATCGCGGCGATATTATCGCCGTGCCACGTTTTTCTTACACTCTCTATGGAACCGTCTCCACACGGCGATATTATCGCCGCGATGCGACGAGTGGCCACGAGCGCGCAAAACGTCATTACATCGTCGCTAGCCCGCCGCGACTAGCAACGCGACCGCCGCGCGCTCGCGGCGCTCTCGCGACGAGCGCGCGGCGGGCGCGCTGTCAAACGCAGCGTCATTTCAGCATTGCCTCTCAAGTGACGTCAAGGAAACGCGGCGATACCGTTACGAGTCGCCGCGGAATCGCCGCGATACCGTAACGACTCGCGACGATACGCGGCGGAATTATCGCTCGTTCGTGGAGATTATCCGACGATATAAGGGCGGACTCGTCGCGATTCTCTCGCTCGTGGAGGCAGCCCCTAAGAGGTTGTTTTTGGGGTTGACAGTTTGTATGAAACTCTGTTACTATAAGTGCGAGGAGCCTCATATTTTGCACCGGGTTCCTTTATAAGACTTAGATGCACACCATGGCGGGATTTTGCGAAATTCGACCCCAAAGGGGTTTGATTTTGTATTTGATAGTTTGTATGAAACTTTGTTACTACAAGTGCTAGGCGTCTCGAATTTTGCGACCTAAATGTTCACGAAGACGGTTTTGCGAAATTCGACCCCTAAGGGGCTTTTTCGGGGTTTGATAGTTTGGAGACTCAAAGGATAGTGGGCAAAAATGTATGGGCAGCACACCCACATCCGCCACAGCTTTTACTACTTTAATTTAGTAGGTATCACATCCATGTTCCTCGGTGCCAATGGACATCAAATTCTGTCCTGGGGTTCTCTATTTATTAATATTTCAATACTAGGTATTAATGAAACAAACATAACTTACAAATATTTTTTTATTGTATTAAAAAACGTCAAACGTAGCTCAGCGCTATCGACTTGGGTCTACGTTTCTACTGGAGAACACGAATATGACCCATGACTATGTGACAGTTCGCTTTTCGCAGTGCAGTTTTGCAGTGACACGTGCGTAGCCTCTAGGTGTGCCGTGGGCGCTATACATAGTCGTGGGTCATATTCGTGTACTCCCGTGGAAACGTAGACCCACGTTGTCAAACTTATCACACGCAGCTAAAATGCGCCGCGTGTCCGAGCACAGCATGGTGGTCCCGCGCCTTGAAACACGATAAGAAGAAGAAGCTACTTTTGGACTTTACGCGAATTGTAATGCTAAAGTGCATGTTTAATAATAACATAATAATAGGTATGTATGTACCTACTTACTTGGTGTGATCCAACATTATTTAAGATGAATCTTGCGATCTTGCGGCTGTTGGGTTTTGTTCAAACAGTAGATTGGTTATAGTTAATCGTCGTCTACGTAATACTGACTGATTACAAATCAAACTGTTCCACGGCTTTTTTTTTTTACGTGGCAAATCATCAAATGAGTCCTCCCACCCCGGGCAGGGCGGGAGGAACTGTCAGACTTGTACTGACAAAAATCCACGGTGTCCTTCGGTAGCCCTTTGTGCGCCGGAGTCGCGGTATACGTATGTCCCGCAACCCCGGCTTGACTGTGGCCCTCTATAGGGGGGCCCCGTCATTATGCTGATGCTCCTTGAGGCACGCGTGGAACAAAACGTGCCGTCGACCCGGGCATGGTCCATGGTCGGACAGCGAGTTGCCCTTTACTCGCCGCCCGCATGCCCGTGCCTAAGGTGGCCGGAGATCGTCCCGCGACATCCGTCGCCGTGGGCGTCTACCACTGCGTCTCGGGCGGAGGGAGGACGGTATCCTCTCTCTCAAGCGGCTCGCCTCCTCCTTCGCGAGCATGACTGCTTCGCAGAAGGAGGCGACCGACTCCCACTTCGTCTCGCCCCGCAGCATGGCCGCGACCAATGCTGGGCGCGAGAGGAACTGTTCCACGGCTAGGATGAAACATGATTCCAGTTTAAACAATTCACAAAGCACACCAAAATCCGAAGCGTGTAGTCAGTAATTATTTATTTAGTATCGTAAAGTAACAAAAGAGCGCACAATCACCACGATATCCTAAAAGTGCCCAAAAGGACTGCGGCGATAACAACTCGACTGGGCGCGAGCCGAATCTCCGGCCACCGTAGGCGCGAGCATGCGGGCAGCGAGTAAAGGGTAACTCGCTGCCCGACCATGGACCATGCCCGGGTCGACGGCGCGTTGTGTCCCACGCGCGCCTCTAAGAGCGTCAGCATAATGACGGGGCCCCCTCTCAGAGGGCCAAGGCCTGCCGGGGTCGCGGGACTTATTCCATCACCGTGACCCCGGAACATAAAGGGGTACTGAATGGACACCGTGGATTTTAGTCAGTACAAGTCTGACAGTCCCTCCCGCCCTGCCCGGGGTGGGAGGACTCATTTGATGATTTTACAACGCTAAAAAAAAACCCAAAACGAAATAATAATAAAATATTTTTTTAGTTCAGGTACATATGTTTAAATCTCTGGGATATTTTTTATGCCGTCATATTAAAAAATACATGTTTTTGGTAGATGTTTTAAGTCACACTTAGTATATGGCTGGCGGAGCTGGGTGTATTTTGCCCACCATCCTTTTGCATAGAGATTCTTTTTTGGACGTATATGCGTGTGTTTTATGAAAATAGACCCCAAGGGGTTGATTTAGGGGTTGATATTTTGTATGAAACTTCGTTTCTACAAGGAGTAAGTATTAAATTTTGCAAGGTTGTTCTTTTATGACGGAAATGCACACCAAGGCACTATTTTCTGAAATTCTACCCCTAAGGGGCTGTTTATGGGGTTGACAGTTTGTATGAAACTTTGTTACTACAAATGCTAGGAGTTTCAGCATGGGGGTTGTTTTAGGACCTAGGTTCTCACTAAGACGGAATTTTACAAAATTCGACCCCTTGTCTTTGGTGTTTGTAATTAGAGGACTCAATATTGCAGGGGTGTTCTATTTAGGATACAGGTTCTCACTAAGAGAGGATGATACGAAATCCGAATTCCCTAAAAAATTGTATTGGGGTTGATAGTTAGGAGTCTTAAATTTTTATGGTCTAGGTGTTACCTAAGACGGAATATTGCGGGTTGATAGAATTTTTGTTGAATATTGATTGAGAGTTTTTCAACAGTATCCCATATAGAGGGTGGCCGGGACTCGAAATTCACAAAGGCAAAGTTCAAAAATCACGCGGACGAAGTCGCGGGCGTAGTGCTAGTAGAAAATAAATTTGCATTTTATTGTCTCGTATTCACCTGTATTGCAGTTTTCAGTACAGGAGAAAAATAAAAACCAATTCCTATTCAATTTTATGAAACGCACTGAACTATTAAAATAAAATAAAACAAAACTGTTACAAGTTACAACCACTGCACTGTTACAAGTTACAACACTTACACAATTTGAGTTTGTACTCTGCTATGAGTACAAACTTAAATGAAATATTGTTTTATTTAAATATTCCAATAGCTATTATTGTTTTGTTACGTATATGTTTGTCAATATGTCTTTAAAGCAGATACTTATTATTGTTTTATAACAATAAATAGCATGCCGATGGTACACTGTGTTGGATCATCATCAGCCTATAATGTTCCCACTGCTGGGACACAGGCCTCCTCTCTGTGAGAGGGAGTGGGCCATAATCCACCACGCGGGCCCAGTGCGGATTGGTGGATGTCACATGTCTTCGAATTTTTGGTTCTAGGACATGCCGGTTTCCTCACGATGTTTTCCTTCACCGTTTTGACAGCAGTGGTGATGAAATAAATTACACAAAGTAATGCGCCAGGCGGGGTTCGAACCCACGACCTACAACTCGTAAGTCGGGACCGATACCACTGGGCCACCACTGCTCTCAGTCGGGACCGATACCACTGGGCCACCACTACTACTGTGTTGGATAAGTTTCGATAAATACAAACAAAGTAGTCAGTAGTCATTTTCACATTTTCATCGCAGTCACGTCAAATTAAACCAAAGGCTCTTCGTACACAAGGCGACTCAAGTTTCCGATACCTTACGACTTCGGTATCCAAGCGGCTATCGCAATACAAACCCATAGAGGTTCGAACACAAGCACGCGTCAATGAATACCAAAATCGTAAGGTATCGGAGACTTGCGTCGCCTAGTGTACGAAGGGGCTAAGGGAACTTGCTCAACGAATTCATGACGCGATTCGTGTGATTTGCAATTTCTTCGAAAATCGTCTAAATCGGCTTGCTACTACGATTTAATAATGGAATTCGACTGACTCACGCCGTCAGTCGTGGCGAGCGTGTTTTGTTTTTCATCAACCCGTAGATAACCGCACGTTTTAAGTCAAATGTCGTAGTGGTAAGGATGATTTTCACTTGACTGTAGTTAGAATCGGTCAAATTGCGTCGCGTCGCATCAACGACAAGCTCGCGTGAACTACGAAAATCAACCTTACTACGAAGATATAAAGGTGCTGCCAATATAAAATTGTTCCTGGTATGTGTTTAAAGAAACAAAACATTTCGCCAGTTGCGCAATCGCTCGCCAGGATTTTGAGCACAGAATCTTGTGCGTTGTCATTATGTACAGTCGTACATGTAATACGATATCAAGCAGATTAAGCGATATCGTCAACCCGTGCGACGTATACGCGATATCTGACAGATATCGTCAATCGATCCAATTCAGTATCTATTGCATCGCGTCATTACCAAGCTCGCGTAATTGTCCAAAGAAATTCATGTACATTTTATGTTTTTCCTTACTGTTATCGGTTTAATACATCATCATCATCATCATCATATCAACCGTAGGACGTCCACTGCTGAACATAGGCCTCCCCTATAGACTTCCAGTAGGACCGGTTGTAAGCGGCTTGCATCCAGCGTGATCCTGTGAGTTTCAAAAAATCGTCTGTCCACCTTGTAGGTGGACGTCCTACGCTGCGCTTGCCGGTGCGTGGTCTCTCTTCGAGAAACTTACGGCCCCATCGACGATCAGTTCTCCGTGCTACATGGCCAGCTAATTCGCGGGGTTCGCGGGTCTATGTGGCCTGCCCACTGCCCCTTCAACTTGCTAATTCATTGGGCTATGTTGGCAACTTCAGTTCGTCTACGAATCTCTTCATTTCTGATTCGATCACGCAGAGAGACACCAATCATTGTTCTCTCCATAGCTCGTTGGGCTATCTTGAGCTTACTAATGAGGCCCATAGTTAGGGACTTTACTCATGGCGCGGCGCGATATCGAATTGCATCGATTGACGATATCGGTCAGATATCACACAAGCGTTCGGCCGAAGAAAATGTATGGACAATCGCTAGTGTTTGCTAATGGAGTCGCACGGATTGACGCTATCGCTCACAGATCTCCTCGATTTCGAATTGCATGTACATCCTAATGACAATGCACATGATTCTCTGTTCAAAATTCGATTGCGCAACTACTCGTCACGTGCGACATATTTATGTCTTTGGTTTGCAGCGCCTTTATGTCGTAGTAGTAAGGTGGATTTTTGAAGTGCACGGTCGAATTGTATCGCATCACTTCATAAATACGTGAGACTTAAATCGGCAATCGACTCAATATCGCACGAATCGCGTCAAAAATTTTCAAACCCCAACTGTGTGTTTGCTATTTGTGTAAATTAATGAATTCAAGATTATCATTAAAATAAAAAGAATAAACAATACTCAGAGACAATATTATAGACTCGCCTTGGGCCATTAACTGAGTAGTCATGGTTTAGTTTAGTAATTACTTGTTCTTAACAGTCGTTTAAAAGTATTATATTATTGACTTCAAAACAATGACTGTTCAAGATCAGCATTGCTAATGTTGTATTATTTGAAGAAATTAGTTCAACACAGATATTTACAACACAGACTTAGGTGTTAGGGTTAGGTTAGCTCGTGGCTAAATAATTACAGCCGCACAGGCCGATCTTCCGGGTTAAGCCGCGCTTGCCGAGGTTGGTCTGTGGATGGGTAACCATCTGTCATAGCGAGTTTCCTCCGTGCCTCGGAAAGCACGTAAAGACCCCGGCTGTCATTTGTAGATCTTTGACAGTCGTTACTGTTAGTCAGAAGCTCTAAAGTCTGACAACCAGTCTTACCATGGGGTATTGTATTACCCAGTTACTGTGTTGTGGAGGTCCGACAGGCAGTCGCTCCATGTAAAATACTGTATTCAGCTGCATCTGGTTCGACTGGAAGCCAACCCCAATATAGTTGGGAAAAGGCTAGGCCGGTGATAATGACTTAGGGTCAACTCACATCGCGACGCAGAGCTCCATCCACGTATCATTTCAATAGAGCTACCTACTCAAAATGTAACTAATAATTATTGTATTTTTTTATTTACAACACGAATAGATTTCTATTTCCGCCTAACGAATAGGGTAAACACCAACGGTAAACACTAATAAAACAAACAGAAATAAAAATCTAAGATCATAACGTGTTTACTCTGTGTAAACGTCATGATCTACAATTCTACATAGATAACTTATGAAATACAGCTGTTCAAGTAGTATCAGTTTTGCGCACCATAATTATATACATAACTACTAACTGAACAAATCTAATTAGTCTACTAACTGTCCGTCAGTTAGTAGACTAATTGTCTACTAACTGTCCGTCAGTTAGTAGACTAATTGTCTACAAACTGTCAGTCAGTTAGTAAACTAATTGTCTATCAAAAATATTTTCATGACACATATTTTTTATTTTGTGCTGTAAACCAAAATTGACGAAGATCAAGATACGTATATAACTTTAAAAACCAAAACGTCAGAAGCAAATACAGTTTTTATTGGTTTTTGACATCACGAACTTCCATTCTCGAGTTTTGATGCGTTATAATTATCTTGTTCTGATGTTTATTGATTTTACAAAAGAAAAAATACGTGTCCGTTATTTTTCAAAGCTCTAAATGATTTGATAGATGCTGTCAAATAGCCAATAGGTGCGCTGGTGCGTCCACACAGAGCGAGCAGGAAACTGCCTCGCGAGGCTGCTTGCTCTGTGGAGACACGAAACAATATAATTGAGCAAAACCAAAAAGCCGGCACTGGATGGCTCGGGCGCTCGGTCACTCGCGCGCTTTCCTCGGCCGAGTCACGTCCACACTAACGGAGCTGCTTCGCGCGGCAAATGCCTCGCGAGGCTGCTCGCTCTGTGTGGGCGCACCTAATTGGTAAGGCGTCTGGAGTACTAAATTCAGAAAATGCGGGTTCGAGTCCCATTCGCAGATGATTTTTTCTTTCCTCAAAAAAATCTTTATGAGTAGATGTAGATACATTTCGCTCGGGTTATTGCGTATAAACTCTTCAGCTGTTTAAAATAAGTACACATAAAAAAATTGAATTCCACTTACCGGGTCCAACTTCGCTTCAGGATCGGAGGTATCCATTTTAGATATAATTTTAATAAATATTGACTAGAACTAATATCACTTTTCACTGTTTTTCTTATGTTATTATCAATTTTAAATTGTCAAAATGTCTTTTTATAAGTGCACGAAGTCCCTGTGTGTTGCTGAGTAGTCCTTTAATTTGGTGTGCACCATTTTATCTGTAAAAAAAAGAAAAATAATGTAAGAATATTATTTTCTTAAAGAAATAATAATTACAAATACAAATTATTAGTTAGTTATTTAATTACAAAAATTATATTGTAATAAAATAGTATTTATAATGAAAATTAGTCGTCTTGTCTTTTTAATTCAATTGAACTTTTTAGTTAGATTTAGTTCTGTTTTTATAAGTTTTGGAAAAAATGAAATCGTCTAAGCGCGAGCCGGACTTGCGACCATTGGTGTTCCGTAAGATGTCAGACATAAGTCGTCAGGCGTAAGTCGTCAGACGTAAGTCGTCAGACATAAGTCGTCATACGTAAGTCGTCAGACGTAAGTCGTCCGACGTATATCGTCAGAAGTAAGTCGTCAGACGTAAGTCGTCAAATGTAAGTCGTCAGACGTAAGTCGTCAGACGTAAGTCGTCAGACGTAAGTCGTCAGACATAAGTCGTCAGACGTAAGTCGTCGCACGTAGATCGTCAGATAAAAGTCGTCCGAAGTCGTCTTATTTGACGTCAGTTGTCAGACGTAAGTCGTCAGACGTAAGTCATCGGACGTAAGTCGTCAGACCTAATTCGTAAGACGTAAGTCGTCAGTCGTAAATCGTAAGACGTAAGTCGTCATACGTAAGTCTTCAGACGTTAGTCGTCCGACATAAGTCGTCAGACGTAAGTCGTCAGATGTAAGTCGTCAGATGTAGATCGTCAGACAAAAGTCGTCCGACGTATGTCGTTCTTTAATTTGGTGTGCACCATTTTATCTGTAAAAAAAAGAAAAATAATGTAAGAATATTATTTTCTTAAAGAAATAATAATTACAAATACAAATTATTAGTTAGTTATTTAATTACAAAAATTGTATTGTAATAAAATAGTATTTATAATGAAAATTAGTCGTCTTGTCTTTTTAATTCAATTGAACTTTTTAGTTAGATTTAGTTCTGTTTTTATAAGTTTTGGAAAAAATGAAATCGTCTAAGTGCGAGCCGGACTTGCGACCGTTGGTGTTCCGTAAGATGTCAGACATAAGTCGTCAGGCGTAAGTCGTCAGACGTAAGTCGTCAGACGTAAGTCGTCAGACGTAAGTCGTCAGACATAAGTCGTCAGACGTAAGTCGTCAGACGTAGATCGTCAGATAAAAGTCGTCCGAAGTCGTCTTATTTGACGTCAGTTTTCAGACGTAAGTCGTCAGACGTAAGTCATCGGACGTAAGTCGTCAGACCTAATTCGTAAGACGTAAGTCGTCAGTCGTAATTCGTAAGACGTAAGTCGTCATACGTAAGTCTTCAGACGTTAGTCGTCCGACATAAGTCGTCAGACGTAAGTCGTCAGACGTAAGTCATCAGACGTAAGTCGTCAGACGTAAGTCGTCAGACGTAAGTCGTCAGACGTAAGTCGTCAGACGTAAGTCGTCAGACGTAAGTCGTCAGACGTAAGTCGTCAGACGTAAGTCGTCAGACGTAAGTCGTCAGACGTAAGTCGTTAGACGTAAGTCGTCATACGTAAGTCGTCCGACCTAAGTCTTCAGACGTAAGTCTTCAGACGTAAGTTGTAAGTCGTCAGACAAAAGTCGTCCGACGTAAGTCGTCAGACGTTAGTCTTAAGACGTAAGTTGTAAGTCGTGAGACGTAAGTTGTCAGACGTAAGTCATCAGACGTAAGTCGTCAGACGTAAGTCGTCAGACGTAAGTCGTCAGAAGTAAGACGACAGCACTAATTCGTAAGTTGTAAGTCGTCAGACGTAAATCGTCAGACAAAAGTCGTCCTATGTAAGTCGTCAGACGTAAGTTGTGTCTTACTGTTGTTACGTCTGACTTGACGTCAGACGTAAATCGTCAGACAGAAGTCGTCCTACGTAAGTCGTCATACGAAAGTCGACCGACGTAAGTCTTCAGACGTTAGTCTTAAGACGTAAGTTGTAAGTCGTGAAACGTAAGTTGTCAGACGTAAGTCATCAGACGTAAGTCGTCAGACGTAAGTCGTCCGACGTAAGTTGTCAGACGTAAGTCGTGAGACGTAAGTTATCAGACGTAAGTCATCAGACGTAAGTCGTCATACGTAAGTCGTCTGACGTAAGTCGTCGGACGTAAGTCTTCAGACGTAAGTTGTAAGTCGTCAGACAAAAGTCGTCCGACGTAAGTCGTCAGACGTTAGTCTTAAGACGTAAGTTGTAAGTCGTGAGACGTAAGTTATCAGACGTAAGTCATCAGACGTAAGTCGTCATACGTAAGTCTTCAGACGTTAGTCGTCCGACATAAGTCGTCAGACAAAAGTCTCCCGACGTATGTCGTCATACGTATGTCGTCCGACATAAGTCGTCCGACGTAAGTCATCATACGTAAGTCGTCCGACCTACGTCTTCAGACGTAAGTCGTCAAACGTAAGTCGTCAAACGTAAGTTGTAAGTCGTCAGACGCAAATCGTCAGACATAAGTCGTCCGACGTAAGTTATCAGACGTAAGTCGTCAGACGTAAGTCGTCAGACGTAAGTCGTCAGACATAAGTTGTAAGTCGTCAGACATAAGTTGTAAGTCGTCAGACGTAAATCGTCAGAGATAAGTCGTCCGACGTAAGTCGTCCGACGTAAGTCTTCCGACGTAAGTTGGCAGACATAAGTCGTCAGACGTAAGTCGTCAGACGTAAGTCGTCAGACGTAAGTCGTCAGAAGTAAGACGACAGCACTAATTCGTAAGTTGTAAGTCGTCACACGTAAATCGTCAGACAAAAGTCGTCCTATGTAAGTCGTCAGACGTAAGTCGTCAGACGTAAGTTGTGTCGTCAGACGTAAGTCTGACGACTTACGTCTTACTGTTGTTACGTCTGACTTGACGTCAGACGTAAATCGTCAGACAGAAGTCGTCCTACGTAAGTCGTCATACGTAACGACTTAACCAATTAGGACGTAGCCTTAGTCGTCAGACGTTAATCGTCCGTCGTAAGTCGTCAGACATCTGACGTAAGTTGTTAGACTTAAGTCGTAAGTCGTCAGTCTAAATTCTTAAGGTACATGATACCACATCATGCACGAGTTTGTTTCGCAGGACTTTTTGTTTCACGATTACACAAGCAATGCACGTGCAAGTGTATGTACCTAAACAATGAATGACAACAATGAACTGTGTCTATGTGTTTAAGAACGTCTCACGTCACTGGTATACAATGCATGTCATGTAGATAAATCGTTTTCCTGAATTTGTTTCCACGTTTACGCTAATTTTAACGACACAATTACGTTTTACGAGTAACTATAGTGTTAAAACCGTGCTGTGTTTTGGGACTTTCTGCTCGTCAAAACTGCCACTTTAAGCAGCAGACCTAACTCGCCGTCCGATCATGGACCGTGCCCCGTGCGTTTAATGGTAGGCAGTGACTCGGTAGAATGGTAGGAAGTGACTTGGTAGAATGGTAGGAAGTGACTTTGTAGAATTGTAGGATGGTAGGAAGTGACATGGTAGAATGGTAGACAGTGGCATGGTAGAATGGTAGGAAGTGACTTGGTAGAAGGAAATGACATGGAAGGATGGTAGGAAGTTACTTGGCAGAATGGTAGGAATTGATTTGGTACAATGTTAGGAAGTGACTTTGTATAATGGTAGGAAATGACTTGGTAGAATGGTAAGAAGTGCGAATGGGACCAAGTACGAATGGGACCAATTACGAACAGGACAAAGTGCGAAAGGAACCAAGTGCGAGTGGGACTAAGTAGGAATGGGACCAGGTGCGAATAGGACCAAGTACGCAAGGGACCAAGTGCGAGTGGGACCAAGTGCGAATAGAACCAAGTGCGAATGGAACCAAGAGCGAATGGGACCAAGTATGAGTAAGACCAAGTGCGAGGGAGCAAGTGGTATGGTGGTAGTGGCTGCTATGCCGGAGGTCGTGGGTTCGATTCCCACCCAGGACAAATGTTTGTGTAACGAGCACGATCATTTTTGTTCTGTGTCTGGGTGTAATTTATCTATAATATTGATGTATTTAGAAATATATGTTTATGTATGTTTATCATTTGCCTAGTACCCATAACACAAGCTATGTTTAGCTTGGGACTAGATGGCGTTGTGTGATAGTTGTGGAATATTATTATTATATTATTATAATCACTATTTTCAAAATGCAGCAGTGGTGGCCCAGTATCGGTCCCGACTTACGAGCTGTAGGTCGTGGGTTAGAACCCCGCCAGGCGCATTTCTTTGTGTAATTTATTTCATTACCACTGCTACACGGTGAAGGAAAACATCGTGAGGAAACCGGCATGTACTGGAATCAAAAATTCGAAGACATGTGACATCCATCAATCCGCACTGGGCCCGCGTAGTGGATTATGGCCCCCTCCCTCTCACAGAGAGGAGGCCTGTGTCCCAGCAGTGAGGCTGATGATGATGACTATTTTCAAACACTCAATTTCACTACCGTTCTTAGATCTACGGACGCTATGTACCTACTAGCATTGTTGAATAAACAATTGCCAATTACTAAAGTATTATTTAATTTAACAATAGGTTGTGCCTATTGTGAAATCAAATAATATTATAGTTATTGGCAACAGGCCTTTCGATGTTTTTTTTATCTGTGACAGCAACAACCGAAAATATTTACACAACTGCATAAATATGTAGGTATACCTACAGTACCTCCTCCTTTTTAGGGTTCCGTAGTCAACAAGGAACCCTTATAGTTTCGCCATGTCCGTCCGTCCGTCCGTCCTTCCGTCTGTCCGCAGTTTAGCTCAGAGACGCCCAGTACTAGAAAGCTGTAATTTGGTGTAAATATACGGATTTGTTGTGCCGAAAAAGTGGTAAAATAAAATCTCGTAAAATATTTTTTTTTAGGGTACCTCCTGTACACGTAAAGTGGGGATGTTTTTTTTATTTCTGACGTACCCCTTAGTGTGGGGTATCATTAAATAGGTCTTTAAAAAATATTGATAGTTTCCATTAAATTTTTTTTGATAAAAAGATTCGTTTGTGAAATATTAAGCTTTAAAGTGCTAATTTTTGCTCGACTCGAGTGTCCCCCCCTCTACCAGCTAAACGGTTATGTTTGGGGGTGTGAAAAAATTCACAATAGTAGAATATATAACGAAGTTTGAAGGAAAATTATCATGACTAAGTAGGCTTTACAAGTTTACGAGTAATAGTCGACCAACTTATAAAACGTACTTCATCTGCCAAGCCTTTTCCCAACTACATAATTATATTGGGGTCGGCTTCCAGTCAAACCAGATTCAGCTGGATATCAGTATTTTACATGGAGCGACTGCCTGTCGGACCTCCACAACCCAGTAACTGGGTAATACGATACCCCATGGTAAGACTGGTTGTCAGACTTTAGAGCTTCTGACTAACAGTAACGACTGTCAAAGATCTACAAATGACCGGCCGGGACCAACGGCTTTACGTGCTTTCCGAGGCACGGAGGAAAAAACTTATAAAACGTACTTGGATAGCATATTTTCCTAAACAAAATGTATCGCAGAACATGTTCTTCAACTGCAAATGTAAGTTTGTAAACTTTATTTTTACAGCTATAATAGGTGGGTATGTTTTGGGGATAGGTAGGTTTTTATTGTCAACTATTTTTAACTAGCTTCAAAAAAAGGAGGAGGTTCTCAATTCGTCGTAATCTTTTTTTTATGTATTTTCCCCGATTTCTCAAAGACGCCTGGACCGATTTTGAAAATTCTTCTTTTTAAAATTAAATTCAGCGAATCAGTTTAATTAGTTCGCATAAGTATTTTGATGGGCAACTACGGAACCCTACACTGTGCGTGGCCCGACACGCACTTGGCCGGTTTTTTAAACTGCCAGCGCGCGTGGAACAAGACGCGCTGTCGACCTAAGCTTGGTCCATGATATGATCGACCGGCGAGTTACCCACTAGCTGTCCGCTTTCCCGCGATTGCGGTGGCTGGAAATCACTTCACGACACGTCGACGTCTTGAGGTGGAGGCTGTCCTCTCCCTCACGCATCTCAGTTGCACTATCACGGTTTTCAAAATATTTTCACTTCAAACCCTTGCCACATATTACATATAACTCACTCCATACAAAATGTTCAATACCTACCGCTATAATAGCCTACACTTTCAAGTTGACAGACGCTGCGAACGAAAATGTGCCCTAACCTAACCATACAAACGTAAAGTAAATTTCGCTTTGAAGATGCGCGCCGCTGCGTGGATATTCTAAATTACGAGGGCTGCCTCTGTCGACAATGATGTTAGTACCTAGGGTTTTTTTGACACAGTACACTTACTTTCGTACGAATTTGTTTGTTTATCAACAATTTTTTTTTTCCTGTTGATATTAATTTTAAACATTCGATAATTCGTAATAGCGAGAGTTAACGAAACTCGGTTGTACCTACTTATTATTACGAGTCCATCTGCTCAATCGGAAGCCGAGAAGTAAGTCAAATATAATTATCAACTTATCAAGATTTTATTGCAGACCGCCAACGGAGTGAAAATGAAAATATACACTTGTAAAAAGAAAGAAAATGTTGTTTTTTAAAAAATTGTCCTTCACCAGAAATTTTTCCTGTGTCGTGGGTACTTTTAAAATAATCGAAACGTGAATCGCCGATGAAAAATGTACCTACCTACAACTCTATAATAAACGACAATATTAAATAACTAATACCGACTGTCGTTACATTACATTTTAACATTCATTACCTTTTCGCGTGCCTAAATTTTTTCATAACAAGTTAAAACCTCTGCATCACGAGGAAAACCGTAAAAAAAATGTTTTTATCTCTTCAATTATATCTTAGTATTTCAAAACTAACATCAATTCGACATAAATATGCGTGCGTGCGCGTCGCGCGGCTATTGACAACCCGCTGCACTAAGGTCTTTCTACGGACCGGCGGCCAGTAGGTAGTTAGCGCGTATAAGTACATGGAGTGCAATATCTGGTAATCTGTGCCCTTGCCTACAATAATAATACTTAGCTAAGAAGAGGTAGGTACATATCGGTCACTATTACAATACACACTAAAGGTTTGTTAGAAGAAACTAGACGCCTGGGTGTCACCATCACCACTGCGAGTGTCGCCTGGAGGACACGGTGGAGCATACGGTGCAGGACTGCCTCGCTTGGACAGAGCACCGCCGCCGCCGCCGTGTCCTTACGCAGGCGATAGGCGGCGACCTCTCGCGTCCGGCATTGGTCGAGGCCATGCTGCGGGGCGAGACGGAGTGGCAAGCGGTCGCCTCCTTCTGAAAAGCAGTCATGCTACTGAAGGAGGAAGCGGGACGCGTGAGGGAGGGGACAGCGTCCACCTTACTACGTGAAATGATTTTCAGACACCGTAGGCGCGGGCATGCGGACGACAAGTAAGGTGACTCGCCGTTCGATCATGGACCGTCTACACTATCACGGTTTCAAAATATTTTCACTTCAAACCCTTGCCTACAATAATAATAGCTAAGAAGAGGTACATACCGGTCACTATCAGAAAACACACTACAGGTGTATTGTTATAATTTGTGATATCACCGGAGAAACTCGAGATATCACGGAAATTTAAATAAGATAACGTTGTGTACTATGACGACTCATTACTTTTTACATGCTTTGTTTTGTTCATTAGTAGGTTTTATTGTTGAAGATAATTTTTGCATACAAGGTTAGGCAAGAACTGTTATAATATACTAGCTTACTGGTTTCAACCCTCTATTCGGCTACTTTAAGTCATGACATGATGTTATAGATAAATAAATATACTATCCAAAAAAAAAAAAATTTCAATTCGACCCAGGTTCCTGACGCTTTCTACCAAGCAAAAAATTCTGCAGCTTTTTAATAGTGGCATGGCATCATCATTATATGCCTACTAGCCTTTTCCCAACTATATTGGGGTCGGTTTTGAGTCGAACCTAGGGTTACCAGATGAATTAAATCAAAAGTCCGGAGAAAAGGCCTGATTTCCATTGAAAAATCCTGAGATTTTTTACAGTTTGAAAATTTCTCTCAAACTTACTTTCGAAAAAAACTGGCTGTGACATACGGACGGACAGACAGACATAACGAATTTATAAGGGTTCGGCTTTTTGCCATTTGGCTACAGAACCCTAAAAGGTCGTTAAATTAACTTTTTTAATACACTGCGCATCTCGCTCACGCGTTTCATATCGACTAAAAGCGTGTCCTGTGGCAGCGGCAACCCCTTCCTTTCAATATTGTGCAATTTTTAAGAAAAGAAGATTTATTTTTAGTTTGAGTAACATTTTGTTAAGGAGATCTTTAAAATAAAAGCTCTATTTTATTGAAAAATTCTAAAAATCCTGAGATTTCATAAGATTTATAAAATCCGGCCGCAGTCCTGAGAATAGTCCAAAAATCCTGAAATCTCAGGACAAATCCTGAGGTAACCCTAGTCGAACCAGATCCAGCTGAATATCAGTAGGTACGAGTATTATTTACATGGAGCGACTGCCTATCGGACCTCCACAACCCAGTAACTGGGTAATACGATACCCCATGGTAAGACTGGTTGTCAGACCTTAGAGCTTCAGACTAATAGAACTAGACTTAGAACTTTTAGACTAACAGTAACGACTGTCAAAGATCTACAAATGATAGCCGGGAACAACGGCTTTACGTGCTTTCCGAGGCACGGAGGAAACTCGCTATGACAGATGTTCACCCATCCACAGACCAACCTCGGCAAGCGCGGCTTAACCCGGAAGATCGGCCTGTGCGGCTGTAATTATTTAGCAACGAACTCTAATCTATTGGCACAGTCTAAAAACATAATTAAATAGTTAAAGGGGAATGACAAGAATCGGCATAGAATAATAATTATGTAAAAAATCATTAATTTAATTAATCATTTAAAAGTTTCTTTTATAGGTATACTCTCAGATCAAAAAAAATCTAATAACTTTAAAGTTAGAAGAATCGAGTGGTCGACTCCATATAAAAAAAAATTCGGTGTACCTACCTACTTCTTATGAAAAACTAATTACTTAATATTATACCATTAAATTCTATAATCGTTTTCCTTTTTAATGATACCTGAACCTATATAGTTCATCTTTGGTACATCTTTGATGACGCGATCTTTAATGGGCCGAGGCTTTAAGGGAAACTTAGCAATATCTTTTACCTACTTTCTTTATAATGTTCTTTTTCAACGTTCAAGCTCTATCTCTAAAATGATCAAAATTGGTTAAGGCGGGCTTACAGTAATTTTTATGATTTTCAAACGTCTGAAAGTCTCATTAACTATGATATTTTTAATAAATAAAAATTATAATATTAAAGTTGAACATATCCTCGAGTGAATGGTAAAGATAGAAACACGAATTGGAATAATTGGCTCGATAGAAAAAAATGTCAAACATGACACTAAGGGGCTGTCTCCACGAGCGAGAGAATCGCGGCGATATTATCGCCGTGCCACGTTTTCCTATACACTCTCTATGGAACCGTCTCCACACGGCGATATTATCGCCGCGATGCGACGAGTGGCAACGAGCGCGCAAAACGTCATTACATCGTCGCTAGCCCGCCGCGACTAGCAACGCGACCGCCGCGCGCTCGTGGCGCTCTCGCGACGAGCGCGCGGCGGGCGCGTCCATTCTTAACAATAACAATAACTGCATATTCACTAGCGTACTCGCAGAAGCACCCCACAACACTATATCCATAATAAAGAATTATGTTATCGACTAAGACACTACATATTTCGCTCTCGTCTGGCACCTTTGGCAACGTGACGTCAAGGAAACGCGGCGATACCGTTACGAGTCGCCGCGGAATCGCCGCGATACCGTAACGACACGCGACGATACGCGGCGGAATTATCGCTCGTTCGTGGAGATTATCCGACGATATAAGGGCGGACTCGTCGCGATTCTCTCGCTCGTGGAGGCAGCCCCTAAATCACAATTTTTAAACGTCCACTGCTTAGAGATTTCACAATGAATTTATATGAAACTTATATAAATAAAAACAGCTCATTATTTAGAAGTGAATGGTAAAATCAGATTTTAAAATTTCGTTATAATTTTTCTCCAAGAAATAAAAAACCCAAAATATTGGCATTATTTCGCTCGCCGGGCGCCCCGCCAGTGCCCGCCGAGACGTGATGGAGGATGGACGTACGTCGTTGCTGCGCAAAAATTCCCCCCGCGGTTACGTATTAGCAGGCATAGAACTGAACTACTACATAGAAACAAAGTCACACACACAAGCGATTGCGTGTTAGTTGCGGGAATAGAATAAAATAGTCAAGTGATCTAATTTTGACACGATGTAAATTTTTTTTATGGACTACGTATTTTTTAGCTAAGATGCGAACTTGATGGAGTGACTTGAAGGTCTACATCGGTGGCTGTCACTGGAACTCGGCGACAAATCGAACTAGATGTACCGAGTTTGGGCTCGTTTTGTAAGTTATGATGAGATCTTACCACCGGACTTGATGGAGTGACCTGAAGGTCTACATCGGTGACTGCCACTGGAACTCGGCGACGGATCGAACTAGATGTGCCGAGTTTGGGCTCGTTTTGTTAGTTATGATGAGATCTTACCTCCGGACTTGATGGAGTGACCTGATGGTCTACATCGGTGACTGCCACTGGAACTCGGCGACGGCTCGAACTAGATGTGCCGAGTTTGGGCTCGTTTTGTTAGCTATGATGAGATCTTACCTCCGGACTTGATGGAGTGACCTGATGGTCTACATCGGTGACTGCCACTGGAACTCGGCAACGGATCGAACTAGATGTGCCGAGTTTGGGCTCGTTTTGTAAGTTATGATGAGATCTTACCACCGGACTTGATGCAGTGACCTGAAGGTCTACATCGGTGACTGCCACTGGCACTCGGCAACGGATCGAACTAGATGTGCCGAGTTTCCGACTCCCCGATGTAAACCTTCAGGTCACTCCATCAAGTTCGGAGGTAAGATCTCATCATAACTTACAAAACGAGCCCAAACTCGGCACATCTAGTTCGATCCGTCGCCGAGTTCCAGTGGCAGTCACCGATGTAGACCTTCAGGTCACTCCATCAAGTCCGGAGGTAAGATCTCATCATAACTAACAAAACGAGCCCAAACTCGGCACATCTAGTTCGATCCGTCGCCGAGTTCCAGTGGCAGTCACCGATGTAGACCTTCAGGTCACTCCATCAAGTTCGGAGGTAAGATCTCATCATAACTTACAAAACGAGCCCAAACTCGGCACATCTAGTTCGATCCGTCGCCGAGTTCCAGTGGCAGTCACCGATGTAGACCTTCAGGTCACTCCATCAAGTCCGGTGGTAAGATCTCATCATAACTTACAAAACGAGCCCAAACTCGGCACATCTAGTTCGATCCGTCGCCGAGTTCCAGTGGCAGTCACCGATGTAGACCTTCAGGTCACTCCATCAAGTCCGGTGGTAAGATCTCATCATAAGTTACAAAACGAGCCCAAACTCGGCACATCTAGTACGATCCGTCGCCGAGTTCCAGTGGCAGTCACCGATGTAGACCTTCAGGTCACTCCATCAAGTCCGGTGGTAAGATCTCATCATAACTTACAAAACGAGCCCAAACTCGGCACATCTAGTTCGATCCGTCGCCGAGTTCCAGTGGCAGTCACCGATGTAGACCTTCAGGTCACTCCATAAAGTCCGGTGGTAAGATCTCATCATAACTAACAAAATGAGCCCAAACTCGGCAAGTCACCGATGTAGACCTTCAGGTCACTCCATCAAGTTCGGTGGTAAGATCTCATCATAACTTACAAAACGAGCCCACACTCGGCACATCTAGTTCGATCCGTCGCCGAGTTCCAGTGACAGTCACCGATGTAGACCTTCAGGTCACTCCATCAAGAGCGGAGGTAAGATCTCATCATAACTAACAAAACGAGCCCAAACTCGGCACATCTAGTTAGATCCGTCGCCGAGTTCCAGTGGCAGTCACCGATGTAGACCTTCAGGTCACTCCATCAAGTCCGGTGGTAAGATCTCATCATAACTTACAAAACGAGCCCAAACTCGGCACATCTAGTTCGATCCGTCGCCGAGTTCCAGTGGCAGTCACCGATGTAGACCTTCAGGTCACTCCATCAAGTCCGGTGGTAAGATCTCATCATAACTTACAAAACGAGCCCAAACTCGGCACATCTAGTACGATCCGTCGCCGAGTTCCAGTGGCAGTCACCGATGTAGACCTTCAGGTCACTCCATCAAGTCCGGTGGTAAGATCTCATCATAACTTACAAAACGAGCCCAAACTCGGCACATCTAGTTCGATCCGTCGCCGAGTTCCAGTGGCAGTCACCGATGTAGACCTTCAGGTCACTCCATCAAGTCCGGTGGTAAGATCTCATCATAACTTACAAAACGAGCCCAAACTCGGCACATCTAGTTCGATCCGTCGCCGAGTTCCAGTGGCAGTCACCGATGTAGACCTTCAGGTCACTCCATCAAGTCCGGTGGTAAGATCTCATCATAACTTACAAAACGAGCCCAAACTCGGCACATCTAGTTCGATCCGTCGCCGCGTTCCAGTGGCAGTCACCGATGTAGACCTTCAGGTCACTCCATCAAGTCCGGTGGTAAGATCTCATCATAACTTACAAAACGAGCCCAAACTCGGCACATCTAGTTCGATCCGTCGCCGAGATCCAGTGACAGTCACCGATGTAGACCTTCAGGTCACTCCATCAAGTCCGGAGGTAAGATCTCATCATAACTAACAAAACGAGCCCAAACTCGGCACATCTAGTTCGATCAGTCGCCGAGTTACAGTGACAGTCACCGATGTAGACCTTCAGGTCACTGCATCAAGTCCGGTGGTAAGATCTCATCATAACTTACAAAACGAGCCCACACTCGGCACATCTAGTTCGATCCGTCGCCGAGTTCCAGTGACAGTCACCGATGTAGACCTTCAGGTCACTCCATCAAGTCCGGAGGTAAGATCTCATCATAACTAACAAAACGAGCCCAAACTCGGCACATCTAGTTCGATCCGTCGCCGAGTTCCAGTGGCAGTCACCGATGTAGACCTTCAGGTCACTCCATCAAGTCCGGAGGTAAGATGTCATCATAACAAAACGAGCCCAAACTCGGCACATATTAAATATACTGCTGCCTAATAAAGTACTCCATTGCATGCACTTTGTAAAATCAAAACTATCTCGAATATCATTTTACGAAAATCTAATCCAGACACACTCGAACGTAATTGACTAACTGCATTACGCTACGCTGTGGCATACACACACACGGTCCCTCCCGCCCGCACCGCTGTCGACTTGCCCCGCCCCTTTGCGGGGGCTGAGGTAGTGCGCTCATAGCTGCGGACTGTACTGGAACCTGGCCTTAAGCGGTTTTGCTGTACCTACAACTGTTTCATATATATTATAGAGGAACTTACGCATTGAAAACTTATCTACTATGCATATCTCTTTGTTTATAACAAAGATTTACGGATTTATTTCAAACGTAGATTACTAAAACGTGTAAAAACGTCTTTATCAATATAACCTAGACTTTACGGTAATTAGAAGATACTTATCAGAATATTATCAAGCAAATGTTTAAAGTATCTAAATCATTATCTACCTAAACATGTGGGGGCACGGTGATGCCTCCGCCAAGTCGAGCATAAATCGGCACGCGGCCGTGCCATCCTTTTCAAGCAGCTATGCTCTCTATAAGTTTCATACCGATCAAAGAAATAGGCAGATAGAGCGCTCAGAACACGCAATTAAGTGTCACCACCAAAGCAAATTTGAATTTATCGAATACAAAATCGAATACAAGCTACGCGTCGTTGTTGTTGTTTGCCAAAATATGCCGTCTCGTGTCTTTAAGCATTGTAAAAGTTGTTCTCAAAAACAAAGAAAACAATATGGAATGTAATTCGATTTGATCTGTCTATTTCTTTGATCTGAGCCTGAACTCAAATTATTACAGAACTAGTTATTGCATAAGTTGACAGTTTCCAGGGGAACATAAAATTGGGATGAAAACTACGAGTATCCTATGTCTTAATCAAAGTTGTAAACTATATCAGTACCACATTTCACCCAAATCCGTTCAGTAGTTTTTGTGTAAAAGAATAACGAACACACACGCATATTCACAAACTTTCGCCTTTCAAATACACCTACTACTAGTAGTAATAAACTGTATATTCAAATACTATATTATTCTAATAGATAAACACAAGTAAATCAAATTGATAAGTTATCAGAAAAATGTGTTTCAAATCGACAATCAATCGAGTTTTTATCAAATACTTTACATTTATATGTTTTTTTTTATTGAAATGTACCTACACTATCACTATCTGATTAAGTTGGTAACGGGTGAGCCTCCTATGTTCACAAGCAAGGCTGTGCGTAACTTTTGTACGTGCATATTTTCACTGAACTGAGTTTAGCAATGTGCGCGCACAAATAACGTCTCCACTGCTCGGGTGGCGTGGCGTGGGAACGAGATGGCGCTAGACGATTTGTAAAGCTCTGTATTTTTTCCCACACTGGAATTAAAATGATCATGTAGTATCGAAAACGTCATTTGCGCAATTTATCTTTGCTTGAGTGAGTCCAATATGCAAATCATATAAAAAAGTGTAAGTATATTCATTTCAGAGATTAGCGCATCCAAAAAAACAAATAAATTCTTTAGCTTTATTATATAAAATAAAAAACTAGACTAGCGAAATGTATTTCCAGTTAATTATGTTTTCTCTCGCTATAGGTAAATTAATAATTTATTAAAAAAAAAAAAATACATAACTGTCCACGTGTAACGCTGAACACGAGTCGTGAACTGAAATCATTATCATAATCACATACAATCATATGAGTCACATATATAAAATACTACATTATACTTATATTAACAAGTACGAGTCAGACTCGCCCACAAAGGGTTCCGTAACATTATCATAAAAACGCCAAAAAAAATTCTACATGGAAGCCCCAATAAATCATATTTGTTTCATTTTAATTTAACTATTTATTTTTCGTGTCGAGGAGCTCATGGCTAAATAATTACAGCCGATATTCCGGGTTAAGCCGCACTTGCCGAGGTTGGTCTATGATAGGGTGACCATCTGTCATAGCGTGTTTCCTCCGTGCCTCGGAAAGAAAGTAAATTAGCCGTTGGTCCTGGCTGTCATTTGTAGATCTTTGACAAAGACAAAGACAGTCATTAATGTTAGAAGCTCTAGTCTCTACATGAGATACAGCCTGTTGACAGACGTACAGACAGACAAATAACATCAGATAGACGGACAGGCGGTCTCTATTAATAGGGGCTCCAATACAACAAACATATTTTGTCGTATAAAAAGAAAATGGTACCGAACTCTTACGGTGCGCGAGTTTGACTCGCACTTCGCCGTTCTTGACGGAATTTGGTAAGGTTCTTGACCTAAAGTTATTGAGTACACCTTGAGCCTTAATTAGAGTGCGTACGCGAAAAACGACGTCATTTTGTCCCCAAAAAACTCGTCTCACTTCTTTAAATGCAGTGAAATGAAGACCAGTTATGTCGCACAGTGCCCGCGAGATATTCTGTTGACCTGACTGACTCATTTTGTTTGTCTGCCTTCGACAAAATCTTCAGATTTCGGGCTCATTCACATGGAATAGGCAATTTTTCAAAATAAATTGCAAAATTGTCACCTTCATTTAGAGTTCTGAAAAATAATGATCGCCCGAAGGATACGTTGGAGCATACGGTGCAGGTCGGCATTGGTCGAAGCCATATTGCGGGGTGAGACGGAACGGGAAGCAGTCGCCTCCTTCTGTGAAGCAGTCATGCTAGTGATTGAGGAGGCGGGCGCCGTGATAGAGCACAGCCTCCACCTCACGACCTAGCCGCGGAAGACGCCCACGGTATCGGATTTCCGGCTACCGCGTAGGCGGCATACGGACGGGTGACTTGCAGTCCGATCATGGACCATGACAACAGGGCCGCCTGGGTCGCGATCACCATCCTATCGGAGTCCGGCGCCAAACTGTTTTTACTGTGTTTTGTCGGTGCGCAAGAGTTTCCATTTGCTTTTTCTTTCCATAAAACCGTGCGGCGAAAATCGACCGTATAAATGACAAATCAACTAACTTTTTACTACCTACAAATTTCTGCAAGTGTGACGTGACCTGCCACACGTTGAATCGTCCGAAAACTTGACTTACATGTAAATCCCCCGTTAGATTGACTATCATTAACTTTTTCCTTATCGTGATCTTACTTTGTATTTACCCGCGTAAGCAACAACGTAACACGAACGGACTTATATATGCAATTTGACAGCATCAATAAATTGCTTCAATTAGTCCGTCAACAGTAGTGTTTTGAAAAATTATGGACACATATTTTTTTTCTTTCGTTATGGGCGCATAACCAGAAAGTTGGCAACGTCGCTAATAGCTGTCAAATATTTTACAAGTTTTAATTAATTTGGCAATGTTACTGTATGGAAATAAGAAATATGGCTCTGTAGTGCACTAGAAAACTTATATAGGAATGCAATTAAAACACTGAATTTGATGTTGTAACCGTATCAGGTGTATAAAAGGCATTTGGAATGTTTCCAAATGCTTTTTTACGTATAAAACTATATATTCGGTGTTATGATATTAATTATTGCATTCCCTAATCAAGTTTTAGTCCACTACAGAGCCATATTTCTTATTTTCATACAGTAAAGTAAAATTAATGAAAACTTAACGAAATAAATATTTGACAGCCATTTGCGACGTTGCCAACTTTCAGAATATGCGCTCTTAAATCAATGCATATTTACAAAGATAACATCAAAATTCGAGAGTCGAGCCTCGTAACGTCACAAGTGAAAACTGCTTGTGACATTTTACCAATTTTAAAAGTGGATATCTTTCGTAAATTTTTGTTTAAACGTTACAAAAGAAAAAATACTTGTTAAATATTTTTTTTTTATAATTTAACAGACGGACTTTAATTGGATTTTTGCAGTCAAATACCATATTCATAGGAGGTTGGATTAAATGCCTGACTCAGAAGGCAGTACTCCTCGATAGAGCTCGCATTGTGAGGAGATTCTTGTCTTTGGAGCCCATAATCACCGGTAGCTTGCACCCTGCTTCCATACCAGCGAACCACTATTTTATTTTCATTATTTTTTTTTGTTAAAAAATATTTTAATATGAATTGATACATTCACGATTAATAATTAAATATATAGAATATTAATTGATAAATTACTGGTCGCCTAAGAGAGTAGTTATCGGCTTCGACTAACGATGTTACTGTGTGTAACTTATTTCATCATTACATTCATTACTTCTCCCGAAACGGTGAAGGAAAACATCGTGAGGAAATTGCGAAATTCGATCCATATGAAGTTGTTTTTAGAGTTGATGGTTTGTTTGAAAAAAAAATACGGGTCAATTTTTTTTTTGTGTTTCCATAGGATTAATTTTTTTTTGGGTTTTAAAATAGCCTATTATGTACCTATTTATATTCTTTAGGTATTAGTGAACGAAAGACATTTTTTTTTTTCATAATAATATTTACATAATTTTATATAAATACTAAATTAACTAACCTAATTTATATTAAAATGACTAACAAAGAGCTTCAAAAAATTCATCAAAATACAAATTCTTTGAAAATGATTGCTTCGCTGACATTTTTACAAAGATGACCTTAGAAAATGTCAGTGTTCATTTTTGAATTTATTTTTCCTTATCACGTGTCAGTAGGTACATATTAGTGTCAGTTACTACGTAGGTATAATTAGTTTACCTCGTTTTTACATCGACTAGATAAAATACTAGGTACTTTCCCGTATTCTAACAATGACACAATTATTTTGTAAAAATATTTTTACATTTACCTAATCTACTATTCATAAATAAAAAAATATCCAGATTGATAGTAGGCCGCTGAGAATTGAAGCTAAAAACAGGGGGTCAAAATTACCCCCCTCGTTCGATTCCTACGTAAAACAAGTGAACATCTCCAAGGAAAACATTTAAATGTGTGCGTGACGATCAAACACACATTTCTAATGTTATTATATAATATACATATGTACCTGTTAGACCGAGCTCTGCTCGTATGAAAATAGAGGAAATAAAAAAAAATACCTTAATAACGGAATTAGTAAACCCGAAAATACAACTGACTAAACGAAATAAGAAACTGTTGGGGGTTTGAACCCGCGGTCATCAACATTCAAGTTCATGGTAACGAAATTATGAACGTTATTGTACGCGAAAATATAGAGAAACCGAATTTTCCCAGATATAAGACATACTAGCTGGATCGATTTCCCACGCCAGTACCAAAGATAATATAATACCAGTACTAAACCCCCAACTTGCCGAGAAATCGTCAGAGCCGTTTTCTAGAACCGAATAATATACAAATATTGCTCGTTTATTATATTTAAATATCTGGTTGACCGAGCTTCGCTCGGTTTTTAAAATGTCTGCATCTTGGGAACCGAGCTTTTCTCGAACCTGGAACCTTGATAAATCGATTCCTTGAGCCGAAAACCCCCTAATATGTAACTTTCATGAAAATCCTTGGAGCCGTTTCAGAGATCCTGATTATATATAAATATATATACAAGAATTGCTCGTTTAAAGATATTAGATAGTATTGGATAGGATAGGATTTTGTCCTGTACTAACTTACGACAAGACAACGAGAGAGAAAGGGACAAACGTAGGGGTGACATAGACGCAGTCTTTATTCGGATGCATTTTTAATTCATTCCAAAAAAAAAGTAAAAAGAAAAACAAGTTTTATTCCTTAGTATTTCAAAGCAGTAGTTTTTTTGTAGTCTTTTGGAAAAATAATTATGTAATCTGCTTGCGACTTTGACTAAGCATTTCGGTTTTTGGTTTCGTAAAATAAAATACAAAAAGAGAAAAAAAAGAAAATAAATAACGTTGCCGGATGAAGTTCGTGCGCAACATTATGCAATGTAATTTTTCTTTTCTTATTCCACTAACTTGGTTTATGTAGATGACAGAGAAGTTTTAAATTTTTATTTCTTTACTTTAACTAGTAAATTGCTTCTGTACGAAGTCAGGACGAGTCGCTTAGCTAAATACTTAACATTAGAGTGTGTGACGGGCTAAAGTGCCTTAAGTGCCTCCAAAATGGTTCGTGTTATATTACACACTGTGAGCTGCGCGCCAGAACTTGGCTTGACACGCTCCTGCGTATCTAGATTTGTAATATTATAATTATCATTATTTTAACGTTAAGAACTACTTGACTTAATTAGAGTAGATTTGATACGTAACCAATTAAGTAACTATCTGCAATACTATTAAAACTAGTAGGCAATTTTTCCGAATGGCGTCTCTAATTGATTGAATGATTATTTAAAGAGGTACTCGTAAGCATTAAATATGAAGAAACAGACTTGTAATACTCGTTCCTACAACAATTACGATGAGTATCAATGAGTAAGGAAAATGAAGTGGCAGAGGGCCGGCAATGTTTGTCGAAGGACTGATGGCCGATGGGGCAGACGAGTCTCGCAAAAAATGCCATTTTAGGAAAATCTTATAAGAATCGTAAAATTGTCATCAAATTCATATTATGTACCTACAATTTATAATACATGTATATAATTCATCTGTTTGACAGTTTCAGAGCATAGTAAAAAATGGTGCACATAATGCATCTGACTTTGTAGCATTTTTATTTTATTTTTTGCTTGGTTAAATCATCAAATGAGTCCTCCCACACAGGGCAGAGTAGTAGGGACTGTCAGACTTGTACTGACTAAAATCTACGGTGTCCTTCAATAGCCAAACGTTCCGGGGTTACGGTAACTCGATAAATTTCGGACAACACTTTGAGGCGTGTGGGAAAATGACAAGCCTGGCCACTGTCCATGATCAAATTCATCCCATCATCGATTAGATTGGAATCCGGCCTCATCATAATTGTCTTATTTAGCATAATTGTGAAAATACTGACGGATGATGACCTACTGACTATTATTTATGAAGAAAACCGGTTTCAGATCGCTTTGACATTCAACTCTGTGTTTGCATCTATTTTAACGGCAGTTGACCCAATAACTAAATGTACATAATTTTTAAAAAAATGTTCAGATGCATCATAAATGCAACATTTTTATTGACCTGTTAACAGTAGGAAGTCTTACTTATTATGTAGATTATTTTTTTATAATGACTTTAAATTATAGATACTAGGATGTAGATTAAAAAGAGTGCTATCGTAATCCTACAAAATCGCGTGAGTTGATTAAATTAATAAATAATTATCAATATGTCGTAGGCTGATCGTTGACGAGCCAAGCGAAAAACTTAATAAATATCCACATTTAAGCAACATTATCTTCAGAGCGCGTATCACAAAAGATGGCAACGTCGCAAATAGCTGTACAATATTTACAAGTCAATTTGGCAAATTTACTGTATGAAAATAAGAAATATGGCTCTGTAGTGCACAAAAAAATTAAAAATGAATTGCAATTAAAACCCTTTTTTTGATGATCATACCCGTTTCAGGTGTATAAAAGGCATTTGGCAAGTTCCCAAATATTTTTTTTACATTTATGTAAAACCATATATTCGGTGTTACGATATTATTATTGCATTCCCTTATCATTTTTTTAGTGCAGAGTAATATTTTTATTTTCGTACACTAAAATTGCCAAATTACATAATCTTTATAATTCCTGAATTACAATAATTATATGAGTAATAATTTAATCCCTTAAAAGTGTGATCCCATTTGCATTTATTCAAATCTTGTTTTAAGACGTGTCTACTATATATAAAAATAAGTCGGATTTTCCTTCCTGACGCTATAACTCCAGAACGCACGAACCGATTTCCACGGTTTTGCATTCGTTGGAAAGGTCCCGGGCTCCGTGAGGTTTATAGCAAAGAAAATTCAGGAAAAAAAATCGAAGCCATCATGGTGGCGATCGGAGTTCGCCGGGTTTGCTATAGTAACTTATAAAAATTAATACACGCCATCATATTATTTATTCAAATAGGTAATTAAATACAAGTGTACAAGTGTTTCGAAGAAACACTAGAGTAAAGATTATGCAACAGTACAACGTACCTACTCTCACAAATAGGATATCTATATTCAAAATACGTAACACCTAGGACACCTTTCTTTCTCCAAAACAACGAAATATTAAATGTGTTTTTATCCAAGAAAGGCTAAACCTTACCTTAAAACATAAAATAATCACTTTAAACTAAATTTCCAACAAACTAAAACAAAAATCTATGCACCAATTAAAAAAAAAAACAACAAAAAAAGTATTTTATCGCTCTTCAATTAATTTAAAAAAAGTTTTAACCCGCGTTTAGTCTATGGTAAAGATGGCGACGCGACCGTTTCGCGCCAATCCTCAAGGCGCACTGTTGATGTATTTTCCGACGATAAGGAGAAACGTTTTTCAATTGTATACAGTTGGTTTCACGCGTCAATAAAGATTAAACAAAGCGTTATTTTATTATTTATTTTAATGTAGGTACGCTGTGCATGCCTTATCAATGGCTATCTTAACGACTTGCTTTGAAGGCTTTTTTTTACTGCTTTTTACCGCTTTTTTTTGTAGATTCGTAAATTAGGTATCAGTGTTTATATATTTTTAGTCCTTAGATAAATAGATGTTCCTGGTCTAGGTGTTTATATCGCTACCCCCACCGAATAATATCGTAATGTGATATAACGATACTTTGCGTTTTATTGCATATTCATCATGTAGGTACTCTCTTACACCTTGTCAATTTTTTTCACATTTTTCCTACGAGTACTTTACAAATTAGTATTTTTTTAATAACCATAGCCCTAATATTCCGTTACAGATTTATTGTACTTATTTACGTGAATAACATCGCTTCTGGTGATTACGGATAGCACTGCTAATAAGAATTTCAATATGTTACGATAACGATATTATTCGAGTATGAACAGCAAACTCGTTCTATAGTAATATTTTTTAACAATACTATTCCTGTCGAGATTTTATTTCAAAGGTACGGTAATGCTGGTTACTATTTAATAATGTATTTTAAAAAAAATAGCAATTACTTTTGCAATAGTTTACCGAGGTGATATCTACACTCAATCTACGATTGCTGTATTATCTACCTAGTATCTATAATCACATTGAATATTAATGTGAAACTTGAAAGGTCTCGTCTGGTGAAGTCCACGCTCCGACCTGGTCCTGCCCACATCCAGAAACCCGAAGACTTTCAACTCGAACTGCACAATCGCTTCCAGTGCCTAACCGAATGCAAAACTGTGGACGATATTAACAATGGGTTGGTGGAAACTTTCCAAGCGTGGGGTCCAAGTTCTTTAAGACCCCGCGCCGCAATAAACCTCAAAAGCTCTCGAACGGAACCATCAAGTTGATGCAAGACCGGACCGAGATGAGGCTGCAATCTTCAGCTGATATGTCGGAATATGGCAAATTCAATAGACGAATCTCTAAATCAATGCGACGTGGCCTGCGTGCCTTTAGTGCGGCACGGATCAAAGAGGCAATCGAGCGGAACCAGGGCTCAAAAGTCTTCGCAAAGAATTCGTCTATTGGGCAAAGCCAAATTTTAATGACGAAGCTGAAGATTAATGACGGCAGCATCATTTCGACGAAACCGGAGATTCTGAGAGAGCTTGAGAGGTTTTACGGACATTTATACACATCAACACGACAACCCAGTGTCGGTACAGCTCGAGACGCAAGAGCTAAACTGACTCGACACTGCACTGAGGCTATCCCGGACATCAGCCTGTATGAGATTAGAATGGCTCTTAATCAGCTCTAGAATAACAAGGCGCCGCCGGGTGAGGACGGAATCACAACTGAACTTCTGAGAGCGGGTGGAAAACCGGTACTTTTAGTCCTCTAGAAGTTATTTAATTCCGTCATATTTGAAGGTACTACACAGGTTGTTTTCAAAAAGGGTGACAACGCCTTGTTGAAGAACTACAGGCCAATCTCACTTCTGAGCCATGTATACAAGCTGTTCTCAAAAGTCATTATGAATCGTCTCGAACGCAAGTTTGATGACTTCCAGCCTCCCGAACAAGCCGGTTTCCGAAAAGATTTTAGTACTATAGACCACATACACACGCTCCGGCAGATTATAGAGAAGACAGAGGAGTATAATCGGCCTTAATGTTTAGCGTTTGTGGACTATGAAAAAGCCGTCGATTCATTTGAAACCTGGGCAGTATTGCAGTTCCTCCAACGACGACATATCGACTATAGGTATATCGAAGTTTTGAAGTGTTAGTATAGAAACGCCACCATGTCCATCCGACTTCAAGAAGAGAGCAATTGCAGTAAATCGTGAGACAGGGAGACGTTACTTCTCCGAAACTGTTCACGACCGCGTTGTAGGTCGTTTTCAAGCTCTTGGAATGGAACTGACTCGACATCAACATCAATGGCGAATATATCAGTCACCTTCGTTTTACCGATGATTACAGTCATCATGGCAGAATCGTTGGGGCACCTCGATGCAATGCTCAGCGACCTCAGTATCGTTTTCCAACGGTTCGGCCTTAAAATGAACGCATGATGACGAAAATCATTTCGAACGTCCATGTGGCACCCGTATCGGTTGTTGTTGGGAATGATACTCTCGAAGTTGTAGACCATTATACTTATCTTGGACAGATTGTTCAGTTATACATACAGTTATACTGTAATGAGGTCACCCAAAGAATCCAACTCGGATGGGCAGCGCTTGGGAAGCTACGTGATATCTTCTCGTCAGAATCCCACACTGTCTCAAGACAAGGGTGTTTAACCAGCGTGTGTTGCCAGTGATTACGTAGGGCTCCGAAACGTGGTCTTTCACTGCTGGCCTTTTAGACACTCGGAGTTTCTTTGCGGGATAAAAATCCGGAACATGGATATTCGGCGAAGAACCAGAGTCACCCACGTAGCTAATACAATTTACAAGTTGAAGTGACACAATGGGCAGGCCACATCGCTCGTTGAACTGACGACTGATGGGGAAAAAAAGTTCTCGAGTGGCGACCACGGACCGGAAGACGCAGCGTAGGCCTCCCACAAGGTGGACCGACGATATCGTGAGGGTTGCGGGCAACCGATGGATGCAAGTAGCGAATTGTCGTTTGGCGGGGCGGTCTAAGGGGAGGCCTATGTTCAACAGTGGACGTCTTCCGGCTGACGATGATGATGATGAGAGTTATTTTATCAGAAACCCATAGTTTTATTGAAAGTTATATTTCTAAATATAAGTTTCAATAAAACATAACAGGCAATTTAAGAATAAAATAGTATTCAAACAATAATAAAAATTAAAATGTATATTTTATAGGCGAAAATCCCAGTAACAGTCAATTACCGTTTATGTTTGGATGTCATTGTTTAACGAATAACTCGAAGACTGGCCTGTAATTCCCAGTCAAAATTACTAATATTAAATACCTATCGCAGAACTATCTTTATAGAATTTACCTATGTTTGTTGCATTACATAATATATAGAAAACGCTTTTCATAGAGTGGCTCTTTTTTGCCGCATAGCCTTCTACTCGTATTTAACCGATTTTAAAAAAAGAGGAGGTTCTCAATCTCAATTCAGTTGATATGTTTTTTAAATAATTCTAAATTGATCAGTTCTATAAATTCTTAGAAAAAAATCGCGTGATTTAGGCCAGACTTTTAAAGTAACAAGATGCTCTAAAGACATTTCAATTCAACCAGTAATTTAACTGTCCCTATCTGTAGGAAAAAACCTCATTTAATACCGAGAATTATTGTGAACAAACCATTCATCTTTACTGCTTACTAATTCACCATAAAATCCCCGTTTTTCTGATGTTTCATTGAAGTCTTAACCTCGTGTTGTCTGAGATTGACTTTGAATTTGTTCATTCATCTTTTTAGGGTTCCGTAGTCAACAAGGAACCCTTATAGTTTCGCCATGTCCGTCCGTCCGTCCGTCCGTCTGTCCGCAGTTTAGCTCAGAGACGCACAGTACTAGAGAGCTGTAATTTGGTGTAAATATAAGGATTTGTTGTGCAGAAAAACTGGTAAAATAAAATCTCGTAAATAGTAGATTATTAACCAAGGGGATAAAGCAGTGTCTTCTGTCGCGGGTGACGATTTAAATCGCGAGCGTCACGAAGGACTCGAGGTTTACTCCCGAGCGTAGCGAGGGTGTTAAAACCTTAAATCACGAGCGAAGCGAGGGATTTAAGACGAGTCCTGAGTGTAGCGAGGGATTTAAGTTCACCCAAGACTAAGACAGCTTTATCACCGAGGAAAATACTCTACTTTTCGTACCATTTGCGAAAAAAATAACACAATAATAATATAAGATAAGCATTTAATAAAAATAATGAAAATTAAAAGTAAAAGTTAATATTTGAAACATTGGTCCAATTATTTATTGAAAGAGTAATATTTTTGTTGGGTACATTTATTGTTGATGAGTTAATTTGAGTATTTCTCTGTTCAAGTTGCGTCTGAGGAACTTGCGTTTCATTGCAGCTAGTAAACGTCGGAGATAGTGGTGGTGGTGCAATGTCAGTTACGGGCGAAGATAAGATGCCAGAAGTTGATGGTTGTGGCTCTGATGGATTAAATTTTATGTTTTTGTTAATTTGACTGCTTAACATAGTTTTATTCGCCATTGAACTTTCAATATACCCCTCAGCTACTCCATCAGAGCTCCAACCACCGTGTCTTTTTATTGACGTAATATCCGCCCCTGAATCCGCCAAGAAAGTCGCCGAAGTTCTTCTAAAGCAGTGACCGGTGTAGAGTTCAACATCTTTAAGTTGTAGATATTTTGCAATATCCTTTGGCATGTTGCTAATTTTATTTTTGCCGATGGCTTGTCGAGTACATTTCCCATTCCGATAGTTTATAAAAAATCTACTGTTTTCCATGTTGGTGGGACGTAATGCTTGGTATTTGTGAATGATTTTAGTATATTCTCCTTGTACAATGAATGAGCGATTTTTCTTTGTCTTAGTTTCCTTTACATTAATCAGCAGCAACTCATTGGAATGATTTTCAACGTCCTCCACCTTTAAGTTTACAAGTTCACATCCGCGGCAGGCACCATAGTCCAAAAATTAAGGCCACCTATAACAAAGATAAAAAACAGGTAAATATAATTATAGAATAATTACCATTACTAAGATACGAAATATTCATAGTTATATCATGTACACTTACTTTTGTGGCCAGATAAACTTCGTCAGGAGCTTCATTAAGAAATTTTTCCACATTTTGAGTCGTAAAAATTTTAGACTTCTTTGCGCAATGCCCTTCTGATTTTCTTTTTAAAAAAGCCAGCAATTTCGTAAATCTGTTTATTTCAATGCTGTGTTTGATGCTTATTGTAGCTTTCAGTTTTGAGTATATGCACCAAAGTGTATTCGGATTCTTTGTCTTGGATAAATAATCAAAATAGACAAGAAGTACCTACTGATTCTGAAATTGATAGGCCTTTCGCACTTCTCCACGTTGAAAATTCTTCATAAGTTTTTAAATAATTTTCCTTGGATTTTGTTGGAAGCAAATTATTTATAATTGCGGCAGCATTTGCACTGATGGAATCAGACAATTCAGTCACTGTCGCTTTGATTTAACATCGTAACTTATTTTTCCCACGTTTTTATATTAGAATATTAATTTATTCATAAAAATAAATTAAAATTGTATTTAAAAAAACAAAAACGCGGCAAATTCCTAGACTAATATTTTTTTGTCGGAAAAGCAAAGGCATCAAGCTCATACGGCCTCGACGGTTTTCGTAATTGTATTGAATAATCATAACTGCATAATAAATGCGTATTCCTTTTTCAAAAAGTTGTTTATTGCTTTAAATACAAACTCAATGTTGTAAAGACAGACTGATGTAGTTCAGTATCGGTAAGTATTCCAAATTCAAATCACATTCTCTCCCTAGAGGATGAATGAAATTCAGTACAACTTTCTTTCCCTAGGGAAAGCTGTTTCTAACAGATTAATAATGACTATTGTTATGTACGCTTTTTGTGGCATAGAATGTCACTTTTTTGAGCAAGTGGTACGAAAATATTTTTTTTTATGGTACCTCCTGTACACGTAAAGTGGGGATGTTTTTTTTTTCTCGCGTACCCCTTAGTGTGGGGTATCATTAAATAGGTGTTTAAAAAATATTGATAGTTTCCATTAACACTTTTTTGATAAAAAAATTCGTTTGTGAAATATTAAGCTTTGGGTGTAAAAAAATTTACAATAGTAGTATATATAACGAAGTTTAAAAGAAAATTATCATGACTAAGTAGGCTTTACAACTTTACGAGTAATAGTCGACCAACTTATAAAATGTACTTGGATAACATATTTTCCTAAACAAAATGTATCGGAGAACATGCTCTTCAACTGCAAATGTAAGTTTGTCAACTTTATTTTTACAGCTGTAATAGGTATGTTTTTACGGTATGTTTTTTGGGGATAGGTAGGTTTTTATCGTTAACTACACACATCAAAAGTGTCTAGGGATCAAGCATTTTTATGCGGATTTCTTGAGATTGAGATGTGGCTTTGTAATAAATTTATGATTTTATAAATTTATATGGATCCTTTTTGGTGCATTTCATAATTTGAATCAGGAACTGTAAATCAAATTCGAGTAAAAGATGAAAATCAGCTGTCAATATTTTCCCTATAAAAACATACAACGCATTGAAGACATTATTAGTGCTACTGTTTCCCTACTACTGATTAAAACCAACGTTATTATGGAGCGGCGACGTCATTTAAGCAGGGAAGAAATGCTCAGAGCCGTGGGAATGATAGAAGCTGGTTCCCGGCAACGTACTGTGGCTTTAGCTCTGAATACAAGTCAGAGTGTTATCAGTCGACTTTGGACACGTTACCGAAGCACTGGTACCGTGGCTGAGCGCCATGGAGGACGGTATCGCTGCACCACACGGAGACAAGACCGATACATTCAAATCTTAACTCGAAGAGCTCCAACAATAACCGCCATGATGTTAGCCGTGAGGCTTCATCACTCTTCAGGGAACTTAATTAGCGACCAAACAGTCAGAAACCGCTTGCATGAAGTGAACCTTCATTCCCGAAGACCGCTACGGGTACCACCTATAGCAATGCACAATCGTAGGATTCGATATCAATGGGCTCTTGAACACAGAAATTGGGCAGAAGAACAATGGCGTTTCGTGTGCTTTTCTGATGAGTCTCGTTTTGGTATGAGACCGGATACAAGACGTATACGACACTGGAGAACCCCTGGACGCCAACAGCGATTAAAATCCTGCCAGGAAGTCCATCCTTATAGTGGTGGAACCATCATGGTATGGGCGGGTATTTGGATCGGCGGAAGAACTGAGTTGATTTGGATCAGAGGCAACCTCAACGCTCAAATTTATGCTGAGACGATTGTATCAGACGTCATCGTTCCTCTACAAGTGCAAATCGGTCCCTTATTTCAGTTAATGCATGATAATGCACGACCGCACACCGCAAGAGTTGTAAGACAGACTCTCGCCGCAGCTAACATCAATGTCCTGCCCTGGCCTGCTCAGTCGCCAGACTTGAACCCGATTGAGCATGCATGGGATATGCTACAGAGAAGAGCTCTGCCGAATATGGAGGGTATCCAGTCGCAAGAAGACCTTTTTTTGTTGTTGCAACGAACATGGGCGGCCATTCCACAGCGTGATTTGGATGAACTCATTTTGAGTATGCCAAACCGATGTTCTTGTGTTGTTAGTGTTCGCGGTAGAAACACGGATTATTAATTGTTTAAGTTACCCAATAAAATTTTAAAGAAAACTGTTATTTCAGTCTTTTTTTCGAACTTTAATGTTAGTGGTTCAAATGTCAAAAATCCCTTTATTAGGAAAATGGCAAATTTCTTTATGAATGCAAAGGTGACTTGGTTTATCGTTACTGTGACAAACGATAACACTTTATTTGATGAATCCTTAAAGAACATTTTAATTAATATCAATCAGGAGAAAAGTTATTGCAAAAATATATGTTGATCCCTAGACACTTTTGATGTGTGTATTTTTAACTTACTTCAAAAAAAGGGGGAGGTTCTAAATTCGTCGTAATCTTTTTTTTATGTACATATTTTCCCCGATTTCTCAAAGACTCCTGGACCGATTTTGAAAATTCTTCTCTTAAAATTAAATTCAGCGAATGGGTGAATCCTGAGATTCGGAATATTCAGGTGATTCCCTTGGCAAAATTTATTTAAACATTTTTTTTATAACTAACAATGTAATATAAAATTTAGCTTCATTATAAACACATTTAACGAATTGGCATCACTTTAGGCCAGATGGTTCCCAATATATGGCGTTTTATTTTTTTTTGGCCAGGGGAATCAAAAAAAGGTAGAGGAAAATCAAGTTTTATTACTATTTTAAAATAGCCTCTATATAATACTAATCAGTCTCGTTAACAATTTATCACTTTCAATACCCGACCACAAATCGTTAAATCACAAGTTGCATTTGAAAACGTGGTCAGGGTAATCAACGAGCTAGCGAAACCAAAACCAGGGGAATCAAATACTTATGTTCATAATTTCGTCCTGGACCAACGAGCGGCGTAATCTTTCACAAAGACGCACGAAGCACTACCATCAGCGCACATGCGAGGGTACGGAGACTATCTTCTTTAAAATTCTAATAAGTTATACGAAGATTTGTGACGCGCCACGGGAATCACTGTTTAGTCTCGGACAAACTTTATATTGTAATTTAAAAAAAAACTATCATAAAAATACATGCTGTATTTTTTTTAAATATATCTACAACAATCCTGGTAGCGATTAGACCACACTGTTTATTTTGTTTACGTTCGTAAGTAAGAGTTTTATTAGTATTTTGTTTGCGAAATGTGCAGCGGACGCGCCAGGGTTATCAATTTTTAAGCCTTTTGGATTTTTTTTCGACTGTTTAGAACTAAATTAAACACAAAAACTATCGTGCAACAGTAAGATCATACAATATAGTAGCATAAAAAAAATATTTTGGTTTCCAATTTAAATACTACGGGTAGTTTTTTTCTTCGGACAACGTAAAATTAGCCTCTCAAGATTCACCCGAATCAGTTTAGCTAATTCGCATAAGTATTTTGATGGGCAACTACGGAACCCTACACTGTGCGTGGCCCGACACGCACTTGGCCGGTTTTTATAATGTTTCATTGAAGTAGTAACCTCGTGTTGTCTGAGATTGACTTTGAATTTGTTCATTCATCTTTTTTTTTCCTATTTGAATGGCACAATCGTCGTAGTGCCTTTTTTAACCGACTTTGTATAGGAAGGTAAGAACCTTTTTCATGTAGGTACAGACGCCAGCAGGTCAACCTACCCCAATCTGTCATATTTTACCTATCAAACATTAACCTTCACCTATTGGGATAAGGTTGAAGATCTATTATAAAGAAATTTGACAGTTTTAGGTAGGTTGATGTGCTGGAGTTTGTATGTTATTTCTCAATGACGAAAGTAAAATATTCTCAATCGGTCCAAGCATTATCGAGATATATGGAATTCCGATGAATTCACAACCTCGTCCTTTTTTCGAAGTCGGCTAAAAATACTACCTAAGTAATATTCAGCTGCATCCGGTTCGAGAGCAGTGGTGGCCCAGTGGTATCGGTCCTGAATTGATTTACGAGTGTAGGTTGTGGGTGCGAACCACTACGCCAGACCTGGCGCGGTTCAAGTATGCACCTGTGCATACTTTGTGTAATTTATTTCATCACCACCGCTCTCAAAACGGTGAAGGAAAACATCGTGAGGAAACCGGCATGTCCTAGAACCAAAAATTCGAAGACATGTGACATCTACCAACCCGCACTGGGCCCGCGTGGATTACGGCCTACTCCCTCTCACAGAGAGGAGGCCTGTGCCCAGCAGTGGGAACATTATAGGCTGATGATAATGATGATCCGGTTCGACCGGAAGCCGACTACAATCTAGCTGGGAAAAAGCGAGGCAGATGATGATGAATGTGGTTTTCTTATCTTAGGAAATCATCAAATGAGTCCCCCCATCCTGCCTGGGTGGGATACTGTCGGACTTGCAGCGACTGATTAAGAGTTCTGACCGCCCTAGGCTAATTATGAGGACGCGCCCACGCCTAGGTGTGTTACGGACGGCCTAAAAAGTAGTAATTGAGTAGAGTAGTAGTTTTTACATGGTTTTAGATAAGGTTCACTATCAGATACTACCTAAAAAAATTTTCAGATCGATCTGCAAGCGAAACTAACGTTGTTTTTCAATCTGCATGACATTCAACCTTGGTAAAACTTTGGTTTTATCATGGTAAAATCATGGAGTTTTCCCACCCATGGTAGGGCGGGACGGGAGGGACTGTTAGACCAGCACGCGTAGCATGGCGCCGTAGAAACGGGTTTTGTCGACGCGAGAATAGACAAAATGACAGAACGTAAAAGATTTTTATCGATTTGAGCATAGCAATGTTTAAAATATAGAAGAGACACGTTCCTATTCTTTAATGGTGTACGAATCGTGTCATACTTGCGAAAAAAAACAGTCGATTTGTATAGGAATAACGATGAAATAACTGTCTTTTCTTGGTAGAATAGAGATAAAATCGCCATGCTACGCACCCCGGCAGGCATTGGTCCTCTAAAAGGTCATTGTGCTGACACTCTTTGAGGCGCGTGTTAGGAATAGGATGTGTATGTGTAATAAATAGAATGTGCATTTCTGGTTTTATTGACACTAATATCGACTTTATTATCAAGTTTTAGCTATCAGGATGGTTAATGTTATTTATTTACTGTATGTAAAGTATCTCCAAGGACTTATTTATATTAACGGGTTTATAAATAAAAGCACAAATCAAGACTAGGTATTTATTACCAAACTACCTCCGTTCGCAAACCCTAGGTCCTCGTGGAGAAGAACGGAGGAAGAAACTCCACGGCAACATATTTTATCAGTACACATTATAAAACACATAATTAAAAGCAATATTCTTATCATAATAAATATCAATTAACTTACATTTTCATTGTAGAACATTAGGACACGAATTATAACTTTCAGCATCACACACACTTGTATTCTCTATTATTATATCACTTTAAATAAACAGGACACTACTTTGGACACGTCTTAACTCTTTGAACAGTTGCAGCGTAATGACTACCAATGTGAGGGTACATCTATTTTTATAAACTTAGTATTGTACCACTTCCATCAAATATTGCCGCCATTACTAACCAATCACAAATCGTCAAATATTGTAGTTAAATAATTAATAAAATAGGCAATAATAAACAAATCCTGTACAATAGAACCATTTTAAAACTTAATTAGATAATTTAGAAATTCAGTAAGTATTTTATTTGCAACCTTAATTTTAATTCGATAAATATTTGAACATCAACTGATTTCGTTCGGAAATCAGTTGATCGTTGTTTTAAATTTATATTAAAACTATAATATTCTAAATATATCTAACACGGCCATACTGACCAGTACTTCGCTCTCGAAGTACCCAATTAATTATTTTCAAAAAGTGTCTGGTCTTGGCATATTAGTTCTATCATTTGCTGCATATGAGTTTCAGACTGATATCAGGGCAGTGACCGACCAGCAGTCATTATTTTAATATTTAGTTCATAATTACAATCGTCAGTTTCATAATTACAATTGTCAATTCATAATTAGAATTGTCAGTTCATAATTACAATTGTCAGTTCATAATTACAATTTTCAGTTCATAATAACAAGTTTCAGTTCATAATTACAATAGTCAGTTCATAATTACAATAGTCGGTTCATAATGAAATTAAAATGGTCAGTTCATAATGAAATTAAAATGGTCAGTTCATAATGAAATTAAAATGGTCAGTTCATAATGAAATTAAAATGGTCAGTTAATAATGAAATTGAAATGGTCAGTTAATAATGAAATTGAAATGGTCAGTTAATAATGAAATTGAAATGGTCAGTTCATAATGAAATTAAAATGGTCAGTTCATAATGAAATTAGAATGGTCAGTTCATAATGAAATTAAAACAGTCAGTTCATAATGAAATTAAAATAGTCGGTTCATAATGTCAACAGTCAGTTCATAATCATCATAATATCAGTAATCGGTTCATAATCATCGACCTTACTGGGCAGACCAAACACCCGCGGTCAGTGAAGCTTAATCACCCGCAGCCAGTGAATGTTACATACCACAGATAAGGTTTTAATTCATCCATAATACATAATACAATCATGTCTTAAAACTAGTCATAATAAACCTTAACCAATGTAAATTAAAATTCATAAACGTTAGCAAAATAACTCTTATTTCACTTAATCTGTAGATTCAACTTAGTTTGAATAATGTGTTCTTGATGTACGTACGTACATCAAGAACAAAATGGTGTCTATCACCTGCTCGTTATTCATTTTCTTTTGTATAATTATAGTTAAATTCTCTGTGTCTGTACCACTAAATATATTTCTTTCCCCTCTTTTTTTTCACTACGTCAATCCAAGGATTTATTTGCTCGGTTATCCTGATAATTATTATTATACTTGCAAATTGTACAGTCAAGTCGAGACCTTTTAAACTCATGATATATTTTTTTTAACGATTTACTAAGCTAAACTAAATTTTTATTAGACCAAGATTCGAATCCCATAGCAGTTCCTTCGATCAAATACTAGTTTTCACATTATTCAAATCAAGTCTTGTTCTAATTATTGAAGTTCTTAAAAACATCAACTTTTTGAACAAAGCGTTAATTAAAGTACCTTTTTATTTTATGAGACAAACAGTAATCTGATGTTGAAAACTATAAGCCTATTGCAAAATCAAAGATATTATTTTATTTTAATGTAAACTTAATCGTATCTTATGAAAATTTCCTCCCGATTAACTTGAACATTGAACAGAAGATCTACATCTTCGAGTACTCTTGCTTTTAATATCAAAGCTTAAAAGCCAGTTAAAATATTACTACAACAAAATATATTGTCTCATTTACCATTTTTACTTTCTCAAGCCAAAACTTTCAATATATTATATTTTTTTCATTGCTGTTTACTGTTTGTTGACCCTAGTATATTTAAAATTTGAGTCACCAATTTCCTATTAATCGACACGTCTTTTCAAATACTTCACGATTCATTAATTAGTCATTGCTTTGAAGGTCAAACTTCAATAAAATATACACAAACTGTTTCAGGTAATCATGTAACAGGTTTTGCAATTTCATCAACCAACCGTTTTTAATGTAAACAGTAATCTTTATAAATAAAATGTAAATAGTCATTTTTTTAACTACTTCCCAACATCACTTTCGTTTGATGTATTTCCTTCCCTTTTAAATTTTGTTAAAATTTTAATAAAGCTAAACCTTCAAACAATTTCAGAAAGAAATACTATTTATATCTAGAACCTTTTCAACTAACTTTTGGATAACTAATTAAATATTAAAGCAGAGCCTCGGGAGGCCTTACCGACATTAACCATAATTCATATTATGGTGCAGAAGTTCTCATTCCGTTATTCTCGGCATAACTTCGATTCTTTTCAGCAGCGTTTCAGTCCCGCTGTCAAGATGTACATTTTCATCGCTCCTCTAAAGTCGATTCGTCCACCGACGACGTCACAACTTTCAGCAGGGATGTGCCGATAGATAGCTCCGACGTTGATTATGAAAATAAAATAAAAGTTCATTAGAAATAATAAACAGGTTAGGGCACTAATCCCGCTTCTGATGTTAGAAACATAGGGTGGTGTGATGAATAATAGAATGTGCATTTCTGGTTTTATTGACACTAATATCGACTTTATTATCAAGTTTTAGCTATCAGGATGGTTAATGTTATTTATTTACTGTATGTAAAGTATCTCCAAGGACTTATTTATATTAACGGGTTTATAAATAAAAGCACAAATCAAGACTAGGTATTTATTACCAAACTACCTCCGTTCGCAAACCCTAGGTCCTCGTGGAGAAGAACGGAGGAAGAAACTCCACGGCAACATATTTTATCAGTACACATTATAAAACACATAATTAAAAGCAATATTCTTATCATAATAAATATCAATTAACTTACATTTTCATTGTAGAACATTAGGACACGAATTATAACTTTCAGCATCACACACACTTGTATTCTCTATTATTATATCACTTTAAATAAACAGGACACTACTTTGGACACGTCTTAACTCTTTGAACAGTTGCAGCGTAATGACTACCAATGTGAGGGTACATCTATTTTTATAAACTTAGTATTGTACCACTTCCATCAAATATTGCCGCCATTACTAACCAATCACAAATCGTCAAATATTGTAGTTAAATAATTAATAAAATAGGCAATAATAAACAAATCCTGTACAATAGAACCATTTTAAAACTTAATTAGATAATTTAGAAATTCAGTAAGTATTTTATTTGCAACCTTAATTTTAATTCGATAAATATTTGAACATCAACTGATTTCGTTCGGAAATCAGTTGATCGTTGTTTTAAATTTATATTAAAACTATAATATTCTAAATATATCTAACACGCGCGTGGAACACAACGCGCCGTCGACCCAGGCATGGTCCATGGTCGGACAGCGAGTCTCGCAGCCCGCATGCCCGCGCCTACGGTGGCTGGAGATGGTCTGCCAACGGCCGTCGCCGTAGGCGTCTACCACTGCGGCTGGGTTGGAGGGAGGACGCTGTCCTCTCCTTCACGCGGCCCGCCTCCTCCTTCGCGAGCATAACTGCTTCGCAGAAGGAGGCGACCGCTTCCCACTCCGTCTCGCCCCGCAGCATGGCCTCGACCAATGCCAGGCGAGAGAGGTCTCCGCCCATCGCCACCGTGAGGACACGGCGGCGGTGCTCTGCTCAAGCGGGGCAGTCCTGCACCGTATGCTCCACCGTGTCCTCCGGGCGATCCTCGCAATGATGACACCCAGGCGTTTCTTCCTTTCTCATCAGACACAGGTACCTCCCGAAACTTCCGTGTCCGGTGAGGACCTGCGTCATGCGGTAGGTCAGGACGCCGTGACGCCTAACCAACCAGTCCTCAAAGAGGGGTCTTTCTACCGCGATTGCGTTGCATGACATTCAACCATAGGGTGTCAAACCAAAGTACCTCACGCATTATAAGACCAAAATCATGACAAGTGACTGCAGGCTACCAATAGAATACCAAATCTATTGTCGTGTTTGGTCGCATGACTTGTATTGCTTAGTTGCTATTGCCATTAACCATAAGCCTGGTCATCTAGTGTGTGAAGATGCTTCGACTTGAGCATTTTTTAAATATTAAGTCTAGAGAAAAAATAAAAATTAAATATTTAAAAAAAAAGAGGAGAGGCATCATCATAGACACGATTTCGGCGCCCCTCCCGATCCTCGCGCCCTAGGCTGCAGCCTAATTAGCCTAAGTGTTAGGGTTAATCAGGCCCTGCGGACTTGTACTGAGTAAAATCAACGGTGATCTTTCAATAGCCCTTTACGTTGCAGGGTCACGGTTACCTGATGAGACAGTCCCGCGACCCCGGCAGGCATTGGCCCTCTAAGGAGAGCCGTCAATTGACAGCACTTTGAGTCTCGCGTGGGACACGACGTGTTGTCGACCCGGGCATAGTCCATGATCGCCTTTATTCCCATCTGCCCCCTTTGAGCTTATTGTCACCGGGGTGGTGGCACTAATTGGTGGCGTTTACCACCCCGGTGGTCAAGGGCAAAAGTCGATAAAATAAAAAACAATGCCACTGTGTTCCAAAAGAAAAGTTATTAGGTTATTACGTAACGTTTTTTTTCGAAGGCGATTCCTTTTTTTTACATTTTTTTTTAAACAGGTTTTTTCGACGAATCGTACCTATTTGTAATTCTTTTAGTTACTTATATTAGAAATGCGAATAAAACCCTGTAATGAAGGGGGCCGATGAAACTAAATAAGTATCCTTGACCGCCGGGGTGGTAAACGCCACTTATTAGTTTCAACCACCACCCCGGTGGCAAGCTCGAAGGTGGCAGATAGGAATAAAGGCATGATCGGACGACGAGTTACCCATTACTCGCCGTCCGCATGCCCGATGATGAATGTGAACGAGGCGAAATGGTAGCAGGTTACGCTCTGAAGTTTCTGCCTACCCCCATGGGAAGAAGGCGTGTGTTTTATGTATGTATGATACTATGATGATGAATGACACGGAAATTTACGATATCCAACCCGGTGAATGTTTAACAAATAAAGTCGATGAAGACAAGATACAGTATACATTGTTTCATCCGGGTAGTACGAGTATGACAAAACATTGAGATGAATGAGACATGTCATACAAGTGAGTGTGCTAGAGATGGGAGCTAGCCGACTTGTCGACTGCAAAATGGCCGTTGTGTCCATCAGTTGATGGCAGTTCCTAGTTTCTCTTTGAGGCGCGTGTGGAATACGACGCGCCGTCCACCGCCGGGCATGGTCCATGATCGGATAGCGAGTCGCCCATTACTGGCCGTCCGCAAGCCCGCGCCTACGGTGGCCGGAGATCGTCCTGCGACGTCCGTTGCCGCGGGGGTCTCCCACTGCGGCTGGGTAGTGAGGTGGATGCTGTCCTCTCCCTCCGACAGGTACCTCCCGAAACTTCCGTGTCCGGTGAGGACCGGCGTCATGCCGAAGGAGAGGACGCCGTGGCGCCTATCCAGTCACTCCTCAAAGAGGGTCATACCGCCGCGATTGCGGCGTAATTGTATTTGAGAAAAGATAAGAAATTGAGAACCTCCTCCTTTTTTGAATTAGGTAAAAAAATAATGGGCACGTATTTTCCAAAAATCAGTTTTATGGTAACATGGCAAACACACCTGTGGAGTTATAATTTCTTAACAGTTACTCCAAGTCGGTAAAAAAAGTACCACCGACCGCTGACACCTCTAGTTTATACAATTCATTATATAGCTGTTGTGTAAACATTGGAATTGATGCCACCTGCGTCAATGTTTAACTATCTCCGTTGCATATTGGATAATGTAGACGTAATAAATGCCAATAATTATGTTTATTAACAGAGGCGTCTCTAGTCCTTGTGGCGCCCGTGTGCAACCAGTACCCTGGCGCCCTCTAGTCTAGTAGGAGCGGGGTCAAAATGGAATACTAACAGTTATATTTTCAAACGGTAATTCGGATGCAAATGGTGCAATTTTAACATAAACGATGCCGGGAAGCAAAAAGTTTTTTTTAAGGAAGGAATGGGTTACAAGAATAAAAAATCGGTTGTGTGTAAAGTCGGTTTACTGACGATAGCTGAACGTGACAACGTCATAAGAAAATACTGTACTTACAGCTTGGCCAGGTCTTGAAACGGAACTAATCTTTTTGTTTGCTGACAATGTTTTAAATCTTTGATGTAAACAAAGAACGCAGGTTTGTTAGATTTATTATTGTGCCATAAAACTAACGTAATAAGTGAAAAAAAAAACATTCAAAGTGCTGGTAGCGAGAGCACAGTGGCGACTTCCGGTTTTCTACTCTAATTTGTCAAGCTGTACGTTGCTGAAAACAAACAATTGTAACGCCGGCGCCGTTGCTATGGAACGCTACAGACCGAGGTAACGCCGCAAGACGTCATCGTTTTTCGTGCGTGCTGCCGGCCATCGGCCATCTTATTACAGCTTGGCAAATTAGAGTAGAAAACCGGATCCGAAGTCAAGGATGCAAAAGCGAGCGAAGCGAGCTCGGGACTGGGGACACCCCGACTCGGACAGGTTAGGTTCGAAGCGGATGGCGGGGTCTTCGTGTTAGGTTACTTTAAACCTTGCTTACAGAAATAGGAGCCCCGCGTAGCGAGGCTCCGTTGAACCACCTTAGTGGTGCTATAACTCAGGATGCAATAGTGAGCAAAATGTGTCTTGGGGCACCCCGACTCGGACTTTTCGACCTGACGGACCCGAATCGGAATTCTAATAATCGGAATTTTAATATTCGGTATTCGTGTTATTGATGTTTCGGAAAATATATTAAGTTGGAATTTTTGATATTCGGTCTATTGAAATTCGGTATTTTGAAAATAGTAACTATAAACGTTAGGAATTTTGAAATTTCGGAATTATTAGAATAGAAATAATGATCCATCGGAGTTGTTATATTAGGAATTTTGAAACATTCGGAATTATGAAAATCGGTATTTTGAAATTCGTTCGGAATAAAGTTTTTCGTATTATCGTAGTGTCTACGGAACCCTTTATGGGCGCGTCCGACTCGCACTTGGCCGGTTTTTTATCAAAAAAAAAGGCGATTTACTTCATATTTACATGTTTATTCAATTGCATAAAGGCTTATTTCGCAAAACTACGGTGTAGCGATAAAACAAAAATTGCGGCACGAGTACACAAGTAGTAATTTTGAACTTTATAGCATTCTAATACAGCAGAGTTAGCAATGATTATCGGCGTGTTGTCAACTTGTCAAATGAATCAAAACAAACAGGTGCCGATGGGCGCTCGTGTCTTTGGTAGCGATGCGACATTCCGCCAATTTAATCTTTAAGTATCTAGTTATCTGTTTGAAGGCTGATTTCACGTTGAAACAAAAGTTATTGTGTAAATTTAAATAGAGTAGGAAAAGGAGTAGCCTTGCTTTGCTACCGTGCGCCCGGCGTCGGGCATAACACGAGCACAGGGTCTTTGAGAGCGCCGCCGGCATCGACTCATCTTTGGAGATGTCGCGTTAGGGGGCGCTCGGCGCCCCCTTGAACTCGGCGCCCGCGTGCACCGCACACCCTGCACTATAGGTAAAGACGCCTCTGTTTATTAAGCCAGTAAAAATCAATAATAAATTGCGGTTTTTCATGAGTAAATTTTTATTTAAAACCTTTTCAACACATTTGCTCGAAAAATGCATTTACGAAGCCTGTATACATTGTTCGAAAGTTAAAAATTACGCACCAACGGAGCGTGCGATAAAATAGATACTCTCACCTAAGTACCTATTTTACGGCACACCCCGTTGTATAGCACCGTGCGTTTGCTTTACGGTTTTTTTTTTAATTTCCATAAAAAAAAAATAAGAATTCCACCAAAGAGTTTCACATTATGAGAATAAACAACCTGACTGATCGAACCTCCTTGGAAGCGCTTTTGTTCAATACGTTGTCTCACTTTAATACTAAAGAGTAAATGAGACGAGAGATGTAGTTCAATTTTTCACCTCGTGCATGTGGCGCCATTTGCAAATTCGCGCCATTTTCATATAGAAACTTCAAAAATTGTTGCGACTTTCCCACTGTTATATAAACAAAATAATAATATGAGTTCAAGCGAGGAATCTGATATTAATAAGTAGGTATGCAATCTAGTTTACCTGATATTTTGAATGAGGCGCAAATTGCAGAAAACGGTTATTTTAATTTGCTGTTAAAAATGGTCAAATGAAAAAGTTTGTTTATTTACATAATGTACTGTTTTCACGCAAATCCAACTTAAAAAAAAAAACCAACTTACCGCACTAGTATCATAAATAACTATTATGATACTAGTGCGGTAAGTTGTTTTTTCCAAACGAGTAGACGAATGTAAGCCCGAGCGAAGCCGAGGGCTTACCATAGTCACGGGTTTGTAAATACCAATTTCTGCACGTGTGTCATACAATGTTTTTCAACACATTTGCGAGAAAACAGTACAATATGTAAATAAACAAACTTTTTCATTTGACTATTTTTAACAAAATAACCGTTTTCTGCAATTTGCGCCTCATTCAAAATATCAGGTACCTAAACTAGATTGCATACTTAATAAAATCAGATTCCTCGCTTGAACTCATATTATTATTTTGTTTATTTATCAGTGGGAAAGTCGCAACAATTTTTGAAGTTTCTAATAAGAAAATGGCGCGAATTTGCAAATGGCGCCACATGCACGAGGTGAAAAATTGAACTACATCTTTCGTCTCATTTACTCTTTAGTATTAAAGTGAGACAACGTATTGAACAAAAGCGCTTCCAAGGAGGTTCGATCAGTCAGGTTGTTTATTCTCATAATGTGAAACTCTTTGGTAGAATTCTTATTTTTTTAAATGGAAATTAAAAAAAAACCGTAAAGAAAACGCACGGTGCTATACAACGGGGTGTGCCGTAAAATAGGTACTTAGGGAGAAGATCATTAGAGTACCTATTTTACCGCACGCTCCGTTGTATGGTGCGTAATTTTTAACTTTCGAACAATGTATACAGGCTTCGTAAATGCATTTTTCGAGCAAATGATTGTGTTGAAAATAACTATTTATTTCAAACTTTAATACCTAAACGTTAATAGGGCCAAACAGTCGCGGGACCTATCGCATTATACTGTGACCCTGGAACGTAAAGGGCTATCGAAGGACACCGTGGATTTTAGTCAGTACGAGTCTGACAGTCCCTCCCGCCCCGCCCTGGGTGGGAAGACTCATTTTGATGATTTTATAACGTTTAAAAACAAAAAACAATAACGCCACACTGAAGACGAAAAGATAAGTGAATTTTGCGTCACGGCGCCAATATCCTTATCCCAAATCATCATAATATAATCATCATTTACCTACATATTTATCTAAAAAATATTTCTATGATAATTAGGTACTATCATTAACTACAATCTACCTAGTAACCGATTAGTAATCAACAAAGATTACTGCGGTAGATTCTAATAAATTATAACGTTCTAGCTGGAGCTAGTCTATTATTTTTATAAAGGAGAATGCTCACGCTTCATAAAAAAAAACCCAGCTCCGGCAGAAACGAGTTGTATTTTTAGTTTTTTTTTTAGTTTCTGTTTTTTTTTCCACATTATTTGTCGATGTCTAAACGTATAAATCAATTATGTTTCATTTCTAGACTACATTTTTTCAAATTCGCCCTTTGTAATGTTTTTTTTTGCGAAAAATTATCAACTGAAAAAAAACATGTGATGTTTTTGTTTTCTAATATTTTTAAGAATTATTTCATAACCATGCCAATAAAAGTTAAAATACCTATATGACATAGCAATGGCATAGACTCAAATGGTTTTATGTCAAGCTATTTAGACTCCTGAATATTAATTTATTTTCATTTTATATGCATTCATCCGACTTGAGAAGTAGTTGAAACGGGTATTATAAAACACTGTTTAATTTCAAACTGTTTTAAACAGGTGTTTTAAAACAACTTTTTTTAATCATGCCAACCCTGGTTATACCCAAGCACATAAAGTTGAATATCTATTAAAGCCTACTCAGCGTTTGCGTTTTTCGTTTGTTACATGGCCACAGGGCCTGGTCTACAATGTTTTTGGGTATTTCTCATACCCAAAAATGTCAGCTGGCAGTGGACTGGCTCTACGCATCCAAATTCATACGTTCCTGAGGTGTACCAATGAAATAAAACAAAGTTTTTTCAATAAATGATTTTAATAACATAACATCTAGGAATGTAAAGTGCTCACAGTACAGGAAACATTGTTATCACGTAAAATAATTTCAACATAATTCTCTATGATTTTAAATCCACAATTATCTTAGTAATCATAAGATTTTTTCAATAATTATATACTTAAATAATTAGATAGATATGCAATGTATTGCTTTTTATAATTATTTCAAATCAAACAAATTATAGATCTGTTAATCTTATGTAGTATTGGATACTACAAGGGATTAAAATCAACGGTTCTATTGTAGTATTGTGTTGCGGTAATGACAAACGATTATTTTTATAACATAGCGTCAGTAAACGCTTAATATATCTTCATAATTATTACATATTATTGTATTTATGACACATTTTTTGATATATTTTTTTACTCCGTCATGGCTTTTACAACAAATATTTGACATATTTCGCTTACTGAACATTTAATTTACACAATATTCTTTTATTTTTTCTCTTATCAATTGATTTTTCGAGGGCCTAAACATAGTGTCATTTTAGTAGCAATTATGATGATTACAACGTCAAAAATTTTATTAGTTTGACATAAGTTAGTTAGAGCAGCCAATCCTGTTGCTAATCTTGTAAGATATACAGAATACTTTGAAACCAAATTATCACTTGTCTAAGCCCTCTCTCATGATTTCGAAGCATTACTTTAACAGCTGAAGCTGATAAGCTACCATTTATTTTGATATACAGTTTCCACAAGTTTAATCAAATGTATACATTTTTTAACGAACATTAAATTTTGAGGTTATAATTATGGCATTCTATTTTAGCTGCTATCGAGATAGGCTTTTGCGTAGCATAATTCCAAATATTTAATTTCGACATTGTTAGGATACCTCATCAATATTCATAATGCATGTTTTCCACGATCGTTTTATTATTTATTTAATTTTATACACACTGATATAGTTTCAACAAATTATATACAGGGTGGAAAAAGACCTTTAACGAAGCCGAAAGCCACGTATTCTACCCATTATTTGGATCATTTTTTTCTTTTAGACCATACCTGGGACTCCACGGGTTCTCGAGATATTGAAGGTCAAAGTTGCATTTTTTTAAAACTTTTTTTTACGAAATCCAATTCTAAGTATTAATACAAAACTTTTTTACAAACAAACATTACCTGTATTTTCGATTTTTCTAAATAAATTACGCATTTGAAGTTACGAACAGTAATGTACGTTGGAAACGCACAGCTGATTACTTCCGACGGTCAATGACTCTCTTCTCTAGACTTAGGTCCCTTTGGAGGTGCGGGGTGAGGCGCGGGAAGAATGCGTCAAGACCGGAGCGACGCCATTGGTGCGCGCGCGTCTCGTGATAGGCCGCTCAGTCGCTATTCGTCTATCGTGGCTCTCACACTGCTGTCTAGTACACTAAGTACAGTCGAAAAGAAGTGTTTCTTTGTTTTAAATTGTTTTTTATTTCTTTAGTTTCGTTGTTTGTTAGGTTTTTTGTTGAGATTTGATATTGTGTTGAACTTATTTGCTATTTTAAGCCACCACAATACCGCGAGGAAAAGGCAATGCTTTGAATAGACATTCGAGAAGTTTGGTGTACAATGTTTTACAATTTTTCACAAGATTTTCAAATACTCGAAGCTTTTTTTTTTTTAGCGTGGTAAAATCATCAAATGAGTCCTCCGGCCCCGGGCAGGGCGGGAGGGACTGTCAGACTTTTACTGACTAAAATCCACGGTGTCCTTCAATAGCCTGTTATGTTCCGGGGTCACGGTAAGGAAATAATCCCGCGACCCCGGCAGGCTTTGGCCCTCTGAGAGGCCCCGTCAGTGTGCTGACGCTCTTTGAGGCGCGCGTGGGACACAACGCGCCGTCGACCCGGGCATGGTCCATGGTCGGGCAGCGAGTTGCCCTTTACTCGCTGCCCGCATGCCCGCGCCTACGGTGGCCGGAGATCATCTGCTGACGTCCGACGCCGCGGGCGCCTACCACAGCGGTTGGGGCGGAGGGAGGACGCTGTCCTCTCTCGCTCGCGGCCCGCCTCCTCCTTCACGAGCATAACTGCCTCGCAGAAGGAGCAGACCGCTTCCCACTCCGAAAATACTCGAAGCTTACAAAAAAAACGGCCGCGGCAACAAAGACGTGTGTATCGACAGTACAAAGAATTACAAAAGAGTAAATCAATTCAAGTTCAATTTATTTTAATAAACATTTTAAATTACTTACCTTTGATTTATTTGCATAACCAGCATTTACAACATTACACAAATTATTTAACTAACATTATTATTTTGTCTTAAGTCTTTTCTTCATGAGTGTACGTGCGCAGACGGCCGCCATTTGTGGTCAATGAGAACCCGCCCTCCACGGTAGTTCAAACGCATGTTAAAACGAGCCGACGCGCCCGCGCTCCGCCCGCTAGGGCGGAGCGAGCAGGCGGCGCGGGCGCGTCCCCGCCCCCGCCGCCCTACGCGACACCCGCTGGCCCCTCTGCCAGCAGCCACGTGCCGACAAAACAAAGAATTTTTATTTAGTTCGGTTTCTGACACGATCGAATTTACTTCTTGTGTCTTTGTTTCCGAAAAACATTACTATTGAGTGTTCTGTGACTGTGTACTCGCTAACACACAAAGATTCTGTGTGTTTTTGAGTACTTTTGTGTTTGTTTTTGCTAGTTAGTGCGTTTGTTTTTTTTTTAAGTTTTAGATACGAAAATGCCGTTTCATGATTATTCTGCGCGCGAGTATGTTAATATGGTATACTGCTATGGTATGGCGCATGGAAATGCTGCCGAAGCCCTACGAATTTATGGAAGACAATACCCTGAAGCGTTCCAGCCTAGTGATTCACGTATTTTCACGCGGGCAGTGCAACGTTTGTTGGATAATCAGCCTATCGTGCCGATTTCACAGGGGGGTGGCAGGCAAATAACGCCAGCGGCCGAAACGGCCATCTTATCTGTGATGCGAGAAAACCCTCGTTTGGGAGTGCGTACAGCGGCTAAAGTATTGCGAAGGCGGCATGGCCATCGGGCTAGGTACATGGTGTCTCATTCCACCGTGCACAAAGTTCTAAAAAGGGATAGGCAACGACCTTATAAAATTCATCGCGTGCATGCACTCATGCCGGGTGACACAACACGCCGTATGCAGTACTGCAGGTGGCTGCTAAGGCAGGACCGAGGATTTGTGAATAAAGTTATTTTCACGGATGAATGCGCTTTCACAAATAATGGAATGTGGAACCGTCGAAATTCACACTATTGGTGCTCCGTGAATCCACATCAAACCCAGGAAACGGGCTTCCAGGTACGGTGGAAACATAATGTGTGGGCTGGCATCATGGGAAATCAGATACTGGGCCCCGTTTTCTTGCCACCAAGTATGAACGGACCTGCCTACCTCAACCTCATTAATGGTTACCTAACCGACACGTTAGATGACATGCCACTGATCCAGCGGCGAGACGTGTGGTATCAGCATGACGGTGCACCACCACACATCGTGAGACCGGTTCGCGATCAGCTGACGCAGCTGTTCGGCGACAATTGGATTGGGCGATATGGGCCCCATGATTGGCCTGCACGCTCACCGGACCTAACGCCTTTGGATTTCTTTCTGTGGGGATACGTCAAAGATAGGGTGTTTGACCGTACCTGCCAGACTGCTGCGGAGATGCGTCAAAAAATCATTGATGTTTTTGATGAACTCAAGCAGCGGTCAGAGCGAGAAGGAATCCTGGAACTGGTTCATCAAGAGACGCTGACTAGAGCTCGCGTCTGTCTCCGCGTGGGAGGTCGGCAGTTTGAACCGCAGTTAGTGAGTGTTGAGAGACCACCGATTGATGATATCAGCGATGGACAGTAGGTAAGTGTTTTATGAGTTTTTAATTTAAGAACATCTTGGGGTCGTGAGATTGTTTGAAAGATGTACCACGGGCCTGGAACGTAAAGGGCACACGAAAGAGCACGTCGATTTTAGTCGGTGAAGTCTGACAGTACCTCCCGCCCCAACCTGGGCGAGAGGTCTCTTTCCATGATTTTACGATCTTAAAAAAAAAATTAAGAACATCGTGCATCTCAGTAGGATTTTTATTATTTGTTTTCACGGAAACTTTATTCATTTCATTCATCCCCGCAAATAATCGAAAGAACGTAGAACTAAACGTCGCGTCGCCGATACGTTCTTATCACAGCGCGTTCCAGCCAGCGTAAGCAGGCGCGCTTGTGTGCGTGAAGCCCGCCTACGCACACAACGACAGAAACCTGTTTGCTTTACATTGCGCGCAATAAAATTATTATTTTTTTTGATACCTAAAAATAAAAGTCGGTTCCCAGCGATAATTTTAGCGTAAAGCTACTTAGTTAGATGTACAGTATGCGTAGTTAACGGCTTTGTGATCTGTTCAAATACACCCTGTATATATATAACAATTTCAATAAATTGACAAATTAAGTACATACAACAGTATATTTTGAATATATTTGGAATGCATTGATAAACTCGAATAATTTCAACTTGAGCACCTAATAAATATTTCACGTATATACAACACAACGTACATAATATATTTATCTATCTTTTTAATACATTAAGTACAACAAGGAGTAATAATTAATAAATATCACACTATTACACTTTTAGTAAGGAGTACGACAATTTTACATGAAGAGGAAAAAACAGATTAACATTTATATACTAAATGCATAACACATAAATAAATAAAACAATAACGATTACTTAGATTATAAAATGTCCAGATTTAGTGTTCCAAACAAAACGTACCGTTTTCAGCGAAACCACCTTTTTATAAATGTGTGAGTGAGCGCCACGCACACGTCGCACACATTTTAATTAAATGTAATTCCTTGGCGAGTGACATAGAAGCCGAAGGGGGAAATTTTTCTTCCTTTATTTGGCTTGAATTCTCAATAATTAGGAATCTGGTCATTCTATAATCTAAAAACGATTACATACAAAATACTGATTTATAAAATTTTCTAAATAAGTACTTAGTGCCTGCTTTGCGTAATAAAGTACTATTTTAAATACTACGATATTTTCTATTATTTAATATCTATTTTTAAACATAATACCAGCTGTCATAAACACCAATAAATTTTACTACAAACGATTAATAATACGACAAATATGTTCCTTTCCTTTTATATTAAATCTGGCTATAATTTCGATTACAATTTTACGTGAAGCAAATGACATTTAGGCTGTGTTTACAAACGAGCAGCAATAGGCATTTTGATACAATCAATTGCAAGTTTAATTAGTCCATTAGCTAGTTTTGAAAAATAATAGACAAGTATTTTTTCTTTTGTTGAATCAATGCATATTCACAAAGATGTAACGCTTCATAATCCGAGTGGAGGCTCGTAACGTCACTAGCTAAGTTAAAACTGTACTTGCTTGTTACGCATTGGTAATTGTTAAAGTGTCGTATCGTCGTCAATTTTGATTTGCGTAGCAAAAGGAAAAATACGTGTAATATATTTTTTGATGGTCTACCTGACGGACTTATTAGATACTAGCTGTGCCCGCGACTTCGTTCGCGTGGATGTCGGAACTTAACAATGTATTTTTAGTGCGAAGCGCTGTGGGAGGATACCGATACAAATCATTTTCTTTATGCTTTTTTTTAGCGTCATAAAATCGTCAAATTAGTCTTCTCACCCAGGGCTGGGCAAGAGGGACTGTCAGACTTGTATTGACTAAAATCCACGGCGTCCTTCAATAGCCCTTTACGTTCCGGGGTCACGGTAGCTCGTAAGTCCTACGACCCCGGCTGGCTTTGGTCCTCTAAGGGGTTTGGCCCCTGTCATTGTGCTGACGCTCTTTGAGGCGCGCGTGGAACACAACGTTGACGTCGACCCGGGCATGGTCCATGATCGGACAGCGAGTCGCCCATTACTCGTCGCCCGAATGCCCACGCCTGTTGGCCAGAGATCGTCCTGCGACGACCGTCACCGTGGGCGTCTACCACGGCGGCTGGGTGTGAGTAGTGAGGTGGACGCTGTCCTCTTCCTCACGCGTCCCGCCTCCTCCTTCGCTGGCATGACTGTTTCGCAGAAGGAGGCGACCGGTTTCTACTCTATTTCACGTCAACCAATGCCGAGCGCGAGAGGTCGCCGCCTATCACCGTTGTGAGGATATGTGCGATGCTCTGCCCAAGCGGGGCAATTTTGCACCGTATGCTCTACCGTGTCCTCTGGACGATCCTTATAGTGGTGACACCCACGCGTTTCTTCCTTCCCCATCCGACACAGGTACCTCCCAAAACTTCCGTGTCCAGTGAGGATCTGCGTCAGGTGGTTGGTCAGGACGCCGTGACACCTTCCAGCCATTCCTCAAAGAGAGGTCTTACCGCCGCGATTGAGGCGTGCCCGAACCTCGGTTTCGATAGTCGCTCCCGCCCCCTTTTTTTTTATCGCGGCAAAATCATCAAATGAGTCCTCCCGCCCAGGGCGGGACAGGAGGGACTGTCAGACTTGTACTGACTAAAATCCTCGGTGTTCCTTCAATAGCCCTTTATGTACCAGGGTCACGGTTATCGAGTGAGACAGTCCCGCGACCCCGGCAGGCTCTGGCCCTCTTAGGGGGGCCCCGTCGGATTCCTAACAGCTCTTTGAGGCGCGCGTGGAACACAACGCGCCGTCGACCCGGGCATGATCCATGATCGGACGGCGAGTCACCCATTACTCGCCGCCCGCATGCCCGCGCCTACGGTGGCCGGAGATCGTCTTGCGACATCCGTTGCCGTGAGCGTCTCCCGCGGCGGCTGCGTCGTAAGGTGGACGCTGTCCTCTCCCTCACGCGTTCCGCCTCCTCCTTTGCTAGCAATACTGCTTCGCAGAAGGAGGCGACTGCTTCCCATTCCGTCTCGCCCCGCAGCATGGCCTCGACCAGTGCCTATCGCCGCTATGAGGACACGGCGGTGCTCTGCCCAAGCGGGGCAGTCCTGCACCGTATGCTCTACCGTGTCCTCCGGGCGATCCTTGCAGTGGTGACACCCAGGCGTTTCTTCCTTCCCCATTCGATACAGGATCCATACCGCCCCCTGAGATGGCACCGGAGCTCTTCCCGCCGCGCCTCGACTTGTATAAGCAGCGGGGATTGGCCAGTGCTTCTTTATAAATACATGCCGTCGGACGGCAAGCTACCCATTACTGCCGCTGCTTACTGCTTCAGCGGTGGCTCGGGTGAGAGGTTAGAGGGTGCACTTTCCCTCACGCGCAATTATGATGCAATCGAGTATGCTCAGTATTGCCCAGGCAGTAATAATTTTGTTGTGACATTATTTTGAAACTATGATATCTCCTAAGATTTTCATTGAAATTAAACGATGTCAAGGGCAATTTTGTTCAAAATTAAATGCTTGTGATGATTAACGTATTTATTTTGATAAGGATTTATATCGTGTTAATGAAAATACCTTTGCAAATAAAGCATTACTTTAAAACCAATTTGATTTCCATAAAAGTGGTTATAGTGAATTAACCTTGAAAGATAGATAGATGCCCTCGCGGACTTTATTTTAGAACTTTTTATGAGGAATAACTCCGTAGTACATAATTTTTGCGTATCTTTAACCGTTTACGCTGCGCACGCAACGGAAGCTCTCGAAAAGGAACACATTTTCCCGATTTTGAAACATTTCTCATTGCTGCTCCGCTCCTTTTGGTGATAGCGTGATGTTATATAGCCTATAGCCTTCCTCGATAAATGGACTATCCAACACAAAAAGAATTTTTCAATTCCAACCAGTCGTTCCTGAGATTAGCGCGTTCAAACAAACAAACAAACAAACAAACAAACAAACAAACAAACAAACAAACAAACTCTTCAGCTTTATAATATTAGTATAGATTTTTCAGTCAAATACATCATATCGACGACAATATTAGTAACGATAGGCGGCGACGTTTGTAATACTCATCGATATGATATTGTTAGTAATTACCCATATCAAAATTAAAAGGATATTGAACCTCCTCTAAGCAACTAGGAATGCCATATACTATGTGTGACAGTGTTCTATATTTTTGAATAAAAACAGTCTGTTGCGAATAGCTAACTAGTTTCAATAGGTTATGGGCTTCTCCCGATTTTATCAGATTTTTTACGTTTAAAAAGATAAAATTGTGCTAGTTAATTCGCGGAAACATGAACTCCAATTACATTGCAAGTGTGCCGAAATTAAAAGGGAGAGAGAACTATGATGAATGGTGTTTTGCGGCACAAAACTTACTGGTCTTGGATGGCATGGACGGTTACATCAAACCGGTGGCCGGTTTCGAAATCAAGCCAGTTGAAGATGCAAAAACCAAGGCAAAACTAATATTGACAATTGATCCCAGTTTGTACGTGCATATCAGAAATACGGAAAGTTCAGCAGCATTATGGTCTAAGTTGAAAACCATGTTTGACGACTCCGGTTTCTCGAGGAAGATAACCTTACTTCGACATTTGATTTCAATAAGATTGGAAAGTTGTGATTCGATGGCTATCTACATCACACAAATCGTCGAAACAGCTCAACGGTTAAATGGCACAGGATTTACAATAACCGATGAATGGGTGGGATCCTTATTATTAGCTGGTTTGTCTGATCATTATTCTCCGATAATAATGGCTATCGAACATTAAGTTTAACAAGACGGAATGGTACGTCGACAGTGGAGCAAGTGCGCATATGACTGTAAACAAGAATTGGTTGAAAAACATGAACTTATCACCATGTTTACCAGAAATCATCGTTGCTAACGAATCAAAACTGTTGGTTGATTGTACCGGAGATGTTGACATAGTTTCGGATTTGAAATGTCACATTACTGTCAAAAATGTGCTATGCGTGCCAAGTTTGACAACAAATTTAATATCAGTTAGTGAGCTTATCAAGAATGGCAACAGAGTTGTATTTGAAGAAAAGCATTGTTATATTTATGACGGAAGTGATGCTTTAGTTGCGATAGCTGATTTAACTGATGGTGTTTATAAACTGAGGTTGCAGTCGCCGAATTACGCATTGGCAGCACCTGCAGTAACCGGAAGATTATGGCACAGGAGGCTGGCTCATATCAACAGTCAAGATATGAATAAAATGAAAAATGGCATTGTGGATGGTTTGTCCTATGATGGTTCGTTTGACATAACAAAAGCAGAATGTACCACTTGTTGTGAGGGAAAGCAGATGAGGTTGCCATTTTCTCATGTTGGTGAACGAAGTACAAAACCATGTCATCGTATACACAGTGATTTGTGTGGACCAATGGAGGTAAATTCATTAAATGGCAGCAGATATTTCATACTCTTCATAGATGATTATAGTAGAATGACTTTCATCTATTTCCTCAAACAGAAAAGTGAAGCTTTAGCTAGATTTAAAGAGTTTAAGTCGATGGTAGAAAACCAAAAAGGAGAAAAAATAAAGATTTTTCACACAGATAATGGACTTGAATATTGCAGTAAAGAATTTAAAAATTATTTAAAACAATATGGTATCATTCACCAGAAAACTAATTGTTATACACCCGAACAAAATGGTATTTGCGAAAGAGCTAATCGCACAGTGGTGGAAAAGGGCAAATGTCTTTTGTATGATGCAAAGTTGGACAAGAGATTTTGGGCGGAAGCGGCCAATACTGCTGTTTATCTTAAAAACAGGTCCATTGTGTCAGGAGTACCGAAGACCCCTTACGAACTGTGGCATGGGTCAAAACCCAACCTCAGTCACATCAGATTGTTCGGAAGTAAAGTGATGGTACATGTCCCCAAGCAGAAACGACTAAAATGGGATAAGAAAGCGACACAGCACATCTTAGTTGGATATGGAGAGGATGTGAAAGGATATAGGTTGTTTGATCCTATCAAAAACACTATTATCACCAGCAGGGATGTCATTGTATTAGAAGGCGAGACAGGTGATATAGCAACCAGTGAGGAAGCTATATGGATACCAAATGAGACAGCACAGCAAAGCGTGGAAACACCTGAGATAAGTGTGGAGAAAGATAGCAGCGATTCAGTGGGGGCATCATGTGTTCCAGAAGTAGAGAATCAGAGTGACAGTTCTTCAGTATACACTGATGGTGAAGAAACATTTCATGAACTACCACCAAGTAAAGTGCAGGAGGTCCAGACAACATTGGTTCCAGATATAGAGACTTGCGTAAATACAAAGAGGCAAAGGAAAAAGCCAGAGCGGTATGGCTATAGCAATATGTGCGTATCTAGTTCTGTTTCAGCATCTGAGCCGATCTCATTCTCAGAGGCTCTGGAAGGGCCTGAGAAGGAGCAGTGGAGGCGTGCTGTGGCTGATGAGCTGCAGTCATTCGAGGATAATGACGCGTGGGAGCTCGTCAAAAACCCAGGTGATGTTACTGTAGTGAAGTGTCGTTGGGTGTTAGTTAAAAAGTTTGATGTGGACAATAATGTGCGGTACCGGGCTAGACTTGTGGCAAAAGGCTTTACGCAAAAGCCAGGTGTAGATTATAATCAGACTTTTGCACCTGTAGTTCGTCATTCTACTCTTAGATTATTGTTTGCTCTTAGTGTTAAAATGGGAATGAGTATTACACATTTGGATGTAACTACTGCTTTTCTAAATGGTGTTTTAAAAGAAAAGATTTACATGTCAATACCTGAAGGGTTTGCAAACAAAAGTGGGGGAAATGTGTTAAGATTAAAACGCGCGATTTATGGTTTAAAGCAGTCTTCTCTAGCATGGTATGAGAAAGTAAAAGATTGTCTTTGTAAATTAGGTTTTAATAACAGTCAATATGAACCGTGTTTGTTTGCAAGAACCAAGGGTAAAGTTAAAATAATCATTGGATTATATGTAGACGATTTTTTGATTTTTTCAAATAATGACAGGGAAACTGAAAACTTGAAAAAGTTATTGGGTCAAGAGTTCAAGTTAAAGGATTTGGGTCATGTTAGACAGTATCTAGGAATGAGAATAAATGTAAACAAAGATAAAAATGTAATAACTGTTGATCAAACACAGTACATTGAACAATTAGTTGAAAGATTCCAGATGTCTGATTGTAAAACTCAAAGTACTCCTATTGAACCAAAGTTGAATGTAGAAAAATCTACAGAATGTTCACCTAATGTTCCTTATCAAAAACTTATAGGTAGTTTAATGTATCTGGCAGTACTAACAAGACCAGACATTGCCTATGCTGTAAGCTATCTCAGCCAGTTTAATACTTGTTATAATATAAGTTGTTATAATTATGCAAAAAGAGTATTGAGATACTTACAATGTACTAAAGATTATTGTTTAAAGTATACCAATAATGACATGGATTTACAAGGTTTTGTAGACAGTGATTGGGCATCTGATGCATTAGATAGGAAGTCCTATACAGGATTCTGTTTTATGATGTCAGGGTCAGCAGTTTCCTGGCAAAGCCGTAAACAGAAGTCAGTTAGTTTATCCAGTACTGAATCTGAGTATGCAGCTATGTCAGAAGCTTCCAGAGAAGCTGTTTATTTAAGGAATTTAATTCATGACATTACTGGGAATTTGTATGTAATTCATTTACATTGTGATAATCAAAGTGCTATGAAATTGGCCTCTAGTCAACAGGGTCATAACAGGTCAAAGCATATAGATGTGCGTTATCATTATATTAGAGATGTCATTAATGATAACATCATTAAACTTAAATATGTTCCTACTGAAGAAATGCCTGCTGACATTTTGACTAAGGGTTTATGTCATATTAAGCATTATAGGTTCATGCATATGTTAGGTGTTGTATCTAAGTAATGTTTGCTTATTTTGATAAGTGGGGGTGTTAGTAATTACCCATATCAAAATTAAAAGGATATTGAACCTCCTCTAAGCAACTAGGAATGCCATATACTATGTGTGACAGTGTTCTATATTTTTGAATAAAAACAGTCTGTTGCGAATAGCTAACTAGTTTCAATAGATATATTATGTCGTTTGTCAGTAACCAGCCTTATAGACCAAGATCCCAGAGCCCCCAGACCTACGTCATTTTGGCAAAGCTGAAATTTTGGGGATTTCTAGTCTACTATGTAGTTAAGACAGCACGCTTACATATTAGCTCGAAAGCGAGTACCATGAGTAATCTAAAAATCAATGCCACTTTTCGTTGTAATTTTATAACTCAAGAACGGGCTCAGCTATCCAAACCAAATGTTTAAGCTTTGTTTGGACTATTTAGAAGATGGTTTATGTGAAGTTTGCGCAAAATTGGCTGAGCGGTTCTTCATTTATCACATTTTTTGTAACAAATGAATTCAATAAATGGCGGATCATTTTGTTGATGGGGATTTTGCTGTCAAAGTAGCGAAGCACGTACCGGGCCGCTAGTATCATGTAAAATGTAGGCTTGCTAAAATGACGTAGTTGAGTAAGGTTTTTATGTACTTTTAGTTCGCGCTACCTCGCTACCTACTCCACTTTCGAGCTAGTAAGTACGCGTACTGTCTTTACATAGTAGACTATAAGTCCTCAAAATTTCAGCTTTGCTAAAATGGCGTAGGTCTGGGGGCTCTGGGATCTCACTCTATTAAATAATGACAACGGTATTCTTTCAAATGACATGTCATTTTTATACAAAATATACAGATGTTTTCTAGCCAGTTTACAATGATGTTTTACTAGTCTAGCAGCTGTTTGAACATGTATTGATACATTACGTGTTATACCGAAGATTTACTCCAATAGTTAAACATCTGTTTTACACATTTGTAATACAGTATAGTTTTTAGTATAAATTCTATTTCCACATAAACGGTTATAAGACAAGTTTTAAACAGTTTTTTTAAATTTTTTGTAGTAATACTGTTACCGTCTTACTACAAAACGTTAAAAATCGGTTGAACACTTGTCTAAAAAGGTATCAACTGCATAACACTTTTTTAGACAAGTATTTAACAGATTTTTATCTTTTTTCTTTGTTTCTTTCCTTCATTCCGTTTTAGAATGAAGTTTTTGGTCATATCAACTACGGTTAACACATTTTCAGCACATGTTCAAACTAGCAGTTATTATAATAAATATAGTGTAGCTTCGAAAGCACCTAGCGCAAATGGTAACACTGTTTTATAACTACATTATTATTTAATTATATTCTCTATTATTTATTGAGTCCTCATATTTCTTTGGAAAAGTAGCAAAAGTTCTTGAAAGATAAAAATAAGTGGTGAAAGGCAGGTGCACTTCTAGCCTTTTCTTCAGGAATTTCAGGCATATAATTTTTAGGCTTATAACGTCGATTATGAAGTCTACCAAAACTAGCAATAGGCAGTTTCAAATATATAGATCAAGCGTTTTCAATACTTTTGCAACTTTTCCAAAATCAACTATATTTTTTCTATATAACAATATTCTAATAAACTTTATTTACTACAATAACATTAAATTAAATATAATGGAATGACACTAAACATTTGTCAATAAAGCAGCTGCAGCAATTTTTTTATTTCATCGTTTCATATTTTTCGACATATACAGCGCTTTTTTTTGGACAAATCGATATTAATTCACCACAATTTTACCACATTTAATATATTAACATCATTATATACATATAAGGAATCTATTCACGACGAACACATATATTTTAAGCATGAGACACATACTGTCTTACTACTAATTTAAACATTTGTTGAACACTTGTCTAAAAAAAAGTGTAACTTCATAACGGCATTTGACGATGATAATAGGGCCGTTTTGCAGTAACACTTTTTTTAGACAAGTGTTCAACAGATGTTTAACTTTTTGTAGTAAGACTGTTAAGGTTCAATTTCGGCAGTGCGAATTTTCACTATCCTATTAAATATTTTCCAGGCACCATTGCGTTGGTAAGCCATTTGGACTCTTATGGATCGAATAGATAGCCTTTATAGCTAAGCTGCATGAGCTTTAAGCAATATAGATGATAAATTTCATCGAGATTTTCGTATTCTCTCGATAGTAATTGATTATTTTGCAACCAACGAAAAAAAAATTTTTTACATAGAGAATATTTATAAAGGACTAAAATTTTGTTTTTTTTTTTAATCTCTCCCTAGCTTTTCCCTGCATGTTACGGGCAGATTTCAATCTAACCAAATGTAGCTCGAACGACTACCTATCAGACCTCCATAGTCTGGTTATACAGTAACACTGTTACGTCGATCGTATTGCGAGAACTATCTACGAGGTTCTCGAAGATTCCACAAGGTTCTCGACAACTACTGAAGATTGCACTGATTAATTTATCCCCTACCCAGTTCGTAATAATACGCCAAAACTTTGCGAGTGATTGTCAGACTCTCTGGCTTCTGAAAACCGTAAATGTATTGGTTATTTTTTTATCTCATTTTAACGATGGGAATAGTTTAATTTAATTTATAGTAAACGACCGTGTCCGTATGAAGCATAGTTGATATTGAAAAAATAACAATCAAATGTGGTGTTCAAAAGAGGCGAAAAATTTGAACTATTCAGTTTAATTATAACAAAAATCAGTTATTTATTATAAAAAAATGTATAAACTATAATTTAAAAGAAACTTCGTTGATTTAATACTTATTTTAATACATAGGAATGGCTGAGATATCATTTTATATAAGAGCTGTAAAATATAGGTAGACAAAGGAAGATTACTTTGGCTAAACATAGCTCATAGAAATAAAGTTTGAATCTGGCTTTAATAACGAATAAATCGCTATAAATTTAAATATTGGAATGACTAAAGAATCGTTGTTTTAATTTAAAATATATTTAAAAGGAAGACTTATTCAAGGAAGCTGCTAATTTGGCAAACACAATAAAAACTCTTTGAACGATTTTACTCTCTGTATTATTTTAGTGTTCGTAGAGAGCTCTCTATATCGCGGGAGCCACACTAACGGGAAATGCCGTAGTTTATAGCGATAATAGACTGCAACCGTCTTACTACAAAAAAGGTTAATCATCCGTTGAACACTTATCTAAAAAGGTTTCAATTGCAAATCGGTATTTGACATTGATATAAGTGTTGTTTGAAAGTTACACTTTTTTTAGACAAGTGTTCAACAGATGTTCAACCGTTTGTAGTAAGACAGTAAATGTTCGTATAAAAGTCCGTCCTCGCGATAATTAACAGCATTTTCGGTTAGTGTGGCCCGAGTATAATGCCTTTTAACTATTTTTACTTCAAAACAAAAAAATACAATGACACGAATTACTATATTGCTGTCATTGTGTTTTTAAATAAAAACTGTTTTAAGACGTATAAAGAGAAATAGTGAAATAATCAAAGCTACGTTAATTTATACAGGAACTTATTGAAGGAAGCTAACTAAAAGTTTATTAATAATATTTTTTAAAAATATACAAAAAAAATCTTTCTTATCACATCTCAGCACTCGAAAACTCAATAGACTTTAACTATGCAGTTCTAGACTAACTGTACTACTTTCTTAATTATTTCTGAAGTTGCTAATATCTCTCTCTAAATCATAATGCACCCTAGTAATTCGTGATTTGGTCTAATTTTGAATACGAAAACCTTTTTTTTTTTTTAGGTGAATATTTTTGCTATACGACAAATGGTTAATAACTTAATATATTGTCGTATTCAGTACGACGAGATTACGAATGTTTAGATTTGTATAATATAAATATTTCGGGTACCATTTTTTATAATATGAAAATTTTTGCCAAACAATAAGTAGCCTGACATTATTATAATGAGAGAGAATATGTGTTAATAAATTCATTTTAATAAAAAAAAATAGTTTTTGTTGAATACGGAACACGTAAATAATTACCAGAATAATACAAACAGAGATAAAATATAAAACAATTATCGTTTAAAGGAATGTAAGTGTAACCCGAGTATAAAATAATATTATGTTTTAACACCAATTAATAAGAATATAATAATGGCACCATAGTGAACAATTATTTCGTATGGCAATAAAAATGTAGGAACAAAAAAAGTTGAGCTAATTGAAAATATAAAAGGCAAGCTATATTTTATTAGAAGTTTGTAAGTATATTATATTGGGACAAGAGGCGTAGCTAGCGCCGTATCAGCCGTTTTAATTATACGGGGCAACTAGTGTCAAGGGCTCCCGTTGCGTTGATTGGAATAAAAAAAAAAAACATAAAATATTACTCTTAAATGAAAAGTTATCGCGGCTATAAGGCAGTGGTCCGACCACCGACGATGAACGAGTAACGAGTAGAACTAGAAACTATAAAAGAGTTGGCGATCAGCGGGAAGCGAGTGCAGTTTCGATAGTTTTGTCGCCGGGCTATAAGTGAGTGTTCAAGTGCGACGAGCGATTACTCGCGCCACTCGCCCGCGGTCGCTCAGTCCTGTGCAAACCTGATCAAGCGAGCCGAGCGAGCATCGCTGCTCAGCGACAAAACTAGTAAAGCGAGTTGTCGCCGGCAGTGTGAACAGTCGGAGAGCAACTATTAATATATGCATCTCTTTCGTTTACACGGAATGTACATTTATTGTGCGTTTCTTGAGAGAGAAAATCGCTGGTAGTTACTCGTTTTCTCGCCGCCGGTCGGACCACTGCCATAAGCTCCAATTTATCGAACTCCCATCATAGCTCAATTTTCAAAAAGGCTATAATAATGTAGTTGTCATAAATGAGCTACGATCAGTCGATCAACATTCTCAATTTCCTAGCTCCTTTCAAAATTCTCTTAATGACATCAGTAATAGCATAAGTTACACGAGTCAGGATGCTATTGTGTTTATTCTGCAAAACTATACACTTAGATAAGAAGGGCCCCAAATAAGTTTTGATACGGGGCCCTTTCTGGCCATAGCTACGCCACTGACTGGGAATTAAAACGGTATATTTACTATGTATAATATTAGTTTAGAACGCAAAAAGCGAATTAGAAAGAGGGTAGACCGTTTTCAAAGCTTCTAAATACGGTACTTGCAATAGAAATGTTGACAGCATCAATTAATTGCAAATCTAATCAGTCCGTCAGTAAGGGACTACAACTACAAGTGAAAATCAACCTTGCCATTAAGAAATAAAGATGCAATTCGATTGACTTGACGTCGTCGTGGCCATCGTGTTTTGTTTTTCATCTACCCATAGATAACAACGTGTTTTATGTCTTATGTCATAGTGGTAAGGTTGATTTTCCCTTGTAGTTGGAATTCGTTCGAATCGCGTCGCATTGCGTCGCATCGCGCCATTAGTTAAGTCCCTAAGAGTTTTGAAAAATAATGGATACGTATTTTTTCTTTTGTTAAATAAATGCATATTTACAGAGATATAATGCATCAAAACTCGAGAGTGGAGCCTCGTGACGTCATAACTCAGTAAAATTTGAACTAGATTGTGACGTATTGCCAAAAGTGTCGTATTTCTTCGTCAATTATGGTGTGGGTAGCAAAATAAAAAATACGGGCCTAATATTTTTTGGTAATTTTACTGACGCACTAATTAGATTTGAAACTGAAATTGTCTAATATTATCAAAATATGAAACTAGTATAAATCTATTATTATGATGTTATTTATTATTACTATTTTCTGTAGTTATTAGACCGATTTTTACTGTTACAAAGTAATAACAACTATTGTTTTAAACGTATAAACTTATTATTTTTATGGTCTATTCCGGTCTTCTATAAAAAATACCAAGGTCTTTCTAAGAAGACTAAACTATTCTATTGTTTGAACATATTTACCTTCTTATATCTACGGTCTTCTAATTATTATGTCTTGTCTTAGCTATGAACAAAATCTATATCAAATAATAATCATTGTTGACATCAACTTCTCACGGTCTTCTCATGGTCTACTCATTCTTTCGAGTAGACCAGTACTAAAAAAGTTCAGAAATAAAATAATAACAACTATTGGCTGGTTTTTCACCTTATTCCGATGGTCTTTTCGTTTGGTCTACTCGGTCTTCTTATATTTTGGTGAGTAGACCTTCCAGTTCTAGCACTTCTGGCAGCTCTACGGCTTCCAGACGTATAGATGAGGGGTTGAAGGGGAATTGCACCGAGAATATCATTTTTGAGTCCATTAGAAGGTTTTGCTGTAACAAAAGATAATTTGATTACTTAGCTTAAAACTTATCGTTCAAAGTTTTTAAATATTTTACTAGAAACAACTATCAAAATGACTTTAAGATCTAAACTAACGACTCGAACAAATACGGTACATTTTTCTCTGGCTATGTTTACAGTGCCCAAGGATCATTCATTTTATTGAACAAGCATTTGTCCGTGAATTTGCACCATGGTGTTTAGGCACTCGTGAGCTTCTGCTGAAAATCAGCGTCAGGTGGCAAACTTTGTTCTGCTACTTGGCATTATGCTGAGCTGAGGCCCTTTCGGCATTAAAAGTTTTTTTTAAAGTTTTTATGCCAATAAACACAATTTTCTTTCTTTCAAAATAGTTATATGGGATAAAAAGTATCTCTACTCCAGGTTTGACACTCAGCGAGCTTACCCAGAAGAAGCCTGTTCACTCAAACTTTGAAGAGATTAGGGGTGTATGTGTTTGGCAACACAGACACAGGTAGTGGGAAGAGTGGAATTCTTTTAATGGGATATCTTACCGGTTCTTTGTCGGGGTTGGTGCCAGCCTTCTCTAGCATCTTCTTCTGTATCTCGTGGATGAACTCGCGGGTCACCTTTACTTCGTACTCCTCGGCCGGCGTGTACATGTTGAGAATCTGGAGAAGAAGTAGGTATTAGTATGTTGGTGTACATATAGCTATGTAGTTTGGGCAGAGCACCGCCGTTTCCTCACGGCGGCGATAGGCGGAGACCTCTCACGCCCGGCGTTGGTCGAGGTCATGCTGCGGGGCGAGACGGAGTGGGAAGCGGTCGCCTCCTTCTGCGAAGCAGTCATGCTAGCAAAGGAGGAGGCGGGATGTGTGAGGGAGAGGACAGCGTCCACCTCACGAACCTGCCGCCGCGGGAGACGGCAACAGACGTCGCGAGACGATCTCCGGCCACCGTAGGCGCGGGCATGCGGGCGGCGAGTTATGGGTGACTCGCCATCCAATCATCATCCGTATATTTGTAAGTTTGTTTGTCCGCGATTATATCGCAATTGGATGACCCGATTTTGATGCGGTTTTCAGAAAATTGTTCGTTGAATTTAGGTGGAAGCTTTGGTAAGGTGGTATACAATATTTATACACAGGGTAAACTTTTCAACTGGGCGTGGATGGCTATATCCGAATCTATGAGTAATATCAAAAAACATTGAAAGGAGTCTCGAGGCTGGTTTTGACGAAAACTAAAACTGCATAATTTAATTTTAGAAAAATCAATCATCTTGGGCAGGAATCGAACCAGCTGAATAAAATAACACACCCAGTGATACACCATTTGATAGTGTTGCTATTAACTATTAAATTCTGGGAAGTAATGATATACAGCGTTTGCAATATTTAAATGCAGATCATACAAATATTTTATCCTGTATCGCTAGAATTATTAATATTCAAGAACTATGTTCTTTTTGCTACACTTACCTTGCATACTTGCATCGCGTTGAGGTTGGCGCACATGTCGACGGTACTTTGTACGTCTTGCATCGACTTGCGTGCTTGTAACAACTGTACTGCTTGCGTTATCGGTTTTAGGACGCCGAGGATTTCTTCCACCTAAAAAATTATACAAATATGATAATAAATTATGATTCAAGTTACTTTTTCACCGACTTCAAAAAAAGGAGGAGGTTCTCAATTAGGTCGGTATGTTTTTATCTGTTGGTTTTATTTCGCCGAAATACGACCACACAAAAAAAGGCTAAAATTAACTTTCGGAAGTCTGAAACTTTGTTTTTTAATTAATTTTTGCCATCGACTTCCGAAAGATACTTCTATACTTTTTTGAATCTTTACTAATAATATTATAAAGCAGAAGAGTTTGTTTGTCTGAACGCTAATCTCTGAAACTACTAGTTCGAATATAACAATTCTTTTTACCGACTTCCAAAAGGAGGAGGTTCTCAATTCGGATGTTTGTATTTTTGTATTGGATAGTCCATTTATCGAGGAAGGCTATCCTACTACTATTATAAAGGCGAAAGTTTGTAAGTATGGATGTATGGATGTTTGTTACTCTTTCACGCAAAAACCTCTGAACGGATTTGGATAAAATTTGGTACACATATAGTTTATAACCTGGATTAACACATAGGATAGTTTTTATCCCGATTTGATGTTCCCGTGGGATAATTTTCAAGTTGTAGCGGGTGAAGCCGCTGGCAACAGCTAGTAGGCTATTGTTACGAGCTGGGTATTGGGATAAATTAATTAACACCAATTAAAACCAAATAAACTTTAATCACACACGAATCACAAACTAAAATAAACACTTAACACTACTCAACACTTAAACACTTATACACACTCTTAATCACACTTAGAGATCGCTTGTTCACTTCGAGTCGCCTCGATCGTAGTCAAAACCAGACTGTCTCAGGTTGGTGATCGACGCCCTTTTTATACCCCGGCCGGATCCACTAGATGTTTCTAGAAGGTGGTCGAATGTTCTGGAAACATCCATAGACTTCGACATAGTCCCATACCTTCTGGAACATTCCAGAACCATCTCGAAACATCTAGAACAGGGTAGAATTTTCTAGAAATTTCCTGACCGATCTTTAGTAGAATTGTCGAGAACCTTGTGGAACTTTCGAGAAGATTATAGATAGGTCTCGCAATTCGATCGACGTAACACTGCCCCCTCCTTAGACATGCTCGTCCCGAGCATCGTTAGTCCCGTTGTATCGCGCCAAACGGTCAACATGGACAATCTTGGGCGCACCACGTAGACCCTTTTGTATCCGGTAGGTGACGTCGTTAATCCTAGTCACGACTCGGTATGGTCCTTCCCATTTTGCTTGTAATGGGCATTGTTCATTTTTTTCAATATGTTGTGATTGAAAAACCATTTCTAGGAATAGCGTTACTAATCATTAGTAACCAATCAAAAATGAAAAATGTTCATATTTGATTGATATTTTTGATAAAATACGCTTGACCTTCCTTGCCCTTCAAGTGACGTTATTATTGGCTGTAACGTTTTGTATCGTTGCCTCAGACAATAAAAAGTAAGTGGCAAGTATTTTCAACAATCTGTCAAGTGTCAAATTAAAAATGTCAAAAATGTAAACAAATAATAATGTTTAGTTTTTTATATATTTTATGATTATTTCTGCAACATGCCTCATAATCTCTTTATAAGATTTGCGAGAAAAGTGATGCCGTGATGTAGGCGTGTAATATTGCAAGGTTTATAAAATGTACCTACTGTTGCGAAGATCATTTTGATGTAAGTAAGATATCAAAACTTTAGATACCTTTGTATATTCATTAAGTTAATGCTAAAGTATTGCTCAGGAAAACGAACAATAATGTCACCTCGTCGACGACTTTCCGTTTTAAAAAACAAAAATAAAAACCGATTTCAAAAATTTATTGTATTTTTATAGTAGGGGAGGCGAGGATTCTAATTTGCAGTTACTCGAGCATCATGGCGACCTATTGGATTTAAAATAATATGTTCTAAAAAGAAAAAAGTTTCTGACAAGTTTTCTATTTTAGTGGGGGGGAGGGCGTACACGCCCTCCCCCTGACATAACAGTTTTAAAACTGTAAAAAAAACAGTTGTACAGAAGTACTCGAGCGCGTCAGCTATTTACAGTGTAAACGCGCTTTTCTATTTCTGATAACCAATACATATTAATCGGACGATTAACTCGAGGAGGCTGTCCGTGGCAAGCGGTTGAAAATCCAAAAAAAAAGTTAATCAAGCGCGTCAGATATTCAAAGTGTATGTAAAGTAGACCTTAAAAAGTGTCGTATTAAAATGTCTGACGATTTGGATGTGGCACAAAGTAATAATTCATATTTCTATTGGTAAAAAAAACGTAATCTTGAAATACTCGAGCGCGTTCCATTTTTTTTTAATTGAAACTAACACTGTAAAAATCATACTCACTAATAATCTGACGTTTTCCATGGGGCGATGTCGGTAGACTCGCGGAGAAAAGGTGAACTACCTGTTAGTTCGCAAGTATCGGTCGTGATTTAATGTCCGCCATCTTCAATGTACATAATCATATACAATTTTTTGAACGTAATTAATCTACCTTTTCGTAATCTGACTCGCTCAAGTATTTCTGTGGATCGATTTTTTTTTAATTATCTGGCGGGTTCTCCCACACAACCAATGGTGGGGACCATATGAAGGGTTGATACTTGGTACAGGTACATTAGAGGGTGCAAGATTTCTCCTTTATGATAATCTGATGCGCTGGAGTCACATTAAAATTCCCTCCCTGGGCTCCCCGACTAAGGATGTTAACTGACGTCTACTATCAGGAGAAAGTGACGTTGTGTTGTCAGGCAGTTTTTTAAATTATTCACTGGTGAGGCAACGGCACAACTTTTTGGTCAATGGTGACGTCAGCTACCTCAAAAATTACAATATTAAAAATAAAAAAACTATTGAGCCAATCATAAAAATATTCAAATTAGTTTCTCAAAATGCTCTAAATTTGCAGAAAATAAAATAAAATCGAATGTTTGAAAAATTAAGACAATCCCCATTTAGGAGACTTTCCTTTGCTACGCACTGGGTTATGCAACCACACAAGTGACCCCTCGTCGAAACCTCCATTGTTTGTCTTCCGGTCGTATCGGGTCTTCATCTTCTCAGACATTTGTTGGCCGGATTGTCTGATATGCTCATACACATCATTCAACTTGTTACGCAAGTCATTTGCATAATCAGTTACACTGCGTGGAACATCAGGAGGGGTTCCGGTGATCAAATCAGCAGGCAACCGTAATTCCCTTCCAAAGTTCGCGAAGGCTGGTGTCACAGCTGTACTTTCGTGAACTGCACTACGGTATGACAGAAGAAATGGCTGTATGTGCTTATCCCAATCTCTTTGCCTGCTATCCACAACCTTTGCCAGATATCTCTCCAACGTTTGGTTGAAACGCTCCACCATTCCATCAGATTGTGGATGGTAGGAAGTCGTTCTAGTCTTGTGAGTACCCATCAGCCGACAAGTCTCCTGGAATACTTGTGATTCAAAATTCCTTCCTTGGTCGCTGTGTATTTCCAAGGGTACTCCAAAACGACAGAAGACCTCCTGAACCAATTTATCTGCGACTGTTGTAGCTTCCTGGTTAGGAATGGCGAAGACTTCTGGCCACTTTGTGAAGTAATCCATGACAACCATGAAGTACTTGTTACCGTTTTCACTTTCTGGAAATGGTCCTGCCACGTCTAGTGCTATCCGTTCCCACGGGGCTCCAACGTTGTATATCTGCAAAGCACCTCTGCTGCGTGTCTGGGGTCCCTTCACAGCCGCACAACTGGTACATTTACGACACCAGTCCTCCACATCTTCACGACAATGGATCCAGTAAAATCGCTCACGTATTTTCAGTAGGGTCCTTTTTACACCCATATGTCCACCTGAACATCCGTCGTGGTAGAGCCGCAACACATCCGGTACTTTGGCTTTGGGGACAACCATTTGTAAGTGACAGTGGTCTCCTCGAGCGTTTTCCCATTTACGGCACAAGACTCCTTCCTGGATAACCAAGCTTTTCCATTGCGCCCAATAACTCTTAGTGATGGAACTCATCGCAGCTACATCACTCCACTTGGGTTTAGGAGCACCAGCTTTAATCCAGTCAAAAATTGGTTTAATGTCTGCGTCATTTTGCTGAGCATGCTGTAAGGTTTCCTTCCATTCGTTACTGATATCCGTTCTTAGCATTCTTACAGGCACAACCTCCTTGGCCTCTTGCCTGTTGCAGTGCTTACAGTTTTCAGGGCAAGGTCTTCTAGACAGTGCATCTGCGTTACCATGTGCCCTTCCACTGCGATGTTCAGTTACGAAGTCGAACTCTTGTAGTAGCTCAATCCATCTCGCCACCTGTCCCTCTGGATTCTTGAATTGCAATAGCCACTTTAATGCGGCATGGTCCGTTCGCAATAAGAATTTTCGTCCCAGCAGATACTTACTGAAGTGCTGCAAAGTCTTTACTACGGCAAGTAATTCCCTTCTCGTAACGCAGTAATTTCTTTCCGGTTTCGATAGAGATTTGCTGTAGTAAGCTATAACAACTTCCTGATTTCCTTTCCGTTGAGACAACACGCCACCAATTCCAGTATTACTTGCGTCTGTGTCAACTATGAAGTCATTTTCAGTGTCAGGATAGTCAAGAATGGGTGAATTGCACAGACGTTTCTTTAATTCCTGGAATGCGATGTCACAGTTCTCGTCCCAACAGAATTGTTGCTTCTCCTCAGTAAGTTTGTGTAGGGGTTTTGCAATGTCAGCAAAATTCTTGACAAACCGTCGATAGTAGGAGCATAAACCTAAAAATGCTCTGACCTCCGTCTTGTCTTTCGGAACTGGCCATTTCTTGACGGCGACGATTTTCTCCGGGTCTGTCTGAACACCTTCCTCCGAAACTATGTGTCCTAAAAAGTTCACTTGTCTCCTGAAAAATGAACACTTTTCCGGACTTAACTTAAGATTTGCCGTCCGGATTTTCGACAGCACATTAATTAGGTTTTGAAGGTGATCTTCAAATGTTCGGCCCACGATGATGATGTCATCCAAATAGACAAGACATGCGTCTCCGATCAATCCAGCAAGTACTTGCTCCATCAACCTTTCAAATGTCGCAGGAGCATTGCACAATCCAAATGGCATGACTTTAAACTGATATAGGCCCTTTCCTGTGGAAAATGCAGTTTTCTCCTTGTCTTTAGGGTCTATTTCCACTTGCCAGTAGCCGCTTTTCAGGTCTAACGTTGTGAACCACCTCATACCTGTCAGCGTATCCAATGTGTCATCGATCCTAGGCAGTGGATAACTGTCTTTTTTCGTGACGTCGTTTAGCCGTCGATAATCCACACAAAACCGCGTGTTGCCGTCTTTTTTCTTCACTAGGACCACAGGAGAACACCACGGGCTAGATGAAGGCTCTATAAAACTGTTCTTCACCATGCGCTCAATCATCTCCTTCACTTCCTTTTCGCGAGCAACCGGCACCCTTCTTGGTCGTTGTCGGATTGGTAACTCATTGCCAGTGTTAATTTTGTGCTGAACCAGTCCTGTTCTACCTATGTCAGCATCATCTGTAGAGAACATGTCGGCATACTGGAGTAACGTTTTCTTAGCCTTATCCATTTCTACTCCAGTTAGATCGCAGTTTTCCAGAAGTGTTGACACGTCAAATTTCAAGCGAAGCACTTTTTCTGACGGTGTACTTTCCATTAAGATCTCTTCTTTACCACATTTCAACACTCCTCGATCAACATCGATCTCACAACGATATTTCCTCATAAAGTCCAAGCCCAAGATGCAATCGTCTACTATGTCGGCCACGATGACATTATGCCAATATGCTTTATGACCTAGTTTTAACTTCACCTCCTTCTTGCCTCGGACGGTTATGTGCTGACCGGTAGCTGTCAGTAATTGTATGCGGTCGTGGTTGTTGAAGAAGTCCCCAAGGAACCGACTTGCTAGGTTTGAATTGACGACCGTGTGAGAAGCTCCTGTATCGAGTGTCAATTTGCATGGTTTTCCGTTGACTTCACCTTTGATGATCAGGCTGTTTCCGTCATGGGCCTGTGAGATAGAGATCCTCGGGGCTCTTTCCATACCAGCCAGCACCCGCCCCTCAGTCCTGGCGTTTACTCGTTTCCCTGCTGTTGCTGGGCAGTCTTATCGGTCCCTCTTCCCTGCTGGGATTGATCTTCCCTTGGTGTATTTCGCTTGGGACAGCTGGACCGAAGATGACCTTTTTCCCCACAAGTATAGCACCTGGGACTGTACCCTTGTGGTCGGTCGCGTACAGGTGATTCCACAACTTCTCTGACGCGATGCGTGCGATGATCTTGCCTCACTGCTTCTACTTCCAACGCATGAGCCAAGGCGTCCTTTAATGTTTCGTGATGCCCAAGTCTTACGGCGGCTCTGACTTCCAAGTCACGTATTCCGTCGACGAATGCCTGTACGAGATTACCATTGATCAGGGCAGGAGCAGACTGGTATGCCTTTCGGACCATCTTTTCAATTTCCAGGGCCCACTGCTGTAGGCCCTCAGCACTACGTTGAACACGATCCTTTAGCTTAGCGCGAAATACGTGCTCCAAGTGCGCGTCGCCGTACCTGGATTCCAACGCTTCCAGCAGCTGATCGTAAGTCACATCCTTGCCAAGAGCCTCAAGTACGGTCAGGGCCTGGTCTCGTAGGCCTAAGGTGAGCGCGGTCATTGCTTGCTCTTTCGTCCACCCATTCGCCTTCATAACGGCCTCAAACTGCATCCTGTATGCCGACCATGAAGATGTTCCGTCGAATGGTGGCACCTTAAACCCTCGTGCCGAAGGTGCAGCAATCACTGGACACACAACCCCGTCTTCAGACCGAAGTTCACCCAAAGCCTTTTTCACCCCGGCAATTTGGACCTCAGCTTCAGAGATGCGGTTCTCGTGCTGATTGACTTGCTCTTTGACCACTTTGAGCTCCTTGCCAAATGTCGAGTGCAGGTCTTTTATCAGGAACATCTGCTCTTCTTGGCGGCGGGCCTGCTCCTCCTTATCCTTTTGTAGCTGTTCTTCCAGGCGGCGAGACTGTTCCTCCTGGCGGCGGGCTTGCTCCTCCTGGCGGTGGGCTTGCTCCTCCTTGTCCTTTTGTAGCTGCTCTTCCAGGCGTCGAGCCTGCTCCTCCTGGCGGCGGGCTTGCTCCTCCTGGCGGCGGGCTTGCTCCTGCAGAAGCGCCATAAGCGCAGACAGGTCTGGACCCGCTGGTGCTGAAGAGACTGCAGATGGACCAGCGGCTGGTTCCGTCGTAGGCTGAGCACCACCCGGCGTCTGTATCGGGGAACCTCCAAACCGCCTCTGGTCCATGTCTTGCTGGCGCTGACTCCTGGTACGAATACCGTCCGTGTCGTCCTTTGGTAAAATCGGCATTTTATCCCACTTCTGACACCAAATGTTACGAGCTGGGTATTGGGATAAATTAATTAACACCAATTAAAACCAAATAAACTTTAATCACACACGAATCACAAACTAAAATAAACACTTAACACTACTCAACACTTAAACACTTATACACACTCTTAATCACACTTAGAGATCGCTTGTTCACTTCGAGTCGCCTCGATCGTAGTCAAAACCAGACTGTCTCAGGTTGGTGATCGACGCCCTTTTTATACCCCGGCCGGATCCACTAGATGTTTCTAGAAGGTGGTCGAATGTTCTGGAAACATCCATAGACTTCGACATAGTCCCATACCTTCTGGAACATTCCAGAACCATCTCGAAACATCTAGAACAGGGTAGAATTTTCTAGAAATTTCCTGACCGATCTTTAGTAGAATTGTCGAGAACCTTGTGGAACTTTCGAGAAGATTATAGATAGGTCTCGCAATTCGATCGACGTAACACTATATATTATAACCAGTTGTAATATCCCTTTGCGCCTATTGGCCTTGTTTTGTTCTGTCTCCTGCTTGATATGGAGGGAAGTGGAAACTACGCGTTTTTTATACTCCACTATAGTTTTATAGACTCCTCCACTATTATTTTCTGATTAATTACTGCAACCTAATTATTCAGAAAATAATAGTGAAAAAGCGGGAAAAATCCAAGCCACAGGATCCATTGATAGGTAAATTCATTCTCCGGGACACGTCGAGCTTCATTGTCTCGGCGCTTTTCTGGTGGTTGCCACTGTTGATTCTGGCTTTCAGGAGTTGCAGTGGTTTGGGAATAGTGTGGTGGGTTTGTCCCAAAAGAAAAAGGCTATATTAAATCATGTTATGACCTGAACCATGGAGAACAGCTAGTAATAGTACCTACATTGTTATCCAAGGGGTGAAAGTTACTTATATTTATATAAGTTATTTTAGAAAAATAATGCTGTAATTTAGTGGCTGTATAAAAAGTTTGAACATGGTAAACTTAAACATGAAGAGAAGAAGTTTTTAATTTGGCAGCTTTCAGTTGAAAGCGATTTTCCCTAGGCCTGCAATGCATAACTTTCAAACCGCTTATCAGGCATGTAATGACCTACTTTCAGAGTATGAGTAATGAAAATATAGATTTGGGGTACTTACACTCTTCTGTCCATACTCAGCAAGATGCTCTTTGATCCAGGTCTCAAGGTGTGAGATGTTGTATCTGATCTGCAGTCCTTTGGCCCAGCAACACAGATCCTTGCGAAGGAGCAGCTGGTTCAAGCTGTATGCGCAGATGTAGTAGAATAACTGGAACAAGGAGGAAAAATTGGTAAAAAATACGTAAAGGATTTTATAGATGAGGGCTTGCGGACAAGGTTACGTCCTTAAACTAAGTCCAGCCACCGAAGGACGGGCAGCAGCGTTCTTACAAACTTTCGGTGACCCTACTGCGATCCCCAAGCCGCCTGCCAAGCGTGGGGATTATGGCAACCCCCCCCCCCCCCATTATGATTGACAATAGTGGCGAATTGTCGTTCGGCGTGGCGGTCTAAGGGGGAGGCCTATGTTCAGCAGTGGACGTCTTCCGGCTGATGATGATGGACAAGGTTAAAAGGTTGCTTGCCATCTTGGGTTATGAAATGGACACTTTAGCAGCGTTGTTGTGTACTTCTTATGGAAAACTAATTATACAACCCGGGCGCAATAACTTGACACCTGACTCGAAACTCGATCTCGCTCCCGCTACAGACATTTCGGGGTAGCGGGAGGGGGATCGAGTTATGAGCCAGGTGTCAAGTTATTGCGCCCGGGTTGTACTAATAAATTCTATAATTGTTGTTTTTAATGATAAATAGTTCATCTTTGTTGGGTTTATGGGCCGAAGCTTCAAGGGAAAGTTGGCAATATATTTTACCTGCTTAAATATCATAAGCCTCAGCGGCTGGTCGACGGCGAAGGTGTGCAGATGATCGTGTGTGGCCGTGAGCTCCAGCTTGAGCCGCGCCGGGCCCGCGCCCGCCGCCGGGGGCCGCGCGGCCGGACCTGACAGACCACTGATCTCCTCGTGCTCCAGGATCGCGGGGACTATGAGACGCTCCAGTTGACGCTCTAGAAGATGGATTAGGCCTGGGGAAGAAGATTTTGTGTTTAGAAGTTGAAAAGTCATTTTAACAACACTTATGTTGTTGGGAAAAAAAGATAAAACCTAGAAACTTGGAAAACTTTGTTCACTATGTCATATGACATTTTTCTGCGGGGCCGGGCGGCTGATTTTAAATCTATTTTTATTTTGCAATCGAGAACTGTCAGTCTGTCACTGGAAGTATTTAATTGTTATTAACTTTGCATTTGGGATACTTTGGCCACGGTCACCGAGCGGCTGACATTCAATCGATTTTATTTTACATTAGGGAGCCATCAGAATCATTTATAATCTACGTGGCCGTGAATCTCTTATGAAAGTTATTAAAAAGAATTATAATAGTCTTGTCGTCTAGAATAGAATTCACTCAACATCTGCTGGTATTCCCACACACACCGCTGGTTGTGACGAGAGGTATAAGGGAACTTACTCATGACGAGACGCGATGCAGAATTGCATCGATCGACGATATCGGTCAGATATCGTAAAAACCTTCGGCCGAAAATTTTATGGACAATCGCTAGTGTTTGCTAATGGAGTCTCACGTATTGACGATATTGCTCGCAGATCTGCTCGATATCGAATTGCATGTACGTACTAATAACAATGCACATGATTCTGTGTTCGAAATTCGATTGCGCAAATACTCGTCAATGGCGACATCTTTTGTATTTTGTTTGCAGTGTCTTTAAGTCGTAGTAGTAAGGTCCATTTTCGTAGTTCACGGTCGAATTGCATCGCATCACTCCATTAGCAAATACGTGCGACTTGAATCGGCAATCGACTCGATATCGCACGAGTCGCGTCGCGTCATGAATAAGTTCCCTTATGGCGCATTTTCATTAGTTGTTAGGGCCCGCATGCGGGGTGCGAGAGATTTCTGAAACGCATGCCACAGGGCCCGCATTCGGGAAATCGTTTTCATTAGTCGATAGCCCGCATTCGGGGTGTAGAAAAACCTCCATGTTCGTCGTCATTTATGAGTGACAGACTCGCATGCTGTATATCGACCGATGAATTTCCTTGGTCGATAACACGATCGGTATAATACAAGCGGGGAATCACCGCAGACGGTGTAAAGAACACGTATCGAGTTGCGACTTTCATTGGTTGTTATCTAGCATGCGAGGACTCCCCGTATGCTGTGTACCGAACGAATTAACGACCAATGAAACTACGCCATTAGTGTAGATGCTGTGTCACGACTGGGCAACGACGATATAATACTAGACTCCTAATAACAGGCGACCGATGTCTGTCAACACATTAGGCAAAAAAGTCTTATATTCGTCTCATTTCGACCAATCCTGTGAGCCGTAAACATACGTTGAGACAGAACAGACCTTGAGTTAGCCAATCACAACGCAGTACCCCGTCCCCCTCGCTTACGTAGTACCTCAGCGAGTTGACAGAATTATTTTTGTTCCTTAGATCGTGCATGCGGAGTCTAGTATTATATCGTCGTTGAGACTGGGTGATAGTTCAGCCTTACCCTGGTATATCCAGACGGCGATGTCACTCAACACCTGCCGGTACTCCGACAGGTCGAAGATACGCAGACACTGCTGGTTCTGACGAGGGGTGTTGGCTGACTGATAGATTGTATCTCCACTATATTGACGGAGGTTGTTTAGAAGTCTGTAAGAAACATACAATAGCGTGTAAAAAAATATTTTTCACCTCACCCGCTCGGAAAGATTCTATTTCTCATTCAAAATCTGAGCGCAAAACTCCATTTTGTTCTCTAGAGCACAAAGTGTTGTATAAAATTCGAACACGTCTTGTATTCAATTGTTTTCTACTTTTCTACACTGGCAGGCGAGCCGCCCCCACTACATTTCCTCGCTGTGTGAGGTGAAAAGTTGTGTGTTGCACTCGGCAGCAAAGTTTTTCTGCGTCTCGTACCTTTGAAAACTTCGCATCGCTCAGGATTCTATATTTGAACCGCTCGTTTCTCTCGCGGTTCAATCTTAGAATCCTTCGCTCGCTCAGTTTTCAATTCAAGTACTCGCGCCAAAAATCAACTTTGCAGCCTTACATAACAAATAACTATTTCACCTCACCCGCTCGGAAAGATTCTATTTCTCATTCAAAATCTGAGCGCAAAACTCCATTTTGTGCTCTAGAGCACAAAGTGTTGTTTAAAAATGGAACACGTCTTTTATTCAATTATTTTCTACACTGGCAGGTGAGCCGCCCCCACTGCATGTCAGTGCACCGGGTTGTTGCAACCTATTTTTTTTTCTGAACATTAGTGTTATGTAGTAGTTGTCGTAAGTTTGAGTTTTTAACATTCGAGAAAATCGTCTCGAACCGCCTGTAAATCTGTCTCTGTCTCCAACATTCACAATGGAATCCAATGAATTTGAGCAATTTTCCGCAAATTTACGTAATACTCGTAATAACACACAAGTGACAAAAACAAGTATTAATGTTCCAAAAAAAACATTTAACTTTCAATATTAACAATTGTAGTAATTTTACTTTTAATTTACTGATATATAATATATACTTATATAGTAAATTGTTTAAGCTATTTCTCTTACACCTACCATTTCCTCGCTGTGTGAGGTGAAAAGTTGTGTGTTGCACTCGGCAGCAAAGTTTTTCTGCGTCTCGTACTTTTGAAAACTTCGCATCGCTCAGGATTCTATATTTGAACCGCTCGTTTCTCTCGCGGTTCAATCTTAGAATCCTTCGCTCTCTCAGTTTTCAATTCAAGTACTCGCGCACAAAAATCAACTTTGCAGCCTTGCATAACAAATAACTATTGCACAATTTGACCAACTTCCGCCGTCCCGATTTTTTTCTTCCGATACAATGAAATGATCCTTACATGAAACAGAGTCGAACGGCACTAAAAAACATTTGGCCAATTTCACTCATTTCTGTGGACAACTCACAGCTGACCAAAAAATAAAAAACGCCAAAATTGTCAACATCAAAAAAGAGTTAAAGGTTCCTAAGAAATTTTTCCCGTATCTCTTATGGACTCGGATTTCTCCCTTTTGGCCAATTTAAAAGAAACACTTTGTATATTCTTTTTCAAACTTACCTCAACATATTAGCGAGCCACAACGCGTTATACTCGACGCTTTCACCGCGTTTCTTCAGCGTTTTCTTGACGGCTGTCCTGACTGCCTTCATGAGCTGATGCATCTTAGGCTCGTCGTCCACGTGGTCCATATGACGAAGCATCATGAAGAGAATGTATGCGGGTAGTCCCGGGAGCAGTGTCACTGCTGTTTTAGGCTTTAAGTCTGTCGGAATAGAGGTGAATTTTAATTGTAGAGAAAAAGGTAATAAAACGGAATTTTATAATTCGAAAAATCATTTTAACTCCCGCTTAAAATTGCATTAGTATCTTGATATAACATTTTGTTCTTTTTTTTTTGTTGACGGCGAGTATGGGTGACTCGCCGTCCGATCATGGACCATGCCCGGGTACACAGCGCGTCGTGTTCAACGCGCGCCTCAAAGAACTGTCAGTAATCTGACGGAGACATAGAAGGACAAAGCCGTGCCGCCGACAAATAGCCGTGACCCTAGAACGTAAAGGGCTATTGAAGGACACCATACATTTTAGTCAGTACGAGTCTGACAGTCCCTTCATATCAACCCAGGGCGGGGAACATTTGATTATTTTACTACGAAAAAAGAGGAGAAATTTTATGTAATTGCCGGTCACCCATCCAAAGTCTAACCTCGGCAACAGTAGCTTTACTTACCGGAGATGAGTCGCTTGATAATGAGTCCTTCGTCCTGTATCTTGTATTCGAACATGCCGAGGTATTCACGTTCCTTTTTACGCGTCACCGCCGCCATTTCTAATGTCATTGACGCGTTTACGGGGGCCGATGAGTCTGTGGAGAAATAATATGAATAAAAATCTATAATTTAAAACTGGATCGTTAAATGTCTTGCTAAGCGCAAAACTTGAAAACGGCAGGACCGATTCGTATAATTCTTTTTTTTATAATATTACTTGAAGTACGAGGATGATTATTACGGAGAGAATAAAAAACTTTTTGAATAAAGGGAACCGACTTCAAAACCAAACACAAAAAAAAGTAACTACTTAACTAACTGTCGCGAGGTTATCTCGTGAAGTTGCCAAGTTGTTATATACTAAAACCTTCTCCAGAATGTAACACTTTCATGAAAACCGCACCAAAATCCGTTCAGCCAAACGCGAGATAATCGCGGACAAACATACTCATACATACAGGTAGCACTGAGTACATACTTTTTTTTGAAGTCGGTTAAATTTTTTAAAATTTGCCTGAAAAAGTCTAAAAGCAACTTTTCTATATAACAATACATTCGTAATACGAGTAATACTCAAAAGTCAATTTGATCTTTAATACCATACCATAAAGTTAACGTTTTAGTGGAGGGGTTCCGGGGAGGCAAAACAATTGAGTGACGTTAGTTATAGGAGTTACGAAGTATGCGGGTCAGCTAGTTAACAATAAAAACGCCAAAAAACGTTTTTGTATGGTTAAATGTTAGTCTGTTTTTTTTTTTAGTATTTGTTATTATAGCGGCAACAGAAAAAAATCGTCTGAGAAAATTTTAACTATATAACTATCGCGATTCATGAGATACAGCCTGGTGACATAAGGACAGCGAAGTCCGGTTTTACTCTTTGGACACGGAACTCTAAAGAGGAAGATTTTTTTTCGTAATTTTTATTTAATTATATTTTCGCGTTTGACCTGTATCGCGCATGGTAGTAAGGGAAGATGTGGTCGACGATGAAGCACGCTTGCCTAGAAGTAACCTGTTCACTCTTGACTTGAAGACCCCAAGGTTATAGCTGTCGGGAAATACAGATGCCGGCAGGGAATTCCACTCCTTAGCTGTGCGTACAATAAAAGTATTGGCAAAACGCTTTGTACGTACTGAAGGGATGTCCACCATATGTGATACGATGGCGCATTGCCGTACGCCTTGTAGACCAATGATTGCTTAATAAATTGTTTGTATTTACCATTGTTATCCAGTATATCGTTGACATCCTCGATGCCGACTTCCTTCAGCTTGTTGACCAGCAGCCGGATCTGATTCTTGTACCGACGACAGCTCTCCGATAGTTTGTCCACACGTTCCTATTGTAAAAACATAGATATTTATTGTCACATCTATACTAGAGTTTGTTCTAAATACTACGGAATAGGCTATATTACTGAAAAAAAATGTAAGTTAGTCCGAAAGTTAGATTATCAATAATATTTCTTTGTTACGTGAAGCTAAATTGATGAAGATACAATGCTTCTAAAAATCACAAAACTTCATGCGGTCCATTAAAAAATTCATTCCATTCCATTTTCCAATTCCACCTCGCCCCGCAGTATGGGTATACAGGGTGAATTTTTCAACAGGGCGTGGATGGCTATTTCCGATCCATGCCGTACACCATTACTTTACAGAATTTGATCCTTATTAGTGACACTATAAACTAACGTAATAATATAGGGTGTGATTGTTTTCCATAATCAGCGGGCTCGATTCTTGGCCAGGATTATTGATTTTTCTAAAATGTAATGATGCAGTTTTAGTTTTCGTCAAAATCGGCCTCGAGACTCCTTTCAATGTTTTTTGATATTCCTCATAGTTTCGGATATATAGACATCCACGCCCAGTTGAAAGATTTACACTGTACATATTATGTCTAACAGATTAATTCGAAATGGGGAAGGCCGGTCAAAGCTAATTGTAGATGGCGCCACCATAGCTAAGTCCTAATCCGACCAATGAGGTTTTTTTTACGTGGCAAAATCATCAAATGAGTCCTCCAGCCCCGGGCAGGGCGGGAGGGACTGTCAGACTTCTACTGACTAAAATCCACGGTGTCCTTCAGTAGCCTGTTATGTTCCGGGGTCACGGTAAGGAAATAATCCCGCGACCCCGGCAGGCTTTGGCCCTCTGAGAGGGGGGCCCCGTCATTTTGATGACGCTCTTTGAGGCGCGCGTGGGACACAACGCGCCGACGACCCGGGCATGGTCCATGGTCGGGCAGCGAGTTGCCCTTTACTCGCTGCCCGCATGCCCGCGCCTACGGTGGCCGGAGATCGTCCTGCGACGTCCGTCGCCGTGGGCGTGCACCACCGCGGGTGGGGCGGAGGGAGGACACTGTCCTCTCTCGCGCGCGGCCCGCCTCCTCCTTCGCGAGCATTACTGCCTCGCAGAAGGAGCTGACCGCTTCCCACTCCGTCTCGCCCCGCAGCATGGCCGCAACCAATGCCGGGCGCGGACCAATGAGGTAGTACTATTTTGAAGTACCTATAAGATTTGAACCAATGACGATGCTTGGAACTAGCTATGCTAGCGAATTGCCATCCCCATTGACAGATGACAGGGCTGAATATACTCTGAGATAAAGCCGTCATTATTTCTACTTTTGCCACCACGAGCGCTGCAATCGATTCTGATACTCCCACCTAGTACTTCGCACCCAGCAAATTTACAAATAGAAATAGCAATTTACCTGTAACGCCAAGCTCTCAGCCGCCAATCTGATGATCTCATTTTGCGCAAACTCTTGAGTCTTGTTCTTTGGTTCAGCGCTCAGATCTGCACTTAGTAACCTACAACAAGGAATTATTTATTAGTAAACTTATTTGTGAGGTTCCCAAAACTTTGCCCAGTAGAAACTAAACTATGTATAATAATAATTATTTTTATAGATGATAGATGTAAATTTTGAAAGTCCAGGCGATGTATAAAATAGCCCATTACTATATACTGTGTGCTACGGAGAAAAAATATAATTATGTATTAGCCATGACAGTTATGTTAAAATGTTAGTAGGTATTTAAATATATTTAGGTAATTGTTTTTGTTAGGTCTATAACTAGACTACCAGTTTATACATTGTATAACATGCTTTTTAATAGTACCCTTTCAAGAAAAGAAATGTTGAAAAAGATAATATTTTTGATTAAGTGCTTATCTTTTAACAATTCAATATTACGTCATGAAACTTTCTATTCTTTTAAATCGTAGAATCTTCATTCATTCAAACACTTAAAAAGATATTAACTTATTACTCGTATGTTCCTCTGTCTATTTTTTTAACTGGACCAAAAAACGAACATCCTCATACTACATATTATGTGAAAGCCGTATTTAAAAAACATATCATCATCAGCCTATATTGTTCCCACTGCTGGGACACAGGCCTCCTCTCTGTGAGAGGGAGTGGGCCATAATCCACCACGCGGGCCCAGTGCGGGTTGGTGGATGTCACATGTCTTCGAATTTTTGGTTCTAGGACATGCCGGTTTCCTCACGATGTTTTCCTTCACCGTTTTGAGAGCAGTGGTGATGAAATAAATTACACAAAGTAATGCGCCTGGCGGGGTTCGAACCCACGACCTACAACTCGTAAGTCGGGACCGATACCACTGGGCCACCACTGCTCCAAAAAACATATGCCGAAGCATAATATAGGATTTTTTTGGCCTTGCACAGGACTTATTATGTTTTTTTTTAATTTCTATTCACACAATTATCTTTCTGTGTAATATTGTTTCAACTGCTGTCCTGTGCGTCAATAAATACCTCTTGATACTCGTATTCCAACCACTAATCAATTGATATATGTACAGTCAGGTTCAAAAATGAATTATAAACTTCTCAAAGCAATAGACTGACGCTTCACTTTGACTTACGACCTTTTGTTATAAGTTGTTTTATTACTATACATATCAAATTAACTTTTGATATAGTTCATAATTTCAACTATTGATCTACAAGTAATGCTGGCGCAATGGTAATCGTGCTCGGATAGACCTTCTGTTCGTTCGATTGCGGAGGATCGAATCCCACTTTTTTTTCCCAAATACTTTATTTGATTTAATTTTTAATAATTACTTTATTCTTTTTGTTATTTTTAATAAATTTTTTAGTAGGAATTTGATAATTAAAATTGATTTTTGTGTAACTACTAATATAAGTCATTAGTGTTGTGGGTCGTTCGTTATAATCACAGATATAGGTCTATCTATATCTATGGTTAAGTTTAATAAAGTTTTGTAGGTAGATCGTAGAAAAAAAAAAAGTGAATTATTTCGATTTGTGCGGTAGGCATAACTATGTTATCTCGTTTTGAGTCTCTTAATTGAACGTTGTTGATATTTGGTTATTTTGTGTGACTATGTAAACAGCATATAAGTGTTACACTGTCCTGTGGTTTTGCAGTGAAATATTAACAATTGGATTTATATAAATATTGAGGGCGAACATTAAAGCCCTGCATAAATATGTGGATTAAACTTAAAACAAATATCAAATGAAACCAGACTAAGTGTGAGTATTAACATTTAAATTTTGATCATTCCACATGTTAATATGTAATTATATTTTTATAAATAAGGTTCCCTATTCAAAAGTATTTGTTTAAAAGTAAAAAAAAGTGATTGATACTTAGTATGTGGTTTTAAAGTTTTTTCTTAGTAGTAAAATAGATCAACAGCTGTTTTTGCATAAATAATATAATAGTATTCTGTTTTGTTCCAGTGACGAAATACTATGAGTCTGTGGGATGAGATATGGCATGATGATGAGATGAGTTGTTAAGAATAAACAGGGACGTCAGGGACGTCCGGGAATGGTGAATGAATACGAAGGAAAATGGTTTCCATATAACTAATTCAACACAAAATTAATAACCGTTCATCGTGTACTCAACATTGAAGGCATCAACGACTATCAACTAAAAACTGATAAATTTAAAGGAATAAAAAAAAAACGTTAAGATTGTCTCGAGGACCTTTTATTGATATGAATTTTGTTTATTTATTGTAAATAAACTGAAAACGTAAACATCATTTGATAACTTATTATTCAAGGATTAAGAATAATTGAGGTATGGTTTCAAACATCTTTTCGTAAAGAAAACGATCCTTAAACTTACCTCAATAACTTGTAACAGGGTTTTTTTATGTAGTTATTTTTTTTTTCAGAAGTAGAACACATTTCCATAATATAACTTTATTTCACTAAATCAAATTTGGTGAAACTAAAGAAACTTACACCGCGGTACTGGAACGCAAAGGGCAACTGGCCCTTTGCGTTCCAGGGCCGCTATGCCCCGTTACTGTTACAAAATAATCGCCTTTTAGCATAGCAGCCCTGGAGCGCAAAGGGCCAGTTGCCCTTTGCGTTCCAGTACCGCGGTGTCAAAATTTTTTTTTTATTGAGCATAACAAGTTTCTTCAGTTTCATCAAATTCAATTTAGTGAAAAAAAGTTATATTATGGAAATGTGTCTTGAGCAGGGTTGGCATGATTAAAACAAGTTGTTTTAAAACACATGTTTAAAACAGTGTTTAAAACAGTTTGAAATTAAACAGTGTTTTTTATTACATGTTTAAAAACAAAGATTAAAACAAGTTTTAAACATTGTATAAAACAATACGAAAAAAAAACATGTATAAAAACTACTTTTCATGGCGCTTAACTGAATATAAAATGAAAATAAAATAATATTTGAGTCTGAATAGTTCAACATAAAACCAATCGAGTCTCTATTGCTGTTATATTTTTGAACTTTCATTGGAATTGTAATTAACTTAATCATTCATAATAATTTCAAAACAATTAAAATTGTAACAATTTTGATTAAAAAACAACATTAAGTATCTAGTCATATAAAAAACGTAAACTTCCCTAATATCGGCTGACGAAAGAAAGTAATTTAAAGGATTATTGGTTATTCCCCTATTTTTTAGAGTAGGTCGGTGTTTCTTCGGTGGTTCATTGTTCATAAGGTGATTCCCCGCGCGCGGGGAATCACCTCATGAACAATGGACTATTTCTACGAATAGGAGCCGCGCCGCCTGACCCGCTACGAAAGTCCCTACGTCGTCGCCCAATATAAAATCAACATTAGAACATACCTACCGGGTGAATGTGAAGCGTTTGATTACGCAACATACAAATAAATGTTAGGTATCTATTGTCTATTGATCGTTTTTTTGTTATTATTTAATTTATTATGGCGAGTTTATAAAGATCTAGTCTAGAAAAGAAACATAGTCGAAAGAATTTGAAATAATGCCCTAGACTAAAAAAAAAACAAAAAAAACACTTGTTTAAAACATTTTGAACTGTTTGTTTTATATAATTTAAAAAAAACTGTTTTTTTTCCAACCCTGGTCTTGAGCGTAAAGGTCAATTGGCCCTTTGCATTCCAGGGCCTAAGATAATCTGTCTGAGTCAGAATAACCCAAGTCACGAGCTCACTTCGCTCGTTCTTGCGGACCTGGAAGGCAAAAGGCAACTGCTCTTTTGTGTTCCAGGGCCTACCTAACATGTCCGAGTCGGGATGACCCAAATAGCGAGCCCGCCTTCCTCGGTTTTGCGGCACTGGAACGCAAAAAGGCAACTGGCCCTTTGCGTTTCATGGCCGCGGTGCCTTGGTACTGTTTCCAAATAAACGGCTTTAAAAATGATAACTTTGTTAAAAATGTCCGCAATGTATAAAAATACCCTGTAATTGCTAATTAGCTTATAATAATACGTAAGTTACCCTTGTTAAAACCACTTATTTTAATTTGAAGAGAATATTAATGTTTTTATTTTGAATTTTTAAATTTTCTTATTTATTGTTTTATTAAATATTACTTATATTAATTTTAATAATTTCATAATTTTGTTTAATTAATAAAAATTGCATCTATGATTTTCGACATCTATTTCACATTATATCCAGGTCGAGTAATAATATTCATAATTTTAGCAGTTTTATAACTTTAAACATAGAATTATAATAATTTCAACTAAAATATATTAATATTGTTATTACATGTTTTTTTTTTATTATAAACCCTGTAGGTAATCAATTATCATCATTAGTAAAAATTGAAAACGAAATAAAATGACAATAAGTAGTACTAGACTAACAAAAACAGATGGTGACCATTGCATTACTTTCATTAGTAATGATCTAACATTAAAATTGTGCCGATAGCGTGGGTTCACGATCAATGAAGTTTGAGTTCGAATCTTAACTTTTGAAATGTCAGTTGATTTTATGATAATATTTTTAATAAATAACCTATTTATTTTTATTTTGTTTTAACGCTTATTTATTTTTAAATAAGTTATATATTAGTTATTGAATTAAGTATTATTTTTGTGTTTATATTAATTTTTGCTTGCATTTTGAGAATATTTAACAATACCGTTATAATTATATTAAATCACACGACACTAACCAACAAATACAAGAAAAAACACACGGAAATTCCAAACAAACGCAATAAAATTTGTGTGTTAAAAATTATAATTTTTAACAATCGAGTAAAAACCCACAAAAAGTCTATCAACTGCTGCGTGATATTTGAACTCGCACCTCTTTCGACTAACGCATTTATGTCCTAAATGCCAAAACCACTGAGCCAACTGGACTCATATTTAGACGTTGAAATTATGAACTTAATAGTTGAAGGATTATTGTGTATCTCGAAAGTAGAAGGTCATAAGTCACACTAAACGTTAAGCAATTTCTTTGATAGCGTACGCATGGAATTTTGATCGCCACTGTACTTCCTATAAGCCATCGAAACGCGTTTCTCCCATAGATTTTGTATCAAAAGCAAACTGTGACGTCACTAACTCAATGATCTTACTATTTATTGATTTCGGAACTAAAAAAATCGAATTCAATATTTTTTTGTTTATCTTAATTCGGCTTTATGGCCTAAATAAAGGGTTAATTGGTAGGTAGTAGGTATCACATTGTTAAATTTTTATCTGTCACAATTCCCTTTTTTATCCAACTATGTCTATGTGACTATGTGTATGTCTATGTGTCTTCAACCAATGTGTGTTACCAGTGATGACTTACGGCACCGAAACGTGGTTTTTCACTATCGGCCTCATCTCAAAGCTCAAAGTCGCTCAACGAGCTATGGAGAGGGCTATGCTAGGTCTCTACGTGATCGAATCCGAAATGAGGAGTCAAGTCACCGATATAGCCCACCGGATTAGCAAGCTGAAGTGGCAATGGGCAGGCCATATTGCTCGCAGAGCAGATGGCCGATGGGGTCGAAAAGTACTAGAGTGGAGACCACGGACCAGCAAGCGCAGCGTAGGACGTCCACCAGCAAGGTGGACAGACGACCTTATAAAGGTCGCCGGAAGACGCTGGATGCAGGTCGCTTCCAACCGGTATATGTGGAGATCTAAAGGGGACGCCTATGTTCAGCAGTGGACGTCCTATGGCTGAGATGATGATGATGATGATGATCCAACTATGTTGGGGCACAAACAGTTTAGACTGGTGCAACTTTAAGGGACTTTACCCATTGCGCGATGCGACGCGACGCAATTCGTGCGATATCGAGTCGATTGCCGATTTAAGTCGCACGTGTGGCACGCACTAATGGAGTGATGCGATGCGAATCGACCGTGAACTTCAAAAATCCACATTACAACTACGACATAAAGGCGCTGCAAACCAAAGACAAAAGATGTCGCACGTGACGAGTAGTTGCGCAATCCGAATTTCGAACAGAGAATCATGTGCATTGACATTAGCACGTACATGCAATTCTGTGAGCGATATCGTCAATCCGTACGACTCCATTAGCAAACACTAGCGATTGTCCATACATTTTCTTCGGCCGGACCGATATCGTCAATCGATGCAACTCTGTATCGCGTTGCGCCATGGGTAAAGTCCCTAAGGCTGGCCGCGTACACATGTTTTCCGTATTCGTTTTCCAAATATGGAATTCCGATGCGAAATTCCATTATACTAGCAAAGACGTTAGGTGTTTTTGTATTTTTTTATTAGCGCAGCTGAGCTTCGTCGAACGTCAAATATTTTTCCATTTGGAAAATATACGAACGCGTGCGCCACGTAGAACACTTTGTAAGAAATATGTGCAGTCAGGTTTCCGAATACGGAAAACGAATTCGGAAACCGTGTGTATGGGGCCAGGCAAAACCAAAGAAAATAAACATATTATGAATTGCAATAAAATAGCTTTTTCTGAATTAGCATTTTTAGACCAGTTATCTTAAAAAAAAGTCATTCTCCTATTTGAAATATCAATGAGGATGACATGAATGAAGTGCAAAATAACATGGAATACATTTATTTGAATCACATTAAATAAAAAAATATACTTTTAAACTTAAACATGATGATTATAAAGGTCAAATTAGCAACTTAAAACTAAAAACATATGATTTTCAATACGGTTAATGTCAATTGTACAATTATTTGAGTACAAGTGCATGTTAGGAACTTCGTAGAGTCGATATTACAATGCCTTCGGAACTCCACTTGGATATTTGTATAGTCTTCGCCACTGAAATGTACATTTTAGAGCTAATAAACTCAGCTGAATTGGCTTAATAGGCATGTTGACAGCATCAATAAATTTCAAAACTAATTAGGCCCGGTATCCACCAAAGCGGAGAGGAGAGGAGATGTGTTTGAATAACCAATCAGATGTCCACATCTCCTCTCCGCTTAGCTTCAGTTGACAGTAGCTTCAGATGTCAACTAGATGTCAACTGAAGCTAAGCGGAGAGGAGATGTGGACATCTGATTGGTTATTCAAACACATCTCCTCTCCTCTCCGGTTTGGTGGATACCGGGTCTTAGTCCGTCAGTAAGAGTTTTGATAAATAATGGCCGGGCTACACGAGGCTAGTTTTTCAAGCTAGGATAGCAAGCTAGTTTTCTTTTAAACTGTCTTGGCGAGCTGCCCTGGCTTGGAATAAGCTAGTTCTGTTTACATGAGGCTGTATTATTTTATGATAGTATAATTGCTGTGACTGAGGTGACCACACGTCCAAAGTGAACTGGGTGTGGACAAGACCGTGGATTTTAAGAAGAGATGAACGTGGATCATCTGTTTTCTTTCTTTTGGAAGAATTTCGTCATGAAGATTTAGGCGAATACAAGAGTATATTGCGAATGGCGCCTGATTTGTTTGATATTCTGTTGAGTCTTGTGACGCCAAACATACAACGAATGGATACAATTATGAGACAGGCGCTAATAATTAGTACTTAGTTTGGGCATCTTAAAATCTCAAAAACACGTCGCGGAGAAAAACAAACAAAACGCATGGTTACTGATTACGAGTCAACTGAAAACTAGCTTCGCTGGCCACATGAAGCTAGTACACAAGCCAGGATAGTAAAATCACTGGTATAAACTGTCATGGCTTGTCAACTAGCTTAGAAATTAAGCTAGTTTTGTCTACACGAAGCCAGAAGTACTAGCTTGCTAGCTCATTGACACTAGCTTGCTGTCCTAGCTTGAAAAACTAGCCTCGTGTAGCCCGGGCATAATGGACACGTATTTTTTCTTTTATTGAATTAATGCATATTTACAAAAATACTTGCTGACCCAGCAAACGTTGTTTTGCCATATAATTAATTATGTCTAGGCAAATTTACAAAAAAAAAATGTACAAAAAATTTGGGGGTATGAAAAATCTATAGTAGCCGATTCTCAGACCTACTGAACATGCATATAAAATTTCATAAAAATCAGTCAAGCCGTTTCAGAGGAGTATGGTAACTAGCACTGACACGAGAATTTTATACATTAAGAAGAAAGATAACACATCAAAATTCTAAAGCGGAATAGTGACGTCAAAAGCAAGTAAACACCTTGCTTGTGACGTATTTTTAAAGTGTCGTATTTTCGCTGGTCGAGTCGTTTCGAAGGAGCGCAATCTTTACACGAGATTTTCACATATTAAATAACCTAAACATTTAATTACTCACACATTATTTACAGAACCAAATAAATCTATACTTTTATACTAGTAAGCATTATAAAGCTGAAGAGTTTGTTTGTCTGAACGCGCTAATCTCAGGAACTACTGGTTCGAATTGCAAAAATATTTTTGTGTCGGATAGTCTGTTTATCGAGGATGACTATAGACTATATAACATCACGCTAAGACCAATAGGAGCAGAGCAGTGGGGGTAAAAAAAAGGGGAACAAACAGCTAGTAAATAATAAAAATTGTACTCACTTTTGATATTTCTCATTCTCTTCTCGTAACTTCTCTATCTCTGATTTCGATTTGGATATGTGTTCCGAATAGAACTTCTTCTCTGCTATCAATTCTTCTTGTAGTTGTCTGTGAAAACAAGATAATCAGTTAACATAATTAAATAATAAGAAAAGTCGATTTTTTGCCAATTTAAAATCTTTTTGAGGCCTATAGAAAGTTAAGTGTCGCCCAGCATTGTCCGACATGACGTTGAACATGTTAAAAACATTTTTTTTTAATTTCCTTCTTTCTTTTCTCTTGCTTCTTCATAAAAATAACTACTAACTAAAGACAAAGTACTCGTCAAAACGAATCAAATGAGTCTAAACTCGATGGGTTTGCGGCTATTCATTACAGAATTCCTATGGCCACCATCCAGCTCCATCATCAGATCAGCTACATGTCATCATAACATTACAATATGTCCGGTTTTGTTCTGTACAAAGGGGAGGTAGCTTGCTCAATTCAGTCAATAAAATTATTCAGCATATATGGGGTCTTAACCCAACCCCCACTGAATGAAAACTGAAATAAAAATGAAAGCTAGTAATAAAAAAAAAGATATTATTATCACATATTGTATTTTTCGAAGGATTAGGTGTAGTTAAAAAAATCATATATTTATTTTTATTTCACGTGCTTGACTGTGTAAAGACTGTCAAAGATCTACAAATGACAGCTGCATTCAACGGCTTTTCCAAAGAGCTTTATAAGCAATGTGGACCATTCGATTTTCAACTCTCAGCTAACCACTCAAAGTTCAAAATTGAATGTGCAAAAATAGCAATTTTAAAATTACCTGTTAATTCCTTTCTGAGCTTCGTAAGCAGTCGCCAATTCTCCGTCTTCGTTGATAATATCAACGTCTGACCCGTAGTTCGACGTTGCGAGCGACTTTAAGTTCACCGTCTGTTGATATAGAGTTTATAATTGAATGTATGCTTGCAGTAGCATCTGGATTAGTACAAAAATTAGATACAGGGTACTACATTGATGATTTAAAATTGTTGTGATATTAGATTATACAGAGTGTAACGTTAAATGCGCAAAACCTCTCGTGGGGTAACTCAGCCCATGTTACTGAACAAACACAAAAAAAAAACATACTGATGGGCCTGATCAATTTCTCATTTTGTATGAAAAACCGTTTTTTTTTTGCGAATTTCCAAAAGTCTTAGAACGAACATTGTTCAGTAACATGGGCTGAGTTACCCCACGTGAGGTTTTGCGCATTTACCGGTACACGTTGTAGAATGTCCAGATTCTTAGTAGGCCACTGAAAACTGAAGCCAAAAAAGTAAGAAAAAATATTATCATCTGTCGTTCTTCCTACGTAAAACAAGTGAACATCTCCAAGGAAAACATTTAAATGTGTGCGTAGCGCTCAGTTACACATTTATAAAAAAGTGGCTTCACAAAAACGTAACTTTTTGTTTTGAAATGGAATCTAGACATTTTATAATCTAAGGTTGTGATATTCATTGTGGATATTTTCTACTATATTATTTACTAATGACGGGTTTTAATAATAACAATACTTGATAGGTTATTATTAAGGTGAACTAATCTAAATAAAAAAACTATCTAAGTGAATAGGATTGGTTGCTAAAAGTATAAAAAAAACAAGTGTTTAAAAGCCAATAAAAATATTTTTAAACCCCGTCGCAAAAAAAGACGCTACGTGTGTGTGTCTGTCTGTGGCACTGTAGCTCTTAAATGGGTGAACCGATTAGATTTTTTTTTGTTATTCAAAAGCATTTTTTTTTGTTATTTAAAAGGCTGATTTTTCAATAGTCAGATAATTTTTATCTGAGGATTAAAAATGGAGGTTTGACAGCTTATTTATCTAAAATATGTCAAACCGTTATTTTAATTCCTCAGCTAAAAGTTATCTGACTATTGAAAAATCAGCCCTAAGAGTATTATCTCTAACCGGGCAAATATACACTTGTTTTTTTTTTAACTACATATACAAACAATAAAATTATATACCATGCAAAGGCGGCAACAGAAGGCATGGAAAAATAAAATCAAAATGTCAAAATAATCAGAAAAATAAACTTCAATTTTATTTTAAAAAATGTAAATTATTTTAAAAAAAGATTTATCGATAACTGTGGTGTCCAAGAAAAACATAATTATGTCTATTGAAAACTGAAAATGAAAAAATAAGCTTTTCTTTCATTATTTTTTTTATTAAAGGGAGGCGTAATTTAAACTAAACATATCTAATAAAAGCATGTGATTATTATATTAGACACTGATCACTACATTCATTTCTATTACTCACAACATTTTTCAGTGCTTGGAACCACGGTTTCTGTGTTGCAATAAGAAAATATTTATTCAGAGACAATTTTTTTATAGGTACGCAGAAATTATATTCGCTAGAGTCCGCGCCACCACTCATTTGACCTCTTAGATTAAAAAATGTCCAGATTGACAGTAGTCCGTTTTTGGCTTCAATTCTTGAAGCCAAAAACACGGGGTAAAAATTTCCCGAGTCATTCGATTCCTACGTAAAACAAGTGAACATCTCCAAGGAAAACATTAAAATGTGTGCGTGGCGCTCACACACACTTTTATAAAAAAGTGGCTTCACTTACAACGTTTCATTTTGTTTCGAACACGGAATCTGGACATCTTTTAATCTAAGTTTGACCTTTTGAGACAGGGCTAGTGTCTATGTCATGATCTCGAATTACATAAAATTGCATTAATAAAATGTAGAACCTTGAATTTTCCTTGAGTGCTGGCGCGGACTCTATGCGAGCTTCCCCATGATGCGATGCGGCGCAATTCGATCAATTCCATCTACCTGTTAAATTGATCCTTACCACTACGACATATGACATAAAACGTGCGGTTATCTACGGGTACATGAAAAACAAAACACGCTCGCCACGACGACGTCAAGACAATAGAATCGCATCATTATATTGTAGTAGCAAGGACAATTTTCTATTTTAGTTAGTAGAAATTGCTAAACGCAAGTATCGCGTCTTGGGGAAGCTCCCTAGATGTGAGAACTCGGACTATCAAATCGCAGCGCACGATGTGACAGCGATGTGAAATAACTCGGGACTCTCAGGAGTGACGTGTGTTAAGTTTAATAAGCATCGCCTTAACCTTTTTAAGTGCTTTTTTAGGTTTAAATTTAATAATTTAAAATGTCACTTACGGGATATCTTCCGTGATTATTTATTATTTTGAGTTCCTGATATTTCGACGTTGTTGCAAGCGCCATGATCGCGGGATGACAGCGTCGAAATATCGGGAACTCAGAATAATAAATAATCACGGAAGATATCCCGTAAGTGACATTTAAAATTGTAAAACAAACCGTGATAGCCTTAAAAAGTGTTTTAAATTTAATGTTTAAAGAAAAACAAGCCGTAAATGTTTGTCAAAATAACTAGTTCGCTAGAATTGACAGATTTTTAAGTCCCGAATTAATTTGGTCACTAGAACGTACTGTCGTCGCACACACAAGATTAGAATCTCAGCATGCACTCCCGGAAAAATATTTCTATGACCTACAGATGTTTGTTTCGGCTCTGGCTAAAAGAACCCACAAGAAATTGTGGAGGGCAATGTAAAAAAAATTGGCTCATCAATAGTCGCTTTTGCGTCGCGGAAGACTTTTTCTATGAAAGCAACCGAAATTCTGCGACTCACGACTCAAAAATTGCGCTCGTTTGGCCTCACCCTTATGGACTTTACTCATGGCGCGACGCGATACAGAATTACCTTCATCGATTGACGATATCGGTCAGATATCACACAAGAGTTCAGTCGAAATTCGAAATTCGATTGCGCAACTACTCGTCACTGGCGTCATCTTTTGTCTTTGGTTTGCAGCGCCTTTATGTCGTAGTAGTAAGGTGGATTTTTGAAGTTCACGGTCGAATTGCATTGCATCACTCCATTAGTAAATACGTGCGACTTAAATCGGCAATTGACTCGATATCGCACGAATCGTGTCGCGTCGCATCACGCTATGGGTAATGTCCCTAAGGGTACACTATAAGTAAGTACAAAATGATTACAATAAATTTACAACTGTACAAATGTGAGTGTATGTGTGTTTCAGATATCATATACGACTATATAGGCTTTTATATTTTACTTATTACTATTTAGTGATTTCAGAGCTACATAAAATCTAAACTAAGATTTTTCTAAAAGTAAAAGTAATTTTGTTTTGGTATCATTGGTCCGTAAAATCAAATATCCAATTCTGCCTACCGATTCTCTTTAAAGGCGTGATGTTATGTCTGTAAATTGATTTTAAAATAGCCGTACCTGTTTCTCACAATAATAATAATTACTCCGATGTACTGGTTGATCCATGAACATCTGTTTTGACAATTTCACTCCGGTCAAAGGAAGTGTCATTTTGAAACTGTTTTGTTTAGCACTAGGTACCTAAATTATCTTCAAATTTTCTCACATGTCACTTTATAAAATTTTAATTAATTGTTGCGTTAATTCACCTGGATAATTTTATTTAAATTTAAAGTCTATTGACACACTGGCAGATCAGTCATTTTAAATTATTCTTAACGACACTTAAATGTCAGTTTTGAAAAATTAACCCTTATAATGCAGAAATAACATAATTGAAAATTCATTTTAGCACTGATCATCATGTGCCTAGCCTTTTCCCAGCTATGTTGGGATCAATTTCCTTTTGAACACTAATCAACACAACACTATTTTTATGTAAAATGTGTTTAATTAAACTATAACTACTAATTTTAACGCATTTTCAAGTGTCATCAAGACATTTTTTTTTCACCATATAATTTTTATTATTTATTCGGTAATTTACCGCAGTTTCTTGTGACTGTTTATTACAAAAAAAACATTATTCAGTATTCATTGTAGTCGTCACAGTCAAATAACTGTAAAACTGAATACACTTTTCACAGTAATGTCACTTTATGTAAACATGCATAATTATGACATTTAGTTCAGAATATACACAACGCTTTGTATTTCCGCTTATTACAAAGAAATGTGTCAGTTTTGATCCAAACAAACTTACGTTGTTATGAAAAGGTAAAATATTTGGGTTTTATACTAATGTTTTCATTCGGTTGTGACTGTTTCACAATCCATCTATATAAAGCTGAAGAATTTGTTTGTTTCATTGAACTCGCTTATCTCAGTATCTACAGATTCGAATTCAAATAATTCATTATTATCCTAGGGGTGAAAGTAACTCATTTAGTCCCGAGACGGGGTTTGGTTGCAGTGGAAAGGACATTGAGGCTGCGGTTCCACTGAGGCGGAGCGGAGCAATTCACCAATCACATGGCTTGAAATTCACATCTCTTTTGGTCCTTTATGTGATTGGTGAATCGCGGCACAGCTCGTCTCCGCTCTGCTCCGCCTCAGTAGAACCGCAGCCTCATACATACTTGTACTGACTAAAATCCACGGTGTTCCTTCAATAGCCTTTTTCGTTCCAGGGTCTTGCTTATGTCATGAGCAGAGGTCGGAATTAGGTACATTTATTTTAGTACTTGCATCGAAATATTGATATTTATATGGATCTTCCCGGGATTTATAATAGACAATCTCGTGTGGAACGTCAGAGATAGATTAGACAAATAAATTGTGTAAAAGCAAATAACTTTTTTTTTTAAATAAATCACGGGATTTTTCTGCTCTTTAAAAGTAATTCCGGGATTTGGGGCATATCCACTTTATTCTTTCGCTGTTTGAAATGAGTGTAAGTACATGAATAACTCTATCTAATGTATTATAACAGTCCCGCGACCCCGGCAGATCAACGTAGGTCTAACTTAATAAAGGCTTAAAACGTTACACGAATAAAATAACTTCCCGAGTTATGATTGTTTCGACCGACAGACAGTTGTAACATTTTATATACATATTTTTTTTGTGACACAAGCAAACACGTCTGATACGGTTATCACTACTTATCACAGATTTGTGACTGACAGCCAGGACACGTTTTTAGATAAGTCTGATGTGACGTATGTACACACAGCATGTATTTTGTAAATAAAGTAAAATAATGTTATGAAATTCCGCTTAAAAATGGACCAACTACTTGTTCAACAGTAATAAAACACGATTTCTTATATATAATTATTTGTATATTATAAACAAAATTTGTTCGTTTGGTTGGTTGAACGAGCTAATCTCAGGAACTACTTGTTCAAATCCAATTTTTTTTTGTGTTAGATAGTCCGTTTATCGAGGAAGGCTATAGGCTATCTAACATCACGCTATGAAGAATAGGAGTAAAGCAGCGGGAGTGAACCACGGAGAACAAATTATTTTGTAAATAAAGTAAAGAATATTATAAGATTCCGTTCAAAAATGGACCAAATACAAGTTCTCTAGTATAGGACGAGGGACCATCTTATTAAGAGTATTTTTAGTACAGTATTAAGACATTTTCCTTCCGATACAATGAAATGATCCTTAATAGACACTAAATCAAATAACATCATAAAAAAAGTGATAATTTTTTCGTTCAAACAATTTGTATGAAAAAATATTTTGCAAAAATTTACCAACTTCCGCCGTCCCGATTTTTTTCTTGTGATACAATGAAATGACCCTTACATGAAACAGAGTCGAAAGGCAGTACAAAAAATTTTGGCCAATTTCACTCATTTCTGTGGACAACCCACACTTGACCAAAAAAATAAAAACGCCAAAATTGACAATATCAAAAAAGAGCTAAAGGTTTCTAAGATAGTTTTCTCGTATCTTTTATGGATTCGGATTTCTTCCTTTTGTCCCATTTTAAAGAAACACCTTGTATGTTGTGTGACACTCGACGGCGCCAAATAGGCCTATTTCAGCATAATGTCGGACAACTGCAACAACTATTTATAAATAATAAGGATATATGTTTGCAAGTTGTTTCGATGCAAAATCAGAGTGAAATTCAATAAACAAAAATCAGCTGTCATCCAACGGACGAATTTGAAGTCATCACCTTAACGGGGGAGTATTTTGATTTATTTACTTTAGTTTTACTTGTAGTTAGAATAAATGATAATTATAGTAGGTGTCCTGTTGCCCACTCATCAAATATTCTCCCTTCCCTGCGAGCTGTGCCCTAATTTACACTGTCATTGTGTCCATGCAGGAGAAAACTTAAAAATAATTTACAATACCTTTTAGGTCCTGTTTAATTCATTAACTTGGTTACTAGAGATAGCTCATTCTTCATTATTTCACAGTTATATACCATTAGAGGAAATTAATAACCACTTTTGTTTTTTTTAGTTCTAGTAGGTACCCTCAAAAAGAATTTTGTAATCTTAATTTTCTTTTATTCAATTTATTCAGTTAAATATTATATTAACTTAGATTTTCCCACTAATTGAAATGTAATTAAGTTATCACTTCTTTCTTAACTATTTCTTCTTTGTAACTATTAATTTAATTTAAAGTTAGAATTCACTCTTAATACTTATTCATTCTGTCCCTCACTCCTGTTCTTTCACATACTTAGCTGTTCCTTATCTAATTCCAGGGTGCCTCTGAGGTTGTCTTCAACATGTTGACCCGCAGAGCTGCATCCTTAGAGGAAAAACTGAGGGCTACTTTGAAGGAGCTACAAACTAGCCAAACCACGGTTAGTCAGCTGTTAAAGGAAAGGGAAGAAAGTGAAGTGGAAATAGGGTTAGTTATTAAGAAGAACACTGAGCTTAAGAACCAGTTGTCTGAACTACACGTGCAGCATGTGGATATACTAGACCAGCATCAACAACTCCGTGAACTTGTTGCCAACTTTGAGCGGTGCAGTGACACTTATGATCAGGCTTTAAAACGTATTTCGGAACTGGAAATGGAATTAAGTAAAGCACACAACACTGTAACACACCTAGAAATGCTTAGAGCTAGTGAAGTGTCTGCGAACACATGCAGTTTGTATGATGAGTTGGTTGATAGCCGGTCCGGACCCGTATGTGTTGAGCCAATTGTGACCATAGACTTAACTAATGACACTATCAATAAATGCAGTTCATTTACTAGTCATAATAAGATTAAAAAATATATTAAAATAAATAAGTTTATTAGAAAAATTAAAAAGTCATTAAAGGGTCAAAAATTAAACAAATTAAATTTAAAACTTAGAGAAAAAAATGTGAATTTATTATTAGAATTAAAGAAGTGTCATACTGATTTGGAAATTTGTAGGACTATGTACGACACTGACACTCAAAACCTTCAGGATGAGCTGTTTGTGAGGGAATATGCTCTAAAGGATATCTTTAGCAAATATGAGGCTTCTCAACAAGACCTGAGTAAGCGCATGCTGGAGGCTAATGAGCTGGTGGACTTGGTAAAGTACAATGCAGAGAGATATGAGTCTCTGACCAACAACCTCTCCTGTAGCTGTGCCTGCTCCCAGACACCAGCACCCCAGCATGATACACCCACAACCTTAATGGCTGAACCAGTAGGTACTAATAATGTTTTGAATAAAACTGTTACCACAACTTATTTATTTTCAGATAAATTTGGTAAAGGTTTTGGTAGTTTTTTAAGTCAGTGCTCTCAACAAAATATTATTAATTATTGTTTACCCGGTGCCAGTTTTAGCCAGTTAATTAAAAGTATTAAAATGACAAAAATAAACCCCAATTCAACTGTTATATTGTTATTTGGGAATAGCTTAGCTGTCAGAAAGAAAGATGTAATTGAATGTTTTAATTTAATGTTAAAGCTACATGAGTCCAGTAATTGTAAATTTATTTATTCAGCGTTGCCTTACTCTAATTGTTTGTCTGATGAACAAAATAGGCATATTTATAATTTAAACCTGTTAATGTACAATAGGACTTGTCGTCACAGTGACGCGTTTATATATTTTGATTGTAACAGTTTTATTACATATTACAAGCTAACTGATAGTTCCATGTTTTTGCCAGCTAGTTGTAGGAGACAGATTGCTAATCTTTTAGCATACACTTTACGCGTTTACACCGGTACTTGTATCGTACCTACGTTTTCTGTTAGTGGTGACACTAACGTCGCTATTGATACTTTTCGTACTAACTTCACTTTTGATTCTGTTAGTAACGATGATACTAACATTAGTTTACCTACACCTAGTACTTTAAACTGTTAAGTTCGACAAAGGCTAAGTCGCATATGTTGAATGTTGTGCATCAAAATATGCAAGGTTTGTCCGGCAAAGAATTAGAGTTAAGCTTATTTTTAGAATATTATAATGTTCATGTGTTGTGTTTAACTGAACATTGGTTGAAAGAACATGAAGTAGCGTTTATCAATGATGATTTATTTTCCGTACAGAGTGCATTTGTGAGAAAAAATGCTATACGTGGTGGATCTTTAGTTCTTGTTTCCAACAAGCTAAAATGTAAGCAACGTTTAGACTTAGTTAATCTTTCCATTGAGCGCACCATTGAATTGTCTTGTGTTGAGCTCGAGCGGTATATTATTATTTGTGTTTATAGACCCCCGTCTGGGGACTTTACTAGTTTCGAAGTTGTAATGGAGGATGCACTTAATAAGGTAAAATTCAGCAGTAAAAACATAATAGTATGTGGAGATTTCAATGTTAATATTTTAGATGTTACTCCACTAAGTATCAGGCTTCTCAACTTGTTTAAATCCTTTAATTTAGTTAATTTGTTTTTCGAACCAACAAGGATCACCGCGTCTTCTTCAACTTGTCTTGATAATATGTTTTGTGATGTTAATGCCGAAAATATATTAGTGTTAACCGATTTATCATCTGATCACTGTGGACAAATGGCTAGCTTCCCTATGCCATTAAATAAAAAGCCGCACAAAATAGAATGCACGCCTTATACTGTTAGTCGTTGCAGTAAGTTTAAAAATAATATAGCTCTTAAAGTTTCACCGTCAATTGTAGAACACGAAACCCCTAATGAAATATATGAGGCTCTTTTTGATGTTGTGCAAAATGAGTATAAATCCATTTTTAAAACTAAAACTATTAACATTGCTGGGACTTCCGCTGGCTTTAACCAATGGGCTACACCGGGCATTTATAAAAGTCGAGCGAGATTATACGAGTTGTATGGTATGAGGCAGTATAAATTTGATAAAAAATTTCTAGAATATGTCAAAAATTATTCAAAATTATTTAAAAAGATTTGCCGTATAGCAAAATCGAAATTTTTAAGTGACACTATTAAAAACTCTAATAATAAAGTTAAGACTACTTGGAAAATCATTAACAACGAAACGAGTAAATCAAATAAACAAGAAAATCAACTTGAGATCATGGTTGATGGTAAATTAGTTAATAAACCAGCTGACTTAGCTGAGGTATTTAATGAGTTTTTTGCCAGCATTCCTGCAACTACGACTCGCTCCTTAAGTTCGTCACCGTCCAAGGCTGAAAACCTTTTGCAAAGTAGCGTCCCTGAATGTAGTCAAGTATTGAGATTCGAACATGTAACGCCTCATGACGTAGTTAATGTTTTCAATTCACTCAAGTCTAAAAACACTGGTGATTACTGGGGCATTTCTGTAAAACTTTTGAGCAATATAATCGACATCGTAGCCCCCTATCTTGCTCTTACTTTCAATAAATGCGTTGACTTGGGTACTTTCCCTGATCTTATGAAGAGCAGTAAAGTTATCCCTTTATTTAAATCTGGCTGTAAAAATGATATTGGTAATTTTAGACCAATTTCTATTCTACCTGCATTCAGCAAAATATTTGAAAAGTTAATACTTAGACAGTTACTTCGCCATTTTAATTCAAATAGTCTACTTCATAATGATCAGTACGGGTTCACAAAAGGCCGTTCGACTACTGATGCGGGTGTTGCTTTGTTGAAACACATATTTGACGCATGGGAGAAGTCGCAAAATGCAATTGGTGTTTTTTGTGATCTTTCTAAAGCCTTCGATTGCGTACACCACGATACACTATTGCGTAAACTTCGTCATTACGGTGTTCAGAATGAAGCCCTCAAAGTAATTGAGTCATATTTGTCTAACAGACTTCAATGTGTCGATGTTAGTGGCGCGAAATCTTCTGGGTTACCTGTTCAGCTAGGTGTACCTCAAGGCTCAATACTTGGACCGTTTTTATTCCTGGTTTATATTAACGATCTACCACACCATTTGAAGAACATCTGCGATGTAGTACTGTTCGCAGATGACACTTCTCTAATCTTTAAAGTAGATAGGAATAGACAAGTGTTTGACGACGTAAACAACGCACTATCGAGGGTCATAGATTGGTTCACGGCAAATAACCTTGTGCTCAATCCCAAGAAGACCAAATGCGTAAAGTTCGCTTTGCCCAATGTTAGAAATCTGGGTCCCAACATCGTCCTCGGTAATGTGGAGCTTGAAACTGTTGATTCAGCTCTGTTTCTGGGTATAAAAGTAGATTCAAAATTACAATGGGGTCAACATATATCGAACCTAGCAGGTAGGCTTAGTTCGGCCGCCTACGCTGTTAGAAAAGTTAGACAATACACTGACGTTGACACAGCAAGATTAGTCTATTTTAGTTATTTTCACAGCGTAATGTCCTATGGTATTCTACTGTGGGGCAAAGCCGCTGATATTCAAAATATATTTGTACTCCAGAAACGAGCTGTTCGTGCCATCTACCAACTTGGTGCGCGAGATTCTCTGAAAGATTTCTTCAAAGAGATTGGAATTCTCACAGTGGCTTCGCAGTACATATTTGCCAACATCTTATATATCAGGCAAAACATTCACCTATACAGTAAAAATAGTGATATCCATAATTTTAATACCAGGAATAAGCACAAACTTCGTGTTCCTTTTCATCGGCTTCATAAGGTGCATAATTCATTCGTTGGGGTTGGTATAACTTTTTATAATAAGTTACCGTCCTCTTTCCTAGATTTGCCATTTAACGTGTTTAAAGCAAAAGTAAAAGCTAACCTATGTTCTAAGGCTTACTATTCTGTGAGTGATTATTTAGATGATAAGCATAGTTGGTTGCTGTGTTGAACACAAGACATTGTTCATGTTCTTTCAACAAATTATTCTGTATTATTATCGTATTTGACTTTAGTTTTAATTAGTGATTTTTTTTGTGTGTGTTTATTCTCTTCTTTTTTAACGACAGTCGTAGGGTATCATCTAATTCTTATGTCGGAGCTGATGAAGATTGTTAACTAACCTTGCATTGTATAGAGTCAATCTTTCTAGTATTATATAGTTTCACAGGAATCATTTTGTGAGTACAATGTACTTTATAACTTTCAATGAGTAGATACCCACGTCTTTTAATGACTTGAATGACCCTAGCGGTTGAGATTATGTCATGCTCACTCTAATGTCTCGCTGGCGGTGGCGCGTGTGTCGGATCATTTAGTTCCCTTCAAAATGGTTGAGCTGAGTGATGCTGATGCATGTGTCATGTTCGTGAACGGGCGCTGTCAGTCGTGACTGGTCATCTCTTAGCTGCCACGGTCTATTTTAATTATTAATAACTTTATTTTGAATTGTCTTTTTACTTTACTATGGACACTATTATCTTGCCACATCGTTCTCACAAAAATGTACCATCTGATGATGAATGATGTAACAAAATTGTAATAATTTTGGCGATTGAAAAAGAGTGTCCATGGAGTTTCTTGCTCATTCTTCTCCATAGAGATCTACACCTTGGAATGAGCACCTACGGTACTTTCACAGTTTTTATGTCTTGTGTCTGGGACCGTAGCACCATAACTATTTTTATACTTGTTTTATTTTATGTCTTTTGACAATTCATAAGTGCCTGTAATTGGCCTAGTTGAAATAAACGATTTGATTTTGATTTTTGATTTTGACTGGTGCCCGACGCTGGTTTACAATACTACTTTCACGCTTGCCCAAAAATAACCTGTTCACTCTTGACATAAAGACCTAGACCCCAAGGTTATAGCTATCAGATACCACAGATTCTGGTAGGGAATTCCACTCCTTAGCTGTTCGGGCTTTCGAGGAACAGAACATAATAATTTATTTATAAAAGAACTTACCTGGTTTGTCAGAACACTCTTGAGTTGTATACACTCATCTCGTCTTCTATCTAACTCTTTCTGCATCACGTTCATTTGTTCTAGAAGATAAATATTACACATTTAGTTTAAAATTTAATTTTTATAATAAAACTAGGAATTTCTTCCTGTATCGTGGGTACGTTTACAAACATAGAAACTCACATACAGAAACACCCAGACCCGGAACAAATACTTGCAAATCATACAAATTCAAATTCAAAATATTTTAGTGTGGATCATAGGTAGGTATAGTTCTTAAATAATTGATAATTTTGATAAGCCATTTCCCGCCCGTAGGTCATACGATAATCACATTATACAAACGGCTTTGTGCCTTTTGTACCAAGTGCCATCTTTTTTGGTTTGACAGCAAACATGTACAATCGACAAAGTTGAATCATGACCCATTTTGACAATAATTCGTTTGAATCCGTCAAATTGACAAAGATCAAAGTCGTTACCATGGATATGTAGGTTTACGAGAATGTGGACCTAACTGTATTTGAATATCTGTAGGAAAATGAGCTTATGGTGGGTCATAATTCAACTTTGTCGATTGTACAAGTAGCTAGGTACTTTTACATGTTTGACAGCTCATAACTCGGAAACGTGACGTTTTACGAGGTTTTGTCTTTCACATTTTATGTTTGTATTGATATGATCTATCGATCTAGGAATGTTTCAGACGTGACCGCCAAAAAATTAAAATGACGGATGGCACCTGGTACACTCCCCATACAAAAATGTTCAAACCCCTTTTTGTTCCGTGCGGGGGTCGAACCCGCGACACGCTGCGCAGGAGTCGATCGCTCAACCGTTACGCCAATCGTGCCATCAACTTGACATCACTTATCACAGAGATCGGTGACGGAAAACATCGTGAGGAAATCTGGACTTTATGAAATAAATACTACATATAAAAGTTCAGATTCATGTTAGTGGCCCCCCAGAGACGGCTTAATTAGCTCTGACACAAAAGGATAACTAGATCCTCATCATCATCAGCCTATAAATGTTCCCACTGCTGGACACAAGCCTCTGTGTGAGGGAGTGGGCCATATTCCACCACGCGGGGCAGTGTGTGGTGATAGATGTCACATGTCTTCCATTTTTTGGTTCTAGGACATGTCTCAAGATGTTTTCCAAATCAAATCAAATCAAATCAAATCAATTTATTTGTGAAACATAGGTAGGTTTTACAGATGGATCTTATGAATTAAATAGTGCGCTATGTCTTGTCAATTTTGACATACAAATATTTTAAGGGGAAACATGCGTACTTGGTCAAATGTCAATTATAAAAAAAATCTAAAAATCTTTAACTCATAATAAATTAAATATTTGGTTTACAATAATTTCAATATTAATTTAATTTACATTATCATTCAAAAAGTCTTCGATCTTATAATAACATTTATCAATTAGTAGTAATTTGAGAGCTTTTTTAAACTTTACTAGAGGCATATTTTTAATATTGTCTGGTATTTTATTATAAATCTTTGGCGCAATGCCAAAAAAACTCTTTTGCGTTAAAGATGTCTTGCATTTTAAATTGCACAACTGTGACAAATATTGTGCACGTATTGGCTTTCTTTTAGTGTCAGACATTTTTGCGAATAAGTGGGGGTTGCTTTTTACAAATACTGCAGATTCCAAAATATACAATGCTGGTAGTGTTAGTATTTTTAGTGATTTGAAGGATGGTACACAGCTATCAGTAGTCTTTAATCCACACATAGATCTTATACAGCGTTTTTGCATCTTAAATATAAGTTCCCTGTCAGTTGACTGTCCCCAAAATATAATCCCGTATCGAAGCACTGATGCGACTAGTCCATGATAGGCTGTCAGTAATGTCCTGATATTTACCTTTTTAGACAATTGATAGAGTGCGTAAGCAGATTTACTCAGTCTGTTACATAGGTGTTCTATATGTGGTTTCCATGTCAATTTATCATCTACCATTATACCCAAGAATTTAGCAGTATTAACTAATTCTATTTTTTTATTTTTATGAGTCAAATTAAGAGTGGGATTTGCCCGACGTTGATGGAATTGCATGATTTTTGTTTTATCCAAATTTATTACTAGATTGTTACAGTTAAGCCAATGTATTATTTTTGTCAGTGAGTCATTAATATCATTTTCATAACTATTGGGATTAGTGCATTCTATTATAGCATATATATCATATTATATATTATATGATATTCCTTCACCGTTTAGAGAGCAGTTGTGACTCTCAATGAGACGCGCGTGGAACACAACGCGCCGTCGACCCGTACATGGTCCATGGTCGGACAGCGAGTCGCCCGTTACTCGCCGCCCGCATGCCCGCGTCTACGGTGGCCAGAGATCGTCTGCTGACGTCCGTCGCCGTGGGCGTCTACCACTGCGGTTGGAGCGGAGGGAGGACGCTGCCCGCCTCCTCCTTCGCTAGCATGACTGCTTCGCAGAAGGAGGCGACCGCTTCCCACTCCGTCTCGCTCCGCACCATAGCATGGGGAAGCTCCCTAAAACAAAGTTGTCGCTAGGAGCACTAGTCCTTACCTATAACCTCCTTGGACACGAGCATGGTGTCTCCAGCTGCCCGCAGCCTGTCCAGGTGTTCCCGAAGCTTCTTGTTCTCAATTTAGAAGTACTAGCTCTTACCTATAACCTCCTTGGACACGAGCATGGTGTCTCCAGCTGCCCGCAGCCTGTCCAGGTGTTTCCGAAGCTTCTTGTTCTCAATTTAGAAGTACTAGCTCTTACCTATAACCTCCTTGGAGACCAGCATGGTGTCTCCAGCTGCCCGCAGCCTGTCCAGGTGTTTCCGAAGCTTCTTGTTCTCAATTTAGAAGTACTAGCTCTTACCTATAACCTCCTTGGAGACCAGCATGGTGTCTCCAGCTGCCCGCAGCCTGTCCAGGTGTTTCCGAAGCTTCTTGTTCTCAATTTAGAAGTACTAGCTCTTACCTATAACCTCCTTGGAGACCAGCATGGTGTCTCCAGCTGCCCGCAGCCTGTCCAGGTGTTTCCGAAGCTTCTTGTTCTCAATTTAGAAGTACTAGCTCTTACCTATAACCTCCTTGGAGACCAGCATGGTGTCTCCAGCTGCCCGCAGCCTGTCCAGGTGTTTCCGAAGCTTCTTGTTCTCAATTTAGAAGTACTAGCTCTTACCTATAACCTCCTTGGACACGAGCATGGTGTCTCCAGCTGCCCGCAGCCTGTCCAGGTGTTTCCGAAGCTTCTTGTTCTCAATTTAGAAGTACTAGCTCTTACCTATAACCTCCTTGGAGACCAGCATGGTGTCTCCAGCTGCCCGCAGCCTGTCCAGGTGTTTCCGAAGCTTCTTGTTCTCAATTTAGAAGTACTAGCTCTTACCTATAACCTCCTTGGAGACCAGCATGGTGTCTCCAGCTGCCCGCAGCCTGTCCAGGTGTTTCCGAAGCTTCTTGTTCTCAATTTAGAAGTACTAGCTCTTACCTATAACCTCCTTGGAGACCAGCATGGTGTCTCCAGCTGCCCGCAGCCTGTCCAGGTGTTTCCGAAGCTTCTTGTTCTCAATTTAGAAGTACTAGCTCTTACCTATAACCTCCTTGGAGACCAGCATGGTGTCTCCAGCTGCCCGCAGCCTGTCCAGGTGTTTCCGAAGCTTCTTGTTCTCAATTTAGAAGTACTAGCTCTTACCTATAACCTCCTTGGAGACCAACATGGTGTCTCCAGCTGCCCGCAGCCTGTCCAGGTGTTTCCGAAGCTTCTTGTTCTCAATTTAGAAGTACTAGCTCTTACCTATAACCTCCTTGGAGACCAGCATGGTGTCTCCAGCTGCCCGCAGCCTGTCCAGGTGTTCTCGAAGCTTCTTGTTCTCAATTTCCAGCTCTTCCAGCTTGTAGCGGTCTATGTTCGGGTTTGTGGGCGGCGATGAATTTCGGTCTAGTGACAAAAAAAGAAATATTGTGATTTAAAAGCGGTGAGGTCGGAATTACTTAGGTATATGTACGAGTTATTTTAATATGGATTCTCCCGGGATTTCTAATAGACAATCACGTGTAGCCAACAGTCTTACAAAAAAATAATAATTAAGTGGTTTAAATTGTGTAAAAGTAAATGAGTTGCTGGTATTAAATATCACGGGAATTTTCTGCTCTTTATGGAACATCCACTTTATTCTTTCGCTGTACGGAATCAGCGTAGGTTCATGAATAACTCTACCTAATGGGGAAGGCCAGTCAAAGCTAATTGTAGATGGCGCCACCATAGCTAGGTCCTAATCCGACCAATGAGGAATTACTATTTTGAAGTACCTATAAGATTTGAACCAATGACGATGCTTGGAACAAGCAATACTAGCGCCAATAGTTCCCCAGTTGACATCCCCATTGCGACCTACTTATACTTATAATACAAGGAGCTCAACGATACGACGAGCAATACCAAGTACATTTGGGTAGTATTAGAGAAATGAGATGAAACTTACTCATAATCCTCTCCTCAAGGTCGGTGGCCCTCTTCTGTGTTCGCGACAATTCACTCTGGAGTGCTGATATCCTGTTCCTCATGCGAAGTACCAGACCAGCATCTGCCACCTATAGGTTAACACAAGAAGATGGATTAATAGTATATTTCATTACAAGTGCAAAAAGCAGGTTGACAGTCGGGACAAGTTGCAATGACGGTTCCGCACGTGTACTGAACGACTTTTTTTAATACAGTTGCGAAAAAATGAAGCAATTTAATAAATAATAAAAACATAATAATATAAACTCGCTAAGAAACTGGAAAATGGCGCCAACTATAGAATATAAGCAGATTTTTTTTTTCTTCACCCATTTTGGTAGGCTAAGGGAATTATGCCCATACAGCTTAGTCTCCAGTACTTAGATTTTTTTTTATTGATATGAAATGAAAAAATAAGAGATGAATTGAAATGAAACCTAACCTAACTCATACAATTAAATCATTAAATCTGATATTGAAATAAATTAGTAGCTTCTTTTTAGAAATATACGTATTTGTATGAATCACAAAAACTCTTTAGTAAAAACTTCATGGTTGGTTTTTCTTTTTAGTAGACATTATTTTGACAGTTGGGAAAGAGAACGCACGAGTTCGGGAAAGGTAAAAAAAGCACTAGTGTGTAATAGCCCACATCCCGCACGCTATACGTCCCTGCAATACGCCACTTTTTGAGCAACTGTATTTAAAAAATTAGTTACGTGCACAAAGCATTGGAAACGTTTTCCGTGAAGCCACTTTTTTTAAGAATGTGTATTCACACATTCATCAGAGGACCACGCACACATTTAACACGGAATTTGGACATTTTATAATCTAAGCCGGACAATAATTGTCCTCACGGCGGCGACCTCTCGCGCCCGGCATTGATCGAGGCCATGCTGCGGGGCGAGACGGAGTGGGAAGCGGTTGCCTCCTTCTGCGAAGCAGTCATGCTCGAAGGAGGAGGCGGGACAAGTGAGAGAGAAGACAGCGTCCACCTCACGACCCAGCGGGAGACGCCTACGGCAACGGACGTCGCCGGACGATCGCCGGTCACCGTAGGCGCGGGCATGCGGACGGCGAGTAATGGGCGACTCGCTTTCCGATCATGGACCATGCCCATCGTGTTGCACGCGCGCCTCATGAAGCTGTCGGCACAAAGACGGGGCCCCCCTTAGAGAGCCAAAGCCTGCCGGGGTCGCGGGACTAACGAGCTACCGTGACCCCGCAACGTAAAAGGCTATTGAAGGACACCGTGGATTTTAGGCAGTACAAGTCTGACAGACCCTCCAGTCCCGTCCTGCCCTGGGTGGGAAGACTTCTTTGATGATTTTGCCACGTAAAAAAATGGGAAATGTCTTACCGGTTGTGTTGGTCCATTGTGTGAGCCCGCAGACCAGTTGACAGCCTCCAGCGCAGGCCGAGTGCTCTCCACAGATCTGACTGAGCCGTAGCCATAGTCCTTGAGAAAAAGTAGACAATTTATTAGTAAAAAAGTGTATGACACAAACTTTACTCCTAATTTCGCCCACGTTTAACTCCAAAATTGTCCCACGAGAATGGATAGATAAGATACTTAATACTTTATTGTACAGACGCCAGCAGGTCAACTTCCTCAATCTTTCAAATTATACCAATTGAACATTAACCTTCCACTTTTGTAACAAGGTTGAAAATCTATCACAGAATTTTTGACAGATTGAGGTATGTTGATGTGCTGGCGTCTGTACACCACACTAGTTTTTTTACCACACTAGAGTTTTCTCATGTATCGTGGGAGCGTTAACAAAGACAAACATGGAAACTCATATACACAAACACCCAGACCCGGAACTTGCAGGTCATACAAATATTTCTCCGTGCGGGAACCGAACCCGCGACACGCTGCGCAGGAGTCGATCGCTCAGCCATGCGCCAACCGTGTCGTCGCCAATGTACAAATTTTTGCATTTATTATAATCTAGCTGTTGCCATCGGTTTCGCCCACTACAACTCGAAAATTATCTCACGGGATACATAAAATTGGGTCAAAAACTATCCTTTGTATTAATCCAGGTTATAAACTATCTGTGTACCAAATTTCATCCAAATCCGTTCATTCGTTTTGTCGTTAAAGAGTTACAAACATCCATCCATTCATCACCACAATCTTTCGCATTTATAATATTAGTAAGATATCGAAATTCTTGATAAACCATTTTGATGTTATCTATCGTTATAAAAAAGATAGCTTATTATTAATTATACAAAACATTAAAGTATTTTTGATAAAGATTATCATCAGCGCGGTTTATGAAAGACGAACTTTTATTGATAAAATTGCATTTGTTTATAGACGTTGAACTTTATTTTTTGTTGTTACTTGAAGGTAAGTTAGACGCAGTATTGATCCTTATAGGGCCAAACGCCTGCCAAGGTCGCGGGAATGTCTAAACAAACAACTGTGACCCTGGAACGTAAAGGGCTATTAAAGGAACACCGTGGATTTTAGTCAGTATGAGTCTGACAGTCCCTTCCGCTCTGCCCTGGGTCATCATCATCATCATCATCATCAGCCGGAGGACGTCCACTGCTGAACATAGGCCTCCCCCTTAGACCGCCACGCCGAACGACAATCCTCCACTTGCATCGCACGGTTCCCCGCGACCCTCACGATGTCGTCGGTCCACCTAGTGGGAGGCCTGCCTACGCTGCGTCTTCCGGTCCGTGGTCGCCATGAGAGAACTTTTCTTCCCCATCGGTTGTCAGTTCTACGAGCGATGTGGCCTGCCCATTGCCACTTCAACTTGCAAATTTTATGAGCTATGTCGGTGACTCTGGTTCTTCGCCGAATATCCTTGTTCCGGATTTTATCCCGCAAAGAAACTCCGAGCATAGCTCTTTCCATTGCTCGTTGCCCTGGGTGGGAGGACTCATTTGATGACATTACTACGAAAAAAGAAAAGGTTGACGCAGTGATTGAGTGATTCACTGCTGCGCTACTTGTCAGAAGATCGATTCCTGCATGGATCAAATATTTGTATGATCTATAAGTCGTTGTTCCGGGTCCGGGTGTTTGTGTATGTGAGTAAGTATGTTTCTAAACGCATCTACGGTACGGGAGAAATTCATACTGTGTAAAATGATCACTATTGGTACATTTTAATACAAGTGGCGATACTTTGTTATTTTATATTTTACGAGCTGACCCCGCGAACTTCGTAGTGCCTCAGAATCAATACTACTACACTACTACTACTTCATTTGTGATAAATGAATAAAATAATTACATCGAAACTGGTCTCTTACTGCACCTATTTCAGTATAGAAAGAAGAAAGAAAGAAATAACATTTATTTGGTACAGACAGGGCAGTATCGTAATGTATCTTATTACGCACTAGTGCGTAATGGTAAAGTAAAACGCACAAGTGCGGTAATGGTAAAGTAAAACGCACGGTTTATCAAGATGCTCCGTCTAAAACGAACGGTACTTTTTTAAATCTTAGCAAAGAGTTTTTATGTCAGAAAAGCGGTCAACATTTTATTATTAAAATTAAATTTGGGAGATGAAATATAATAAATAAACATTTTATTGTTTAATTTAATTAATTTTGACAATTAATTACAACCATTTATCTGTAATAAATCCACAAAAGAATTAATTTACTTTATTAGTAATACTGGCTGTTTTTTGTGCCTTTGCCGTATACAAAAGATGCTGGTGCGCGCGCATCGCTAATTTGTGAAAAAGTAAAAATTATTCCGCTTGCTTTTCCTTTTCGATGTAATGATTTTATTTATTTACTCACAAATGTGTTATAAAACGTCGTATGACATACGTGCGGTTTGATAATTACAGCCTCTGCTTTCTTATAGCACTCGCCTTACGGCTCGTCCTACCAATATCGCCTCAGCTGTAATTATCAACTTACCGCACTTATATCATAATGTACTATTAGCGTGGAATAGTCTATTTCTCGAAGAAGGCTAAAGGCTATATAACATCACGATACGACCAACAGGAGCAGAGCAGCGGGAGTGAAGCCACGGGGAACAACTAGTAAAATAATAGAATCCTACTAACATTATAAACATGAAAGTTTGTTTGGATAGATGTATGTTTGTAACTCTTTCACGCAAAATACAAACAACGGATTTGGATGTTTGATACACAGATAGTTTATAACCTGAATTTATACAGAGGATAGTTTTTAACCCGATTTTTTGGGATAATTTTCGAGTTATAGAGGTTGAAACAGTGGCAACAGCAAGTCTTTATATAAAACTTACATCTTCAACCGTAGTTTCCTGCTGTGAGTTATTGCTGGCATCTGACAATGATCGCTTATGCTCTTTTGGTGCTGGTTTACTGCAAAAAACGAACGAAAATTATAAATACCTAAGTGTAGTCATCATCTGCCTAGCCTTTTCCCAACTATATTGTGGTCGGCTTCCAGTCGAACCAGATGCAGCTGGATATCAGTATTTTACATGGAGCGACTGCCTATCGGACCTCCACAACCCAGTAACTGGGTAATACTATATCCCATGGTAAAACTGTTTGTCAGACTTTAGAGCTTTTGACTAATAGTAACGACTGTTAAAGATGTACAAATAGCAGCCGGGATCAACGGCTTTACGTGCTTTCCGAGACACGGATGAAACTTGCTATGACAGATAGGTCACCCATCCCATAGGGGCGAGCAGGCCGAACCCTCTGCCCCTCAAACCACCGGACCTAGTGCCAAAAGCGAGCAAGCAACCGTCCCAGTAGAGACGGAGCAAGCTGCTGGAGGCTTAGGTCCGGCTTTATCAACACCTTCCCCCACGGTGAGCCAAAACAACCCTGTGTCTCTGCAGGAGTCTGGAGATAACTCACCTCCCAGTCCCATGGCCGTCGTCGATGCCTCGGCAAAGACCACCAGGCTGGACTGGTTCAGTGGGGAAGGTGTGGACGATGAGGAGAAACTGCTCGGGAATAGTAGTGATGGCCCAAGCAGCTCCCCTCCTCGAGACCATTAAAATCGTCCAAACCAACCTCCAGCACAGCCTTACTGCTACGACCAACTTGCGTAAGGCGCTGGAGGGACCAATCAAGACCATAGCCCTAATCCAGGAGCCCTGGATTAGGAATAGCAGAATCTGTGGTCTATCCAACATCGGGGGTAAGCTCCTCCTGAACACTACCGTAAGTAAACCAAGGACTTGTATATTTACACCAAATAATGTACCCGTAGTTCTATTAACTGAGTTCTGTTCCAGGGACCTGACTGCCATCAGGCTCCTGAGTAACCCATCCCTCAGCTTACCCGAGGTGGTACTTGCGTCTGCCTATCTGCCAGGCGACGAGGAGGTACCCACACCGGAGCTCACAGCACTGGTGGCCTATTGCGAAAGGGAAGGACTGGAGCTTGTAATATCAGCCGACTCCAACGCGCACCATATCATCTGGGGCAGCGAGAAGTCGAACGCACGAGGTGAGGAACTTCTGAACTATCTCTTCACCACTAACTTAAGAATTATGAATCGGGGCTCTGAACCGACCTTTGTCACTAGACGAGCCCAAACTATCATTGATCTCACTCTTGCAACAGAGAACATCTCGCGGCACATCTCGAACTGGCATGTTTCGAAAGACTTATCTTGCTCTGACCACAGGTGGATCATATATACTATTAACATCATGGTAAATCCCGCGGAGCCGCGACGGAATCCCCGGAAGATGGACCGCGTTAGGTATCTTGCCGAAACGGCGGAAAATCTGAAGGGACTTCCGATTCCTAGCTATGACAACGCCGCGGTGATTGACACCCACAACAATCAACTCACCAAGACTCTAGTGGACTGCTTTGAAAAAACATGCCCACTTGTGACGCCAAGAAGGGCCCCCGCAGGTAAGACCAGCTGGTGGAGCCCAGAACTGGAGAAACTACGTCGCAAGGTAAGAAAGCTGTTCAATAGAGCTAAAAACACCCGACAGGATGACGATTGGGATAAATTTAAAGAAGCCCAACATCAATACAAGAAGCGTATCCGTCTCAGGAAAAGCGAATGCTGGAAACGCTTCTGTTCGAACATAGAATCCAACAGCCATGCCACCAGAATGAAAAACATTCTGATCAGCGAACCTGAGCGCAATATCGGTTCTTTAAAGAAACCGGATGGCACGTATACCAAGTCGGACGCAGAGACTTGCGAACTGCTGCTCCAAACTCACTTTCCAGGTTGCGTTATTACCTCCTCAGGGAGCTGGGGAGCTGAGACCAGCAATTCAGCATCCAATACCGACTGGAACCAAGCCCAGAGAATTGTCACACATGATAAGGTGAAATGGGCTATCAACAGCTTTCTCCCATACAAATCAGCAGGCCTGGACGGTCTCTTTCCGGGACTGCTGAAATGGAGCGATGACCGTCTGGTGGTGCATCTCGTGAACCTGTTCAGAGCATGCATTGCCTTCGGTTACACTCCCCTCAAATGGAGAGAAGTTAAAGTCGTATTTATTCCCAAGCCCGGCAAAAGTGACTACACGCAGCCGAAGTCCTTCAGGCCAATCAGCCTCACATCCTTCCTACTTAAAACCCTCGAAAGGCTCTGTGAAAGGGACATTCGAACACATGCTCTGTCGTGTAAGCCACTCAACGCTAACCAACATGCCTACAGTATGGGCAAATCAACAGAGTCCGCCCTACATAGCGTCGTATCACGCATTGAGAACGGACTATCATCTAAACAATCAACCTTAGGCATCTTTATAGACGTTGAAGGCGCCTTTGACAAAACTACCTTTTAACAGCATTAGCCGTGCCCTATCTAGGCATGGGGTCGAACCCACGACTGCCGGGTGGATAGACAATATGCTAAGACAAAGGGCTATTCAATTTACCGTAAATACCACGACCCGAGGTGTGGTAGCAAAGGGCTGTCCACAGGGAGGAGTTCTCTCCCCCCTCCTATGGAACGTCGTGGTCAATGAGCTGATCTGCAGACTCACCGACCATGGGTATTATACGGTAGGCTATGCGGACGATCTAGCCATTCTCATAACGGGACCTTTTGAGAATGTACTGTGTAACCTGGCAAAACAGGCTCTGAAGATCGTCGAACAATGGTGCCTGGAGCACGAACTATCAGTGAACCCGTCAAAAACGGAACTTATCATGTTCACTCACAAACGCAATCTTGGCAGTTTACAATTACCCAAACTGTTTGGCACCGAGCTGTCCCTAACTAATGAGGTCAAATATCTGGGCATCATTATTGACAGCAAACTGTTATGGAACAAACACTTGGACCACAAGATTAACAAAGCTAGCATAACATTTTGGCAATGCAGAAGACTTCTGGGGAAATCCTGGGGCCTCTCGCCGAAAATAACACTATGGCTGTATAAGAGCGTAATTAGGCCAATAATCACCTACGGAGCGGTAGTTTGGTGGCCCAGAACTGAACTCATAACCACCCGTAAAAAACTGCAGTCATTCCAAAGGTTGGCCTGCTCAGCCACCACAGGATGCATGCGAACAACACCTACTAATGCCCTGGAGATAATGCTAGGTCTGCCGCCACTGGATCTCTTTATTCAACAGGAGGCCAGTATGGCGGCAATCAGGCTAAAACACTCCGGCATGTGGAAAAACCAAAGGGGCAATCACACCATAATATGGGAAAGGGCGCTAAACGATGTACCATACATTGAAGCGCCCTGTGACAAAATCCCCAAAACTCACGTGTTCGATAAACTTTATCGAATTCAACTATCAGAGACCGAGCGAGATCAATCAGGAGCTAACGAAGTCCGAATTTACACGGACGGCTCTAAAACCAAAACCGGCACAGGTGCTGGTGTATTCTCAATGGATCTCAACATCAAAATATCTCTACCGCTAGGGGAACATAGCTCCATATTCCAATGTGAATGTGTAGCAATCACCCAAGCTGCCACCGCAGTCATGGAAAGAAACATCTCTAACTACGGGATTAGAATTCTATCCGATAGTATGGCTGTACTAACGGCGCTGAACGGCAATATTATGTCGTCCAGCCTAATTTATGAATGTCACTTAGCATTGCAAAAAATTTCGAACCGCAATAGGGTCATCTTGCAATGGATAAAAGGACATAGCGGATCATTGGGTAACGATGCGGCAGACGAACTTGCAAGGAGAGGCTCAGATGTGGACGTGGCCGGCCCCACACCCTTTTTGCCTATCCCATCCGGTCAACTCAGGACCTGGGTACGTCTGCAAACCCAAAAAAAACATAATGCCAGATGGGCATCTACAACCGACTGCAGACAGTCTAGAGAGGCGGTACCTGCACTAACACCGCGACTGACCAGCAGACTTCTCAGTCTCCAGCGAACAGACTTACGAGTTGTAGTGGGCATGCTCACCGGTCACTGCCCACTCAACAAACATCTGTTTACCATCAACGCGACAGACAGCCCGTTGTGCAGGGGCTGCCTGAATGCGGATGAAACGGCAACCCACGTAATCCTGGAGTGCGAGGGCGTTGCTAACCAACGGGCACAAAACCTTGGCATTCCAAGGTCGCTCCAAGAAGCCTGTGAACGTCCCAGGAGACTTCTGAGCTTCTGGAAGGAGCTGGGTTGGCTCATATAGCCAATCGTCCCACCTCACGCATAACGGACCACCTATGAGTCCAAATGCGGAAAAGGGAGCCCCTAACAAGGTCACCCATCCACAGACCAACCTCGGCAAACGCGGTTTAACCCGGAAGATTAGCCTGTGCTGCTGTATTTATTTAGCCACGAGCTATCATTTGTAGATCTTTGACAGTCGTTACTGATAGTAAGAAGCGCATAAGTCTGACAACCATTCTTACCATGGAGTATCGTATTGCCCAGTTACTGGGAAAGAAAGAAAAACGTTTATTGGCGCACGCCACAAGTGCACACAGTATCACAAAAAGAAAACAAAGAAAAAAGAAATTAAAACTAAACAAATTTTTAAAAGTGAAAATATTTCAAAGCCAAAAAAATGGTTGGGTTCTAGAAGTCAGACAGGCAGTCGCTCCATGTAAAATACTGATATTCAGCTGCATCTGGTTTGACTGGAAGTCGGTTCCAATATAGTTGGGAAGAGGTTAGGTAGATGATGCAGATGATGCCCCTTCAGATTGAAGAGAGAGAGAGATCAACTCACCTCTGTAGAGAGTCTATTCTCTCCTGCAACTCATACTGCGCTGACAAGAGCTTCTGTCGACTCTGTCTTTCTGCTTCTAACTCTGCGTTCAACGCCTTCTTCTCTTGTTCATGTTGTTTGTCGCGTTCTGAGGAAGAAATGTTAGTTTTTAAAAACTTGATTCAAGCTAAAAATATTTGTTTTTTTTATAAGGAACCGTCTTCAAAAACAATCAAAAAAGGGTACATTTTTCGGAAGCCGGTGGCTTTTGATTTTTATTTCACTGATTTTTGCCCTTTTTAGTAGCAAATATTAGACAAAAATCAGATTCTTTGAAAATGTGGCATCTAAGTAAGCAATAACGGATCCATGCAGACGATCTCACGGGATATCTATTTATTGATGTATACCAAAAACCTTCTGCAGAATATAACGTACTTATACTTATTTCTCTGAGAACCGCGTCAAAACCGTTTCAGAGACATACATACAAACATGCGGATCGAACTTTTTTTCTGAAGTTGGTTAAAAAGAGAGGCAATCACTCAATAAGTATTCATTGTCACAACTAAGTGTTGCAATTTATTTTACTAGGACAATTAAGTACCACTGATTATAGACGGCGTTATGCCCTGGACATGTTGGACGTATTAAACACATGTCCGTAAACGCCGAAAATGTCTTCTGCCTGTGACTTTTCCTTTTTTTCCGTGTCTGCTTAATTTTTTACTAAACTTTGTAATATTTAGCTTTAATGCCCAGTGACCGGCCATTTATTTGACCGTAAGCTGATTTTTGACCAATATGCCAAGTTTGTGCCCATTTTGTTTATTAAAGGGTGATTCACGCTACAAAGTATCTCGTCCGTTTCCCGGACGTGCCCCGTCCGGGCCGGAAGCATGAATCATTCATACAAAAAGTACACCACAATGTTCGACCGTGCCCGGACACGGCACGGTGTAGCGTGAATCATCTTTTATGGTTTTGCTGCTGATCCATCATTACCCATGATTATTTTTTTGTAAAATTACCTCTCCATAACTGCGCCCGAGTTTTGAACTCCTGAGACCACTCCACCAAGGCACTTTCATACGCATTGTTAGTTTCATATTGCTTCTTTGACACATCACTGATTACTTCGGACACCAGCATTTTTATTTTATTTATTTATTTATTTACAAGAAGCAGATTGAATGACTTCAAGGCATTCTCAAAAAGGTAATCGTATTTATTTTCGACGTTACATTTCTATATTTATAAGTTGGTCACTTTTGGTGTATAATAATTGTTTGTATTGGTCACTTTTTGGGTATAAATTACGAAGCTTTTTCTACGGAATATTTACTCTTAGAAAAAACGATTAAGAATTTTAAATTAGGTATGTCTCTGCTCTTTCGCGCAATGTCATAAATCCAAAACCAAGTCGGCAGTTGTTACTTTATGTAAGTAAAACGTTTCCTAAGTTCCAAAATCCTTGAAAGATCTTTACAACACATATGCTCAACTGGATTGTTTCTTAATGCCAATTTCATAGCAATTACAAAATAACACAACTTTAAATCACGCAAACACAGATCTTCAAAAACTGTGCTACTCTTTTTCGTCCTGTTTTAAAAACACATTAACTCTATACTTAAAAAAAAAACACTCATTTCACACGTAAATCATCATTTGGAGAAATTTTCCCAAGAATGTTGGGGTCGGCCTCCAGTCGAACCAGATGCAGCTGAATATCAGTATTTTACATGGAGCGACTGTCTATCGGACCTCCAAAACCCCTTTTAGGGGATAACACGATAGCCCTCACCAAGACTGGTTGACACTTTCGAGCTTCTGACCAACAGTAACGACTGTTAAAGATCTATAATTGACAACCGGAACCAACAAAGTTACGGAGGAAACTCGGCAAGTGATAAATGGTCACCCATCTACAGACAGACGCTAGCAAGCGTTGCTCAACCACGATCTAACTGATCACTATAAAATTTGGGTACGAAACACGTATCTTTTTGTACGTATACAAAATTATTTGCCAACACGGCTGTTTAGAAATCGATGGTACATGGAAGTAATTAATTTTTTTCCGTTATCAATATTTTTTATCACTGTGATAACTTACCTAATGTTTGCCTTTATCAATACATTTATCAACGGTGTTAAAGGATCGTAAATATTAAATGTTTTGGTGGTTTTTCGTGTCCTGTTTTGAAAGGCAACAATGGATTTATTGTATTGAAGAAAACAAAGTAATGATTTTGTTGATTTGGTATTTTTTGGAGTAATGTTACAAGTAAACAGTGGCGTAGCTAGCCGGGGGCGAAGCGGACCCTAGCCCCCTCGCGCCTGCAGGGGCCTAGCGCTCAGAGTAAAATAAGAAAAAAAATCTTGAGCAGTGCAACTAACTTCTACTGAGAAAATAACATGATCTACTAGATACAATTATATTATTCTGATCTCTGATGAGTAGGAACTGAAAAAACCTAAGAGACTTCGCAATGCTGATGTATCCGACGATCACGTTTTGGTCAAACGCTTTCACTGCTCGAGCGAGGCCCCATGTTGCAAAATAACTTGGTAACGTTTTATTTGTTACTGCGAACAAAAAAGTTCAAGAGGCCTCACAAAGCTGATGTCGCTGTCACATGGCAATCAGAAGACGAAGACGGACGAAGACAGAAGACGCGGGTTCAAATCCCTCTCTGCTATTAATATGCTATTATAAATTATATTATATTAATACGGAACCCTATTTTACTTTGACTCCGCTGTCCGTCTGTCTGTCCGTCTGTGACCAGGCTGTATCTCATGAACGGCGATTGTAATAGTTATTTGTTATGCAAGGCTGCAAAGTTGATTTTTGTGCGCGAGTACTTGAATTGAAAACTGAGAGAGCGAAGGATTCTAAGATTGAACCGCGAGAGAAACGAGCGGTTCAAATATAGAATCCTGAGCGATGCGAAGTTTTCAAAAGTACGAGACGCAGAAAAACTTTGCTGCCGAGTGCAACACACAACTTTTCACCTCACACAGCGAGGAAATGGTAGGTGTAAGAGAAACAGCTTAAACAATTTACTATATAAGTATATAATTATTCTTTTTAGAAATTAAAAGTAAAATTACTAAAATTTTTAATCTTGAAAGTTTAATGTTTTTTTGGAACATTAATACTTGTGTTTGTCACTTGTGTGTTATTATTACGTAAATTTGCGGAAAATTGCTCAAATTCATTGGATTCCATTGTGAATGTTGGAGACAGAGACAGATATAAGGCGGTTCGAGACGATTTTCTCAAATTTTAAAAACTCAAACTTACGACATCTACTACATAACACTAAAGCCGCATTTACATTACGAAAGTAGTGTCATGCATGATAAAACTACTTTCGTGAAACTAGTTTCAGCACAAGTGAAAGTACTTTCGTAATATTTTAGTGTCGTGAAATTACCAGTATCGCGGAGATACTGGCCCTGTCAAGATCAAAGCTGTATTTCATTTATGATGCAAAGCGTCATTGTAGAAAAGATAAAATATAAAATTTATCTCGGAAAAAAGACTTTGATAAATCCACCAACGGCTTTAGTTCCATTGTCTAGTCCCATTATGGAATTACTCGAGGCAAAAACTTGAAAAAAATCATCTGGGTGCAACACAGTTAATCTCTGAATTAGCAGATGATCCTAAAAGCTATGCAAATTACTTTCGTATGGGTAAAAATCATTTTAATTTCAAATACCACACGTCCACTCAACGCAGGTGCTGTCGCGACACTACTTTCGCGTCGTATTTACATGATGAAAGTAGTTGCATGAAACTAGTTTCACCAAAAATATGCGCATAGCACGAAAGTAATTCAGTGTCACGAAAGTAATGCATGCATTGTAAAACTGAACGTTTACACGTGAAATTAATGGTGAAAGTAGTGTCATGAAAGTACTTTCATGCAACTAGTTTCGTAATGTAAATCCGGCTTAATGTAAATCCGGCTTAATGTTCAGAAAAAAAAAAATAGGTTGCAACAACCCGGTGCACTGACATGCAGTGGGGGCGGCTCACCTGCCAGTGTAGAAAATAATTGAATACAAGACGTGTTCGATTTTTAAACAACACTTTGTGCTCTAGAGCACAAAATGGAGTTTTGCGCTCAGATTTTGAATCAGAAATAGAATCTTTCCGAGCGGGTGAGGTGAAATAGTTATTTGTTATGCAAGGCTGCAAAGTTGATTTTTGGCGCGAGTACTTGAATTGAAAACTGAGCGAGCGATGGATTCTAAGATTGAACCGCGAGAGAAACGAGCGGTTCAAATATAGAATCCTGAGCGATGCGAAGTTTTCAAAGGTACGAGACGCAGAAAAACTTTGCTGCCGAGTGCAACACACAACTTTTCACCTCACACAGCGAGGAAATGAAGTGGGGGCATTGACCTATACAGGGGGCGGCTCGCCTGGCAGTGTAGAAAACAATTGAATACAAGACGTGTTCGAATTTTAAACAACACTTTGTGCTCTAGAGCACAAAATGGAGTTTTGCGCTCAGATTTTGAATGAGAAATAGAATCTTTCCGAGCGTGTGAGGTGAAATAGTTATTTGTTATGCAAGGCTGCAAAGTTGATTTTTGGCGCGAGTACTTGAATTGAAAACTGAGCGAGCGAAGGATTCTAAGATTGAACCGCGAGAGAAACGAGCGGTTCAAATATAGAATCCTGAGCGATGCGAAGTTTTCAAAGGTACGAGACGCAGAAAAACTTTGCTGCCGAGTGCAACACACAACTTTTCACCTCACATAGCGAGGAAATGTAGTGGGGGCGGCTCGCCTGCCAGTGTAGAGAACAATTGAATAAAGCGTGTTCGAATTTTGAACAACACTTTGTGCTCTAGAGCACAAAATGGAGTTTTGTGCTCAGATTTTGAATGAGAAATAGAATCTTTCCGAGCGGGTGAGGTGAAAACATTATTACAGGTAACTACGCAACTTGCGGTCTTTGGAGCTGAAACTTTGTTTTTTTTTTTCAAAATTCACTTCATACTCTTACTGTAGAGATTCTCTACGATAAAATTTTAAAAATTGTCTTTTTCGATTTTTTTTTCATTTTGATTGCAATAAAATTTTAAGCCCGCTTAACAGTTTAAACATTAATTGGACCTTGTATAAACTTTAAAAAAAAAATAAGTCGTCTTGTTAAAACTGAAAACAATAAAGCTAATCGTTTTTCAGTGTTAATATTTTTAATATCTATTTAATCAAACTACTTTGTCGGACAAAAGCGCGTCATGCTCATTATCATAAAACTTTACAAGATAAAACTGAGTTACATGCATTTTAAAACATTTTATTAGTTCAAGGTAATAATAACAATGTTTTTGTATATGGCAAATCAATTTATTGCTTTTTATTTTTGAAAAAGTTATTTATTTTACCCTTTTTTTTAGTTTAAATATTAATATAATAATAATAATATTCCACAACTATCACACAACGCCATCTAGTCCCAAGCTAAGCAGAGCTGTGTTATGGGTACTAGACAACTGATAAACATACTTATATATTTCTAAATACATGCATAATTATTATAGATAAATTACACCCAGACACAGAACAAATGATCGTGCTCATCACACAAACATTTGTCCTGGGTGGGAATCGAACCCACGACCTCCGGCATAGCAGTCAGGGTCACTAACCACGACCAACAGGCCTGTCAATAATAATAACCCAATAATAATATATGCAGTAATATTCAACCCAAATTATTGTCAAACACGTAATCCGTAGTACCGGTAATAACATCGTCTAAGTACACATACGCGAAAAATGTTCATAAAATAAAAAATACTGAATCTAACTGAAATAAGTTTTCATGGGACCAAATGGCAGGTATACTGCATCGAACAAATCGGATCGGAAACCTCGGAGTAATCGGTGTAATCAATGTTGATATTTTTTTGGATTTTTGTTGATTTTTTAAAAACCGCTTGTCCTATTTCGATAAAATTTTCATGGGACTATTTGGGAAGTATACCATTTCCAACAAAAAAATAATCAAATAGGTTGGTAAGCGACGGAGTTATGCGCGAACAAACATAAAAATAAACATCCGAATTGATTTGACGATGATTCAATAGCCCTTTACGTTTCAGGGTCACGGTAATTCGGTAAGTCCCGCGACCCCGGCAGGCTTTGGCCCTCCTAACTAAAGGGTGGGTCTCGTTAATTATGCTGACACTGTTTGGGGCGCGCATGGAATACAACGAGCAGTTTTCGACCCGGGCATGGTCCATGGTCGGACAGCGAGTCACCCATTACTCGCCGCCCGCATGCCCGCTCTGAATACGGTAGATAAAAAAATCTATTGAACTCACCTTCAATCGCCAACTCATAATGCTCCTTCATACTCTTCAATTCATTAGCCAGTTTCTCACTCTCTCCCTCCCACGTAGCTCTGTTCTGCTCATACTCCTCTTTCAAACTCTTCTTCTCTTGTATTAGCTGCTTGTTGCTATCTCTTTCTCTCTCCAACTCTTGTTGGAGAGATGCTATTAGATCGTTCTTGCTGAATAAGTCCACTTTTAGTGTTTTCATTTCTATTTCTACCAGTTTTAGGAGTTCTAGTTTTGCCCTGTGAAAAAAAAAAATGGTTTAAAAGAATAATTAAATTATTGGCCCAGTCAACGAACAGTTATAGAGAGAAATTCTTGGAACACAATTTTTTGACTACGTAACTTTGTTTGGACCAGTTAGGAGGTGAACATATCAAAAGCGTATGAATGGCAAAAATACTTTTTTTGCCACATTCACTCATTTATGTTGACAACTCAGACTTGACCAAAAAAATAAAAACGCCAAAATTGTTAACATCAATAAAGAGCTAAAGGTTCCTAAGAACATTTTCCCGTATCTTATGGATGCGGATTTCTCCCTTTTGGCCAATTTTAAAGAAATACACTGTATATTAAAATAGATTAAAAAAACCTAAAAACCGGCTGAGAGAGAGGCCACTCAAAACGTGGGGGCTATTAATTATTTTATTATTTTTATCTTTTTTTTTCATATTCCTGACAGCAAACCCTTTCATTTCATACCCATATCATGGGGGTGCATTTCAAATAGCCTGTCCGCCATCTTGGATTTGTCATGACGTTTCTAAGCTAGTCATGTTTTGTCATCAGAACTCAGAGCTTATCGGGAAGTGCCTCAAAATTGAGTTGCAAAAATCCAACCGGAACGACAAACAAACAAGAATAGTGAGTGTATAAAAAAAAAACGTGGGAAAACTTACTTCAAATCCACAATCTGTGCCATGAGTGGCTCTATACTCTTATTCTTCTCCATGGCGTCTCCCAGCCTCTGTTGTAGACTGATGATCTTGTTCTCCAGTCCTTTGTTGAGAGACTTCACGTGGTCGAGGCTGCGAGCTTCGATGCGCAGGCGCTTGTATTGACGACGGGCGAGGAAGCGACGGATCTGTGGAGGGGAAGAGGGGGTTAATTATTATTATCTTTAGTTTTTTTTAGGCAAAAAAAATTGCCTGCAGGACTTATTAAATACTAACTGTGCCCGCGACTTTGTTCGCGTGGATGACGGAACTCAACAATGTATTTTTTTTTTTAAGTATTTTTTCTAAAATAAAAGTAGCCTAAGTGAATCTTTATTACATCAGCTACCTGCCAATCGAAGTTCCGTCAAAATTGGCTAAGCCATTTTAGAGATTAGCCATTACAAACAGACAGACAGATAGATAGACAAACAGACAGAAAAATACATAGACAGACAAAAATTGAAAAAAATGTTATTTTATTTTTACCGTATACATATTCATATGCATGTAGCAAAAAACGGTTATTACAATATTACAAACAGATACTCCAATTTTATTTATAAGTATGGATTTGAAACTTTAATATCATAAAACACCCGGAACAACTATTAGCAGATCATACAGATATTTGTTCCGTGCGTTTGTGTTTGTACGATTTATTTTAATTTATTGATTTTTTTTTATGAATTGTCTTTGTTTTAAATTTTACTTTGGACACTTTTAAACTTGCTACATCGTTCTCACATAATGTACCATCTAAGAATGAATGATGTAACAATGATTCTGTAATAATTATGGCGATCTGAAAAGAGTGTCCATGGAGTTTCTTGCACGTTCTTCTCCATAGAGATCTACGACTTGGAACGTGCATCTACGGTACTTTCACAGTTTTTATGTCTTGTGACTGGGACTGTAGCACCATAACTTTTTAGTGTTTAATACTTAATATTCCTTTAATTGTCTATGACAATTCAAATTGCCTGTAACTGGCCTACTTGAAATAAATGCTTTGATTTGATTTGTGCGGGGATCGAACCCGCGACCACCTGCTCAGCAGTGGATCGCTAAACCACTGCGCCAACAGCGCCGACTTTCACTTTTCTTAATTATTATTAAAATAAAACGTTATACTTACAGAAGCCTGTGCAATGATGATCTGTCGCCTCATCCTCTTGACGCGTTTGCGCGCGAGATAGCCACGTGCGTAGCGTTGTATGGTGATAACCTGAGAAAAAACAAACATTAAGATTAAGTTTGATTTAAAGCTGGAATATTCGATTTTCTAGGTCAGAAGAAGTTGAATTCAGCGGCGTACTATAAGTGTGTTTCAACTAGTGACATGCGGTCTCACAGACCAAGCGATATTAGCGAAAGTTGATTTGACCCACGCAGTAAATAGGAATAACAGCGTCAGCCATGTGTTGTGCAGTGGTCTCTCAGACTTATTATAAACTTAATTAAAATACTTTTTTATAATTATTTACTAGAAGTCTTATTTAAAACTTAATAAAAAATCAGGTTAAGGTTTAGGCATTTAGTTTGTATGCTGCATACCACATAAGACAGTGACCTGTCAGACCACACATCACCAGAGGCCTTATCATGAGTTTTCAGTTATTCTGACGTAAAGTAAACTGGAACTTTGACATTTTCAAATTCTCAAGGAAAAAATTTGTTCCTTCTTCGCACACCTGAGGCGCTGTTCCATTTTTCCATACAAGAAACGCTGTAAATACTGGAAAGACGCTGTAAAGTAAAATAGTGAAAACTCGTGATAAGGGTACAGTTACATTACTACTACTCTCCGCTTTGACCTTATTTTGTTTTGTCTGTCTTGTTATGGAGGCAAATGGAAACATATTTTTCCTACTCCTCAACTATTCTTTTCCGATTCATTTCGTTGCAAGATCCGAGACAGTCAATTCATTCTCCGGGACAAGTCGAGCTTCATTGTCTCGACGCTTTTCTGGTGGTTGCCACTGTTGATTATAGCTTTCAGGAGTTGCGGTGGTTTGGGAATAATGTGGTGGGATGGTGACAAAAAAAAAGACCCATCTCAATAAATACTACATAGTATAGTGATCTGTCAGACCGCTCGTCACCTGTTATGTAATTACTACTCACCGCTTTGACCTTCCTCCGGTCTCTATACAGATTCCTGGCCAGGTATCCTCTGGCATGTGCTTGTAGTCCGATGGCGAGACGTCGCAGTCTCTGGTACTTGAGTCTAGCAAGCCAACCGCGAACGTTACGCTGGATTTTAATCGCGGCGCGTGTGCGACGGATCTCTTGGGCACGTCTGTTGAAGAAAAAATGGTTTGTTTTCGATATATAACATTTTAATATGGAGTTGACAGGTACACTAATATTATAAATACGAAAGTTTTGTATTTTGTGTGTGTTTGTACTGAATAAACTCAAAAACTACTGTGCCGATTTCAACAATTTTTTCACCATTAGAAAACTACATTCATCCTGAGTATCACATAGGCTATATTATGTCAATCCGCGCGAAGCCGGGACGGGCTGCTAGTATTTTATAAAAAAACATAGTTTAGACGTTCAACCCAAATTCTTGTCATGATACTAATTTTCGTATTGTCATCCATGTAGACAATAAGCGAAAAATGCTCATGAAATAAAACTATCGAGCCAAACTAAATTATTTTTGGGACCAAATGGCAAATAGGTAAATCAACGACTATATAATACTAGACTACGCATTGCACGATCTAACGAACAAAACTATTCTGCCAACTCGCTGAGGTACTACGTAAGCGAGGGGGACGGGGTACTGCGTTGTGATTGACTAACTCAAGGTCTGTTCTGTCTCAACGTATGTTTACGGCTCACAGGATTGGTCGAAATGAGACGGATATAAGACTTTTTTGCCTAATGTGTTGGCAGACATCGGTCGCCTGTTATTAGGAGTCTAGTATTATATCGTCGTTGCACGAATAGGACTAGAAACCACGTACCGACCCTAACTGGGCCCGCGTGGTGGATTACGGCCCACTCCCACTCACAGAGAAGCCTATGTCCCAGCAGTGGGAACATTATAGGCTGATAAAGATGAGTGTCAAATACCCAATGAGACGTCTTAAAAAACGCACTTTCAAATTCCCTCTCAAAGGGTGTCTCCCTTTTACCATCTGAAGATGAATAATGTAACAAAGGTTCTGTAATATTTTTGGCGATTGAAAAAGAGTGTCCATGGAGTTTCTTGCCCGTTCTTCTCCATAGAGATCTACTTCTTGGAATGGGCACCTACGGTACTTTCACAGTTATTATGTATTGTGACTGGGACTGTAGCACCATAACTTTTTTTGTACTTATTTTATTTTGTCTTTTGACAATATAAAAGTGCCTGTAATATGGGAGATTCATTGCGAGTTTTGACAGTTAGTGGCGCTACAAGCGCATAACGTAAACAACGTCAAGTGTAGCTTCGAGTATGTAGTTATATTATCTGTGGTGTAGTGTATGTCAAGTTAATCATACAGTAAATGACATCATGCGCTGGTAGCGCCATCTGAGCCGAGCTTTGCGTGAAACCTCCCATTGGCCTAGTTGAAATACGTATAAAGATGATTTGATTTGATTGTCACCCTCTTACCTCCTAGCCAGGAACCCTCTAGCCCTCGCCTGCAGCGCCCTCAGAGCGGACATGATCCTCAGATACTTCCTCCGTGCGATGAACCGTCGCACACAGCTCTGTACTCGCACGCAGTACTCGCGCTGGATGTCGGCGCGGATCTTTTCTAAGTATGCAACCTGCGGAGGAGAAAACACATTTAGTTTTTACTAAAAAAAACCGGCCAAGTGCGTGTCGGGCCACGCACAGTGTAGGGTTCCGTAGTTGCCCATCAAAATACTTATGCGAACTAACTAAACTGATTCGCTGAATTTAATTTTAAAAAGAAGAATTTTCAAAATCGGTCCAGGCGTCTTTGAGAAATCGGAGAAAATACATAAAAAACCGGCCAAGTGCGTGTCGGGCCACGCACAGTGTAGGGTTCCGTAGTTCCCCTCAAAATACTTATGCGAACTAACTAAACTGATTCGCTGAATTTAATTCAAAAAAGAAGAATTTTCAAAATCGGTCCAGGAGTCTGAGAAATCGGGGAAAATACATTAAAAAAAAAGATTACGACGAATTTAGAACCTCCTCCTGTTTTTGAAGTTAGTTAAAAATAGTTGATGATGAAAACCTACCTATCCCCAAAAAACATACCGTAAAAACATACCTATTAAAACTGTAAAAATAAAGTTGACAAACTTACATTTGCAGTTGAAGAAGATGTTCTCCGATACATTTTGTTTAGGAAATATGTTATCCAAGTACATTTTATAAGTTGGTCGACTATTACTCGTAAACTTGTAAAGCCTACTTAGTCATGATAATTTTCTTTTAAACTTCGTTATATATACTACTATTGTGAATTTTTTCACACCCCCAAACATAACCGTTTAGCTGGTAGAGGGGGGGGACACTCGAGTCGAGCAAAATTTAGCACTTTAAAGCTTAATATTTCACAAACGAAATATTTTATCAAAAAATTGTTAATGGAAACTATCAATATTTTTTAAAGACCTATTTAATGATACCCCACACTAAGGGGTACACGAGAAAAAAAAAACATCCCCACTTTACGTGTACAGGAGGTACCCTAAAAAAAAATATTTTACGAGATTTTATTTTACCACTTTTTTGGCACAACAAATCCGTATATTTACACCAAATTACAGCTCTCTAGTACTGTGCGTCTCTGAGCTAAACTGCGGACAGACGGACGGACGGACGGACGGACGGACGGACGGACGGACGGACGGACGGACGGACGGACGGACGGACATGGCGAAACTATAAGGGTTCCTTGTTGACTACGGAACCCTAAAAAAAGATTACGACGAATTGAGAACCTCCTCCTTTTTTTTAAGTTGGTTAAAATTGTTGACAATAAAAACCTACCTATCCCCAAAGCATACCCACCTATTATAGCTGTAAAAATAAAGTTGGCAAACTTACATTTGCTGTTGAAGAACATGTTCTCCCATACATTTTGTTTAGGAAAATATGTTAGCCAATTACGTTTTATAAGTTGGTCGACTATTACTCGTAAACTTGTAAAGCCTACTTAGTCATGATAATTTTCTTTTAAACTTCGTTAGTTCTTCACGTTATCCATAAACTTTAGCAAATACTTCTATGGCTTTTACAAATCAAATCCAACAAAGGAAGTAGTACTTAAAAAGGCTTCGTTACAAAGATATTTGTAATTTCATTTAATGAAATTTAATTGAGCTATGCAGTGAGAAAGTATCTTAATTTGGCCTATGTTGCCGCTTAGTGCAATTAAAATGATAAATCTATCAAATACTATTTGCATTTCATTTGCACGTACGAGAGGAACCCGAGAGTTAGCGAAGAAATACGATCATTTGCGATAACGAATCTTTCAAAGAGATTAAACTGGTCGCTATGGATACCTAAGTTGTTATTTGTCATTGTTTGTCATGCATGATTTTAACTGTCAGGATTATTGTTTATTGTAATTTGCTTTTGGGTTTCCGACTAATTTAATCAATCATTTTGATTACAACTTTCACTATGCCGCACGAATATTCTGCTCAACACCAAGCTGATATTCACTTCGTCTACGGTTTCTGTGACGGAAATGCTACAGCAGCTGTGCGAGAGTACCAACGGCGATTCCCTGGTCGGCGCGTTCCTGATATACGAACATTTATTAACATACACAGGAGATTTTGTGAGATCGGAATTAGACCACGCCGCCCTGAACGAGCAATCAATTTGAGCGTCGCTCAAGAAAACAGAATAATGAACCTTATTATTCATGATCCTACACTCTCAACGAGACGCGTTGGGAGAATCGTGGGTGTATCTCATAAGCTAGTGTGGAAACTGTGGAAAAGATATGGTTTGCATGCCTACCACAACAGAAAATCCCAAGGCATAATACCACCTGATCACTTCTCAAGAATTGTTTTTTGCCAGAGAATGAATCAAGAACTGATAAATAATCCAATACTGCTTCAAAAAATTCTTTGGATGGATGAAGCCCAGTTTACAAGAGCGGGAGTATTCAATTCCAAAAATCAAGTGCAGTGGCATGAGAGCAACCCGAATTTACATTGGCAGGCGTCACATCAAACTGAATTCTCTGTAAACATGTGGGCTGGTGTTTTTAACAATCAGCTGATCGGCCCTATTGAGATTCCCCACCGCCTAAATGCTGACAATTACTTAGAGTTCCTAAGAAACGTCACTAGCTTCGAATTTTTCGAACAAGTGGATCTTCAAACTCTGCGAACCATGTGGCTCCAACATGATGGGGCCCCTGCACATTATGGCACACAAGTGCGTGAATATTTAAATGCAACGTTTCCTGGCCGTTGGATTGGACGAGGTAGCACAAATATCGCATGGCCAGCTAGGTCCCCAGATCTGACTCCTTTAGATTTTTATGTCTGGGGAACCTTAAAGGAGAAGGTGTATTCCGTACAAATTCAGAACCGTGAACAGCTCTTAGATAGAATATCTCAGGCTGCTGAACAAATAAGACAAATGTCTGTAAATTTAAATGGCCAAATTAGGACTCGTTTGAATATTTGTGTCGAAAAAGAAGGTGGTCATTTCGAAAACTTTTTACATTAAATTTATTTTTTGCTTTTTAGAGTTTATTTTTTATTAATAAAAATATTTTTGAATGACATTACGGCTGACGTAGTTGTCTAACCTACAGTGTTATATGGATCTTTGGACACTCCATTGAGGTTGACAGGAGAGCGCTCATTTGTGAAATGTATTGAAAAATAAGATGGTGGCGTTAGTTCTGATGTTGCCCACGCAACAAGTGTGCTTATAAATTATAATTATTCTACTCAAATGCATAAAAAAAATATGCTGTGATTACCATTTATCTTAATTTGACCGAGACCTATCTTTTGAGAGTATTTTTACGAATGTACGTGAGCTCTAAGCGTGGTCCCCAGATTGCGTGTTGAGCTGCCCCTCTTTTAGTCAATAATTTTGAGATTGAATGTTCGTTACTTAAGCCGAAACGGCAGAATGGGAAGATAATTATGGTAGCCTACTCCCCTTCCCGTCGTTGGAGGTCCGGCGTTGCTTTAAGCCTAGACTAAAAATAAGGACTGCAGAAACGTTTTGCGAAGGCTGCATGTCGTGGGAAGAGGTTATCATGATTTGGTTATGGAATTTTGTTTTTTTTTTTATTCCTCAATTAAAAAGACAATTCGAAATACGTATCTACCTGCTTGGTAGCCTTATACGTTCTCTTTAGATAAGTATAGTACATTGACAGTGCTATGAGGAACGAGATAAAAAATCAAAGAAACTGTTTTGACAAGTTTCAGCCCGCCAAATGTTATGAATGAAAATACGACGTTGCCAATTCGGATAAAGAGGCATGCATATCGGGTTATTTACGTCTAGGTATTTAGTTTGTATGAAAATTAACAAAAAATAAAAAATAAGAATTTATTAATGTGTCCATAATGAAAAATGCTTACTTCCGTGGTCTGAACATCTGGTCGAAGTTTATGTATATCGTCCGGAACACGGTGTATACTACTATTGTGAATTTTTTCACACCCCCAAACATAACCGTTCAGCTGGTAGAGGGGGGAGGGGGGACATTCGAGTCGAGCAAAAATTAGCACTTTAAAGCTTAATATTTCACAAACGAACCTTTTTATCAAAAAATTATAAATGTAAACTTTCAATATTTTTTAAAGACCTATTTAATGATAAGGGGTCGAGAAAAAAAAAAACATCCCCACTTTACGTGTACAGGAGGTACCCTAAAAAAATATTTTACGAGTTTTTATTTTACCACTTTTTCGGCGTAACAAATCCGTATATTTACATCAAATTACAGCTTTCTAGTACTGTGCGTCTCTGAGCTAAGCTGCGGACAGACGGACGGACGGACGGACGGACATGGCGAAACTATAAGGGTTCCTTGTTGACTACGGAACCCTAAATACGGCCAAAACGTGGTGAAAAAGGTTCCGAAATCAAGACCAATTCTTGATTTCCCACTTATTTTCCAACAGCGAATTGGACTAATCGCGAATTGTCTAAACGGTAAGAATCGCGCCTAAACGGTACCATTATCTATAAAAACGACAAAAAAAAAAACGGAAAGGGGTTTGAAACTGACTGACTGGCTTGTTGGTCTAGTGGTTAGTGGCCCTGACTGCTATGCCGGAGGTCGTGGGTTCGATTCCCACCCAGGACAAATGTTTGTGTGATGAGCACGATCATTTGTTCTGTGTCTGGGTGTAATTTATCTATAATAGGTATGTATTTAGAAATATATAAGTATGTTTATCAGTTGTCTAGCACCCATAACACAAGCTCTGCTTAGCTTGGGACTAGATGGCGTTGTGTGATAGTTGAGGAATATTATTATATATTATTAAACTTTTGGGCCTATCGATCGCCCGCCATATCTTTTATTTTTTCAGAATCGCGGTGCACGACGAAGGTTTTATGTTTGGATACAGGACACTTAGACCAACAAAAAATACACTGAACATAATGTCCTGAGATAATATTTGAAATAACAATGATAATAATGTTTCAAGGTAAAAAAACTCGTGGATAGTCACATTATTGACATACATAATGTAATTATGTCGTCATAATTCAATATGTATACCTACAGGGAGAGAAAGAGACAAAAAAAGTTGTTTCTCCAAGGTTCAGTCGAAAGACTTATATTTCGGCGCGTAATTCTGATACCCGACGCTTGTCCATGATATTTTGTGATATTTTTGCGAGTCGCCCATCACTCGCCGCCCGCATGCCCGCGTCTACGGTGGCCGGAGATCGTTCTGCGACGTCCGTCGCCGTGGGCGTCTACCACAGCGACTGGTCGTGAGGTGGACGATGCCCTCTCCCTCACATCCCGCATCCCGTGTTTAAATAAATAATTAAAATAATATAACATCGTAGATTCTAGTCAGTACAAGTCTGACAGTCCCTTCAGCTCTATCCAGGGTGGGAGGACTCATTTGATGATTCTAGAAGGTACCTGTCCTGCTCTGAAGAATATCTTGGTGGCTCCGAACTGGTACTTGTCGGGGTCCTTGACGTGTCGTGCGAGGATGCGGCCGCATGTTGCCTTTATGTTGCCGCGGTCGATCTCTTTGTTCAGACATAGGAGACGGTACCTGGTAGAAAGGGAAGATTTTTAGTCGTATCGTAATACAAGAGACCATATGCTTTATTTTACATGGTAGAATTTTTTTGAGCAGTAGTCCAGTAGTGGCCCAGTGGTATCGGCCCCGACTGATGAGTTGTAGGTCCTGGGTTCGAACCTAGCCAGTCGCATTACTTTGTGTAGTTTACTTCATCACCACTGCTCATAAAACGGTGAAGGAAAACATCGTGAGGTAACCGGCATGTCCTAGAACCATCACATGCGAAGACATGTGACATCCACCAATCCGCACTAGGCCCGCGTGGTGGATTATGGCCCACTCCCTCTCACAGAGAGGAGGCCTGTGTCCCATCAGTGAGAACATTATAGGCTATGATGAGAATTTTCTTTCTTTCTCTATGGGCCCCTTCAGATAGCTCACAGCTCTAAGGCGCGCGTGGAACACAACGCACTGTCGACTCGGACATGTTCCATGACCGGACAACGAGTCGTCCATTACTCGCCGTCTGCATGCCCGCGCTAGAATATCATTTAGGAGATACATATTTTATCCTAATATGATTTTCCCGTGGAATAACTTTTGATCTAAACGCGGTCGAAGTCGCTGTCAGCGGCTAGTCTTTACCTGAAGAAGAAGTCTTGATAGAGCCATCTTGATGGGAAGCCAGCTGCCGATATCCTGATTGTCTCCAGCACACCACACGCCCTGAAACAAACATATAAAATAAGTAACGAATTAAAATAACGTGGAATGACAAAACTAAAAACGGCGAATGCTCGAAGTCCTGTTACAAGTGGATGCTCAAGTATATCAACATTTTCACAGTTCATCAACTGAGTTGGGTCGCGGGACTGTCTCATCAGATACTCGTGACCCTGGAACGTAAAGGGCTATTGAAGACACCGTGAATTTTCCGACGTTTTGATACACTCACTTTTCTTGTTTGTTTGTCGTTCCGGTTGGATTTTTGTTGATCTTACACGAGTCTGACAGTCCCTCCCGCTCTGCCCTGGGTGCGAGGACTCATTTGATGATTTTACCACGATAAATAAGTGGAATGGCATCCAAACGGTGAAGGTAAACATCGTGTAGAAACTAGCTAACTTCTGTGGTTACTACGAAATCCTATTTGGAAACCTAATAGCACTGCCCGATCTGAAAAACTAACTCAAAAAAAGCTTAAGAAATACCTCTCTAGCTACCCTCGGTGAAGTGTTTAACATTATCCAAGATGGCCGCACCCTCCTCACTCTATTCCAACAACTAATCTTAGGCAGTGGTCCGACCGCCGACGATGAACGACTAACGAGTAGAACTAGAAACTTTAAAAGAGTTGGCGATCAGCGGGAAGCGAGTGTAGCTTCGATAGTTTTGTCGCCGGGCTATAAGCGAGTGTGCAAGTGCGTCGAGCGATTACTCGCGCCACTCCCCCGCAGTCGCTCAGTCCTGTGCAAACCTGATCAAGCGAGCTGAGCGAGCATCGTTTAACGAGTATCGCTGAGCGAGATTATTTGTGCAAGCTCGTCGCTCAGCGACAAAACTAGTAAAGCGAGTTGTCGCCGGCAGCGTGAATAGTCAGAGAGCAACTATTAATATATGCATCTCTTTCGTTTACACGGAATGTACATTTATATTAGAGAGAAAATCGCAGATAGTTACTCGTTTTTTCGCCGCCGGTCGGACCACTGCCTTACGCACTAACGAAGTTATAATCCTCAGAAGATACTCGGAATTCTCAGTCAATATACGGTCAGTATCCAAAAAAGCCTCACCTGAGTTGATTGACGGCTCTAGCGCTGTCAAACATGAACGGTTCCTTGGTGTCGTTGGGCTTGATGCAGCGCACGTAGTGAGGAGTGGTGGCGGACAGAGTGGACATCAGAGCTGATAGGGACTGACGGAACTGAGAGCCCACTGTGTGCTTGGAACCGGAGGCGCGGCGGGGAGGTTGCTGTGGACGAAGGGGAAGATTAGTAATTACTATAATAGCTATTTCCAGCGGCTTCAGCCGCTACAACTCGAAAATTATCCCACGGGAACATAAAATCGGGATAAAAACTATCCTATGTGTTAATTCAGGTTATAAACTATCTGTGTACCAAATTTTAGCCAAATCCGTTGAGTGGTTTTTGCGTGAAAGAGTAACAAACAGGGGTTAAGGCTTCCCCGAGAGCTAGGACTAGGTAAGCTGACCCGGCAAACTTCGTACCACCTCAGAATTTGATTTCTAAACGACTTTTCAATTTATTTGATTTCTGAACGACGCGACGGCACGAACATCAAATATTATTCTATGGAAAACGAAATTGTTGCTTTTACTATATTCTTCATATTTTTAACATATTTACTCACCTTTTAAACCTTTCCTAGACTAAATAAAAAATAATTTTAAAATTCTACTAGTCTATTTTTTTCGCAGGCATGTGGACGGCGAGTAATGGGCGACTCGCTGTCCGACCATGGACTATGCCCGGGTCGACGGCGCGTTGTGTTCCACGCCTTAAAGAGCTGTCAGCACAATAACGGGGCCTTAGATGGCCAAAGCCTGCCGGAGTCGCAGGACTAACGAATTACCGTGGCCCCGGAACGTAAAGGGCTATTGAAGGACACCGTCGATTTTAGTCAGTACAAGTCTGACACTCCCTCCTGCCCTACTCTGAGTGGAAGGACTCATTTGATGACATTACCACGCTAAAAAAATAAAAAAAGTCTACAAGTCTACTCACCGTCAAACTAGTGAGCGGCACGGAGGGCGTAGTCCTCCTCTTAGAAGGAGGCGGGAGGGTGGAGGACGCGGTGACCTCCACGGTCCTGTCAGCGAACATGGTGTGGATCAGACGACAGGTGGTCGCACTCTTGACACACTCCAACTGTTCCTCTGACACTGTGTCACGATTCTTCTCGAGGAAACCACCTGATTGGTACTCTACGTTGTCCGCGAAATGCTTGATTATGAAGGCTGTGAAAAAATGGGTTATTAGATATTTTGTGGAAAAACAACGTTCTAAAACCCCAGTTTCTTAAAGTTTTGTTGGCTGGCATAAGTTTAGTGCACCTTTTTTTTTATCGTGGTAAAATCATCAAATAAGGGACTGTCAGACTTGTACTGACTAAAATCCACGGTGTCCTTCAGCAGCCCTTTGTGTACCGGAGTCGCGGTATACGTGTGTCCCGCGACCCCGGCAGGCTTTGGCCCTCTAAAGGGGGGCCCCGTCATTATGCTGACGCTGTTTGAGGCGTGCGTGGAACCCAACGCTCCGTCGCGTCGACCCGGGCATGGTCCATGGTCGGACAGCGAGTCGCCCATTACTCGCCGTCCGCATGCCGTGGGCGTCTACCACTGCGGCGTGGGTGAGGGGTGGACGCTGTCCTTTCCCTCGCGCGTCCTGCCTAAGATTTGTGCACCCTGGCCACGAAGCAGTCGTTATCATCTCTCGGGCCAAGTTTTACAATCACAGGCTAAGAGGAAAAAATCAAACCCTATATTATTACACCATTCGATAGTGTTGCTAATATGGACCAAATTCTGAGAAGTAATGATATAAGGGTAACGTTTTTTTTTTCATAATCAGCTGGTTCCTGGCCAGGATTATTGAATTTTATAAAATCCAATGATACAGTTTTAGTTTTCGTCAAAATCGGCCTTGAGACTCCTTTCAATGTTTTTCGATATACCTACCTTATAGTTTATATGGATATAGCAACCACGCCGACTTGATAAATTCAACCTGTATATTTAGTTTCATGTAAGTTATGTAACAGCTTTGATAAAAGATATACGTATAAATAAGTAATATTGATGAAGTTTTATTTGCAATGTTATTAGTGAAGTTCGCTGTCGGTTCGTAAAGCGGCTTCATAAAGTGTTGGTAGCTGGCACAAGACTGATGCAACTTAGCAACAAAGCTCGTCGCTATCATCTCTCGGGCCAAGTCTTACTCTCGTGCCAAGTTCTAGCTACTTTACGGCCAAGTTTTACTTACCAGCATTTCCAAAACCGCGGCTTCATAAAGTGTTGGTAGCTGACACAAGACTGATGTAACTTGGCAACAAAGCAGGCGTTATTATCATGTCTCGGGTCAAGTACTTTCATGGCAAGTTCTACCTACTATATAGCCAAGTTTTACTCACCAGCATTCCCAAACCTTGGCTTCATGAAGTGTTGGTAGCTGGCACAAGACTGATGTAACTTGGCCACAAAGCCAGCGTCGCTACCACCAGGCACTCGACACTGTTCGTCAAGGAGCGCTAGTACTCCTAAACGGTCCTCTATGAGATCGATGCAAGGTTGGTTGTCGTAAAATTCTATCATTTCCCAGGATATTTCTTCCTGTAAGGTAAGGATAAGGAGATGAATAAAATATAGCAATCATGATTCACCTTTCGCATCAAACTGAGAGTGAAGGATTTAATAATAAATTAATAATGTTTCTAGTAGGTTTTTTTACGTGGTAATATTATCAAATGAGCCTTCTAGGGCAGGACGTGAGGGACTGTCAGACTTGAACTGACTAAAATCCACGGTGTCCTTCAATAGTCCGATAGTCAGGCTTTGGCCGTCTAAAGGGGCCCCGTCATACTACTGACAGCTCTTTGAGGCGCGCGGGCATGGTCCATGATCGGACAGCGATTCGCCCATTACTAGCCGTTCGCATCCGCATTCTCGCGCCTATGGTGGCCGGATCCCGAATCCCTCTGCGACGTCAGTTGCCGTGGGCGTCTCGGATAGTCCATTTACATAGTATAAAGAGGGGAAGTAGGTTATCTCGGCCCAATCCCCGATATAATTGCCTACTGCCTTATGGTTGTAACTTTTAGCTAAATTTTAATTAGGTGACTATAAACTGGCAAAGGTCCGGAAGTTGTATTTATATCCATAAGAGGTTAGCGTTAATTATGTTACACGTTGTATACTAGTCAGTTTTTTGTTTTTTTTTTTTAATGGGCATAATGTAGTATTTTTACACTTATAGGACTATTATTTATTATTATCTATCTAATATCTTTAAACGAGCAATTCTTGTATATTTATATATAATCAGGATCTCGGAAACAGCTCCAAGGATTTTCATGAAAGTTACAGATTAGGGGTTTTTCGGCTCAAGGAATCGATTTATCAAGGTCCCAGGTTCGAGAAAAGCTCGGTTCCCAAGATATAGACATTTTAAAAACCGAGCGAAGCTCGGTCAACCAGATATTTTTTAATTAAAACAAACATAAATAATGCAATAATATCTATTGAATCACACAATTCGCTCTCCTGCGATTATCACACATTTTTCATTCATTTAACGGTGCCGAAAAGTCGTGACGCGCGAACCTCGTGCAGACTCAGCCCCGACTGGAGCCCCTCGAATCCCCTCGAGATTTTGTTAAGTGTGCGTGCGGCGACGCATAGATACTATGGCGCACACATACAAGCCGCGCGCGGTGCGTTTGTATGAAGATAACTTACTTCCCCTCTTTATACTATGCCATTTATCTAGGAAGGCTATTTAACATTACGCTACTTCTAATAGGAGCTGACTAGCAGGGGTGAAACGATGGAAACATCGAGTACTATATTTAGATTTAGAATTAGTATAACCTTACTTTAATATATTCGTCCTGCTCTAACTTGAAGACATGTGAGTTGAATTGTTGTTGTAGCTTCTCGTTCGCGTAGTTGATGCAGAACTGTTCGAAAGAATTGATCTCGAATGTCTCGAAACCGTAGATATCGAGTACACCTGTGGACAAATAAATATATTGTAAAACTTTTTGACCATCATCATCTGCCTAGCCTTTTCCCAACTATATTGGGGTCGGCTTCCAGTCGAACCAGAAGCAGCTGAGTATTTTACATGGAGCGACTGCCTATCGAACCTACACAACAGTAACTGAGTAATACGATACCCCATGGTAAGACTGGTTGTCAGACTATAGAGCTTCTAAGAGTAACGACTGTCAAAGATCTACAAATGACAGCCGGGACCAACGGCTTTAAGCGCTTTCCGAGGTTCGGAGGAAACTCGCTATGACAGATGGTCACCCACCCATAGACCAACCTCGGCAAGCGCGGCTTAAACCAGAAGATCGACCTGTGCGGCTGTAATTATTAAGCCTCGAGCTCCTCAGAAAACTTGAAAAACATCTTGTAAAAGTTTTTGAACGACGACAATGAAAGGTGATTTTCTTGGAAAGAAACCTGAGACTTCTGGATTCAGCACATCCGACTCTCTTACCAACCGAGCTAGCGAGGCTTCAACCTACAAGCGTCGAATCTTACTTACAATCCATTATTTTGAGAATAAATGAAACAAAGAATTTCATTTACATTGGCAACTTTTTTAATTTTAGTTTTATTATGTACTTGTAAAATTATTGTGTAGAAATATCTTCTCGGTAATATGTACGTTTCCTCTCGTTAATAATCTAGAATATTAATGGAAATACAGTTCGCTTCTAAAAATCTACAAGCATATTGTACACATTCTTAACGTCTTAGTTTCAGCTCAGACCGAGACGTGACGCTGCGCGCACATTTCAATACAGCTACTCAAAATTTAACTCTATTTCCTACACGAAAAGATACACCTTCCACAACGCAGCGCGGCGCCGCGCTGCATTTTAATAGCAACTCAAAATCTGACTTTGTCTACTACAAGAAAAGATACACATTTGAAGTATCGTTGCGTCACGCCGCGTCGCGTCTCGGTCTGAACTGACCGTTACGGTGACGTTTAGCGCCATCTATTGCAAAGTAATCGATGGAGGAATCCTTCAGATTGGACCCTTGTAGATGCGAACCTCGATGGCTCGATTGGTAAGAGAGTCGCATGAACTGAATCCAGAGGTTGCTGGTTCTGATTCGATTATTTCTTTCCACAGAAAATCTTTGAAATGCGCGACGCTAGTGTATATTATTATATTTAAAAATATTAAAAATGTGGTTGGGTCAGAATAGATAGGAAACTCCTAGAATATCCTGAAAGAGACTTTTTGTCTTAACTTATTATGTTTTAGTGGGCTTCGAGCTACACGAAGGCGAAGCCATTGTAACTTAGTGGTCTAATGGGGAGGCGTATGTTCTGTAGTGGACGTCTTCCGTCTGATGATGATGATGGTGATGAAGCCAGCTAGCAACAGCCAGCTTGTGTATAATAAACTCACCAATAAAATGTTTCTTAGCATGTCCGGTGTCGAGCGCTCTGTTGACTGCGTGCACCAACCACGCGAACAGCTCGCCGTACATGCGCTTGGACAGCGCGTCGCGAGCGAACTGAGCGCGCTGGACGTCCATACGAGACACTATTACCTGAAGAAATTAATATATTGTAGTTTAACTTGAAAAATAATAATGCAAAGAAAACCTTTAAAAAAATGAAATTAAAAAGAAAACATGCCTCAGTAAAAGTAAAGTACACATAGAAAAATAGCAATTTCATTAAAAATCTGCTATTTCCTTAAGTTTTCCATATATGATTACTTTCCAGAATTTGACCTTTGTTAGCAACACTATCGAATGTCGTAATAATATAGGGTGTGATTTTTTTTCTAAAATCATCGAGTTCTTTTCCCGACCAGGATTATTGATTTATCTAAAATCCAATCATGCAGTTTTTGTTTTCGTCAAATCGGCCTCGAGACTCCTTTCAGCATTTTTCGATATTCCTCATAGTTTCGGATATAGCCATCCATGCCCAGTTGAAAAATAAACCTTGTATACAGGGATATTTGTAAACCATGATAGATATAAAAATATGGTATATCAACGGAAAATATTCCATTTTGTATGAACATCTGTTTTATTTATCTTATACCTAAAATCCTCTTATATTTTATATCTAAAAAAAACCAGTGTTCATAGTAAAAGTTGTTTTTAACCATAAATATTTTTAACTCATGAAAGAAATACCCCTGTGTAAAAAATTGTAATAAATAATGATAATTACCTCATGCGCAGACGCAATTCTTCTGTGTGTGAGCCAACGAGACAGCTCCGCCTTAGGTATACCGAGCAACGAACACACGATACTAAGATGTTTATCGTCCTGTAAATGAGAGAAAAGTAATAATTTTACTAAATAATATATAGTTGACGAGAAAATCTGTCTGACTATTCGCTGGGTGCGAAGTACCAGGTCTTATCAGAATAGATTGCAGCGCTCATGCTGGCAAAAAGTAGAAATAATGACGGCTCTGTCATCTGTCAATTTCGAATCAAACTGTTACGCCGGCTCCACACGTTAGCCGTGTTTGCCGAACAGAAGGAGACGGCGCTATACCAGAAAGCAAGACGCAAATAATTCTATCTCGTTTCTTAGTATAGCGCCGTCTCCCTCTGTTCGGCCAACACGGCCAACGTGTGGAGCCGGCGTTAGGCTGCCTTTCCACCAAAGGTGTGCTATGCAGCTATGCTGCGATAATGTAAAAGCTGAACTACGAAACTATGTAAGATGTGCTATGAAGATCACCGTCCCAAAGTAGCTGCGCGAGGAAGATGCGAAGCTCGAGCTATGCGATGTATCGACAGTAGAGAAGACGATTCATAGCACGCATTCATAGCACGCATAATTTGCACACATCCATAGCACACAACCGTTGCACGCATACATTGCACACATCCATAGCACGCATACATTGCACACATCCATAGCACGCATACATTGCACATATCCATAGCACACATCCATTGCACGCATACATTGCACACATCCATAGCACGCATCCATAGCACACATCCATAGCACACATCCATAGCACACTACATTGCACACATCCATAGCACGCATCCATAGCAGACATCCATAGCACGCATACATTGCACACATCCATAGCACGCGTACACTGCACACATTCATAGCACGCATCCTCTCATATAAAAAACATAGCTTAGTTGAATCCGTTTCCACCAGTGGAGCGCCAGTTTTTGGTTTGTGTAGGTCCGCTAGGTTTGTGTAGGCGATAGGCAGTCGCTCCATGTAAAATACTAATATTCAGCTGCGTCTGGTTCGACTGGAAGTCGAACCCAATATAGTTGGGAAAAACAAGGCAGATGATGTTCCCACAGTGAGGAGGCCTGATTTTCCCAGCAGTGGGAACATCCTACAGATCATGGTACTCACAGTACTGATAAACGCGCCGTCGTTATCCTCATCCTGCTGGTTGTCTGGCTCGACCGCGCTCAGCTCCACGTTGCCGAGGTGTAGGATAGTGGCCAGGATTGTGAACATGTCGCGTTGCTCTTGTTCTGATACGCCTGTGGAGAAGAAGAACAAATTAGTAGGAAGTCGGTCGAGAATAACAATCTATATGTTAACGTTAGAATGCAGAATACCTGCAGATTTCCTGATACCATCCGTCAGTTTGAAATTAAAATCAAAAAAGCTTTTAATTTGCACTTTACCTAGTTTGCAGAGTAACGTGTGTAAGTGAACGAAATATGTTTGTTACATTTTAAGGAAGGTTTTTGTGCGGGACGGACGTTATCGCCCGGACACACGACGATACGATGAGCTTGTCCGGAGCGGCGTTGACGTCTTGCACCGATGGTTGCTTGCTGTTTATGCTATTGCCTGAAGTCTTGAGTAGCAGGGACTTGTAGAACGAAGTTGTGGATGCGGAGTAAATAAAACAGCCAATAAGTCTTCATAAGTTTTCAGGAAGCGAGTTGCTTGAGTCTTCAGGAGAGAGAGAGAGAGAAGATGTGGTGCCGTACCGTTGACTACGATTTGATCGAAATTACGAATTACTATCGTACCCCTGAACTTTACCTTAACGAGAGCCGCAAATCGCTTCCTTGATTTATTGTTTATTTTTACTATCTTAAAACTATTTAACAATCGATTTTCTTATTGTACTAAAAATGGATTACATGTTGTTTGGTATCACTATAATCCTTATGAAATTGCCTGTCTCCTGACATAATGACCCCGACTGTAACTGAAGGGACTGAAAAGTTACGACGAGTTAAAACTAGAAACTATTAAAAATTTTAATTAAATTACATTTTCATAGGTCATTATCTCAGGAGGTTTGGTGGTTATTCCACAGACTTAGGTCTCGTTAGGTAGCCTGGGTAACAGCCTAACGTGATCTAACATTTATAACGAAATATCTAGGTATTTCAGGAGTCTAGGGCCTGAATAATGATAGACACAAAAAAAATAATCTTTATTAAAGAAACAAATTGTGTACAGGACATCTTACAACGTCAAATAAGTGGGTTTTCGAACGGATTACGGGTTTAAAAGTTAGGTCCAGGCCTAGGTCTCAGTCTAGGCTACCTGGATACACAAAAAACGAAACTATACTATGACTATAAGCCCACTCAATTGATGCTACAAAATGCACTGTACTTACGGTTTTACAACGAATTTTTTGACTGTTAAGTTCTATTTAAACACTATATACACTATATTTCACGTAACTGTCTATAATTTTACTTAGTCATTTTCTCACTATGAACACTATAAACACTTAGGTTTTGATGGTGACGCTTCGTCGCGAACATTTCTCCCGCCGTGCAGCGCTGCGATGGCTCGGTGCGATGTCGGCGCGGCGCTGCATCACCCCGGTGAGCGACGACTGTTGCCGTGCTGCCCTCCGCCGCGATGCCCGCCGCCCAGACTTTGACTTCTGGGTCACTTTGGTAGCGGGACGAGCTTCTTCACCGGACGCTTCAGGGTGCCGCCGGCTGTGCGCACCTCAGCTGTCCGGACTTCTCCGTCGGCCCCGGGGAACACGGCGACTATACGGCCTCGCGGCCATGTGTTGCGAGGCAGCTGGCAGTCTGCGATGAGGACCGGGTCGTTGATTTGCAGCTCGGGTCCCCGCCCGTGGGCCTCCCGCCGGTTTTGAAGTTCAGGCAGGTATTCTCGTACCCATCGACGCCAGAACATGTCGGCGAGTATCTGTGAGCGTCGCCAGAGCTTCTTATTGTCGATGTCGTGCTCGGTGAACACGCCGGGTGATGGTAGTCTAGCTGAACCACCGAGTAGAAAGTGGTTCGGCGTTATTGACTCGTCGTCTTCGCTGTCGACTGAGACGTGTGTTAGAGGCCGGCTGTTTACCGTGTACTCTGCCTCACACAACAGTGTGGACAACACCTCTTCTTGTGGGTGTTTTTCTGTGAGTACGGTGTACAGTGCGGACTTCACGCAGCGAACGAGGCGCTCCCAAGCGCCCCCCATGAACGGCGCAGAGGGCGTGATGAAGCGCCACACGATGCCTCGGCGACTGGCCTCCTCTGCGAAGGCGTCTCGCAGCTCCTTGTCTGCTCCGTGCATGTTGGTCCCGTTGTCAGAGTAGATCTCGCTGGGGCAGCCTCGGCGAGCAGCGAAGCGGCGCAGCGCTAGTATAGCGGAGTCTGCGCTGAGGCTGGCGGCGATTTCGAGGTGCACGGCTCTTGTTGTGAGGCACGTGTACAGCGCCACGTACCGTTTTTGGTGTTGACGACCGACGGTGACGGACAGGGGACCGAAGTAGTCGAGACCGGTGAATGTGAACGGCCTCTGGTGATGAGCTAGGCGCGTTTTCGGATGGTCGCCGGTGGGAGGCACGTTCGGTTGCGCCTTACGAATGCGACACGGCAAGCAGCGCGCGATCACCGTTTTGACGCTAGGGCGCATTCTGATGACCCAGTAGTGTTGACGTATCTCGTTGATTGTGAGCTCCGTCCCACTGTGTTGCAGGCTGCGGTGGGTCCAGTCGATGTATAACTGTGTGATGCGATGATCTCCGTCTATTATCGGAGGCCTTTTGACAGTTTCTTCTATGTCGCGAGAGGCTGCGATACGACTTCTCAATCGTATGATGCCGTCCACGATTTCTATTTGCAGACGACGTAGCCGGCTATCTTGACTTATCTGTTTGTTTCTTCGTAGGTCAGCTATTTCTTTTGAAAATGCCTCTTCTTGTATGACGCGTACGAGTATGTTTTCAGCCTGGTGAACGAACGTACTTTCTATTGTATGTTTTGTAGTGGAGCGTTGACGATTTGTTGCAGACAATTTTTTGACAGGCGTTAACGAATTTTTCTTTTTTCTCCAATCTGGGTCCTTTTCTGTGTTTTTTCTTGTTCTCTTGTAGAACGTCTTCTCTGAAGGCCCGCGGCAAAGAGATATGAAGCGTAGAACGTACGCTGTTGCGCGTAATAATCGCTCCCACTTTGAAAATCGTACTGGATCGGGTATGGCCTCTGAGAGCTTCTGTTTAACGGTGTTTTCTTCGACGGCGGCTATGCGGTGAGCGACGAATGGTTTGTACGCTCGTGCCCCTTTCTTGATCCAGGTGAGTACGGTTTTACTGTCTGACCAGTACGTGGTTGAGGCGGGCTTGAGTCGGTGTTCGTGGGTCACGGCGGCGGCCAAGCGAGTTCCCATGACCGCGGCCTGTAGTTCGAGGCGCGGGATCGAATGTAGCTTGAGTGGTGCTACCTTTGCCTTTGCCGCGACGAGACTGACGAATGTCTCGCCGCTCGGTGTTGTAGCTCGCCAGTACACTGCAGCTGCGTAGGCCATCTCACTAGCGTCGGTGAATACGTGGACCTGGAGCTCTGCGGCGTCACTATAACCCGGGTAACATCTGGGTATGTTGATGTTCTTGAGCTGCTCGAGGTGTAGTATCCAGCTTCTCCATTGGGCCGCCAGGTCTTCGTCGATTTGTTGATCCCAGTCGATACTTCGTCTCCATGCCTCTTGAAGAATTTGCTTGGCTCGAATTGTGACAGGCGAAGCGAGGCCAAGCGGGTCGTACAGTGACATGACGATTTTTAGCGCCTCTCTTTTAGTGGGCGCTGCCTTTTCTAGGACGCCACTCGGTAGGCGAGCGAGGGTAAGGTTGAAACCCAGCTCGTCCGTACTCGGTTTCCATATCAGGCCGAGTATCTTCTCTATGTTTTCTGTATTGCCGATGTTGACAACTTCGGTGCGATTCCGTGACGGTTCTATGTTTTCTATGACTTCTGTGCTGTTCGACACCCATTTCTTGATATTAAAACGCGCCTGTTCATGTATGTTTTTTACTGTTGTTGCTATGCGTGTTGCTTCAACGATCGTCGTGTAGGAGTCTAAATAATCGTCCATGTAGTGATTTTCTATGATTGCTTCGACTGCCTCAGGGCGTTCTGCGTAGTGTTTTTTCGCGTTCCAGTTTTTTGCGAATATAGCGGTGCACGGTGAGCTAGCTGCGCCGAATATGATGGACGTCATGCGATATTCGTCCGGGGCTCCCTCTCGTCTGTCGCCTCGCCACAGGTAACGGAGTGCGTCTCTGTCTTCTCTTCGTACTTTCACTTGCATGAACATCTCCGCTATGTCACCGGAGATAGCTATGTGGTGACGGCGGAATCTCATCATGACGCCGGGCAGCGACTGTAGCAGGTCTGGCCCCGTGAGGAGGTAGTCGTTGAGTGACATTCCTCTTGACTTGGCGGCAGCGTCGTGTACTATTCGAAACTTCTCGGGCTTCATCGGGTTGTAGACGTCGAAGTGAGGTAGGTACCAGGTTCTTCCCGGTGTACTGGATTTGGGTGCTTTTTCAGCGTATCCCTTCTTGAGAAGCGACTCCATCTGTTCTGTATATTTTTCTCGTAGTGTGGGATTGCTGTCGAGTTTCTTTTCTATTGAGATAAGTCTCTTCATTGCGGTTCCGTAGCTGTCTGGCATTTCTATGTTTTCATTTTTCCACAGCAGAGCGGTTTCTATGTGGCCATCTTCTAATTGTTTCGTATGACGATTCAATATTTCTTCTGCCTTCTTCTCAGGATCAGAGTCTCAAGAGATCATTCACTCTGCGTCTGACCGCCACCGCGTGCGGACGTGTCCTCGTGTGCGCTCCGTGCCTGTGTCGCTCATCCGTGCGATTTTGTCGTGTCTTCACGACAGCTCTCGGTAGTCTTTGACTACCACAACCAACTGTCCTTTTTAGGACACATCACAAACGTTCCGTGTTTCGCGAATTTGCCCCTTCAGGGAAAATCCACAGTTTCGTGGTTCTTGGTGGAAACCTTACGGTGTTAACGAAACCAAGAGGGTGGTGCCCCAATCCATCCCGCCAAACCCCTTCAGGGCGAGGTTAATTTATTGGAGTCGGGAGCTAGGACTACGGCCTTGGGGGGACTCCTAGTCGTACCTAGTCTCTGGTTTCGTTCACAGCTACTCACCTGGTGTCGGTTGGGTGTGTCTACCCCTTCGCACCAGACCCACATAGGGCCCTGTTGCACATTAAGATTGGCAACAGGTTCACAAGCTTAGGGCACACCTTAGGTACTCACCTCCCTGCCATACACAATCCCTCGGCAGGGGAGGCTACTCATCCCCGGGCACACCCACCCGGGGAGTTAGGACTATTAGGGTTAGGCTTTTTTCCCGAGAGCTTCACTCTCATGTCCCACGATGGCTGTAAGCGAGGTCCAACTCCTCATGGAGTTCCTGGATATAGTCATCAATGACAGTAAATTAGAAGGCAAATTTAACAAAAGTTATGCAGCGCTAAAAATACAAATCAACAAAGCGCGCGCAAACGCCAATAAAGCCTCTCCCCCATCTGCCCACAAGGGCGAACCGTCTAAACCGGCTCCTTTGTCTGCAAAGACAAAGGATTCCGCCGTCCGCGCTCCCAACAAAGCCGCTTCCGACAAAGCAGCTAATGTCCCCATTTCCCAAAACTCAGAACCCATTGTTCTTCAAACAATGGCCCCCTCGCAGGTGTGCTCCACACCTGAGCCCGTCCAAATGGACACCTCGGTCCCCGTTTCCGACTCAGAGCACGCTAGTGACTCTGCTTGCTCCTCTGACGAGGATTTCACGGTAGTGCTAGGCAAGCGCAAGGGGAAACATTCCCAAGCCTCCTCCAAGGCTAAGAAACCCCTCGCGGCCCCCCCCACCCCCTCTCCCCCGATCTCTCGCGTCAGCTCCCCCACCCCACCACCGGCCTCCACTAGCCGCCCCTCCAGCCCCATGGCTATCCCGACACCGCCTTCAACTTCTGCCAAGAAGAAGAAGGAGAAACCCCCTCCAATTGTCCTCCATGACCCGTCCAGATGGACAGAGGCATCAAGGCTGTGCTTGGCCCAAAAAATTAACTACACTCAGGCCACCAGCACTCCAAAGGGCATCGCAGTCAAAACCCCCACCTCCTCGGACTATAGAGCCCTTATCCACCTCCTAAGATCCCACGAGATCCATCACCATTCCTTTGGTCTCCCTGAGGAAAAGCCCACCCGTGTGGTGATAAGGCGAATCCCCAAGGAAATCACCACCCAGGAAATCCTCGATGACCTGACCGCCCAGAACATCCCCGTATCCGCCGTCCACCGCCTTCACAAGGCGAGAGGCGGAAACCCATACGACATGGTCCTTGTCGTTTGCGACCCCGTCGAGTCAGGCCCCCATCCCATTTTTAAGATCACCACAGTGTGCTCCCTGTCGGGCATCTCTATTGAGAAGCCCTACAAATCCCATACCGTAGGACAGTGTCACAACTGTCAGAACTACGGACACAGCCAGGCCCACTGTTTCGCCCCGGCCAGATGCGTGAAATGCCTAGGCGATCACGGTACTGCCGATTGTCCCCGACCCAAAGACAGGGCCCTCTGCCTTGAACCCCCGAGCTGCGTTCTTTGCACTCAGGTAGGACACACCGCGAACTATCGCGGCTGCCCCAAAGCCCCCAAGTCCACTTCTCCCAAACTGGCGAAGCGCGCAGCCGCCCGCCAGCAGAGGGAATCCCCATCTGTGAAGATTCCCTCCTCACAGATGCCCGTCAGGTTAGGACCCCAACGTCCCTCCCCTTGGAACGCGCTGAACCACCAAAAGGCTTTCCCAGCCCTTGGCCCAGCGCCTCCCAAGCCCATTCCCGGTCTCCTAGACACCCCCATCTCCCAACCCGTGGCTCCCGTGACCGCTCCCGCGGTCATCACCTCCACCCCCGCGTCCTCTGGCTCCGTGGCAGACGTAGACGATGAAGACTTAAATGTCATCATCAATGCGTACAAAGCGGTCCAGAACTACAAGAACATTTTGAAATCATCGGCGAGACAATTGGCTGCCCAACTCAGGGCCGCCAACGGTAACCCCGATGAGTTCAAAATAATCTTGGACTCTCACCCCCAGGTGGGTGACGCCCTTCAGGCTCTCCATCTTCTTACTTAAATTTCCAATGGCTGCCACAAATAGGAATACCCTTAAACCGCGATCCCTTAAGCTAGGATTCTTTAACGTCAACGGTATCCAAGGTCAGCGAGACGAACTCGCTACCTTCCTCCGCGATCACCAGTTAGACGTTCTCCTCATCCAGGAGACGTTCCTCAAACCCCACCACCGCGATCCCAAAATAGCCAATTATCAGCTAGTCCGTAACGATAGGTCCCGCTGCCACAAGGGTGGCACTCTCATTTATTACAAAAAGTCCCTGCATTGTATCCCCTTAATCCCACCAACCCTCGAGTCACTCCTCGAGGTTTCAGTCTGTCGGCTAGCCATGACCGGTCATCAACCGATCACCATAGTTTCCGCCTATTTCCCTCCTGCTAATACAGCAGAGGACCACTCTCTCTTCGTTAAGGACCTCACCTCCATCTTCGGCTTGAGTGACTCCGTTATTCTAGCGGGCGATCTCAATGCCAAACACCCAGCTTGGAACAGCACTATTACCTCCCCTAGAGGGAGAGTAGTGTTCAACCTAAGCTCCACCCTTAACTTTGACCCCATCGCTCCCTATGAGCATACTCACTACCCTCACGACCCCAACTCCCGTTCCGATGTGCTCGACATAGCGCTTCTCAAGAATATCAACCTCAGGTTGAATTCCATCGAGACGTTACACGAGCTCAACTCTGACCACCGACCAGTGCTCATGCACTTAACTCCACGCACGGGTCCTTCCGACCCGAGCCAGCCCCCCCCAACCAGAGTGATAACTGACTGGAAGAAAGTAAGCGAAAAGCTGAAATCAACCACGTCTCCTCACCTGGACTCCATTCCCGATCACATTGTCTCTGTCGCAGACACGACGGCCGCAATCGACTCGTTTACGGAACACGTGCGATCCGTACTGACGGATTGCTCACGGGAAGTCCCAGACACGAGAGATCGTAAATGGAAACTCCCCGCTGACGTACGTGCACTGATAACCGAGAAGAATGCGGCCATTCGTGCCTACAGCAACTTTCCATGCGATTCGAACAAGGCTCACATGCGCAACTTACAGCGTGCTGTAAAGAAACGCATCAGTGAGGTTCGTACGAATCGCTGGAACGACATGCTCAGCGACCTCGAGCCAAACCACCTAGCCTTCTGGCATCTGCAACGAAAGTTGCGTGCCACAGAGGATGCCTCTACGCCTCCTCTCACTCGCCCCGACAAGACCATCGCTTTCGAGGACTCCGAGAAAGCCGAATGCCTAGCCGACAGCCTGGAAGCTCAGTGCACTCCGAGCACCCAACCTGTAGACAACAGTCACCTCCTCAAGGTAGACTCCGAAGTAGAACGTAGGACCGCCTTACCTCCTGTAGAAGACCCTGATGATCCTCTGCCTCCAGTCACTCCCGACGAAGTGCAAGACATCATAAAAGGGCTCCGACCCCGGAAAGCCCCCGGTTCGGACGGTATTAACAATAACGTCTTTAAACTCCTCCCTCCCCAGCTCATTATGCTTTTGACCGCCATCTTCAATGGCGCTCTAAGTAACAACATCTTTCCCCAGGCGTGGAAAGAGGCCACTGTAGTCGGTTTCCCCAAGCCAGGCAAGCCCAAGTCTGAGCCCACGAGTTATCGACCCATCAGTCTACTGAACGTTCTCGGCAAAATCTACGAGAGGCTTATCCTTAAGCGACTCAAAGATTACGTCGAAGCTAAGAGCCTCATCCCCAACGAGCAATACGGCTTCAGGGCCGGACACTCGTGCGTCCAACAAGTCCACCGCATAGTCGAGCACATTAGCGCGGGCTTTCAGCGCGGTGCGATGACTGGTGTTCTATTTTTCGACATAGCGAAAGCCTTCGACAAAGTCTGGCACAATGGCTTATTATATAAGCTCTACCAACTGGGTGTGCCAGACCGTCTCGTGCTCATCATACGAGACTTTTTGTCGAATCGCACCTTTCGCTATCGCATAGGCGACGCCCTCTCCTCCCCACACCGCATCCTAGCCGGTGTCCCTCAAGGCGCAGTCCTCTCGCCCCACCTATTCTCGCTGTTTACTAGCGATATCCCCAAGAGCAAGAAGGCTCAGTTAGCTCTCTTCGCGGACGACACGGCCCTGTATTACACAGGCCAAAGTCCTACCGCTATAGCCCAAACCCTCCAAACCTCAGCCAACGCCCTAGGCGACTGGTTCAGGAAATGGAGAATTGAGGTTAATCCAGATAAAAGCCAGGCGGTCCTATTCACCAAACCGCGTAAGCGACCAGTAGACCCCACCCCGATCACTATGTACGGCAAGCCTATTCCTTGGAAGAAGCAAGCCAAGTACCTAGGTGTGACTCTCGACAGTCACCTCTCCTTCCGAGACCACATCAAAGCAGCTCGTAATCGGGCTGCTTTTGCTATGGGTAGGCTTCACTTCCTGCTCATTCCGAAAAGTCCCCTGTCCCGCAAGTGCAAAATGCGCTTATTCACGGCGGTAATCCGCCCCATCATGACTTACGCGTGTGCCATCTTTGCGCATTCCAATCCCCGCTACCTCTACAAAATGCAGGTCCTCCAAAACCGTTTTCTTAGGAAAATCACCGGAGCCCCGTACTATGTCCGTAACGACACCCTCCACCTAGACCTTAGGATCCCCACCATCGCTCAGTTCATGAAGCGCATTGCCACGCGCTTCTTTGAAACTGCAGTTAGGCACCCCAATCCGTTAATCGCATCGTCCGCTCGATACGATCCATCGCGTATTAGCTCCGTTCGCCGACCAAGGCATACCCTCATCACCCCCGACGACCCCATCACCCTCCTCCAGGAGAGCCGTAGGGAAACCAGTACGCTGCGCAAACACAGACACAGACCGACTCCGTCATTCCGCCCTCGCCGCCGAGGCCGCCCGTCGCGACGCCCAAGTCAATGCCCTCCCCCCCGTCCCTTGCAAGAACCAGCCCGCGATGCTGAGCCAGTAGTTTTAAATTAGCCCCTAAATAATGAAATATTTAGTTATCCAGCCTGTCCCTTGCTGTCCTCTGTCAGTGACGCCCTAAGCCGAGGTCCGTACCCCACAGGGGGTGCCCTTAGCGTGTGGTCACTTAGTTTGTAATCTAGTTTGTAAGCCCCTGGCTGGAGGCCTTAGAGTCATCTATGGCAACCACAGGAAAGTCCGGATAAGCAGCACACAACCTCTTATAGGTTGACCTGCGAGATGCCCGTATCAAAAAAAAAAAAAAAAAAAAAAAAGGATCAGAGTCTGGACGCCGTGGGTTGATGATCAATGATTCTATTGCGAAGAATTCACGCAACTGTTGCTCGATGTCGTCTGTCGTTGAGAGTTTGTTTACGTAGTGCACTCTCTGACCCAGTGTTCTGGTGTGCGCGCCGTGGAGAGTCCAGCCCATGGGAGTGAGCGATGCGATGGGCTGGTGCTTGGGTCCTCTTCGAATTTCGGTGGCCAGTAGCAGGTGCCAGTTGTCCTGGCCGATGAGGATTTTTGGTGCGCCGGCGTTGTAGATTAACTGTTGTTTGAGGTCATCTAGGTGCTCGCAGTGTGCGATATCTTCTTCGGTGATTGTCTGCGGTGTGAGATGAAGCTCGGGTATGGTGCGCGCTCTGAATGGCACCCTATTCTGCGGCTGGCTTGCGAGTGTGACGGTGATACGTCTCGAACAAGGGGTGTCGATCGTTGTGTTGCCGATCGCACCTATCTTCAGCGGATCGATGCGGCCCTCCGCCCCGACTTGCTTCGCGATGTCTTCGTCGATGAGTGACACAGTTGACCCATCGTCGAGGAGAGCGTAGGTGGAGGCCTCTCCCGCCGGTCCGATGACCCGGACCGGTACTATCTTCAGGTAGGCTTGACTCGAAGTCGCTCGGGAACTGGCCACTGTTTCTTTTGACTCGGACTTCTGTGTTGAGACGGCGGGCTTCTCGACTTCCTCTGTAGCAGGCTTCTTGTCGTAATGAAGAAGCTGATGGTGCGTGGCTGTACACCCGTTGACGTCACACTTCTTCTTTTGACATGTGTGACTTGCACGACGAATCTTCATGCAGCGAAAACACAGATTATGTTTTTTCGCTAGCTCCCATCTCTTGTCGCTTGAGGCTTCTTTGAACTTCTTGCAGTCAGACGAATAGTGACCCTCCTTGTCACAGAGCCGGCATTTGTTTACCGGTTTCTCAACAGCTGTATGAGTTCTCTGCGTGACGCGCCTGGTTGATGGAGCGTCGGTGGCGGCGATGTTCTCAGGTGGAGCGAAGGCGCTGCAGAACCGGGCTTGCTCGGTGACGAATTCGCTGAAGAGTGACAGGTCTGGTAGCGATTGGTACTTCTCGGTGTAGATTCTGTACCACTGTACGCGCAGGGAGTTCGGCAGCTTCTCGGTGAGTGCGCGCACCAGTTCTGCGTTGATGAGGTAATGTTCTTTCTTCAGTGCGCGCAGCGTGACGACGCCGCTTCTGACCCGGCTTGCGAACATGCAGATGTCTCTTGGTGCTTCGCCACAGCGTGGTAGTCCTCGCAGTCGTTCTGTTTCGGCTTGAGCTATTGAGTCTGGTCGGCCGAACTGTAGTTCCAACTCCTTCATGATGTCATCAGGTCTGGCGTGGCCGATGAGCTCCGAGCTGACTGTTTCGAGTGCTCGTCCATGCAGGCTTCTTCTGAGTCTCGCTGTATTTTCGACGTCGTTGAAATATCTTCGAGTTGTTTCGTAAATGGCTCGAAATGACAGCCATTCGGTGTGTGCCCCACTGAAGTTCGGTAGTGTCATGATGACCTTCGACGCCGAGGGGTTGTTCGATGTCCAATGTTCTGTCTTCTTGTCGGCGAGCGACGCTATAGCGGACGTGAGCTCCGTTATAAACGGACGGAGCTCCATATTCCCCTTGGTGTCTTCTTTCGGCTTCGGTGTTGACTCGATGCGATTGTTTAAATTCGATGACGGTAGTTGCGTTTGGAGGTCCACTATATTGTCGATGTTCGCAGTCGGGGGCGCCGGCTCGCGGCGCCTATTCTTCACTATGTCCCCTTCGGCGACGTTGTCCTCCCTCAGTGGCTCAGGTTCGGGTGCCTCTTCGAGCCAGGAACGCACGTACTCGTCGTTTGAATTTCTATCTTCTAAATATTCGTTGTCCGATTCTTCTTCGGCCCTCTGAAGTGCTAATTGTGCAAGTTCCAACTTAATCTTCAATAAGTCTTCACGTGCTTTCGAAATTTTTCTTGTTGATCGCGTCGTCCTATTCGTAGTCGACGGCGGCGGTCGGTTATGTTCGTTACGGGCGTCACCCCGGGTAGTCATCGGCACGGCACGGCTATTCGATGGCTTCACTGTTCTATCTGATTCTTCTTCATATCTGGTTCCCTTCCTGGTTCTGGGTGCGGTTGGTCGCTCGAAATCTTCAATGTGGGTAGGTGTAGAATCCGAAGAAAATTCTTGAATGTGGGTAGGCGCTGAACGGGTAGAGAATTCTTCAATGTGGGTAGGCGCAGAAAATTCTACACCGTGGGTAGGCGCAGAAAATTCTTCACCCCCCCGCGGGTGTGGGGGGGGCAGCCGCTGCCGGTCGCCCTCGGTGGTGGTGGTGGTGGACGGTGAACGCGGCGGTGCTTCGTGACGGATGGCTGTACTAGGTTCCCCCATCTCGACGGTGAATGCTTCGGCCGCCTTCCCCTGGGACCTTGTAGTTGGCATGTTCGATTTTGTTGCGACGATAAGTCTTCAGGTTTCAGGAATCTTCATAAACATCCGGGTCGACAGGACCAGCAGATGTGCGGGACGGACGTTATCGCCCGGACACACGACGATACGATGAGCTTGTCCGGAGCGGCGTTGACGTCTTGCACCGATGGTTGCTTGCTGTTTATGCTATTGCCTGAAGTCTTGAGTAGCAGGGACTTGTAGAACGAAGTTGTGGATGCGGAGTAAATAAAACAGCCAATAAGTCTTCATAAGTTTTCAGGAAGCGAGTTGCTTGAGTCTTCAGGAGAGAGAGAGAGAGAAGATGTGGTGCCGTACCGTTGACTACGATTTGATCGAAATTACGAATTACTATCGTACCCCTGAACTTTACCTTAACGAGAGCCGCAAATCGCTTCCTTGATTTATTGTTTATTTTTACTATCTTAAAACTATTTAACAATCGATTTTCTTATTGTACTAAAAATGGATTACATGTTGTTTGGTATCACTATAATCCTTATGAAATTGCCTGTCTCCTGACATAATGACCCCGACTGTAACTGAAGGGACTGAAAAGTTACGACGAGTTAAAACTAGAAACTATTAAAAATTTTAATTAAATTACATTTTCATAGGTCATTATCTCAGGAGGTTTGGTGGTTATTCCACAGACTTAGGTCTCGTTAGGTAGCCTGGGTAACAGCCTAACGTGATCTAACATTTATAACGAAATATCTAGGTATTTCAGGAGTCTAGGGCCTGAATAATGATAGACACAAAAAAAAATAATCTTTATTAAAGAAACAAATTGTGTACAGGACATCTTACAACGTCAAATAAGTGGGTTTTCGAACGGATTACGGGTTTAAAAGTTAGGTCCAGGCCTAGGTCTCAGTCTAGGCTACCTGGATACACAAAAAACGAAACTATACTATGACTATAAGCCCACTCAATTGATGCTACAAAATGCACTGTACTTACGGTTTTACAACGAATTTTTTGACTGTTAAGTTCTATTTAAACACTATATACACTATATTTCACGTAACTGTCTATAATTTTACTTAGTCATTTTCTCACTATGAACACTATAAACACTTAGGTTTTGATGGTGACGCTTCGTCGCGAACAGTTTTAGTATATAGTTACGGGTAATACCCAAAGTGCGGTTACACCTAGGTATAACCGGCTAAACCTAGGTGTAACCGACTACATGCGGTTAAACCTAGGTGTATCCTTCCTTCAGAGGAGGAAGTCGACGGAGCCCCGCTTCGCGGGGCTCCTACTTCTGCGTGGTTATTGCCATTGCCGCACAAAAAAGTTATTATTTGAAGTTGGTCGCGTAGAAGTCAAGGAAATAAGAAACGAAGTCACCAACTTCCTATACCTTATAACTTTTTTTGTGTTTTTTTAGAAGTCGGCTTAATTTTTCAATTTTTTTTTTATTATTATTCATTTAAACTTTACGCACAAGTTACCAAAAATGTGTACAACGGCGGACTTAATGCATTGGGAATTATCATCCAGTGTGCTACCTTAGGGTGATGCAGAGACAAAGGCAAAGTTCAAGCAAAATTATGGGCGAGCTAACTCAGCGCACTCGAACCTCCTCCTTTTTTCGAAGTCTGTTCAAATAGGAGCGAGCCTCACCTTTACCTCTGGATTGAGGCCATTAACAAACCCATTTTAAGGCGCTGTACCTAGTCAAAATAGGCTTCACAAAACAGTTTTTTAGCCAAATGCATACATTTAAGAGCAGCTAAAAAAATATATGTTAATCTTGATCATATTTATGGGTGGACCATTGTGTTCAAAACACGTTTTCGGTAAATTTTCTCGATAAAAAAAAAACATAAAATAACCATTTAAATTGAAGTTGTAGCAATTGTAACTGTATTTTTTATAAACAAATCTTAATAATATTAATAACAGTGATCTAATATATAATAATAAAGGGAACTGTTGTTTTATTTATCGATTGGAATAAGATATTTGTAAGTTATTAAGTTAAAATTGCAAAATTTCTAAAAATGTTCTTACAATTTGCCCCCGCGCGCAGCTGCTTCACCTCCGCTCCTACCTTTGCTACATAGAGCGTGGGTACAGCGCCTTAAATTAAAAAAGACGTGTTTCTATTATACTGTTACTCTGTATTTCTTACCTAATGTGGTGAGTGCAGATCTGGTTTCGTTGAACGTCTTGAGATCATCAACACCGTCTATATTTGGACTGCCGCCTTGGTTCAAATAGTGGAACGATTCTTGATGATCTGAAACAAATTAAATGACTACTTAGACAAACTTAAATTTAAAACATAAACCGTCCTACCACAAGAAAAAAACATCTGTTGAACGCTTGTTTAAAAAATGACAATTTCAAAACGACATTTAAACTTATTAACACTTAAGGTGATTGCTTCGATGTAGCCCGCGAAATTCAATTTTTTTTACGTTTTTTGCAATTTGGTAAGGTGCATCATGTTAAAATCTCCGAAATCTAACTACGATGCACCTTTTCTATGTGAGAGCTGATGGAGCGAATTTTTTGATAATTTTTAGGGTTCCGTAGTCAACAAGGAACCCTTATACACACATCAAAAGTGTCTAGGGATCAACATATATTTTTGCAATAACTTTTCTCCTGATTGATATTAATTAAAATGTTCTATAAGGATTCATCAAATAAAGTGTTATCGTTTGTCACAGTAACGATAAACCAAGTCACCTTTGCATTCATAAAGAAATTTGCCATTTTCCTAATAAAGGGATTTTTGACATTTGAACCACTAACATTAAAGTTCGAAAAAAAGACTGAAATAACAGTTTTCTTTAAAATTTTATTGGGTAACTTAAACAATTAATAATCCGTGTTTCTACCGCGAACACTAACAACACAAGAACATCGGTTTGGCATACTCAAAATGAGTTCATCCAAATCACGCTGTGGAATGGCCGCCCATGTTCGTTGCAACAACAAAAAAAGGTCTTCTTGCGACTGGATACCCTCCATATTCGGCAGAGCTCTTCTCTGTAGCATATCCCATGCATGCTCAATCGGGTTCAAGTCTGGCGACTGAGCAGGCCAGGGCAGGACATTGATGTTAGCTGCGGCGAGAGTCTGTCTTACAACTCTTGCGGTGTGCGGTCGTGCATTATCATGCATTAACTGAAATAAGGGACCGATTTGCACTTGTAGAGGAACGATGACGTCTGATACAATCGTCTCAGCATAAATTTGAGCGTTGAGGTTGCCTCTGATCCAAATCAACTCAGTTCTTCCGCCGATCCAAATACCCGCCCATACCATGATGGTTCCACCACTATAAGGATGGACTTCCTGGCAGGATTTTAATCGCTGTTGGCGTCCAGGGGTTCTCCAGTGTCGTATACGTCTTGTATCCGGTCTTATACCAAAACGAGACTCATCAGAAAAGCACACGAAACGCCATTGTTCTTCTGCCCAATTTCTGTGTTCAAGAGCCCATTGATATCGAATCCTACGATTGTGCATTGCTATAGGTGGTACCCGTAGCGGTCTTCGGGAATGAAGGTTCACTTCATGCAAGCGGTTTCTGACTGTTTGGTCGCTAATTAAGTTCCCTGAAGAGTGATGAAGCCTCACGGCTAACATCATGGCGGTTATTGTTGGAGCTCTTCGAGTTAAGATTTGAATGTATCGGTCTTGTCTCCGTGTGGTGCAGCGATACCGTCCTCCATGGCGCTCAGCCACGGTACCAGTGCTTCGGTAACGTGTCCAAAGTCGACTGATAACACTCTGACTTGTATTCAGAGCTAAAGCCACAGTACGTTGCCGGGAACCAGCTTCTATCATTCCCACGGCTCTGAGCATTTCTTCCCTGCTTAAATGACGTCGCCGCTCCATAATAACGTTGGTTTTAATCAGTAGTAGGGAAACAGTAGCACTAATAATGTCTTCAATGCGTTGTATGTTTTTATAGGGAAAATATTGACAGCTGATTTTCATCTTTTACTCGAATTTGATTTACAGTTCCTGATTCAAATTATGAAATGTACCAAAAAGGATCCATATAAATTTATAAAATCATAAATTTATTACAAAGCCACATCTCAATCTCAAGAAATCCGCATAAAAATGCTTGATCCCTAGACACTTTTGATGTGTGTAGTTTCGCCATGTCCGTCCGTCCGTCCGTCCGTCCGTCCGTCCGTCCGTCTGTCCGCAGTTTAGCTCAGAGACGCACAGTACTAGAGAGCTGTAATTTGGTGTAAATAAATATGGATTTGTTGTGCCGAAAAAGTGGTAAAATAAAATCTCGTAAAATATTTTTTTTAAGGTATCTCCTGTACACGTAAAGTGGGGATGTTATTTTTTTTTCTCGCGTACCCCATAGTGTGGGGTATCATTAAATAGGTCTTTAAAAAATATTGATAGTTTCCATTAACAATTTTTTGATAAAAAAATTGGTTTGTGAAATATTAAGCTTTAAAGTGCTAAATTTTGCTCGACTCGAGTGTCCCCCCCCTCTACCAGCTAAACGGTTATGTTTGGGGGTGTGAAAAAATTCACAATAGTAGTATATATAACGAAGTTTAAAAGAAAATTGTCATGACTTAGTAGGCTTTGCAACTTTACGAGTAATAGTCGACCAACTTATAAAATGTACTTGGATAATATTTTTCTTAAACAAAATGTATCGGAGAACATGTTATTCAACTGCAAATGTAAGTTTGTCAACTTTATTTTTACAGCTTTAATAGGTATGTTTTACGGTATGTTTTTTGGGGATAGGTAGGTTTTTATCGTCAACTATTTTAAACTAACTTCAAAAAAAAGGAGGAGGTTCTAAATTCGTCGTAATCTTTTTTTTAAATGTATTTTGCCCGATTTCTCAAAGACTCCTGGACCGATTTTGAAAATTCTTCTTTCTAAAATTAAATTCAGCGAATCAGTTTTTTAGTTAGTTCGCATAAGTATTTTGATGGGCGGGGTGCTATGACAGGAAACCTCCACGTGCGCCCGTGGACTGGAGTTCCCTCTCGGATACGTCCGGGGGGAAGACCAGTTTTTCGGGCCGGTGCACCCTGGGATGCGGGCAAAAACTCTTCCTTAGGCACTGTGTGCCTAAGGGGTCTCTTTGCCCGTATGCGAATAGCCTGTCGTGTGGACGCTCCAACGCGTGTCCCTCTGATTAGCAGAGGGCACAGCGGCGGAGCGGGCTTGCGGACGGTGAGTTATGGGTAGCTCGCCGTCCGACCAAGGACCAAGCCCGGGTCGGTGGCGCGTCGTGTTTCGCGCCAAATGCCTGCTGGGGTCGCGGGTTTTTTCTTAACCCAGGTTACCGTGGCCCCGGAACGTAAAGGGTATAGGAAGGAACACGGGTGGATTTTAGTCAGTAAGAGTCTGACAGTCCCTTCCGCCCCACCCAGGGCGGGAGAACTCATTTGATGATTTTACCACCTAAAAAAAAAAAAAAAAAAAAGTATTTTGATGGGCAACTACGGAACCCTACACTGTGCGTGGCCCGACACGCACTTGGCCGGTTTTTTTTTATATTTAAAATTATACTTGTTATTACCGCAACTCATATATTTATAAAGCTACAACATGTCACTGGCCTGCAAATTGCAAAAAAACGTTAAAAAAAATGAATTTCGCGGGCTGGTTGGAGCATCCCCCTTAAGCCCGGTATCCACCAAAGCGGAGAGGAGAGTAGATGTGTTTGAATAACCAATCAGATGTCTGTAAAAAGCGTCTGTCAATAAGCGAAGAGGAGATGTGGACATCTGATTGGTTATTCAAACACATCTGCTCTCCTCTCCGCTTTGGTGGATACCGGGCCTGATAGATGTTTTTTTTTTTGAGTAAAGAAAAATAATAATAATAATATTCCACAACTATCACACAACGCCATCTAGTCCCAAGCTAAGCAGAGCTTGTGTTATGGGTACTAGACAACTGATAAACATACTTATATATTTCTAAATACATACATATTATAGATAAATTACACCCAGACATAGAACAAATGATGGTGCTCATCACACAAACATTTGTCCCGGGTGGGAATCGAACCCATGACCTCCGGCATAGCAGTCAGGGTCACTAACCACTAGACCAACAGGCCCGTTTAGGCAGGAACGTTTAACTGTAACGTGGCGGCATCTCTTGGAATAGTTACGAGGGAATAGAAAATTCAACTTCCAAGTGTTGCGGTAGCCTCATTGGTAAGACGTCTGGAGTACTTATCTAGAAGTCGCGGGTTCAAAGCCCAAAAAATCATCTTTACGATGCGCGTCGCATGCATTCACACATTTATAAATAATAGCTTCCGCCCGCGGCTTCGCCCGCGTGGTGTTTTGATAGCCTATGTTCTTTCTCAGGGTCTAAAGATTGTCTGTGCCAAATTTCATCAAAATCGGTTGAGAGGTTTAAGCGGGAAAGCGTAACAGACAGACAGACAGACAGACAGAGTTACTTTCGCATTTATAATATTAGTTTGGATGGATAGTTTGGATTATTTTCTTAACAGTTACTCAACTTACCTAGATGTAACTCGGGCATCTGCTGCGCCGCAGCACATAGCTGGTAGAATATATGATAGTTCCTTTCTCCGGAACTCTGGTACACGACGCGGGACTTCTCTAGAAGGTATGTACGCATGCTCGCGCCGGATATCCGGTAGACATTGTCGAAGTGTATCTCTATGAACTTGCCGAAACGGGAGGAGTTGTCGTTGCGGGTAGTTTTCGCGTTACCTATCGCCTGTAAAGGGAAGAAATAAAATATAAATAAGATTTCTTATATGTAGGTACAGTCACGAGCAATAGTATGTATACACTAAGCAGTATTCAAAAGCGATGTTCTGCTACCATATTGATTTTTTTGCCTTTTCATTAGGCTTTTATTTTGGAAGCCATACCATTACGAAATAGATCTTTTTTCAAAGTAGAAACCAGTTATTCACGAGTAAATTGGATTTGAATTTTGTTAAGTGTATACATGTTATTGCTCGTGACTGTACTTGTATGTGGTGAAATCATGGATGAGAGGACCCATATCCTCTCATCCATGGTAGGACGGGAGATACTTTCAGACCCGTACTGACTAAAATCTACGGTGTCCTTCAATAGTCCCTTACGTTCCAGGGTCACGGTTACCTGATGAGACAGTACCGCGACCCCGGCAGGCTTTGACCCTCTAAAAAGGACCCTGTCAAATCACTTACAGCTCTTTCAGGCGCGCGTGGAACCAGATGCAGCTGAATATCAGTATTTTACATGGAGCGACTGCCTATCGGACCTCCACAACCCAGTAACTGGGTAATACGATACCCCATGGTAAGACTGGTTGTCAGACTTTAGAGCTTCTGTCTGTGACTAACCACTGCCAAAGATGTAAAGCTGGGAACAACGGCTTTACGTGCTTTCCGGAAACTCGTTATGATGGTCACTCATCCACAAACCAACCTCCGAAAGCGCGGCTTAACCCGAAAGATCGGCCTGTGCGGCTGTAATTATTTAGCCACTAGCTCCTCGTACAGGGTGAATTTTTCAACTGGGCGTGGATGGCTATATCCGAAACTATGAGGAATATCAAAAAACGTTGAAAGGAGTTTCGAGGCCGATTTTGACGAAAACTAAAACTGCATCATTGGATTTTAGAAAAATCAATAATCCTGGCCAGGAATCGAAGCCGCTGATTTTGGAAAAAAAAACCACATGCTGTATTATTACACCATTCGATAGTGTTGCTAATAAGGATCAAATTCTGGGAAGTAATCATATACGGCAAACCTCGGGTAAATTCACCCTGTAGGCAAAGGCAGCCATAAAAAAAACACGGATAAATATTTGGATTGAGATACAATATCATTACCGACGCCCATCCGACATCTTACCTCCATAATAGGACTGGACGCGAGCACCTTCCTCTCGACCTGAGTCTCACTGGCGTTGCCTCCCACTGCCGCGAAGTATCGCATCGCGTATTTGGCTGATACTGTCTTACCGGCGCCAGATTCACCGCTCACTGTGGATTGAAAAAACATATGGATTTGTAAAGGATTGTTACTTTCAGGGTTTCGTACCTTAAAACAAAAAGACAGAACAGTTAACAGATTACTTAAATGTCCATCTGTTTTATTTACTTGGTCTCTCTCGCTCTATCCTACACTCATTCTCTCACTCTCACTCTCGCTCTTTACCTCTCTGTCTCACTTACCGTTTCTCTCTTTCGATATATCTCTCTCTTTCTTACAGGGTATCTCTTTTTATCTCAATCTCTCGCTCTCTCTCGCTCTCTCTCGCTCTATCTGTCTCTCTCACACTACCCCTGTCTCTTTCTCGCTCTATCTCTTTTTTTCACTCTCATGCTCTATCTCTCTCTTTCTCGTTATTTTTCTAGCTCCTTCCTCTACTTTCTCTCACTTTCTCTCTAGTCTTAGACCCAGTTTTAACTGTGTTTCGTCTAGCTTGAGAATGGTGAGCTCAGTTTATCTAAGGCCTCATCTTTGCTTCAGGGCTAGATGGACGTGAAGACCATTTTATTTATCTACACTCATATTATAAAGAGGAAAGGCTACTATTTTGTGTGTATGTTTGTAAAGAATAAACTCGAAAACTATCAGACCGATTTCAAAAATTCTTTTACCAGTTGAAAGCTGCTTCAGTTCTGAGTGACATAGGCAATAAGGGAGGGGGGAGGGGTGAGCGGGTGAAGCCGCTGACCAAAGCTAGTTTAATATAAACTAGCAGACGACAACAATGTAATTTGGGAAAAGCTAGCCAGTAGATGACGGATAAAAGAGAAAGATTTTCAAGATGAACTAACAGAGAAGAAAAATAACGTTTACTTAGTAATATGGGTGACGTTGACGTTGTAATATAGTGACGTTGACTTAGTAATATGGGTCCCGGAAAATTATTATTTATTAAGTCTTTGACTCATTTTAAAGTTAATATAAGCTAGTTTGCTAATAGCTAAACATAAACTAACTTTAAATTATGTTTGTGGAATACGGAAAACCGAGTAAAGACTTGCGAATTGCATATGCTTCCTTCCTTCCCGTTTTTAGGGTTCCGTAGTCAACAAGGAACCCTTATAGTTTCGCCATGTCCGTCCGTCCGTCCGTCCGTCTGTCCGCAGTTTAGCTCAGAGACGCACAGTACTAGAGAGCTGTAATTTGGTGTAAATATACGGATTTGTTGTGCCAAAAAAGTGGTAAAATAAAATCTCGAAAAATATTTTGTTTTAGGGTACCTCCTGTACTCGTAAAGTGGGGATGTTTTATTTTTTTCTCGCGTACCCCTTAGTGTGGGGTATCATTAAATAGGTCTTTAAAAAATATTGATAGTTTCCATTAACAATTTTTTGATAAAAAAATTCGTTTGTGAAATATTAAGCTTTAAAGTGCTAAATTTTGCTCGACTCGAGTGTCCCCCCCCTCTACCAGCTAAACGGTTATGTTTGGGGGTGTGAAAAAATTCACAATAGTAGTATATATAGCGAAGTTTAAAAGAAAATTATCATGACTAAGTAGGCTTTACAACTTTACGAGTAATAGTCGACCAACTTATAAAATGTACTTGAATAACATATTTTCTTAAACAAAATGTATCGGAGAACATGTTCTTCAACTGCAAATGTAAGTTTGTCAACTTTATTTTTACAGCTATAATAAGTGGGTATGTTTTGGGGATAGGTAGGTTTTTATCGTCAATTATTTTTAACTAACTTCAAAAAAAGGAGGAGGTTCTGAATTCGTCGTAATCTTTTTTTTTTATGTATTTTCCCCGATTTCTCAAAGACGTCTGGACCGATTTTGAAAATTCTTTTTAAAATTAAATTCAGCGATTCAGTTTAGTTAGTTCGCATAAGTATTTTGATGGGCAACTACGGAACCCTACACTGTGCGTGGCCCGACACGCACTTGGCCGGTTTTTTAAATCAATTAATGGTTAGACAGATTTTTGAAAATTATTTTTTTGAAGAAACTATTGATGTTGCTCTGCGAGCGTTTACTTCTTATTAGTTTTCGGATCCCACCGTAATTTGGTACCCCGGCCAAGCGCAAACATTCGAAGACATGTCCCAGCAATGGGACTTTTTGGATTGATTTATTCATTATAGTATGCCTATAATATGTTAGTGCGCAAGGCGTCGATACAAATATACTAAATTGAAAAACAGACGATTTATTTAAAACCGGCCATGTACGAGTCGGACTTGCACACGAAGGGTTCCGTAGTATATTTGTAAAAACAGCAATAAAAAAAAACATGACTTGTATGGGAGCCCTTCAAATATTTATTTTATGCTGATTTGAGTACTTTTTGTTGTGAAAGCAACAGAAATACCTACATAATCTGTGACAACTGCCTGCCTAATTTATTAAGGTTCATGAGATACAACCTGGTGACTGACAGACAGATAGAAAGACGGATAGGGAAGTCTTATGGTCCCGTTTTACCTTTTGGGTAAGAAACCCTAAAAAGTAGTAGCTTATGACGTCGAAAGGTCGTGCAAAAAGTTTCAGAAACAAAAAGATTCAGGTACAAAACGAGTGGTTGCTATGGCCTATTGGGGAAGGCCGGTCAAGTCTAATTGTAGATGGCGCCACCATAGCTAAGTCCTAATCCGACCAATGAGGTAGTACTATTTTGAAGTACCTATAAGATTTTCTTCTATTCTATTATTTTCTATTCTATTCTATTCTATACTAGCGCCATTCGTTTCCCAGTCGCCATCCCCATTGGTGAGGCGTCTGGACTACTTATCCAGAAGACGCGGGTTCGACTAATTTTTCTTTCTTCAAAAATCTTCAGTAATACAGTTCTGAGAGTTTGTCAATGTTTTACCAAAAACCCTGTATAACTTACCAATAATACTTTGGTCCCGCCTTTCCCTCTCTAGCTTGGTGTATGCCTCCTCTGACACGGCGAATATATGAGGATCTAGATCACCCATCGCCTGGCCACGGTACGCCATTATTGTTTCATCACCTGGTGAACAAAAATAGATAATTATTATTATGTTGTCGATGTATGGTCGAAAGATCAGCTGGTGATGGGATTTGAGAGTTCGGGAGTTTGCCGATGACGACCGATTCCAACAGTGAAAATCATCCTTACCACTACGTCATAAATGACATAAAACGTGCGGTTGTCAACGGGTAGATGAAAAACAAAACACGCTCGCCACGACGACGTAAGTCAGTCGAATTGCATCATTATATCGTAGTAGCAAGGACGATTTTTATTTTTCTTAGTGGAAATTGCAAATTTGAGGGATCGCGTTATGAGTAAGCTCCCTTAGCAACGTCTGGTGACACCCAATAACACTTTTTTGCTATACCAGGGAATAGAACCTAGGATTCCAATGTCAGCAGACGTGATTGCGAAGACGACTCCAATGGAGCAGTTCATCAACATCTACTGAAAAATTTTGGTACTAGTTTGACCTTTTTTATCGTGGTAAAATCATTAGATGAGTCCTCCAGCCCAGGGCCGGACGAGAGGGACTATCAGACTTGTACTGAATATTTATAGTTCCAGGGCCACGGTTCTGATGAGACAGTCCCGCGGAGCCGGCTTTGACCCTCTATGGGGTCCCTGTCAGATTGCTGATACCTCTTTGACAGCGACCCGAACATAGTTCATGATCGGACGGCGAGTCACACATTACTCGCCGTCCGCATGCCCAAAAGTTTGTCTCTGCTGTAGTCATATTTTAACGAAAAACTTTTAAACTTACCGTATATTGGTAAATCGTAGTAAGGATTGATGGCAACCAACACGATACCGCAATAAGTGTAGATGGCGTTGCGGTCGCAGAATCTGTGAACAAAACGACATTTGATTAAAAACTGGATGGATGGATGTATAATGGATGGATTGTAAGATGTTTTAAAAGAAATGGTAACAATACCACAAGTAAAATGGGATAAGGGCAGGAAATTTTGAAGATATTCAAGCTGGACAGGATATTCAAGAATTCAAACCCCATATCTCAGTAAAATCCTACGCATTCACAAGGTCAAATCAGGAATTTTAGCGACAAACAATTTTGAACTCTATTCCGAAGGACAAGAGAGAAATTATGTTAAACATTAACAAATATTTATAGATTGACAGTGACACACTCAATTTTAATCTCTATTTTTATGGAAATAAGAGATATTTTGTTTAAAAAAACCACGGACAATGAAATAGATGATTCAATGTTTGGACAAGTGAACACGTACATAAGAGATTATGAAAATTACGAAGTTTTTAAATAATGTATGAAATTCTTGGTCAGTTCTTCATTATGTTTATTTTCTAAAACTCAGAATTTTGAACAAAAAACTAAGCAAAGGGTAAAAAAACAAGAGGTTCATAGCTAACTTGTTACTACAGCTACTTTTTTAAACGTGGTAAAATGAACAAATGAGTCCTACCGCCTAGGGTGGGACGCGAGGGACTGTCAGACTTATACTGACTAAAATCCACGACGCCCCTTCAAAAGCCCTTTACGTTCCAGGGTCCCGGATATCTGATAAGGCAGTCCGTCGACACAAACAGGTTTTCGCCCTCTAAGGTGGACCACGACAGATAGCTGAGAACTGTTAGAGGCGCGCGTGGTGTCATTGAGGTATCTTTGAGAGCAGTGGTGGCCCAGCTGTATAAGTCCCGACTTACGAGTTGTAGGTCGTGGGTTCTTACCCCGCCAGGCGCATTACTTTGTGTAATTTATTTCATCACCACTGCTCTCAAAACGGTGAAGGAAAACATCGTGAGTAAACCGGCAAGTCCTAGAACCAAAAATTCAAAGGCATGTGACATCTACCAACCCGCACTGGGCCCGCGTGGTGGATTATGGTCCACTCCCTCTCATAGAGAGGGGGCCTGTGTCCCAGCAGTGGGAACATTATAGGCTGATGATGATGATCTTTATTTTAAAGTATATTTTTATTTACCACTTAAAATTGCCTTAAAAAGTTATAACCATGTCATGCTTTCAGTTTTCAGTTTCCAATAAACATGATCACGACCAGGTTGTATGCAACAACCAAGTTCAAAGACCACAATCACATGACAAGTTGACCCCAGTTGACTTGAAGCAATAACAGTTTATTTTGTAACGACTTAGAATTAGATATCAATAAACAAATGTCTTTATTGAAAATAGATTGAGTTGTTAGACATTGCATGATACGCCGTGTGCCACGATCAGACGACAAGCTATACTCGCCGTCCACAAGTCAAGAAACAAAAGGATATGACGGGCCAAGCCTGCTGGGGTCGCGGGACTAACGAGTAACCGTGGCCCCGGAACGTGAAGGGCTACTGAAGGACACCGTGGATTTTAATCAGTACAAGTCTCACAGTCCCTCCCGCCCTGCCCTGGGAGGCAATCATTCAGTGATTTAAAAAGAACACTTTTTACAGTCGTCTTTTTACAAACTAGACGAGGTCGGTGTTTCGTACCTGACTACTCTGAGAAGAAACAGCCGAAACAAACTCAGAGGTCACAGTCTCTTTTAAAGTCCAAACATTATATTGGTCGTCATACGAGGACCATGCAGGTTAGTGTCTGAGATGGTCTTTTGAAGAAAGAACCACACAGATTTGAATGGATCTGTCCAGTCAGTGCAATTACATATTTGTTAGTTATCGTCATAGGTCGGAACTAGGTAACGTTATTCATGTCCTTACACTGATTTGATACAGCGAAAGAATATAGTGGATATGCCCCAAATCCCGGAATTACTTTTAAAGAGCAGAAAAATCCCGTGATTTTTAATACCAACAATTTATTTACACAATTTAAACCACTTTATTATTTTTTTTTTTTGTAAGACTGCTGGCTACACGGGATTGTCTATTAGAAATCCCGGCTAATGCCGACCTCTCTCAATAGATGAAAAAAATATTTAATTTTATACAATTTATTATTTGTCTTATCTACGAGTATCTCTGATGTTTTTATTATTATTAATATTATTTGTAATACTGTATTCCACACGAGATTGTCTATTAAAAATCCCGGGAAGATCCATATTAATATCAACATTTCGGTGCAAGTACTAACTGTACCTAATTCCGAACTCTAGTTACCGTGTAGCAGTAGTAACTAGATACATTCCTATAATAATAATCAGGGCACAGATTTTACAACGACTATTGTATCATTGTAGCCATACAAATCGTTATCAATACTTATCTGTACAATGATTCATGATTTCGTCATGTACTTATGTACTTAGTACATAGTACGGAAACGAATGGTTTATCATAAAACTGACCACGAGTTAGGTTATCCTGAATGGGACAGGAAGTTCCCTTTTCGGATGGGACGGAGAATTTAAAAAAAATAGGTTTTTTTATTTGTAACTTTGGTTGAATACATATCATCTTCTACCTAGCATTTTCCCAGCTATATTGGGGTCGGCTTCCAGTCGAACCAGATGCAGCTGGATATCAGTATTTTACATGGAGCGACTGCCTATCGGACCTCCACAACCCAGTAACTGGGTAATACGATACCCCATGGTAACACTGGTTGCCAGACTTATGAGTTTCTGACTAAGGGACTTTACCCAAGGCGCGATTCCGATTTGGCGTGATACCGATTCCAACTACAAGTGAAAATCAACCTTACCACTATGACATAAATGACAAAAAACACGTTAATATCTCCGGGTACATGATAAACAAAACACGATCGCCACGACGACTTCAAGTCAATCGAATTGCATCATTATTTCTTAGTAGCAAGGTTGATTTTCACTTGTAGTTGGAATTGCGTCGCATCGCGTCATGGGTAAAGTCTTTAATAGTAACGACTGTCAAAGATCTACAAATGACAGCCGGGACCAACGGCTTTACAACTTTCCGAGGCACGGAGGAAACTCGCTATGACAGATGGTCACCCATCCACAGACCAACCTCGGCAAGAGTCTTAACCCGGCAGATCGGCATGTGCGGCTGTAATTATTTAGCCAAGAGCTATAGATTATAGAGATATCTATCGACCAACAGTCCTAAGGAACAAACATGATAAGTTTATAGAGCTGGGGGGGTATTACAACGTATTAAAACCAGCACGCGTAGCATGGCGATTCTATCTCTATTCTACCAAGAAAAGACAAAGTTATTTCATCGTTATTTTTATACAAATCGACTGTTTTTTTGCACAAGTATGACACGATTCGTACACCATTAAAGAAAAGGAACATATCTCTTCTATATTTTAAACATTGCTATGCTTAAATCGATAAAAATCTTTTACGTTCTGTCATTTTGTCTATTCTCGCGTCGACAAAACCCGTTTCTACGGCGCCATGCTACGCGTGCTGGCTTGTTCCAGTGAGTGAACGAGATGGCGCTAGACGACTTGTATAGCTCTGTCACTTTCACTCGCCGGAACAAGGCTGGTTTTAAGACGTTGTAATACCCCCCCTGGTGGCCTCACATGACGTCTTAAAACGTGAGTAGTTAGGCTGTGGGAATGAAACAGAGCTATACAAGTCGTCTAACGCCATCTCGTTTTATGACGTCATGGTAGACCAGTTCACTCACCTGACTCTAAGATTATGTAGTACAGCAGGTTCATGGAGATACGATAGTGATGTCAGGTCGTTCTGTCCAATGAGTAGCGAGGGGTTCCGGAGAGGCGGCATCTTGCCCTCATCCTTGATCTGTACGGAAAACGGTCAGATATTATGAAGTTTTCTATAGTTACTTGATGCTACCAGGTCCGGATCTAAGATGGGGCAAAACTTGAAAACGCCGCCCCCTCTACAACTTTTCAAATTAATTGTGAATTTTCTCAAAAAAAATTGTTAGTACATTGGGCCTGAATAATAGATCTTTTTTTTATTTGAATTGTGAACGGGTACACTGCTACCACATGATCGGTCGATTTGCCGTCTTCAGGAAATGTAGATATTTAGAATAATTATACTTTATTGTACACCAAAATCGTTACACAACTATTTTATAAAATTGCTAATACTATACTTATGCTACTGCTATGTAGACTCTAGTTTCTCTAGAGAGATAGCACATTATCTTCACGTACAATATGCATACGTTCATAAATTAATTTAGGATGTTTTCGTAAATGAACAACGTGTACCTGATGCTAGGCGATTAGTTTTTCCTAGCATGCTTCAAGCAAGCATGTATGTATATGATTTTGGCGCCCCAAAAAGCTGGCGTCCGGGGCACGTGCCCCGACTGCCCCTGCCTAGATCCGGTACTGGATACTACACACATAGCTAGCCCACTTCCACTTCAGCATGCTGATTCTACGCGCTATGTCGATATCTTTAGTTTTCTGGCGAATGACATCGCTACGAATTCTTTATACCAGAGAAACCCCGAGCTTTGCTCTCTTTATTGCACGCTGAGCCACCATGAATCTGTGGATAAGCCGTACGTTTCGGGTTCACACTAGAGGCGAGCATAATGCGACAGACACAGAACTTTAAAAAAAAATAACTAGTAGGAGTCCGGGTTTTCATATCAAATCCATAGATTTATGGACTATAATTATTTTATTTATTTCCTTCTTCAAAATATTTTAATAAAAACTCGTCGCTTCCAAAAGTCAGTGTAAACATGGGCTCAAAACCATTGACAAAAAAAACTTTGAAAGTAACAGTTCATCCGTCAATGCCTGTCAAAACAATCGAGTTGTCAAAGTATTAATTGATTTCATTATCTACTTATTCTACTGTTTGAGAAAGTGAATAATTTTACTCAAAGTTTATTACCTGTGAACTTTGCCTTTCCCCTGCCTGACCCATTACAGTAGAATACTATCCACTAAAATACTGTTTCATTTATTTTCAGTATGAACTATGTGCTTCCTATAGCCATTACTTGACACTTTAGTACTTAATATTTCCATGGCTGAAGCGTTACACTGACAGTTGTGGTTTTTAACAGGTACAGACTCCAGCACATCAACCTATCTCAAACCTACCTAAAAAAAGTACTCACCTTTATCTGCCGTATCTCTCCAGACTGGTCTATCTTCACGATGAGGACACCAGACCGGTAGTCTGACGTCACCGTGGCGCCCTCCCATACCTTCTCTGGATGCTCCACCCATATTCGGGCGCCCTGGTACATGAAAGAAAATGGTTTGTTAGAAATTGTTGGAAAAAATAAAAAGTACTGAACCAAATTGGATGAGATGAAAATTTTTATGGGACCAAATGGCAAGTATACTGCATCGAACAAAAAAAGAATCACACTAATCGGACTAGAAACCACGGAGAAATCGGTTTACATACATAAAAAAAGTACCGACCGATTTGAAAACCTCCTCCTTTTTTGAAGTCAGTTAAAAAAATAATGGATGGACGGACTTTTTATAGGTGCCTTGCGTGTCACGGATTCGATTCTCGCACTGAAAATTAATAGATTAAAAAAAATCTAAAAACCCACGTTTTTAAATATCCTAAAAATAAGAAAATAACTCTACGGGGTTGAGAGAGCGGCCACTCAAAACGTGGGGGCGTATATTATTTAAGGGATTATTTATGGGATATATTTACATGAAGTGTATAGATCGTGGGTGTAACTTGCAAAGATACGCCCCCACGTCGTATTAATTATTTTATTGTTTAAAAAATTTCAGCCTGCTAGCTTATCGGGAAGTGCCTCAAAGCCTGTCCGCCATCTGGGACGTACGCCATATTGGATTTAAGTGTCATGACTATTTTTTTCGTATCCTGACAGCAAACCCTTTCATTTGATACCCATATCATGGGGGTGGATTTCAAACAGCCAGTCTGCCATCTTGGACGTCCGCCATATTGGATTTAAGTCACGTGACTATTTTTTTCGTACTCCTGACAGCAAACCCTTTCATTTGATATCCATATCATAGGGGTGCATTTCAAATAGCCTGTCTGCCATCTTCGACGTCCGCCATATTGGATTTAAGTCACGTGACTATTTTTTTCGTATTCCTGACAGCAAACCCTTTCATTTGATACCCATATCGTGGGGGTGCGTTTCAAACAGTCAGTCCGCCCTCTTGGGGAGGCCGCCATATTGGATTTGTTATGACGTTTGTTAGCTAGTCATGTATTGTCATCAGAATTCAGAGCGGGTGCAAAATTTCAGCCTTCTAGCTTATCGGTAAATGCCTCAAAATTGAGTTGCAAAAGTCCAACCGGAACGACAAACAAACAAGAAAAGTGAGTTTATCAAAACGTTGTTCTGGGTCTGGGTGTTGTGTATGTGTGTTTCAATGTTTGTAGGTGCAAACGCGACACAGGAGAAAATCCTAGTGTGGGGGCAAAGTTTTTAAAATAATACTTAAGGGGATTGGTCAGTAAAAATACGGTTTTTATTTTTTACTTTTCTTCGTACATATCTGGACTACAGATCTTACAACTTGGAATATAGTTGTTGACTATATGATCTAAATTCTCACAAAGTTGAAAACACGATTCAATGAAATTTACTCGATACAAAAAAAATGCAAAGTTCGGTCTATGTTTTTTATTTTTTGAACTTTATGGAATAACTACTATGAGTTATTGAAAGGATGTTGTTTTAAATTGTAGAAAATACTAGTATCTACATTCTGTAAAGACATTTTTTCAATTAATAACAATTTTAATTCATAAAAAGACGTCAATATGTTTGGGCACATACGCCGTTTTATTCTGAGCACACATTCACTATCGTCCTCTCATCTTTTGCCTTTTAAAAGTAGTGTCATCACTTTCGTTCCTTGACGAATCAGTCAGCCAGCGTGGCTCTTACAGGCTAGACCTGCGACACTTTTTTTCAGATCGCGGCTGTCAGATTTTCGTAATAATAAAATTGGAAATGGATAAAAGATCGAGAAAATAAAAACGAATGATACGTAGGCTTATAGATTATTCAAAACTATGTTTCGCTGTGTTCAATGGGACGTGATTAAATGGACATGACTGTAAATAAGTCACGTAAATTTTGTATTTTAAATAACACATTATTTTCATTAATAAATCATGAACAAAATAAACCAAACTTACTGAAAATCATCGCAGGAAATTCCTGACGACCCCTACAGAGAATTGTTTTCTCTGGGGGAACTGTTAGAATACGTATGATTCTATACATTACGAATTGTTCCTATCAATATAATAAATTACTCACAGTGATATTATATGAATGCTATCGTGATATCGTACTATTGTTGTCGGATGGTTCCTCTGTGTCCATCCTCCTCTCATCTAATCTTTATGCATCTAAATACCATTTCACATGAACTAATGATAAATGCACTGATTTGCAGTCAACAGTTTGAGATAATTTATGTAACTGAAAACAACTTCTAATCGTATCAAACTGCGATATAGGATAAGAAGCACTTCACTTTTATTATTATTTATTTAGTTTCGTCACAGATTTATAACAATTTCGAAGAAACAGGATTAAAATAAATTAAATGAAAACTGCTGTTGTCATTTTGAATACTTCAAAATTACTTGTCAACTAGAAATAAGGCATAGCACCCACCACCCTGTTAAATATCGCCTATAGTATAATGCTGCGACTACGATGATAAAAACTTTTTCTAAAAAAAATGTGACCGCCTTCAAAAACAACCACAAAAAAGGGTAAAATAACCTACAAAACTTTTCTTTCGGAAGTCGGTGACTTTTTTTATTAATTTCATTGTCTCTTTTGCCACCGACTTCCGAAAGAAAAGTTTTGTAGGTTATTTTACCCTTTTTTGTGGTTGTTTTTGAAGGCGGTCACATTTTTTTTAGAAAAAGTTTTTATTTTACTCTTTTTAGTTTAAATATTCAACCAAAATTCTTGTCAAAATACATCATTTTCTTACATGTGCAGTAGAATTTTGTAATCCGTAGCACCGGAAATAACATCGTAAACATCTCTTTCATTCATTTCCTATCTCAAAAACTACTGAACCGATTTTGATGAAATTTGCAGTTTTCCCTAAGTTGAACGATACCTAGTACAACAAAAAAAGAATTACTTAAATCGGACTTGTAGTTCCGGAGATACGCGAACACAAACATAATTTTCTTACTTGAGGAGTTGTACCGTCCATCATCAGCTCAGCTATATGAGATGATGATTTCCATACGCAAGTACTTGAATTACTTCATAATATTTGCGAAAAACTATGTGTCAGCCAATAAAATTTGAGGGTTGCCCTCGATTTCTCCAAGATCCAATCATCAGATCCTAAAATGGTGACAATGGGACCACACGGGAAGCACCAGCTTTCGAATAAAAAAAGAATCATGAAAATCGGTTCACCCAGTCGCAAGTTATGAGGTAACAAACATAAAAAAAAAAAAAAAAAAAAATACAGTCGAATTGATAACCTCCTCCTTTTTTTGAAGTCGGTTAAAAAATCGGTGGTCATTGCTGTCTTACCGCGTGTTCGGTACAAGTTGCTTCTCGCTCTATTTATTGCTTTGGAGTCAAAAAAGATCAGTAGTGGGCTCATGCTTTTGGAGTCGATAGATAATATATCTAAGGGTTTCATTTATCAGAAAAGTGATAATATTACAACCTTGTCCCAAAAAAAATACTGTGGATAAGATATTATAGAATGATGATTACTTTAATTATAAAGAGGTTACTGACAATTGTTGTACTGTACCTGTAGGTATCTCATATGAGTAAAAAACCATTAAATCCACGCCGCGGCTCGACTAATGTCCATTTTACGCGGCGCTAGTGTCTGTCATTACATCAAAATGCATCAAAAATTAGTACCAACACCAGGTGGTGGAGGACAGGGTGTTAAGCACCCTTAGCTTTCCACTCTCATAATAAAGATATAAAGATATCACGCAACCAGCTTTGTGAAAGGACGTTAATAAAAAGAGCGTGTGTTTGGGGCTTTTTCTAGCGTGGTAAAATAATCAAATGAGTCCTCCTACCCAGGGTAGGGTAGGTAGACTGTCAGACTCGTAATACTTACTAAAATCTACGATGTCGTTCAATAGCCCTTTACGTTCTGGGGTCACGGTATTCTAAAGAATACTGAAAACAACACAACTCACATGCCTATGCCCGTGCGCGCGTGTGTTTGGGGCTTAATAGATAATTGGGTATTGTCACTTTCGCAAGGTATGCCAATTTTATTAATTTTCTACCAAATAGAAGTTTTTTTCGTTATCTCGGGACGTCAAAATCTGTGTCAAAGTGTTATAAAATAAATTTAAGACTGTGAATGATAAAAATATTTACAATATATTTATCCACATCAATAAGTATTTCTATCATTTTGTTTTAGTAAATGTTTCGATATCCTTATATTCAAATATTTTTATTATATTAGTACATGTATTTTGCGTAAAGGGAACACTAATTTATGAAATGTCGAAGTTGACGAAATGAAATACATAAAACTTTGGATTGCGTTAATTTCGCGATACTGGCGCCTGCTGGTGGCGGTGCGTGGCAACTTTTCCGACTCATCAAACGATGCTTTCGCTTTGCCATACGCCGTTAAAGCTAACTATTGTGAATTTTAAAGCCGTCGTTTTAACTTACGTAACAAAAGAAAGAATACGGCTCATATATTTTTTGGTAATCTGATGGACTATAATTTTATAGGTTTTAATATCAGCGAGATTAATATTATAATAAACTAAATACTAACATATTAAAACTAAGTACAAATAAACACTATGAAAATTCAATAATAAATTAATTAAACCTAATTATTTAACAAACAAAACAAAAACTGTACATAAAACCAATAACTAAATAATTTAAATCGGGGAACATACATAAAAAAAAAATAGATTCCGACGAATTGAGAACCTCCTCCTTTTTTTGAAGTCGGTTAAAAATGTCACTTTACGGGATATCTTCCGTGATTGTATAGTATATGATCGCGGGATGACTCCCGCGATCATGGCGCTTGCAACAGCGTCGAAATATCGGGATCTCAAAATAATAAACAATCACGGAAGATATGATCCCGTAAGTGACATTTTAAATTGTGAAAAAAACCGTGATAGCATAGAACGGCGCTTAATACCTAACTAAATATTATATGGCATCGAAAAATTCATCCTCATCGCTGTCAGCCGGTAATGTGCCCAAGAGACTGGCGGCGTTGCCTCTTTGTATGGCTAAGCTTAGCCTCTGACCAAGATAAAAAGGCCTATTCAGACCTAAGCGGTATTCGCTACCGTCTGCGGCAGAGAAAACCCAGTGGGTATGCGGTAATATTACTGTTCACATCAAAACGGATTTCGCTATCCTTGTGGGTAGAATAACGCGCGGTAGGTTGCTCTAGCCGCGGTACTTGATACTAAATACCTGAGCGAAACCCGCGCGGTATGTACCTCTACCCACAGCGGCAGCGAATTTCGCTCAGGTCGCTCTAGCCGCGGTACTTGATACTAAATACCTGAACGAAACCCGCGCGGTATGTACCTCTACCCACAGCGGCAGCGAATATCGCTTAGGTCTGAATAGGCCTAAAGCCAGCTCTTGGGTCACGGGAAGCGTCAACAAGTCATGGACTAATTAGATTTTTTCAATCATCTTGGCTGTTCTACCAATCAGCCGTTGACTTCATGGATTAGCCGTATATGTCACATTATAATTAATCGTCTTTTAATATTGATACCTATCATCATCATCATCATCATCATCATCAGCCGGAAGACGTCCACTGCTGAACATAGGCCTCCCCCTTAGACCGCCACGCCGAACGACAATTCGCCACTTGCATCCATCCGTTGCCCGCGACCCTCACGATGTCGTCGGTCCACCTAGTGGGAGGCCTGCCTACGCTGCGCCTTCCGGTCCGTGGTCGCCACTCGAGAACTTTTCTTCCCCATCGGTTGTCAGTTCTACGAGCGATGTGGCCTGCCCATTGCCACTTCAACTTGCAAATTTTATGAGCTATGTCGGTGACTCTGGTTCTTCGCCGAATATCCATGTTCCGGATTTTATCCCGCAAAGAAACTCCGAGCATAGCTCTTTCCATTGCTCGTTGAGTGACTCTCAGTCTCTCTAAAAGGCCAGCAGTCAAAGACCACGTTTCAGAGCCATAAATCATCACTGGCAACACACACTGGTTAAACACCCTTGTCTTGAGACACTGTGGGATTTTCGATGAGAAGATATCACGTAGCTTCCCAAACGCTGCCCATCCGAGTTGGATTCTTCGGGCGACCTCTTTCTCGAAGTTGGACCTACCTAACTGAACAATCTGTCCAAGGTAAGTATAATGGTCTACAACTTCGAGAGTATCGTTCCCAACAACAACCGGTACGGGTGCCACATGGACATTCGACATGACTTTCGTCTTGTCCATGTTCATTTTAAGGCCGACCCGTTGGGAAACGATACTGAGGTCGCTGAGCATAGCATTGAGGTGCTCCAACGATTCTGCCATGATGACTATATCATCGGCAAAACGAAGGTGAGTGATGTATTCGCCATTGATGTTGATGCCGAGTCCGTTCCATTCCAAGAGCTTGAAAACGTCCTCCAACGCGTTCGTGAACAGTTTCGGAGAAATAACGTCTCCCTGTCTCACGCCTTTCTGCAATTGGATTGGTTTCGTGCTCTCTTCCTGAAGTCGGAAGGACATGGTGGCGTTCCTATACAAACACTTCAACACTTCGATATACCTATAGTCGATATGACATCGTTGGAGGGACTGCAATACTGCCCAGGTTTCGATTGAATCGAAGGCTTTTTCATAGTCCACAAACGCTAAACACAATGGCCGATTATACTCCTCTGTCTTCTGTATAATCTGGCGGAGCGTGGTCTATAGTACTAAAACCTTTTCGGAAACCGGCTTGTTCGGGAGGCTGGAAGTCATCAAACCTGCGTTCGAGACGGTTCGTAATGACTCTTGAGAACAGCTTGTACACATGGCTCAGAAGTGAGATTGGCCTGTAGTTCTTCAACAAGGTGTTGTCACCCTTTTTGAAGAAAAGAACAACCACACTCCTGTGCCATGCTTCTGGCGTAGAACCTTCGAGTATGACGGAATCAAATAACTTCTGGAGGACTAGAAGTACCGGTTTTCCACCCGCTCTCAGAAGTTCTGTTGTCATTCCGTGCTCACCCGGCGCCTTGTTATTCTTGAGCTGTTTAAGAGCCATTCTAATCTCGTACAGGCTGATGTCCGGGATATCCTCAGTGTAGTGTCGAGTCAGTTTAGCTCTTGCGTCTCGAGCTGTACCGAAACTGGGTTGTCGTGTTGATGTGTATAACATGATACCTATCATGTCTGTGATATTTCATTAGCTAAGTAGGTAATTTGACCTTGTTTAATTATCCAACACTTCATTAGAACGCAACGTTTACGCTTAGCATGACAATTCTACGTATTTTCTACGTTTAATAGACAAACGAAGTTGTCCCATATCATCTGCCTATAGCCTTTTCCCAACTATATTGGGTCGGCTTCCAATCGAACCAGATGCAGCTGAATATCAGTATTTTACATGAAGCGACTGCCTGACGGACAGCGAGTCGCCCATTACTCGCCGCCTGCATTGCCCGCGCCTACGGTAGCCGGAGATCATCTGCCGACGTCCGGCGCCGTGGGCGTCTACTACTGCGGCTGGGGTGGAGGGAGGACGCTGTCCTCTCCCTCACTCGGCCCGCCTCCTCCTAAAACAGCTGCCCTAAGAAAATACAGCTTTAGATCAGCTGCCCCCACTCCAGTGCCAACTAGGGGGCGGTACCAGTTCCGTTGGGAACCTATGCTCTAGAAGAGATTGACTCGAGTTCGCGGGACTATCGAGTAACCGTGGCCCCGGAACGTAGAGCCATTGAAGGACACCATGATGTCGGTACAAGTCTGACAGTTCCCTTCGTCCTGCCCTGTGTGGGAGGACTCATTCGATGATTTTACCACAGAAAAAAGACTAGAGTGGCCCAGTGGTATCGGCCCCCCGATTTACGAGTTGTAGGTCGTGGGTTCGAGTCCAGCCAGGCGCATTACTCTGTGTTATATTTTTCATCACCACTGCTCTCAAAGCGGTGAAGGAAAACATCGTGAGGAAACCGGCATGTCCTAAAACCAAAAATTCGAAGACATGCGACATCCATCAATCCGCACTGGACCCGCGTGGTGGATTATGGCCCACTCCCTCTCTAAGAGAGGACGCCTGTGTCCTAGCAGTGGGAAAATTTATAGGCTGATGATGACTCAGGATTCTTTCTGTTGCCCTTTGGTAAAACTGGTTGTCAGACTTCATGACAACCCAACATTCCTGTTTATTTGTTACAAGACAAAAAATCACGACCTTTACTTAACATTTATTTAGGAATTATTGACAACATATTTGAATGCATTAGCAAATGCACAAAATGTATGGTTTTAAAGTATGTATGACATCATATTTAATCAAACATTCTTCAACTTTTTGTCAAAGTTCTTGTTTTAATGAAAATCGGACCTTATAAACATGAGCACAAAACTCAGATTGGGTTAACTTGACATGTTTGACAACATTCAATATCTTTTTCAAGTGCGTTTGTGTTATTATTACTTAGAATCTAATACAATGTGACATAAACATCTAATGAATGAATTCTATTTTCTTCTTGAAGGACAAAATATTTTTTTTAAGAAAACGTTGTCCCACACTAGGAGTTTCTTCCTGTATCGTGGGTGCGTTTACAAACATAGAAACTCACATACAGGCAAAGCTGCTGGCTTAGTTAGTTTGACAAGCAGTCAAACAGACTATTCAGTAAAAAACAAACTCTAGGAATTACATAATCATTGTATCTTCCAATATATTCAACCTGTAAAGATTGCATTTTAATTATCAAGAATTAAAAAACAAAACTGTTAGCTCAATTATGAATGACCCAGAAACCAAATCTAACATAATATTGTGTAACGTTTTATGTGATGAACATTAAAATATAATATTATTCAAATATAATAACAGAAGAAAACCGGTACGGCCTCAAATTGATACAAAATTTGAAAACATGTGACTTTTATTTATCTAACTGGGTAACTAGAGTTCCATACCCAAAAGGTAGTCTCGGGACTAACAAATACCGTAATCCCAGAACGTAAAGGGCTATTGAAGGACACCCTGGATTTTAGTCAGTACAAATCTGACAGTCCCTCCTGCCCTGCCCTGGGTGGGAGGACTCATTTAATGTTTTTACCATGCTAAAAAACAAATACCCAAAAGGTAAAACGGAACACTGTTACTAGGACTCTGCTAAATGTCTGTTTGTCTGTCACCAGGTTGTATCTTATGAACCATGTTTGGTTCTAGGGCATGCCGGACATTTGAGAGCAGTGGTGAATATGGTCATAAGTAAATTACACAAAGTAATGCGGCCATTGTATATGTGGTCATTACCACTGAGCTGCCACTGCTGTGATTGTGGTATGAGCCTTAAATATTACATTTATTTTGTCTACTAGTCACATAGGTATAACTAGAAAAAAAATTACAACTAGAAAGCTATTGTAGTAATGTGAAAATAAATAATTAATTGACCTGTTAAAATAAAATTATTCAAAAGTAATGTCAATTCAAGTGGGATGCAATGTTTGACCTAGTTACGCAAACTTATAGATAATAAAACATGCAAAATAAACAATTTTTCGTACTGTTTTCACAATTGTTTTAATTGCACCTTAGCGTTAGTTATAAAACAATAAAATGAAGTTATAAGGGGTACAGTAGAACCTTAGATTTGTTTCTACGCCTGTATTTTACATTGCATACAAAAAGCATGACAAACCAAAGAATTTGATATGTCATCAATAAATAAATGCTGCAATTAAAAAACATATTTCTGTCATCAAGATAACACAATTGAGACAAGTGATAAGTTAATTTAATAGCATATTTCAAGATAACAATCATTACAAAATTGTATGAATGTAACAATTTGTTAATGTTATGTAGTTCAAACGTCATACTCGCTGAACACTTAAATACTGTGTAATTGTGATATATTAATATTCATGAGCTTAAAAAAACCACTTATCTAGATAGCAAAAGTGATTATTTATGTTAATTTATTACACAGCTTCATCATGACTTTTATTGGAAGAAACCATATTGATTTCCGATAAATGGTAAAGAAAAAAAACAATTCTGGAAAGCTGTGTGAAAGAATGGCCAGTGTTATGTTTGTTTAATGTTTTTGAAAATGGAACAGTAGGGCGAACTGCAACGTGACGTCATCCCGGAACTTGCGATCTTCCTTGACACTCGAAATATTTATAAATGTTGCAAAAATTAGCGAACGCTGAATAAACGAATGTTAATGACGTCCTCTTCAGTAAATTGGGTGAAGAAGGTCAATCGTAAACACTCCCATATTCTGCTATCAATTAATTACAAGAACTGACCTAAAAAGTATTTAAATAGGTGGCTGAATAGATGAATACATGGGTCGATTAAAGTTTAATCAACTTTGCATTCTTAATTCGAAATTGATCTAACACAAAAAACAAAAATACAATCAAATACATTTCACTGAAAATTTTACCTTTGTATAGAGCTCCTTCGTAGTCATCTTGATATTTTTTTAAATCCTTGATTAATTAAATAAATAATTTATATTATCTCATTATTTCACCACGAGTTCAGAACTTAAATAATCCATTATAATAAAGTAAGGTAGATTCGAAATATGATTTTTCCGAATGCGAAACGTCACTGCAATGTTATTGACATTTTATTTTCAGTGTTATCAGTTTTTTATCACAATCACATTTAAATTAATGCACAAAACTGTTTGATTTCTCACTGTGAGAGTATTTCATGATTTCTACTAGGAAGTAATTCTTATTGGAATCTTACTGTAGGACAAAAACATTTGACAACAATACAAATCGAAAGTTACACTTATCTATAAAATTCCCACGGTCGGGGCTGCCATGATAAAATATGCGTATTTAGGACATTGTTACGCTTCATTTGACGCAGGGTTTTGAAAGGAATCGATCGATTTCTTAGCTTCACGGCTAAAGTAAAACTCACTAGTGAATTTTCAAAAAGTTTGGTAATTGTTCTACAATCCGAGGAGGTAATTACCTACTAATTGTTTTTGCTCGCGAACAACTATAGAAGAGGCTAGTTATTTTACCATGAGTACAGTCCAATACCACATCAATGTCATCAATGACAACAAAACATGATTTGCTGATTGTGGAGTCGTAGGCGGTCTGAGGTGATTTTCGTAATGTTTTCTGTTTTGATCGGTTTTGATTGAACAGCAACAGCACATAATTATTAGGATGTTCGGTAGCCATAACCATTTTTGGGTCAATATCAGGAAATATTAGGGTATGATTTTTTAGACTTTCGTTTTGAAAATTCGTATGTGTAAGTTGTTCTTTTCATACATTACATTATAGTTCAATGGGTTTGAACATGAGGATTGATTTTTAAATCCTATGCCTACAAGTTTGAATGTGGTCACCCACGAGGAGATAGAAAGAGTTTTAAGAGGAAGCAATGAAATAAAAATGTTAAATAATTCAAAAGCATTTATTTACTACATTTTAAGTCATAATTTCCCAGCCTTTATGATAGATAATTAAAGAACAATAAAACGTTAGATAAATTTAAAAAATGGCGGAAGCATCAGTGTTGCAATGCTCGATACAAAAATTCCCTACAAATTACTATTATTCTATCGCAGTCCAAATATTCGAATGCTATTGTCGTTACATTTTGTCTTTTATGTTAGTTTTTTCACTTATTTTCGGTAGAAGGGAACCACGCTTGGCAAGCTTCTGTGGCGATCTCGCATAAGGCAGTAAAGGTCTTGCCACGTTGATCGTATTCTGTGGAAATAAAAAAATATCAGTGAAAATGAAGTCGACAGATTATCAAATGGAAGCTTCTTCTTTTCTTTTGTTGCATAAACCAAAATTGAAGTCAATACGACGCTTTTAAAATTCACAATAAGTCATGCCGTGGTGTCTTTTTCAATGCACCCTGACATCACCGCTTCCACTTTCAAGTTTTGATGTGTTTTATGATTGATTTAACAAAAAAAAAAAGAAAAATGTGCCCATTATTTTTCAGAACAGTTTATTTTTGCTGGAAACTATTCCATTATATTTATCATGAACAGGTTAGTATAAATCTTCCACTACGATCTCCAGTTCCTAGGCTTAGGAATTTATCATGGCCTCTGACTCAAAATTGTCGAAGAACACCGGCTGATTTCAAACATTGCTCATCCCAAAGTGGAGGGCATTTACGAGCAGATTAACCACAAAAAAAGATGAACCAATTCGGACATCGTAAAACAGCTCATAACTCACCGGTAGGTCCTCTCTTGCCAAACATAATGCCGTTCATGGGTGCGTTCTTGTAGTTGGCTTCACTGACTTCCGCTAAGGAGAGGAGCACCACCACCAAGCAGACGACGCCAATGGTGAAACGCATCATGTCTCCGGACATCTGATGGACAAAACAATTTTTTCAAGCCTGCGGGGTTTTCGTTGGTGTATGGCATACCCATGTTTTTAGGTTAATAGGGGGTGTAGCAAGCAGAAATTACAACAAATCTACACGTTAAATGAACACTGTATTCCAAAGTTTTATGATAAAATTAAAAGCTCTGTCTTACTACAAAAAATAAACATCTGTTGAACACGTCTTTTCTGAAAAAGTATAACTACAATACGACCGTTATATACACATCAAGTGCCGTTTTGCAGTTGACAGTTTATTAAAAGTATTCAATCGATTGTATAACTTTTTCGTAGTTTATAAATTTTTGTCTAAGAAAAGCTTCACCATCCCCTTCACCAGAAATACAACAATTTTTGTATTTAAAGTTAAATGTTACAAAAAAAACAATTAGTGAAGTTGAATAAGATAAAATCTTAACATAGAAAACCAACTTCTTTTTTTTCATCATCAGTAATGATTTCCCTTATTTAGGCAAACCAAGCTGGCGATATTACAGATAATAAGAAACATAAGGATAAAATTACCTTGTATTGAGCGAAGTATTCTTTGTTGGTAACACTGAAGTGGTTGAATGTCAACTGATGCTGTGAGACGATTTTCCCGCTAATTTATACTCTGAAAAGGAAAGATGGCGGCTGTTCACTCAATTATTGGATTACTGGATACTGACCGCATATTGACCGAGATTCCCGAGTATCCTCAAAGGATTATAACTTCGTTAGTGCATAAGATTAGTTGTTGGAATAGCGTGAGGAGGGGGCGGCCATCTTAGATAATTTTATACACTTTGCAGAGAGGTAGAGACTCTCTACCTCTCATAAGATTCCTCAGGATGTTTTCCTTCACCGTTTAGATGCGATTCCATCTTTTTTTTATCGTGGAAATAAATATCATCAATTAATGAGTCCTCTTACCCAGGGATGGTTTGTCAGACTCATACTGTCTATAATCTTCAGTGTTCCATCAATACCCCTTTAAGTTCCGGGGCAACGGTTTCCTGACAAGACAGGCTGCTGAGATTCCATCGAGCACACTGTGCGGCGTTGTCCAAAATGTTCGCTATGTTGGACTCACTCAAACAAACGCGAACAAATTATGCACGAACATTTTTAGAATGTACACTTGGACACTTTTATGAGCGTACACGTAAAAGCAGTGGACTCACTATTTGTGTCCGCACAGTGCTAGACTTACGAGTAATTCAGTGAAAATGTGCGTGCACGAACTTACCGCACTGTGCGCTAACAATAGTTACGCGCAGCCTCGCCCCAGTGGACACAGAGGCTAAACGCGATACCAGCGGTAAAGTACGGGAACGCGTACGGCGTAGCTGATGTAGAGGTTTTACTCTGAGGTCTAACCTCAGATAGTTTTGTAAGCGCTGGCAGCATCCAGCCGCTCAATGGTTTTTAAATATTAAAAATAAGGAGTAGAACTGTCTAGTGGGTTCTAGAAGAAAAAAAGTTGTTATGTTACGTGCGTCAATAAATAAACACAATTTTAATTGGAAAATAATCCTTTTATTTAATAAATCACACACACGATCCCTACATCTACACTATTTGTTGGAATCGCACCAATAAACCTGCGCAAATCGACACTTGCACAAAATCGCTTCGGTTAGACACACGCAGAAAAATGTATACGAGAAGTTCTGGTTGCAACCGTGACAGCAAGACTCACTAGTTGACTACAACATTTCTAGTAATAAAAATACTAGTCCTTGTTATCTCTACTACTTAGTATTTATTACTAAGTCCTTGTTATCTCTACTATTTAGTATTTATTACTAGAAATGTTGTAAAGTCAACTAGTGAGTCTTGCTGTCACGGTTGCAACCAGAAGTTCTCGTACAGGTAGCTAGACATTTCTCTGCGTGCAGTCGGAGGCTTGATGAAAAAATGTTCTTTGTCAACAAAACGTTGCATACCAAAACAAACAAGGCGTTGTGATAGTCAATCAAGCCAATTACTTCGAATCTTCGATAGAATATTGCTGTCCAATTCATTACTTAATCAAATCCAAAAGAGATTGGACATCTAACTTACGAAGTAAAACTATTTAACCCATATTTTTCTTAACACGATTTTCTTTTCATTATTTTCACAATAATGACATCGTCTGGAAGAAAAATTGCAGTAAATTGTCTGTAAATTCAATTAGGAGGTTAGTTTTGGTATAAAAGGGGTTAGAAACTAGGGTGATGCATCAGTTGGTCTTCAGCTCTTCGGTCTTGAAGAACTCTGAGTTTGATATCAAGTAAGTACATAAATCACCAAAAGTAAAGAAGAAACCTTTTAAAATTCAGTACCTAACATTACTTTTCAAAGCTCTAATAATGAGCATGCAGGGTAACATAGACAATAACGAATTTCTGGCTGGACTCCTAATATGTTTTCCTTTTTCGAAAATTAACAACGTTGAATTTTTAATTTGAAATAACGGTTTTTTAAGTTGGGAAAAGGTTCGAGTTCTTTGTCATTATTCATTCCAACCGCGTTGAGTGGCAGTGTTGCGTTGCGACCCAGTAGGTATTTTATTTTAATGGCTCGGTACGGGGTTGCGATCCGGTAAATGGGAAACGCTGCTCTGAATGGTCTTCTCGATGTTTCCTGATTATTCAAAAGCTTCACCATCAAACATTAAGAAACGAACGTGATAGCAGGTTCCCCGCTTGTATCAAACTCATGTGCTTCTCAAATTCGTTACCCAATTTTCTTTTCCAGATCACTTCAAAGATGCGTTTCATCATAGCTCTGTGCCTCTTCGCCATCGTCATGTGCGTCCAATATGCTGAGGGTACTTACAGGAAGCCTCCCTTCAACGGGTCTATCTTCGGCAAGCGAGGTGTTGTTGGTAAGTTATCGTGAGGTTATCTGGGGAGTGGGGTTTCTGGAAACATAGAAAGCACGTCTGAAATTGCCAATACGTCTTATTAAGCATTGATTTGACAAAATAAAAATACGTAGATATCCATTAGATTAGGTAAGTAACTATTTTGCAAAACTAACTTACGGACTAACAAGATCTTGTGCCATGATAACTAAATAAAAAAACTTAAAAAAAAATTAACCGCCTTCAAAAACAACCCCATAAAAGGGTAAAATAACCTACAAAATAACTTTTACAGAATCACACTAATCGGACTAGAAACTTCGGAGTAATCGATGTACATACCTACATAAAAAAAAGAACAAACTGACCGAATTGAGAACCTCCTCCTTTTTTTGAAGTCGGTTAAAAAACAAAAAGCTTTTGTTCCGCGTAAAAACCATCATCCTTCTTCGGAACCCTAAAGATTTTTTTGTAGTTTTTAAATTCGGCATCCATCTCAGTTCATTATGTAGGCAAAATTTGAGGATTTTTCTTTTTATAAATGTTATTTTTCCCCTTTTTCTGTTTCTTCAGACCATTTTATTCAAACACTGATTCCCTATTTCTCTTATCTATTACAGAATACGACACCACAGGTAGAGCACTGTCGGCGCTGTGCGAGATTGCCTCCGAAACTTGTCAGGCGTGGTTCCAAACATTAGAAAATAAGTGAATTTTATGTCTCCTACAAAAAAACACCGACTTATATTGAAATACAGCCTTTTATGATGTGATAATAATGTCCTAACATATAATTATTTAGTCAAAAACTTTTGTAATCGTAAATAATATGAATAAAATAATATTTCATCTTTGACTTGATTTTTTTCCTTCATGCTCTTCAAAAATAAATGAGCTCCTTGAACAAAAATCTACAATAAATAGTGAAGTGCTTTTCATGTGGCAACAGTGTCTACATAAATGACATTATATTAATTTGCATTGGGTAATAAAAATAATATATATTATGCAAAACTAGTAGGTATAAACTGACCGTTCAATGTGCGGAAAGATCAGATAAAGCGACTCCAAGACAAACTGCGGTTTTGTATAGCTTGATGTGTGAAAGAAATGTAAAAATAAGAAGCTGAACTTATTTTTTATAAGCGGCCCGCCCCGGCTCCGCACAGGTGCAATATCCGTGTTTTATACATGAAACCTTCCTCTAGAAACACTCTATCGATTAAAAAAACCGCATCAAAATCCGTTGCGTAGTTTTAAAGATCTAAGAAAACATAGGGATAGAAAGACAGCGGGAATCGACTTTGTTTTTACCCGACTGCGCCAGTATGTTTTTCGAGGGTATGTATGTATGTAGGTATGTATGTTTCTTTGGCAAGCTCTGCAGCCTAAACGGCTTGATGGATTGAACGGCATGAGAGGTGTGTGAGAGTGTCACTGGGTACATAAAACTGGCCAAGTGCGAGTCGAACTCACGTGCAAAGGGTTTCGAACTAAATTTTTTTTTTTAATCTCTCACATTCTATCAAGTGGGGTATCAAATTAAATGATTTTAAAAATGGTTTACCAAAATATATGTAACTTATATGTTTCAATTTAATTTGGACTGATAAATGCTAACAAAAACTAAAAATAGTAAAATAAAATAAATACCTATTTAAAAAACCCGACTGCATAAAAAAACTAAAAAGAAAGAAACAAGCCCAGTAGTTTAGAATTCACTCATTGACACTCACAGTCGGGGCCCCTTGGGAAGATTTGATTGGTATAATTTGAATGGGCCCCGACTGTGAGTGTGAATGAGTGAATTCTAAACTACTGGGCTTGTTTCTTTCTTTTTAGTTTTTTTACGCAGTCGGGTTTTTTTGTTTTTTATACTATGTATTGATTATTTTGTGCCGCCCATGTTTTGGGGTCCAATAATTATGCTAATAACTAGCTGTGCCCGCGACTTCGTTCGCGTGGATGTCGGAATTTCACAATGTATTTTTTAGTGCGAAGCGCTTAATTCTCGCCACGTTTTTTTATAAATCATATCGTTTTCTTAAAATCCCTGTATTTAGAATTTATTTTTCAAGAATATTTGAGGTGATTATAATAAACGCCCTCTGTCGTTCAGATTCAGAAGAATTGCTACTGGATTAGAGCACCCATTCTATCTCATTCCATCCCACTCCATCCCCCTCCATCCCACTCCATCCTACTCCATCCCACTCCATCCCACTCCATCCGACTCCATCCCATTCCATCCCACTCAGTCCCACTCCATCCCACTCCATCCCACTCCAGCCCATTTCATCCTACTCCATCCCACTCCATCCTAATCCATCCCACTCCATCCCACTCCTTCCCACTCCATCCCACTCCATCCCACTCCATCCCACTCCATCCCACTCCATCCCACTCCATCCCACTCCATCCCACTCCATCCTAATCCATCCCACTCCATCCCACTCAGTCCCACTCCATCCCACTCCATCTCACTACAACCCACTCCAACCCACTCCATCCCACTCCAACCCACTCCAACCCACTCCATCCCACTCCAACCCACTCCATCCCACTACATCCCACTCCATCCCACTCCAGCCCATTTCATCCTACTCCATCCCACTCACTCCTTTTTTTTTTTTTTTTTTTTTTTAACGTGTGGAAATCCTCATGGACTTCCTCCGCCTGGGGAAGACGGAGGGGCATGTCAGACTCGACTGACTAAAACCACACGGTGTCCTCTACTGCCTAAAGCCGGGGGTGCGGGGCCACTTGCGCAATCACCGCTCCCCGGCAGGCCTTGACCCGACTACATCGCCGGGTCCCTCTCCTCGGTGCGGCCGCAAAGAACGGCCGCACCTCTCTTCGAGTGGCGACGAAGGACACGTCGCCGCCAACTCGGGCCTGTATCTGGTCGGGCGGCTGACTTCCCCAAGTCAGCCGCCCGCAGGCTACCTCTCATGGAGGGCGCAGATCGGTTTGCGCCCGTCGGCGCCCGGTGCGTCTGCTGCGGGAGCTGAGAGGGATAGATGTTCTCTCCCTCTCCCTCTCCGCCGTCTCCTTCGCGAGCATTACCTGCTCGCAGAAGGCGACGGCACCTTCCCACGCACTCTCGCCTCCAACGATGGCCTCAACGACGGCCGGAAGCGAGAGGTCGCTCCCGCCGATTGCCGCGATCAGATCACGGCGCTGCGATGCCCATGCTGAGCATTCCTCGAGCGTGTGCTGCGCCGTGTCTTCCGGGCAACCATCGCAGTGGTGGCAGACGGGCGTCTGCTCCCGACCTATGCGACACAGATACTTTCCGAAACAACCATGTCCAGAAAGCATCTGCGTCAGTCGGAAGGTGAGAGCGCCGTGCCTCCTGCCGATCCACGCCTCCATGACGGGCCTTACCGCCGCAATAACGGCGTGCCCCGTCCCACTCACTCCTAATCCATCCCACTCCATCCCACTGCATCCCACTCCATCCCACTGCATCCCACTCCATCCCACTCAGTCCCACTCCATCCTAATCCATCCCACTCCATCCCACTCAGTCCCACTCCATCCCACTACAACCCACTCCAACCCACTCCATCCCACTCCAACCCACTCCAACCCACTCCATCCCACTCCAACCCACTCCATCCCACTACATCCCACTCCATCCCACTCCATCCCACTCAATCCCACTCAATCCCACTCCATCCCACTCCATCCCCCTCCCCTCCAGCCCATTTCAGCCTACTCCATCCCACTCCATCCTAATCCATCCCACTCCATCCCACTCCATCTCACTCCATCCCACTCAGTCCCACTCCATCCTAATCCACCCCACTCCATCCCTCTCCATCCCACTGCATCACACTCCATCCCACTCCATCCCACTCCAACCCACTCCATCCCACTCCATCCGATTCCATCCCACCCCATCCCACTCCATCCCACTCCATCCCACTCCATTCCACTCCATCCCACTCCATCCCACTCCATCCCACTCCATCCCACTCCATTCCACTCCATCCCACTCCATCCTACTCCATCCCACTCCATCCCACTCCATCTCACTACATCGCACTCCATTCTAATCCATCCCACTCCATCCCACTCCTTCCCACTCCTTCCCACTCCATCCCACTCCATCCTACTCCATCCCACTCCATCCCACTCATTCCCATTCTCGTGTGAGTCTAATAAAAACCTTTTCTTTCTTTCCATTCCATCCCAAACCATCCCATTCTATTCCATTACACTCGACTTAACTCTACTCTACTCCACTCCAAACCACTCCACTCCAGTCCACAACATTATTTGAATAGGTACGTAGTTTTTCTATTCCAAGCTAGATCGCGCTACTGAACTGCGCGTCTCGGTGTAAGCTGACCGTAATTTTACTTCTGGGTCTGGAACACTTTAAATTCAAATATCTTTTGATAGACTTAACCGATTGCAATGAAACAAAAACTAAATTAGTCCTTAAGTTACGCTCGATCGTTGTGTATAAAGGTTATCTACATTGCCTTCGTACAATTTACGTGATGGAGCCACAAATAAACAGACAAACCGACAAACCGACAAACAGACAAACAGACAAAAATTCTAAAAACGCTGGAAATGGGTTCTGTTGGTTGTCCTTCAACACCCTAGCTATTTTTTTTGGATTTTATTTTGATGTACAAAAACGATTTTTCTACAGTTTTATTATATGTATAGATTATGCTACGCTATTAAGTACCTCGACAACTGTCCATAAGCTATCAACGTAATTATACGATCTAAGCCTTGTAATATTTACACAGAGCAAGTAGCCACTCAAAAACTTATACTTAGTTAGAACGCTGCTGTTAATTGCTTCTGGGACTTAGAGATTTCATGGTGCTATGTACACACGGATTACAGCTAATGGTCGCGGTTATTGGACGAAATTGGTCCCAATTTGTAGTCGCAAACTTAAGTTACTGTCCAGTGGAAGGCACAAACACTCTTGTTTGTACCTTATAACCTACATTGATAGTAAAAGAGAGTACTTAGATAATAACCAAAGGTTACTTTCTTATAAACCGAATTAATAAATATGGATATTTTAAAACGTAAAATAATCTCAACGTGAAACGGAATGTAAGTGCGTTTTTAATTACAAAAAGGCAGAATTTGACATTTGTTTTTATCGGAACATGTCTTGAACATGTTGATGACAGACGTCAAATGATCTTAAGCATTCATTGGTTGGATGGAACACCGTAACAACCACACCAATAAGAATATTCTAATTAGAACCACGTTTTCGTGACGAAAACAAATCTTAATCTGTCTAATGGCTGCTACATTTTCGCGATTTACGTGTGTGGCAAATTAAATTTCAATTGTTATTAAACCAATTAATAAAGATATACAGTGTGCTGACGGAGTATCTAACGTAAGAGTTTTATCTAAAGCATGGGAAATCATTTCGTCTACGAGAGAAATTGACGACATAATCCGAAGTCCATTTCAAAGGTAAAGCTAAGATTAATTTACTTATTTATAACGCGAATTTTAGCAATAACTCGTGTAATACCGACTTTTTAGTGGAAAAAAGATGTTGCCGGTGTATTTATTAATAAGTTTAACCTGTTATTACGTGAAATACGTCATGGTTTATGTGTTTTCTGTGAACTAACGTAAAAGGTATGATTATCAGTTTTTTTGTCAACAAGGCGCCTCAATGGACAAGCAAACCTATTATCTGTAATTTAATAAAATTGCCGTCACGTAATTAACATAGTTGTCTACTGTAAAGACTGAGTTTCCAACATTTTTCTCAAAAACCAACGACAATATTTTTATCAGGAGTTTTTCACTTTACTATCTCGATCTGTCGTGATTAAATACTACGCAAATAAGATTTTTATGTATGCAATCCTAATTTATTCGTCTACAATGCGTTGTACAACGAATACGTGTCATGCTATCATGTTTGTTTAATTTATTAATAGAATTATTGAGAAAAACAACATCTTGCGAGAATGTAGTAAGAAGTTTCTATGCTCTCATTTATTCTGGGCATAGATAATAAATTCATCACATAATATCCTCATAAAAGTTTTGGTTATTATCTATACTTTGATAAAGTAACAATTTTAAGAATACTTTTTTTTAGTGTGTGTAATCTTCAAATGTTTGATTACAAAGCTAATTATTGAATGAAAAGAAAAAGATAATTATTATGTTCTCTAATTGATACTGGCAGAATACACAAAACTGGCCAAAATTAAACAAAAAAAACATACTTACGGTTCAAAAAGGTTCTTGACTTTGCTTTTGTTCAAGGTCAACTCTATGTTTACTCTGTTGCTGGGCAAATAAAAAATATAACCGTTAAATAAAGTAATTGATTTAAAAAAAAGTATTTGAATTTAACATCACATAAACGTTGATGTACTGTAAATTATATGTTCTTTAAAAATTATACATCGGGTCACGGAAAAGAACTAATCATTCCATTTTATTTATGGTTTGAATAAGTTCTTATATTTTCTTAATTTTTTTGTGTGAATTTTGGTTCAAACAGCAGTGTGTGTAATGAATAGTGTTGTTCTCTGTTTATTTTTCAGTAATTATTGAAGAAAACAAGATTGAAGACTGGAAATCACAGGAGAATTATGAAATCTTAAACAAATATAGGAAAATCAACCTTATTGCAGCAGAAACTGGCAATACTGAAAATGATAAAAAGATCTTGGCCTTGACTTTTTATTAAACAGCAACACCAGCTATGTCAGAGACAACAGAGCCACCAATCAAAAAAGCCAAGATGGCGGACACCATAGACAGTTTCATACAAAAAATTATGCTGTCCAAAAAGAACCTTCAAGCCATAGTAAGTGATGAGTTTATCAAACCAACTGTGTTTACTAAAGTCTATGTTGGACAAGTGAAAAATGTGAAGGAATTATCAAAAATTATCACTATTTTAAATGAGAAATTACCTCTAAAAGAATTACAGCATCTAAAAAGAGCCCGAAAAAAGGAAGTGTTACTATGTCCAGTACAATATTTGAACTCTACAACTCAAGAATCAATTCAGGAGTATATCGAAGGAAGAGTTTACGAGCTTAAAGACTCTTTTGAATATTTCAAACTAATGGGTCTTCCGTCATTGCCTCCTAAATTAAAAAAGCAACATACAGAATATAGCAGAGTATGGTCCTGTAACTTCCATCCGAACGCCTACTTAGAAAAATTATGTGGAAGTAATTTCTTTCCAGAAAATGAACTTATGAAGCATCGCTGTTATATGGGTATAGCATTTGAAGTTGCAAGATACTATTTAAGCGAAACCAACTGTAATCTAGAACTTTCCAATATTTTACTCAGAAATATCAATGCTACCGTTGTGGTGGACCCATCAATCTCTTCTGTTGTGGCTATATCATTTGATAATAGAGATACACATCCTGTACAACATTCAGCCATGTTGGCCATAGACAATGTAGCAAAAACTCAAAATGGCGGCGCTTGGAATACAGTAATCACGGAAGATTCATCTTTGCCTGGAATAGACAACAAACTGCTTCCGTATTTAAAAAATAAATTCCCAAACGTCAAATTTCGCGCCAGAAATTATGTCACAAAGGAGGTTTTGGATGAAAATAGGATGAATGCGTCTGATAGCCCTTATTTATGTACTGGGTACTATATTTATATGATTAGGGAGCCTTGTATTATGTGTTCAATGGGTTTAGTACATGCAAGAGCCAACAGGGTGTTTTTTTGCTTCAATAATAATCACCAAGGAGCTCTGAGTTCGAAAACAAAGTTACACTGTGTGCCATCATTGAACCACCATTTTGAAGTGTTTACCGATTTTTTATAGATTATTGGACGTTTTGTCTATAATTAATTGTATATCAAAATGTGAATTGATTTATCAATAAATTATATTTTGACACAAACATGTGTTATTTTTCTAAAACCATTTTTATATTAATGACAAAATATTTTTTCTCAGCGATACTCGTTCAGCGATGCTCGCTCACTCGTTGCTCGCGTTCGGTACAGTCAACGACGATATAATACTAGACTCCTAATAACAGGCGACCGATGTCTGCCAACACATTAGGCAAAAAAGTCTTATATCCGTCTCATTTCGACAAATCCTGTGAGCCGTAAACATACGTTGAGACAGAACAGACCTTGAGTTAGCCAATCACAACGCAGTACCCCGCCCCCCTCGCTTACGTAGATAGTACCTCAGCGAGTTGGCAGAATAGTTTTGTTCGTTAGATCGTGCAATGCGTAGTCTAGTATTATATCGTCGTTGGGTACAGTGAATGAAATGTCACATAAAGCGACCGCGGGCGAGTAGCGCGAGTAATCGCTCGTCGCACTTGAACACTCGCTGTCGCCCGGCGACAAAACTATCGAAACTACACTCGCTTCCCGCCGATCGCCAACTCTTTTAGAGTGTATAGTTCTACTCGCTACTCGTTCATCGTCGGCGGTCGGACCACTGCCTAAAATCCACGGTGATCCTTCAATAGCTCTTTACTTCGCCCTGTACGATGAAACAGACCCGCGACCCCGGCAGGCTTTGGCCCTATAAGGGGCCCCGTCAGATTGCTGACAGCTCTTTGAGGCGCGCGTGGACCAAAACGCGTCGTCGACCTGGTCCATGATCGGACGTCGAGTCACCCATTACTCTCCATACGCATGCTCTCGGATCCAGGCTCAAGTCAGTTATAAATAAGGTACCTACTTGGCCTCTATCTAGCCTAGAACCAAAGATGAGATCTAATATGGAGTAAACTCACCCAGAAGGTACTGGAACTCTTGCGCACCGACGGAACACAGTAAAAACTGTTATGCTCCGGACTCCTTCCAGGCAGTAGATATTCAACTTTATTCTCTAGGGAATAAAGTTCACGCGCGCTTCAAAGAGCTGTCATCAATTTGACGGGGCCACCCTTAGAGGCCTAAAACGTGCCAGGGTCGCGGGACTGTCTGATCAGGTAAACGTGACCCTGGAACGTAAGGGGCTATTGAAGGATCATTGGATTTTTTATCAGAATCTAGTTAAAAATATCTTCATAGATTAGTAGGATAGGGGTTTCCAAACTGTCCCAAGTGCCCTAGGCCAGGTTTCGGCTGATGATGATGATGATGATGATGATGAATCTAAGCTGCTTACCATGGCTGCATTCGGTTCAACTGAAAGTCGATCCCAACATAGTTGGGAAAAGGCTTGGCAGACGATGTTATCATAAAGTCTTTTAGGCTTGCTAATTCCATTTGCCAATAAATTAGATAGCCTTGAGTGCTAGCTATAAACTAGCCAAGTGCGAGTCGGACTCGCGCATGAAGGGTTCCGTATCATTATCCATAAACGGCAAAACATGATTTTTTATAGTACCTATTTGTTGCTATAGCGGCAAAACAAATACATCATCTGTAAAAATTTCAACTGTCGTAACTATCACGGTTCATGAGATAGATACAGCTTAGTGACAGACAGACAGACTGATACGGACTGCAGACTCTTAGTAACAGCGTCCCTTACCGTTTGGGTTGCGGAACCCTTTTTTTTTTTTTTTTAGCGTGGTAATATCATCAAATGAGTCCTCCTACTCCGGGCAGGGCAGGAGGGACTGTCAGACTTCTACTGACTAAAATCCACGGTGTCCTTCAGTAGCCTGTTATGTTCCGGGGTCACGGTAAGGAAATAATCCCGCGACCCCGGCAGGCTTTGGCCTTCTGAGAGGGGGCCCCGCCATTATGCTGACGCTCTTTGAGGCGCGCGTGGGACACAACGCGCCGTCGACCCGGGCATGGTCCATGGTCGGGCAGCGAGTTGCCCTTTACTCGCTGCCCGCATGCCCGCGCCTACGGTGGCCGGAGATCGTCTGCTGACGTCGACGACGCCGCGGGCGCCTACTACCACTGCGGTTGGGGCGGAGGGAGGACGCTGTCCTCTCTCTTTCGCGACCCGCCTCCTCCTTCACGAGCATTACTGCTTCGCAGAAGGAGGCGACCGCTTCCCACTCCGTCTCGCCCCGCAGCATGGCCGCAACCAATGCCGGGCGCGAGAGGTCTCCGCCTATCGCCGCCGTGAGGACACGTCGGTGCTCTGCCCAAGCGGGGCAGTCTTGCACCGTATGCTCTACTGTGTCCTCCGGGCGATCTTCGCAGTGGTGGCACCCGGGCGTTTCCTCCTTCCCTATCAGACACAGGAACCTCCTGAAACTTCCGTGTCCGGTGAGGACCTGCGTCATCCGATAGGTCAGGACGCCGTGACGTCTCTCCAGCCACTCCTCAAAGAGGGGTCTTACCGCCGCGATTGCGGCGTGCCCGAACCTCGGTTGCGACAGTCGCTGTCTCCATACTGCTCTGAGATCGCGCCGGACCTCTTCCCGCCGCGCCTCGACTTGTCGGGGCAGCGGGAATTCTCCCCGACGCTGCGCCTCCACGCGCCACTCATAGACGCGCTGGAGGGCAGTCGCCTCCAGATCCCAGGGCAGCAATCCGGCAAGAGGTTGCGGAACCCTAAGAAAAAAATAATTACATCATAGGTAGGTATAGCGACAGTATAGCGTTGACTCGCTCTACGTAGATTGGGATGTCGACTACATTGATTAAACGGCTTGGATGTGCGAAAATATAAGTGGAGGAGGCATTTTAAAGAACTTTGTTCTTTATAAAAAAAAATGCTCTGAAAATAAAAACTACTGAACGAAATTGATTGTTTGGGCCAAATGGAAAGCATACTGCATCGAACAAAAAAGGAATCACACAAATCGTTCCAGAATCTTCGGAGTTTTTTTTTTTTACAATAGGTTTGCGTTTGTCCGCTATCTCCCCTGATGGTAAACGAAGATGTGGTCGACGATGAAGCACGCTTGCCTAGAAGTAACCTGTTCACTCTTGACTTGAAGACCACAAGGTTATAACTGTCTGGAAATACAGACCCCGGCAAGGGTTTCCACTCCTTAGCTGTACGCACAATAAAATCAATTTTGTGCGCGCAGCTAAGGAGTGGAATTAATACGTACATCAAAACGATGAGAACCTTCTTCTTTTTGAAATCGGTTAAAAATGCGACTTTTCCAATTCATATGCTATGCACATTCCAATTTTATCTTAAACAGCGATGAAGGTAAACTTCGTGAGGAAACCAAGTCTGAAATCGGCAACCCGTCTTCAGCAAGTGTGGTGATCAATGCTAGTTACCCGGCTTTGGGACAGTAGAATACGACCAGTTATTGAGGTCAGATACGCAGTCGCTCCATTTAAAATGGGGAAGGCAAGTCAAAGCTAATTGTAGATGGCGCCACCATAACTTGGTCCTAATCCGACCAACGACGTAGTACTATTTTGAAGTACCATATAAGATTTGAACTGATTTGAACCAATGGCGATGCTTGGAACAAGCTATACTAGCGCCATTAGTTCCCTAGTTGCCACCCCCATTCTGGTATTCAGCTGCACAAAGTGCTTTCTCTTTGGCAGCAGAATAACTTTCAAAATTAAAAGATTTCTATTCAACTTACGGTCTGACAGATCTGGGCCGGGAATTACAACGTCTTAAAACCAGGCTTGTTCCAGTGAGTGAACGAGATGGCGCTAGACGACTTGTATAGCTCTGTCACTTTCACTCGCCGGAATAAGCCTGGTTTTAAGACGTTGTAATACCCTCCCTGGTGGCCTAACATGACATCTTAAAGAGTGAGTAGTTAGGCTGTGGGAAAAAGACAGAGCTATACAAGTTATCTAGCGCCATCTCGTTCCCTTGAGCGGAACCACTCACGCTTTAAAGCTACCAGCACATTTTTCCTCTGTTTCTTAGCTTTGCTTTGATGCATTTCCCAAATTCTTATACTAAAACCATTTGAGGATCTATATTGGTATAGTTATCTTGTCTTCCAAAAAAAGAAAAGGAGGGTTATTTAAATAATCTTCTTGTCATAATAGTATCTCTTTTAGTTATTAATTCTGCAATTTTCTAGTGTATCCTCTTTACTCAATGAAAATTCTGTTTCTTTTCGTTCTTTTTTTAAAATCCTGTGCCTTTACTGGTATTTTTTTAACAGAATGCTTCTGTATTTTTATTGTTTAGCATAGACTACTGCTTTTATTTTTAAATCAGCTCAATTGTATGGCTTCCTTTACATCCAAAAACTCCATAATTACTCATTCTTTTAAAAAAAGGACTGTGTTTTTTCTCCTTGTAGATTTTGCCACCGATTGACCAATCACAAGCCTTCGAAATCAATTTAAACCATTTTTAAACTGTACTGAATAATGTGACGGCTATTTAGCTTCATTGGTATGTTCCCAATTGTGATCCCCCCTCACTATAACATCAAACGTCCACTGCAATCCAGACACTTGCCGGTTTTGATCACGACACGCAACTCCTGCGCTTGCATTTTTGACAGTTATTTTTTTTTTGTGAAAAAAGTTTTTCTTTAAAAAGTTGGGGGGTAGGGTTTTAAAAATGGCCGTTTTTCTCTGCGTCTGCCGTGACGATGACGCTTTTTGGTGAGTTTTTCTCTTTTTTTGCGGGTTATTATTTTGGGATTTTGTGCAATTTGGAATATTGACAACCAGTCTCACCATGGGGTATCGTATTACCCAGTTACTGGGTTGTGGAGGTCCGATAGACAGTCGCTACATGTAAAATACTGATATTCAGCTGCATCTGGTTCGACTGGAAGCCGACCCCAATATAGTACGGAAAAGGCTAGGCAGATGATGATGTGCAATTTAGAATATATTTTATTGTACAACAAAATTAATCAATTTATTTGATTGAGAATAATTTGTCATTCTTTACCTTCTTATTATTTAGAAATGCTAAGCATTTATTTTGTAATTTGTTTGAGTTATAAAAGAGACAATTTTTAAGTGTAGAAAAAAATACACTTGACTATGACATTATAATTATGTTATTTATATTATATGGTAATCCCTTATTTTGTAACTTAACTACAAACAGGCTAAACTAAATCAAAACTAATACATAATTTACACATTATTAATATTAAAATAAAACTATTATTATGTACAAAAACCTCTCGAGCCCCGAGAAAAAATTTTGCCACCAAACCCTGACCGATTTTAAGACTTATTTTTCCAAAAATACAGTTTAAAATCGGTCGGGGTTTGGTGGCACAAAATTGTGCCATTGGGGCGCATTGGGGTCCGAGAGGAGGAATCTCTATCATGAGTTTTCCAATTGTTGAGACATAAAGTAAACTGAAACATTGATGTTAATTCGTAGGAAAAAAATACTTTTCATGGCTTTTTCATTTTTCCATACAATAAATGCAGTAAATACTTCAAGTATGCTGTAAATAAAATAAAGAAATCTTGTGATAAACTCTCTGTACTATCGTCAGACAAAAAGTAAATGTGATGGTGTGATAAAAAAAAACCAATTTACTTGCAAAAAAAAAATGTCTAAAAAATGTCTTCAAGAAAAGAACCGTATCCAGTCAGCAAAAACTGGTTCATACCGAAATCTATTACAATAAATCTTCCTTACAAGTACCATAAACGGAGCATAGTTGGTGTCTTCCGCACTTGCAGACCGTGTTACTTATTACGTCTGAATATGGCACATTTTTGATTGGCTACATTAAATTAAAAGTGCGGTCTTCCCTTCACGTGGACAATAAATGAATGTGTGTGATCTTAGCTAAGTAGGACATGATGTTATGTGGAAATGTGACAGTTAAAGAAAATACTGGCTGATTTAGAACTTATAACTATCGTGGCTTCGATATAATTATAATAAAACTATATAAATAAAAAAAGATATATTAAATATATTAAAATAAAATAAAGCACAAGAACAGGCTGCATGGGCCAGAGCCCTTTGCCTTCCCGAAAGTGAAAAAAAAAAGAAGTTGTCGCTGCTTTTAAAAAGAAAAGAAAAATGCCGATGACAATGGATGGATGATGACGATCGCCACGACGACGTGAAGTCAATCGATTGCATCATTATTTCTTACTAGCAAGGTTGATTTTCACTTGTAGTTGGAATCGGTTGAATCGCGTCGCATCGTGCCATTCATAAAGTCCCTTACTGACTAAAAGTCTGGCTGTTGAGGTTTAGGGTACTCTTTGTGTTCCAAAAACCATGGTATTTTGCTAAGACAGTCCTATTACCCTCATATTCATAATTATGGGAGGTTTACCTGCTGCAGGCAGGCCTCCCACTAGGTGTACCGACGACATCGTGAGGGTCGCGGGCAACCGATGGATGCAAGTAGCGAATTGTCGTTCGACGTGGCGGTCTAAGGGGGAGGCCTATGTTCAGCAGAGGACGTCTTCCGGCTGATGATGATGATGACCTGCTGCTGATGGTTTTCAATAGGCTGTTCTAATTGTTCTATAGAACCCATTCGCTTTGCGATCACATGATCAGCTTCAGTTCTATTGTACTATATCTTGGTTGAACTAGATTGAACTCGCGATGATAGATCGCTGCGGAGTTCAAGGATAAATTATACCATCCGCCTGTTGTAGACGTATATTCTTGACGTAAGAAGCGTATTCATTTCTTTATAATCTCGTTTTTAAAGCATTTATACAGAGATATGAGGAAACCAGGTGATTTATTTTATTTATTTAAACTTTATGCACAAGTTACAAAAAACATGTAGTACAAAGGCGGACTTAATGCCTTGGGCATTATCTCCCAGTCTACCTTAAACTACCTTGATCTACCATAACGTCCTTAAAGTGAGAGTAATTTCAGTGTGGGAAAGAGACAGCTATACAATGTGTCCGGTGTCGGTCTGTACAAACTTAGAGGGAAGGTAGCTTACTCAATTCTGTCAATAAAATTTTAGCACATGTGGGGTCGGAACCTAACCCCTGCTGAATGGTAGTCATTTTTGTTTTTTTATTTATTTATTGAATGCAAAGGGCAACCGAAAGAGCAGGGTGGAATTTTGCCAGTTTTCGAGTCTTGATAGGTCCTTCCGCGCCACCAGGACGGGACAAAAGGGAATTTTCAAAAATGTATGCTCCCTAAAAAATACCTTTAAGGGACTTTACTCGTGGCGCGATGCGACGCAATGCGACGCGATTCGAACGAATCGTTCCAACTGCAAGTGAAAATCAACCTTCCCACTAAGAAATAAAAATGCAATTCGATTGACTTGACGAGGTCATGGCCATCGTGTTTTGTTTTTCATTTACCCATAGATAACAACGTGTTTTATGTCTTAGTGGTAAGGTTGATTTTCATTTGTAGTTGGAATTCCTTCGAATCGCGTCGCATAACAGTCTTATGATAATAGATGCGGGACAAAGGGAGATTTTCAAAAAAAGAAGTTCTCGAAAAAAAAAAGTAATAATGGTCTAATAGATGGCGCCACATGTCGTTTCTAACTTTTACAAACTGTTTGTGTCACAACACTAATTACACAATTCCATCTATTACAGATAAATCATCGCCTGACTTCAACAGCGCTTGCTGAAAGAGAGAGATAAACATACCGAAACCCACGCACCTGAGCGAGATAGCACCAGTTCCTCAACTCCGTCGTTCCATAGAATATTGATGGAAATTATTGATTTAAACTCTATTGCGTATGTAATGAAGATCAATTTGGCTGTCTTCAAGATATTGTACTGACTTTTGGAGATATTTTTGAAGAACGACTATTCGTCGTTAATGGTGAGTGGATATTTTATAGTAGCACTAAGCTCCGCGAGGATTTCTTATTTTCCCCTTATGAATTTCTAATGTACCCCTATTTTTCCCACGTCTTTATACACTCACTTTTCTTGTTTGTTTGTTTGTTTATCGTTCCGGTTGGACTTTTGCAACTTAATTTTGAGGCACTTCCCGATAAGCTAGCAGGCTGAAATTTTGCACACGTTCTGAGTTCTGATGACAATATATGACTAGCTAAGAAACGTCTTAATAAATCCAATATGGCGGCCTCCTCAAGATGGCGGACGGGCTGTTTGAAATCCACCCCCATGATATGGGTATCAAATTAAAGGGTTTGCTGTCAGGAATACGAAAAAAAATAGTCACGTGACTTAAATCCAATATGGCGGACGTCCAGGATGGCGGACAGGCTATTTGAAATGCACCCCCATGATATGGGTATCAAATGAAAGGGTTTGCTGTCAGGAATGTGAAAAAAAGATAAGTAAATAAAAAAATAGTAAAATAATTAATAGATTAAAAATATCTAAAAACCCACGTTTTTAAATTTCCTAAAAATAAGAAAATAACCCTACGGGGCTGAGAGAGGGGCCACTCAAAACGTGGGGGCGTATCTTTGCAAGTTACACCCACGATCTATACACGTCATGTAAATATATCCCATAAATAATCCCTTAAATAATATACGCCCCCACGTTTTGAGTGGCCCCTCTCTCAGCGCCGTAGGGTTATTTTCTTACTTTTAGGAAATTTAAAAACGTGGGTTTTTGGATTTATTAAATCTACGAGTATTAATTTTATGTGGTAAAATCATCAAACCAGTTCTCCCACTTAAAGCTCACAGTAGCTCATAAGTCCTGCGACCCCGAGAGGCTTTGGCCCTCTAAGGGGCCCTGGCATTGTGCTGACTCTTTGAGGCGCGTGTGGAACACAACGCACCGGCGACCTGGGCATGGTCCATGATCGGACAGCGAGTCGCCCATTACTCACCGCTCGCATACCCGGGATATGACTACTTAGCACTGACTAATAAGCCTCAATACCCTTGAACTCATGCGAGCCTAGTACTTGCCAACCAAACCTTCCACCATTGTCCAGCCTCGCCCGTCATTGTCCATTGAACATTCATCACCATGTCCTTGGGCCACACACCCTGACAATGATGATGTCACCACATCACCAGCACAAAACACGTGTCATTAAATTGGCTTCAGATCTTTATCTGTGTAAATAGCTTGATTGGATGTCGTTGTGTGAGTGAACAAATGTATGGGTGGCTAATGAGTAGTAAGCTTTTTTGTATTGGAGTTTCTTTTGAGCTCGTTTAAGGTGATCTAACTATGCTCGCGAAGGAGGAGGGGGGCCGCGTGAGGGAGAGAACAATGTCCTCCCTCCGCCCCACCCGCGGTGGTGCACGCCCATGGCGACGGACATCGCAAGACGAACTCCGGCAACCGTTGTTTTCCACGGGCGCCTCAAAGAGCTTCCAAAATCACGGGGCCCCGTCTCAGAGGGCCAAAGCCTGCCGGGGTCGCGGGACTTCGTCATTACCGTGATCCCGGAACATAAAGGGCTATTGAAGGACACCGTGGTTTTTAGTCAGTACGAGTCTGACAGTCCCTCCCGCCCTGTCTAACTTACACCCTGGTTGGAAAGGAACTGACTGTCATACTCTTGCTGAGTAAAAACCCACCCTGTTCTTTCGGTTGCTCTTTTCGTTCCAGGGTTACGGTTACTTGTCAAGACAGTCTTGCGACCTCGGCAGGCATTGGCCCTCTACTTACAGCGCGTCGTGTTCCAGGCGCGCCTCAAAGAGCTGAGCAACCTAACGGGGCCCTTCTAAGAGGGCCAAAGTCTGCCGGTGTCGCGGGTCAGTATCATCAGGTAACCGTGTCCACAGAATATTTAACCGTGACCCTGAAACGTAAAGGGAATGCGAGTCTGACAGTCCCTCCCGTCCCGCTCTGGGTGGGAGGACTCACTTGACTTGATTTTACCATGCTAAGAAACTTTTTAACTATTTGATACCCCACTTATAGAATATGAGATATTTTAAAAAAATATTTTTAGTGCGGAACCCTTTGCACGCGAGTTTGACTCGCACTTGGCCAGTTTTATGTACCCAGTGACTCTAACGACACCTCTCAAGTTAAAATCCATCAAGCCGTTTAGGCTGCAGAGCAACACAAAGAAATATACATACATACATACATACATACCCTCGAAAAACATAACCCTCCTGGCGCAGTCGGGTAAAAAACAAAGCCACTGACTTCCGAAAGAAAAGTTATTTTGTAGGTTATTTAACCATTTTTTGTGGTTGTTTTTGAAGGCGGTTAATTTTTTTTAAGTTTTTTATTTTGCTATTTTTAGTTTAAATAATCAACCCAAATTCTTGTCAAATACATCATTTTCTTACATGTGCACTAGAATGTTGTAATCCGTGGCACCGGTATTAACATCGCTCATGTGCACAATAAGCTAATAAAATTCCCTATCTCAAAAACTGCTGAACAGATTTTGATGAAACTTGCAGTATTCCTTAAGGTGAACGATCCCTAGCACAACAAAAAAAGAATTTTGAAAATCGGTCCACAATTGGCGGAGTAATCGCGTAACAAACACGCAAAAAGTAAAGATCATCCAAGTAGCCGAAATTAATAAAATGCTCACAAAATAAAAAGTACTGAACCAAATTGGATGAAATTTTTTTTTGGGAATTAATTTATGGGACCAAACTGCAAGTATACTGCATCGAACAAAAAAAGAATCACACTAATCGGACTAGAAACCTCGGAGTAATCGATGTACATACATAAAAAAAAAACGACCGAATTGAGAACCTCCTCCTTTTTTTGAAGTCGGTTAAAAAATATATGGGTAGAGAACTTTCCCCAGCTGCTTGCATACTTGCATACAGCTATCAGTACCAAAAGTGTTCAAGAAATCCCTACACCCAAATTCCCAAAGCTTTAAAAATTCGCAACACACCACTCGCTCTTTTTAATTGTGTCCAATAATCGTCAATTAAAATGATTGTGTTCTCGATGTACACTTGTTCATTACTTCTGATTGCGTTTAATTGTCCGTCTGTCTCCAGATCGTGGCTTGAAGATTTTTGCATTAGCAAAAACATTTTGGAGGTTTTATAGAGACGGTTGTTGGGTAGAAGTAGTGTGAAGTCGGTTTGTGCTAATTGGGTTTTTTTTTTTAAACCTTTGCCACACACTAAGAATTTCCCCTGCATCGTGGGTGCGTTTAAAACACAGAAACTCACATCCACAAACATCCATACAAACAAACAACTACTTGCATACAAATATTTGTTCCATGCGGCGATCGAACCCGCGATACACGATTCTGAAACATAACTCCGACAAACGTTTCTCCACTTAACGATTCGCCGACACAACGATTCATTCCTGGACGGTTCGACGACAGAATCGTTCCTCGACGAACGTTTCGCCGACACAACGATTAAGTCATGAGTATTGTGTTTCATGAAGTATTGTATAAATGAAGCCATTTAGACGAAGCCCCGCTGCGCGGGGCTTCTATTTCTGTGTTCAGGGTTTAAAGGAACCTAACTAACCGAACCTCGGGGTGCCCCTGATGTCGGATTTAGTTACTAGTATTACAATGTCAAACCATGTCTTTGTCGACGAATCGTTCGTCGAGGAAAAGTTCTGTCGTCGAACCGTCCAGGAATGAATCGTTGTGTCGGCGAATCGTTAAGCGGAGAAACGTTTGTCGGAGTTATGTTTCAGAGTGGCGATACACTGCATAGCCGTCGATCGATCAGCCATCGCGACAAAAGTGTCACTCATACCACAATACTTATATATATATTATTATTATATTATTATTTATTGTCAGACAATTACATCCAAAATATCATTAATACAATTATACATTACATCACATCACAATACTATAAAAAATATCAAAATTAAAACAACGTCACACTTAAAATCTGATACCGCCAGTCTCCTTCATCCCACAGCTGGACAATGACGTCCACTTTCTTCGATTTAAGGCCAAAATACCTATATCAGCCTTTGGTTTTGTTATCGACGGAGATTCTCGCTTTTGGTTTTTTTACAACATCCTTAATGAATATGGAGATACCTATTTGGTCGCCTATCAATTTATATTGCACATGGCACAGTTCTAAAGTCTAGCATTTCCAATATATTACTTAGTAGTAAATGGCGGGAATTGGATTGTTTATTACGCGTGTGTGGCAGCCATCTTGATTTTAAAATGGCCGTTATTATTGGTTGTTTTTGGCGGGACATTGACTTGACGAGATTTGTTGATTTAGCAGCAGGTGTCATTATTGATTATTTTGTAACATTTATCTTCTTTATTATAAAAATCAATTGCTGTTTGTAGTCTCGCTAAAAGTCGAAAACGGCTGGACCGATTTGGCTAATTTTTGTTTTGAATTGTTTTTGGAAGTCCAGGGAAGGTCTAAAAGGTGATTTTGAGGCGGTACGAAGTTTGCCGAATCAGCTAGCTACGAGTATTTCATTTTTATTTTTGTTTTCATTTTTCTAAATTATATATTTCCACTTACTCAGCGACATAAGAAAGTGAGTTTTGAAGAAGGAATGGCCTGCGTAGACGCATTGTTTTATTTTTATGTAACGTGCGTCTTGAGTCAAGACTGCTTTGTTTCATAGTCTTCTTCTGCTTATCCACAGTGCCATAACTAGCCCTGTATGCCCCCAGTACGAGCTTCTTTAATTGGCCAACGGTCCTGGTCTGGCCATTTCTGCGAAGCTGAGAGTTTATTTGTTGAACGCGCTTATCTCAGCAACTACAACTTCGAATTGAAAAATTCTTTTTGTGTCGAATAGTCCATTTATTTAGGAAGGATATAAATCATTACGCTACCACTAATAGGAGATGAGCAGCGGTAATGAAACCACGAGGGACAGCTTATCATGATCATCTTGCTGTCTTTATTCCATTTTCGGCGCACCACGTTTTTTTCGGACGGTTCCCTTTTATTTTTTCTGTTACCGGCGCCACTTCAGGGGACACCCTAGTCATAGGAGGAAATACGGAATCATCGGGGGCGGAGTGCTAGTCGCTAAATAATAAAGAGTTTAAAATGTATGGAACCCCTTTCAATACAAACAGTACCCAACTATATTATGTTGACCCGACGATTGTATGACCCTGCTCGAGGCAAGTGGGCCCAATTCCCGACATCCACACGACGTTCTCGTTCTTGGCCACGATTGGCCAGGGAATTAATGACAATATCGCGTACTTATTCATTTGACCGTCTACGTACGAACCGTCAATTTAGCAATAGAAGCTCAGAGTCCTGACGTCTGAATACGTCGAAGGCCCGCGCGAATTTGATTTGAATTTCGAAAAAAATTCGAACGGTTTTCTTTTTTGATTTTGCGCGTGATTTGAAATTGGATGTTCTTTTTTTGAATTCAAAATGGTGGATTGACATGATATTTTTGAAGGACGGTGACGGTAGAGAGGAAATATTGAATATGTGTTTCGCCAATATGGCTGAGTTATAAAAATTGTGATGAACTATTTGGACCCCCTTTGAATGTGTTATTGTTTTATGTGCTGTTAAGGACTCGTTATAAAGGTGAGAAATGTGTCTTGTGATTTTTTTTCTTCGTGTGAAACTGGTTTTATTTTTCTTGGAGGTACTTATTTCTTTTTTGCACTGTGAGCTTAAATATCTGATTTTATTATAATTTATGCACCTACTAAAATTATTTCTAACTGAAAATTTCAGCCCTTTGATGTAGAAATGATCGCTATGCGTATGCGCATCTTGATGAAAAATGTCTGTAATTATCTTAGAGAACAATTTCTGTTTCACCGTTCATTGCAAATCTGCCTTTAAAACCCTATATTTAAGTATTCGATCGATATCTGAAAAATAAAAAAATAATAATCTTATTACTATTACTGCAATGCATAGGTCTAAAAAGTTATCAATATACGAGAGCACTTCATCATCATCATCAACCTATAAGTGTTCCCAATGCTGGGACACATCTCTCCTCTCTATGAGAGGGAGTGGGCCATAACTGATCCACCTCGCGGGCCCAGTGCGGGTTGGTAGATGTCTGATGAATTTGTGGTTCTAGGACATGCCGGTTTCCTCGCGATGTTTTCCTTCACCGTTTTGAAAGCAGTGGTGATGAAATAAATTACACAAAGTAATGCGCCTGGCTGGGTTCGAAGTTCGAACCCACGACTACAACTCGTAAGTCAGGGCCGATACCACTGGGCCGCTGCTCACAACACTTGATTTTAATCAAAACAATATTTTTTTCGCGACTTTCAATGAATTTACGACCTTAACGACATAAACTGCTTGGAAGACAATTAACTGAGCTCGTCACGCTGCCAATTAAATAATCAGGACCATTTGAAAGGTTTCCATGACGTTGTACAAACGCCAGCACATCAACATACCTCAATCTGTCAAATTTATTTCATATCAACCTTATCACGATAGAGGAAGGTTAATATTCGATTGATAAAATTTGACAGATTCGGGTTCTGCTGGAATCTATACGTTCTTAAGTCTAGTCCTAAAGGTATTGTAGATATTTAGAGGGAAAACCTGCCTGGGTCGCGGGACTTATGGAATTACCGTGACCTTGGTACGTAAAGGGTTGTTGAAGGACACTGGATTTTAGTCAATACGACTCTGACAGACCCTCCCGGGAGGACTCGTTTGATGATTTTACCACGATAAAAAAAGGGTATTGTAAATTATGGTCCTTAGTGGCGAAAATCTTTTTATTTTTAAACTTTACCCCACTTAGGGAATTTCTCCTGTGTCGTGGGCGCGTTTACAAACATAGAAACTCACATACACAAACACCCAGACTCTGGACAACTACTCGCCGGTCAGCCAAGCCTGTGCCAATCATGTCATCATTCTCATTCACTAGCTGTTCCTTGCAGTTTCATTCGCTGCTCAGCTCCTTTGGGTCCTAGCGTGATGTTATATAGCCTATAGCCTTCCTCGATAAACGGACTATCCAACACAAAAAGAATTCTTCAATTCGAACCAGTAGTTCCTGAGATTAGCGCGTTCAAACAAACAAACTCTTCAGCTTTATAATATTAAAATATTCTATTTGCTACTTCTCTAACACACAAAGCTATCATTCACCAGATACCTACGTTCTAATTATTTTTATTTCTTTGACTTGAATGTGCCCTGGCGGTTGGGAGTATGTCATGCTCACTCAAAGGTCTCGCTGATGGTGGCGCGTGTGTCGGATCATTTAGTTCCCTTCAAAATGGTTGAGCTGAATGGTGCTGACATCATGCGTCATGTTCGTGAAGGGGCACTTTTTAACTTGCTACATCGTTCTCACATAATGTACCATCTGAAAATGAATGATATAACAAAGGTTCTGTAATAATATTGGCGATCTAAAAAGAGTGTCCATGGAGTTTCTTGCCCGTTCTTCTCCATAGAGATCTACTCCTTGGAATGGGCATCTACGGTACTTTCACAGTTTTTATGTCTTGTGACTGGGACTGTAGCACCGTAACTATTTCTGAACTGTTTTTATTTTTTGTCTTTTGACAATTCAAAAGTGCCTGTAACTGGCTTATTTGAAATAAATGTTTTGATTTGATTTGATCTAAGACCACTATTTTACGTATAAGGATGTGGCCACCCGCTGGTTTTAGAGATTACTAAGCTGACCATCATAATTCACCTACCGGGGTCCCGGGACTGTCTGAACATACTTCCGTGACCCTGGAACGTACATGGCTATTGAAGGAACACGGTGCATTTTACTCAGTACAAGTCTGTCAGTCCCTTTTGCTCCAGTGAGGGCGGGAGGACTTGATTCATGATTTTACCCACCTAAAAATCCTTTTATAACATGTTTTGGCGTCGGGTATTAAAAATAAATGTCTCTAGATGCGTTTAACCGAATCCTTGAACCAAAAAATAAGAATTGTTGACATTATTCTTGATAATGCATGATCATCTTTGTTTTAATTCATTGTTTACTGATCTGATGACGCAAATACAATGTTAAAGTATATACAAGTGTCCAATTTTGGCAAATGCTAGTTTCGGAACGTAGGTCTAAGGTTTGAGGTAGTTCTCCATACCGGTTGTGAGTGTATTTCAAGTGTTGCCGAAGGCTCATGTGATGGTAAGCTGCTACTGAATGCTTTTAAATCGACAGCCCTGTAGGACGGCGTTCTAGATAGATGTTCCGGGTCTGACAAAACGAGGCCGATCTACCAGATGAAGCCACGCCTGCCGGGGTTGGGTGTAACATACCACATACAGACCCTTGCAAGGTTCCTCCGTAGTAGGGCTTTGACAGTACCACAGACCGTAAGTAAGAAGTTCGAATATCTGACAACCAGTCTTACCAAAGGGTATCGTTATTACCCAATTACTGAGTTGAGTAGATGCTCCATGTAACTGATATTCAGCTGCATTCATTTCGACTGGAAGCTGACCAAATTATCTTAGTTGGGAATAGTTGTAAAGAACGGTCCCCCATCCATAAATCAACCACGGCAAGCGCTGCTTTACCTTGAAGATCCACTCCTGTAGCTATTATTATTTAGCTCTGCTGTCAAATAACAACCCACAACATGCTAATAGTAGGGTGTTGCATCTTGGTTATTTAGGAGGTCCGATATCTCCGATACCTTACGATTTTAGTACCCAGGTGACTATCGCAATACAAATCTATAGATGTTCGTTCGTACCCACCCAGCTACGCGTCAATGGATGCTAAAATACACTTCTCATCAAAAAAATCGAAACACTTTCGTTTTTATTGTTTTTGTCCTAATTTTTTACAAAAGAGAATTAATTCCATGAAAAAAAAACATTACTGTGTAGCTGGCAGTTTGGTCATTACAGTAAGAAGAAAAAAATCAAAATTCGAAATAATTTCATTTGTTTATCCTATAAATGAAATTAATCACTGTTTTGAGACAAATGTGTATTTAGGGTTGGAGTACGTTTCTCGTTTAAAAACTAAAAATTAGCGCTTGTCTTTAAACTTTCTGTTTCTTATTTCATTTACTGTGACTTTGGGACGTCTGAAAAAACTTTTTTTTCTAAAACATATGGATACTTCGCCCGCAGAAGCCGCCCAAGTGGTGGCATTGCTGGATTCTGGACTTAGTTAGCGTGTTGTGACTGCAAGATTGCATCTAAGCTTATCATCTGTTCATAGAGTCTACAAACGCTATCGGGAGACTGGTTCGTTCACGCGCCGTTCAGGATCTGGCAGGAATCGGGTCACTTCTGAGCGAGATGATCGATTTATTGTAACAACTTCTTTACGAAATCGACGCCTTAACGCTTTTCAACTGCAGCAGCAGCTTCGCGTTGTACGAAGAGTAGCTGTAAGTGACTCTACAATAAGAAGAAGGTTGAAGGAACGCGGATTGGCACCGCATAAGCCAGCGAATGGGCCGAAATTAACTGCAGACCATCGAAGAGCGCGCCTTAACTTTGCACGCGAGCACTTAACTTGGTCATACCTTCAGTGGAGCAAAGTACTGTTTTCTGATGAGTGTAAAATTATGCTGTATGGTAACGACGGAAGGAACAAGGTCTACAGAAGAGATGGAGAACGCTTTGCACAATGCTGCATTGAAGAAAAGGTCAGCTATGGTGGCGGTTCGTGGACGGTTTGGGGAGGAATCAGCGCCGACGGTAAGACAGAACTTGCCTTTGTGTCTGGGCCACGGCTGCCTGCACTAAACTCTCATCGGTACATCGAACAGTGTCTTGAACCTCATGTGATGCCCTATGCACATTTTATTGGCAACGACTTCATATTCATGCACGACAATGCTAGAGCTCACACCGCGGGCGTCGTACGAGATTATCTTACCGAAGTCGGTATCTCCATTATGGTATGGCCAGCAAGAAGCCCGGACATGAATCCCATTGAACATCTATGGGATGAATTAAAGAGACGAATTCGAGCAAGAGATCCAGCCCCAGAAACACTTAGCCAGCTGCAAAATGCAATCCAAGAGGAATGGGATAATATACCACAACATGTGATCGTGACTCTCATCCGATCGATGAAGAACCGTATGGAAGCAGTAATAAGAGCTCGCGGAGGGAATACAAGTTATTAAATAAACGTTTCTTACATTTTTTTTTCATTTACGCGTGTTGTTTTACCCATTTCCTTCATATTCCATACAGGGTAAAAATTACTCATTATACAAAATACGAAACCTATGAAGACTTAATTTGAATTTAGAACATTAACATTAGGATTTAAAAACCTCATACTACTCACTATTAAATGACATTTTACATTTATTCCTAAATATACACATTTTTCTGACAATCCTTATCAAATCATAAACTGCGAGGTGTTTCGATTTTTTTGATGAGAAGTGTAGTAAGGTATCAGAGACTTGTGAACGGAGGGGCTAATTCGCAGGCCAAAGATCAGGCCCGGGACGACGGTGTGAACTATGCGCGTGTTAGGAATAAGGATGTAATGTGTAATAAATAGGATGTGTATTTCTGGTTTTATTGACACTAATATCGACTTTATTATCAAGTTTTAGATAACAGGATGGTTAATGTTATTTATTTACTGTATGTAAAGTATCTCCAAGGACTTATTTATATTAATAGGTTTATAAATAAAAGCACAAATCAAGACTAGGTATTTATTACCAAACTACCTCCGTTCGCAAACCCTAGGTCCTCGTGGAGAAGAACGGAGAAAGAAACTCCACGGCAACATATTGTTACGAGCTGGGTATTGGGATAAATTAATTAACACCAATTAAACCAAATAAACTTTAATCACACACGAATCACAAACTAAAATAAACACTTAACACTACTCAACACTTAAACACTTATACACACTCTTAATCACACGTAAAAGTCACTTAGATATCGCTTGTAGTTCACTTCGAGTCGCCTCGATCGTAGTCAAAACCAGACTGACTCAGGTTGGTGATCGACGCCCTTTTTATACCCCGGCCGGACCCACTAGATGTTTCTAGAAGGTGGTCGAATGTTCTGGAAACATCCATAGACTTCGACATAGTCCCATACCTTCTGGAACATTCCAGAACCATCTCGAAACATCTAGAACAGGGTAGAATTTTCTATAAATTTCCTGACCGATCTTTAGTAGAATTGTCGAGAACCTTGTGGAACTTTCGAGAAGATTATAGATAGGTCTCGCAATTCGATCGACGTAACACTGCCCCCTCCTTAGACATGCTCGTCCCGAGCATCGTTAGTCCCGTTGTATCGCGCCAAACGGTCAACATGGACAATCCTGGGCGCGCCACGTAGACCACTCTGTATGCGGTAAGGAACATCATTGCTCCTGGTCACATCTCGGTATGGTCCATCCCGTTTTACTTTTACTTTACGGGACTTCCTTTTCCTGCGCACTGGGCTATGCACAACAAGTGACGCTTCGTCAAAACCACTACCGTTTGTCTGGGGTCTTTTCACACAGTTGTCCATGTCATTTTCCTGCGCAGGCTGTAGGGTTCCCTTCCATTCATTACCGAGAACCGTGCTTCCTTTTAGCGTCCTCACGAGCATTTCTTCTTTAGGCTCTTGTTTACTGTCTGCAGAACAAGGTCTTCTAGACGGTGTATCAGCGTTACCATGCGATCTCCAATTGCGATGCTGGGCAGTCATATCAGCTGCCCTTCGCTTTGGACAGCTTGAGCGAAGATGACCCTTTTCTCCGCAAGTATAGCACCTAGGGCCGTACCCTCTCGAACGGTCGCGTACAGAAGATGGCACAACCTCCGTACTACGCTGAGTTCGATGGTCTTGCCTCACTGCCTCCACTTCCAAAGCATGGGCCAAGGCGCCCTTCAAGGTCTCGTGATGCCCAAGTCTTACGGCTGCTCTAACTTCCAAGTCACGTATCCCGTCGATGAAAGCCTGTACCAGATTGCAATCGATGAGAGCCGGGACGGACCGATATGCTTTCCGGACCATCTTCTCAATTTCTAGGGCCCACTGTTGTAGGTTCTCGGCACTACGTTGAACCCGATCCTTCAGCTTAGCACGAAATACGTACTCCAGGTGCGCGTCGCCGTACCTGGATTCCAACGCTTCCAGCAGCTGCTCATATGTCACATCCTTGCCAAGAACCTCAAGTACAGTCAGAGCCTGGTCTCGCAGACCCAAGATGAGCGCGGTCGTAGCTTGCTCCTTGGTCCACCCATTCGCTTTCATAACGGCCTCAAACTGCATCCTGTACGCCGACCATGAAGATGTTCCGTCGAATGGTGGCACCTTAAACCCTCGTGCCGAAGGTGCAGCAATCACTGGACACACAACCCCGTCTCCAGACCGAAGTTCACCCAAAGCCTTTTTCACCCCGGCAATTTGGACCTCAGCTTCAGAGATGCGGTTCTCGTGCTGATTGACTTGCTCTTTAACCACTTTGAGCTCCTTGCCAAATGTCGAGAGCAGGTCTTTTATCAGGAACATCTGCTCTTCTTGGCGGCGGGCCTGCTCCTCCTTATCCTTTTGTAGCTGTTCTTCCAGGCGGCGAGACTGTTCCTCCTGGCGGCGGGCTTGCTCCTCCTGGCGGCGGGCTTGCTCCTCCTTGTCCTTTTGTAGCTGCTCTTCCAGGCGTCGAGCCTGCTCCTCCTGGCGGCGAGCCTGCTCCTCCTGGCGGCGAGCCTGCTCCTGCAGAAGCGCCATAAGCGCAGACAGGTCTGGACCCGCTGGTGCTGAAGAGACTGCAGATGGACCAGCGGCTGGTTCCGTCGTAGGCTGAGCACCACCCGGCGTCTGTATCGGGGAACCTCCAAACCGCCTCTGGTCCATGTCTTGCTGGCGCTGACTCCTGGTACGAATACCGTCCGTGTCGTCCTTTGGTAAAATCGGCATTATCCCTCACTTCTGACACCAAATGTTACGAGCTGGGTATTGGGATAAATTAATTAACACCAATTAAAACCAAATAAACTTTAATCACACACGAATCACAAACTAAAATAAACACTTAACACTACTCAACACTTAAACACTTATACACACTCTTAATCACACGTAAAAGTCACTTAGATATCGCTTGTAGTTCACTTCGAGTCGCCTCGATCGTAGTCAAAACCAGACTGACTCAGGTTGGTGATCGACGCCCTTTTTATACCCCGGCCGGACCCACTAGATGTTTCTAGAAGGTGGTCGAATGTTCTGGAAACATCCATAGACTTCGACATAGTCCCATACCTTCTGGAACATTCCAGAACCATCTCGAAACATCTAGAACAGGGTAGAATTTTCTATAAATTTCCTGACCGATCTTTAGTAGAATTGTCGAGAACCTTGTGGAACTTTCGAGAAGATTATAGATAGGTCTCGCAATTCGATCGACGTAACAATATTTTATCAGTACACATTATAAAATACATAATTAACAGCAATATTCTTATCATAATAAATATCAATTAACTTACATTTTCATTGTAGAACATTAGGACACGAATTATAACTTTCAGCATCACACACACTTGTATTCTCTATTATTATATCACTTTAAATAAACAGGATACTACTCTGGACACGTCTTAACTCTTTGAACAGTTGCAGCGTAATGATTACCAATGTGAGGGTACATCTATTTTTATAAACTTAGTATTGTACCACTTCCATCAAATATTGCCGCCATTACTAACCAATCACAGATCGTGAAACATTGTAGTTATATAATTAATAAAATAGACAATAATAAACAAATCCTGTACAGTAGAAACATTTTAAAACTTAATTAGATAATTTAGAAATTCAGTAAGTATTTTATTTGCAACCTTAATTTAATTCAATAAATATTTGAACATCAACTGATTTCGTTCGGAAATCAGTTGATCGTTGTTTTAAATTTATATTAAAACTATAATATACTAAATTAATCTAACACGGCCATACTGACTAGTACTTCGCTCTCGAAGTACTTAATTAATTATTTTCAAAAAGTGTCTGGCCTTGGCATATTAGTTCTATCATTTGCTGCATATGTGTTTCAGACTGTTATTAGGGCAGCAATCGACCAGCAGTTCATAATTTTAATATTCAGTTCACAATTACAATTGTCGGTTCATAATTACTATTGTCAGTTCAAAATTATAATAGTTGTTCAGAATTATAATAGTCAGTTCAAAATTATGATAGTCAGTTCAAAATTATAATAGTTAGTTCAAAATTATAATAGTCAGTTCAAAATTATAATAGTCAGTTCAAAATTATAATAGTCAATTATAATTATAATAGTCAGCTCAAAATTGTAATAGTCAGTTCAAAATTGTAATAGTCAGTTCAAAATTATAATAGCCAGGTCATAATGAAATTAAAATAGTCAGTTCTTAATGAAATTAAAATAGTCAGTTCTTAATGAAATTTAAATAGTCAGTTCATAATGAAATTTAAATAGTCAGTTCATAATGAAATTTAAATAGTCAGTTCATAATGAAATTTAAATAGTCAGTTCTTAATGAAATTTAAATTGTCAGTTCTTAATGAAATAAAAATAGTCAGTTCTTAATTAAATAAAAATAGTCAGTTCTTAATGAAATTTAAATAGTCAGTTCTTAATGAAATTTAAATAGTCAGTTCTTAATGAAATAAAAATAGTCAGTTCATAATGAAATTAAAATGGCTTGTTCATAATGAAGTTAAAATGGTCGGTTCATAATGAAATCAGAATGGTCAGTTCATAATGAAATTAAATAAGTCAGCTAATAATGTCAATGGTCCGTTCATAATGTCAATAGTCAGTTCATAATCATAATATCAGTAATCGGTTCATAATCATCGACCTTTCTGGGCAGACCAAACACCCGCGGTTAGTGAAGCTTAATCACCCGCAGCCAGTGAATGTTACACACCACAGATAAGGTTTTAATTCATCCTTAGTACATAATACAATCATGTCTTAAAACTAATCATAATGAACCTTAACCAATGTAAATTAAAATTCATAAACGTTAACAAAATAACTCTTATTTCACTTAATCTGTAGATTCAACTTAGTTTGAATAATGTACGTACATCAAGAACAATATGGTGACTATCACCTGCTCGTTATTCATTTTCTTTTGTATAATTATAGTTTATGCTCTGTGTCTGTACCACTAAATATTATTCCTTCCCTTTTTTTTACTACGTGAATCAAGGATTTGCTCGGTTATCCTGATAATTATTATTATAATTGCAAATTGTACAGTCAAAATGAGACCTTTTCAACTCATGATATTTTTGTCAAACGATTTACTAAGCTAAACTTAATTTTTAAACCAAGATTCAAATCCTATTGCGGTTCCTTTGATCAAATACTAGTTTTCACATTATTCAAGTCAAGTCTTGTTCTATTCTATCATAATTATTTAAGTTCTTAAAGACATCAACTTTTTGAACAAAGCCATAATTAAAGTAGGTACCTTTTATTTTATGAGACATGTTTGTCTCTGTAATCTGATGTTAAAACTATAGGCCTATTTCAAAATCAAAGATTTTTTATTATTTTTATTTTAATGTAAACTTAATCGTATTTTATGAAAATTACCTCCCGATTAACTTGGACATTAAACAGAAGATCTACATCTTCGAGTACTCTTGATAAAATATCAAAGCTTATAAGCCAGTTAAATACTACTTCAAAAGATATTGTCCTGTTTACCCTTTTTACTTTCTCAAGCCAAAACTTTCAAAATATATTTTTTTCATTGCTGTTTTACTGTTTGTTGACTCTACTACATTTAAAATTTGATTAACCAATTTGAGTCACCATTTTCCTATTAATCGACACGTCTTTTCAAATACTTATTCATTAATTAGTCATTGCTTTGAAAGTCAAACTTCAATAAAATATACACAAACTGTTTCAGATAATCATGTAACAGGTTTTGCAATTTCATCAACCAACCATTTTTAATGTAAACAGTAATCTTTATAAATAAAATGTAAATAGTCCTTTGTTTTAACTACTTCCCAACATCACTTTCGTTTGATGTATTTCCTTCCCTTTTAAATTTTGTTAAAATTTTAATAAAGCTAAACCTTCAAACAATTTCAGAAAGAAATACTATTTATATCTAGAACCTTTTGAACTAACTTTTGGATTACTACTAAGAAAAAAAAAGAAATACTGTTTATATCTAGGACCCTTTTCAACTAACTTTTGGATAACTAATTAAATATTAAAGCAGAGCCTCGGGAGGCCTTACCGACATTAACCATAATTCATACTGTGGTGCAGAAGTTCTCATTCCGTTATTCTCGGCATAGCTTCGATTCTTTTCAGCAGCGTTTCAGTCCCGCTGTCAAGATGTACATTTTCATCGCTCTTCTAAAGTCGATTCGTCCACCGACGACGTCACAAATTTCAGCAGGGATGTGCCGATAGATAGCTCCGACGTTGATTACGAAAATAAAATAAAAGTTCATTAGAAATAATAAACAGGTTAGGGCACTTATCCCACTTCTGATGTTAGGAATAAGGATGTAATGTGTAATAAATAGGATGTGTATTTCTGGTTTTATTGACACTAATATCGACTTTATTATCAAGTTTTAGATAACAGGATGGTTAATGTTATTTATTTACTGTATGTAAAGTATCTCCAAGGACTTATTTATATTAATAGGTTTATAAATAAAAGCACAAAACAAGACTAGGTATTTATTACCAAACTACCTCCGTTCGCAAACCCTAGGTCCTCGTGGAGAAGAACGGAGAAAGAAACTCCACGGCAACATATTTTATCAGTACACATTATAAAATACATAATTAACAGCAATATTCTTATCATAATAAATATCAATTAACTTACATTTTCATTGTAGAACATTAGGACACGAATTATAACTTTCAGCATCACACACACTTGTATTCTCTATTATTATATCACTTTAAATAAACAGGATACTACTCTGGACACGTCTTAACTCTTTGAACAGTTGCAGCGTAATGATTACCAATGTGAGGGTACATCTATTTTTATAAACTTAGTATTGTACCACTTCCATCAAATATTGCCGCCATTACTAACCAATCACAGATCGTGAAACATTGTAGTTATATAATTAATAAAATAGACAATAATAAACAAATCCTGTACAGTAGAAACATTTTAAAACTTAATTAGATAATTTAGAAATTCAGTAAGTATTTTATTTGCAACCTTAATTTAATTCAATAAATATTTGAACATCAACTGATTTCGTTCGGAAATCAGTTGATCGTTGTTTTAAATTTATATTAAAACTATAATATACTAAATTAATCTAACACGCGCTTCAAGTAGCTGACAGCAAAATTATAGTGCCCCCAGCCCCCCCCACCCAGGGCAGGGCGGGAGGGACTGTCAGACTCGTACTGACTAAAATCCACGGTGTCCTTCAATAGCCCCTTACATTCCAGAGTCACGGTAAATTGATAAGTCCCGCGACTCCAGCAGGCTTTGGCCTCGACCAAAGCCGGGCGTGAGAGGTCTCCGCCTATCGCCGTTGTGAGGACACGGCGGTGCTCTGCCCAAGCGCGGCAGTCCTGCACCGTATGCTCCACCGTGTCGTCCGGACGATCCTCGCAGTGGAGAACCGCTGACGCGGGAAATACGAGTACAACTGCTAGGTTGAATTGGGATTATGCGGGCCATGGGTGTAGAATGCATGGGGATCGATGGGCCAGAGTCGATACACAATGGGTGCCGGATGGGCGTCGCTGCCGAGGGGGTCTAGTAAACGCTGGCATGAAAACTTAGGACGCGTTTTGAGAGATAGCTGCCCAAAATGAAGAGTGGAAGGGTTATGGAGAAGACCTTGGACAGCATTGGCTAATTAAAAAAGAGAAAAATATATACTCTGACAGTCCCGTGAACTCTTGATAATTTTACCAGCTCAAAAAAAAAAAGGTAGAGACGCAGATGCAACAGTTACTTGTTTCGAACCTTCGACCCTCCCAATAAATTAATTGTGGAGACATCTTCAATGGAGCTGTCATTGTCAATCGTCAGCAATTGCGTTGTGCAGAAAAAGTGATTCAATGTAGTTGGTATTACAGTCACGAGCGCTTTGTAAATTCAAATACAATTTTCCTGTTGTATAAAGATTTTGTTTTTTTTTTTTGACGCATGAACAAAATTATTGCAAACACTGCTATCCTTTTAAAAAAATAGAAGCTTTTAATTTAGGTACTGACGAAAAAAATGAGGTTTTCAATTTGCCTGTATGTATTTTATGATGGTTACTTACTGAATTTCTTAAAGCATTTTATCTAATATCTATAAACGAGCAATTCTTTGTACTTGTATATTTATATATAATCAGGATCTCGGAAACTACTCCAAGGATTTTCATGAAATTAACATAGGGGTTTTTCGGCTCAAGGAATCGATTTATCAAGGTCCCAGGTTCGAGAAAAGCTCGGTTCCCAAGATATAGACATTTTAAAAACCGAGCGATGCTCGGTCGCTCGGTCGGTATATCGTGGTAAAATCATCAAATTAATGATGATCACGGTGATCCTTCTATACCCCTTTACGTTCTAGAGTCGCGATTGCTTGACAAAACAGTCCCGCGACCCCAGCAGGCTTTGGCCGTCAGTTCTTAAAGATGCCTGGACCCATAACGATTTTTTTTAAAAGACAACAATAAATATTAAAGGTACCTTAAAACAGTCATGTATTTTTTTGCCGATTTTATACATCATGGTACGTAACCTTTCATGCGCGAGTCTGAATCGTACTTAGCCGGTTTTATTTTACTAAAAGAAAACAAGCTAAAAATCTCTTCCAACTAACATCGTCTTTCTAAACACCGCCATTTTTTCGCATCACATCGCCCTCAATTGTCGCACGTAGCATTGCAAATAGAATTGATGTCCAAGGTCCCTAAACAAAGTAAGTGAATAATTCTAGTCTAGACTCGTAGTCCTTAGGAAAAGGTAGTCGTTATGTGATGAGGGGAATGAGGAGTTGACAGGTAGAGTTATGGTTATTGTGGGTAGTTACGAGGTTTTGTCTGCAGTAGGGCAGATAAGTACTCAGAAGATTTTGGGATTCGATTTGATGGGCCAAGAAGTATAAAAAAAAAAACAAAAATATTTTACATCAGCATAGCCGAGATAAATAGTCGTTGCTAAGCGAAGGCGTAGCCAAAGTAAGTGCTTAGCAACGTTCCAGGCATCCAGTTCGCATAAATAGACAGTACTTTAGAATTTACTTTCGATGAAAGCCAACCTAATACCAAGCCAATACTTTGCTTAGCCATAGTATCTATTTTCGAGCACTTAACACATTCTAAGTATGGATTTGACATTAATGTTCTGAAGTAAGAAGTTCTTTGTAATTTGTATCGAAAAATATCTATCTATATAATTGTATTTTTCTAAATTGGGTTCTGGATTATGAGATATTCTTAATTTTTGAGGTCGGTAAAATTTTATCAGAAAATTCGGGCTTCCTAAGTGTTTATTTCGTCAACTTTTATTCAGACCAGGAATTTAAACAAAGGTACCTATTGATTTTGCCCGTGATAAGCCAAGAAATACAATGCCCATAGAAACTAACTAAATTAAAACGTTCTCGCAGATACGAGGGTTAGGAAGGGTTCCCCAATATTTCTTTACATTCATCCAATATTTATTGAGACACAGAACTAATGAAACCCTTTCTTCTTTCCAGGAGCCGTAGTACACCGCCCCCCACGCTTAACGCTACGCAGAATCGTGAGATTCACCGGTCTTCCCCTGTGCCACATGGAGCCGCTCGCGAACCCATCACATCAGACCCGAAGCCACTTCACTACCTACCCAGAACTACCCCACATAGACTACCACCAAACCAGGTCTCACAGAAACATGCGAATGAAAATCGAGAACGAACTACTTCAAAGCCATCGCCAAAGAGAAACAACAGGAATCAAAAAGTTATACAACTCATTCTTCGTTCTATTTTAACGTGTGAATCGTTCAATTAAAATCATTCATTCATTCTCATTCATCATTCAAAAAGACTTTTGTGTTGCCATGGCGATATTGTGATGGAATTTTACTCGGAAGATAGAGACGTTATGCATGAGAGCAGGAAAGAAGATAGTTATACCTGGGAGTCTAGTGTGAGGTTGACATTGGTTGGGAGGGAAGAGGAACTCGGGATGTATTTGGAGGAGCAAGGGAGGAAGAGGAAGTGGCAGGGGGAGGGGAAGATGATGCGGAGGGATGACAGTGAGGAGAAGGAGCAGCGGAAGGTGCCTCCGAAGAAGATTATGGGTAAGTGTTAAATGTTTTATACGCCTTAGTGCAGGGCTTGCATGGAGACTGAGGAAACCGTCGCGCATGTGCTCTTCGAGTGCACAGGTGTCACACAGATCAGGACAGAGACCCTCGGGACACCCAAGACTTACACAGATGTTCTCCACAGACCAAAGAACCTGATTAACTTCTGGAGGGAGGTGGGCTGGTTAGAATAAGCCACCAAAGGCCACTATGGCCCACGCACAATGGTCCACATGAAGGACTAAGTGCGGAAACCACTTAGTCTATTATTATATAATTATTATATAATTCCAACTACAAGTGAAAATCATCCTAACCACTACGACACATGACATAAAACGTGCGGTTATCTACGGGTAGATGAAAAACAAAACACGATCGCCACGACGACGTCATGTCAATCGAATTGCATCATTATATCGTAGTAGCAAGGTCGATTTTAATTTTTAGTTAGTAGAAATTACAAATCGCACGAATCACGAAGTTTCCTAAGAATGGAAGTTTGGACGGTAATTTGAAGTAAATGTTTTAGTACCATCCCCTGATAACAGATGGAGCCACTAGCGATGCAAACATATTTTAGTACCATCTCGTGAATATAGATAGAGCCACTAGTAATGATTAAAACATAAGTTTGATGAATTTCTCAATAACAGTCCGCAGTTTGGAAGTTGGCGGTATTATACCCCTGTTTCTCGGAAAGCAAACGTCTGATGGCCTACCACTAGTTGTTCAGTTGTGTGAACGAGATGGTGCTAGACGACTTATATAGCTCTGTCGCTTTCCCTCAGAGGAACTACTCACGCTTTAAGACGTTATGGTAGGCCACCTGGGGGGTATTACAACGTCTTAAAACCAGGCTCATTCCGGCGAGTGAAAGTGACAGAGCTATGCAAGTCGTCTAGCGCCATCTCGTTCACTACCCTACCTGATTTCTCTCCGGTCGTGTCGGATTGCCGTCCCATCGGAACTATGAGAGTAAAGGAACAGAGAGTGCACCTGTGCCTGCGCTGCACTATAATTTATATCCCGCGCAGTTGGCTAATCTCCGCTGAGATTGGCCGCCGTGGCCGAAACCGGTCAGGAGGACTTTTTTTAAACCTGCCACACTATTCCCAAACCACTGCAACTCCTGAAAGCCAGAATCAACAGTGGCAACCACCAGAAAAGCGCCGAGACAATGAAGCTCGACGTGTCCCGCAGAATGAATTTACATGTCTTGGATCCTGCAACGAAATTAATCAGAAAAGAATAGTGGAGGAGTAGGAAAAATATGTTTCCACTTCCCTCCATGCAAGCAGGAGACAGAACGAAACAAGGCCAATAGGCACAAAGGGACATTACAACTGGGAGAAGCCCAGTTGCCTAGCACCACGAGTAAAAATGACTACTAAAATTAATGGGTCCTAAATTGTGAGCTGCTATATTTGGTATATTTGATTCTGGTCAGGAGGACTATTACATAAAACTATTTGTCATCATATTTTAATGAGACATCAAATACAAATCAGATTTGAACGTACAGACGCCAGCAGGTATCATATCTGTCATATTTTTCCAATCGAACATTAACCTTCCACTATTGTGATATGGCTGAAAATTTATCAAAGAAAATTGACGGATTGTGTTAGCTTGATGTGCTGGTGTATGTACAAAAAGAAGACCTTTGACCAATAGTGGTACACAACATAAATTATCAAACACAAAAAAAAATACTGCACTCAGGTCATTAAAATTTGAGTTTATCTATAAAATGTTTAAATATTTTCACGAAATACAACGTAACTGTTATCAAATACATTATTTAACGCGAAGCTACTTCTGTTGATTTAGTTCTGCCAATCAGAGATCAGGTTGCAAAGATTATGTTCGTCGTAGACAAGACAACGTTGTCTAGATATTGTGCCTATTTTACTCTCTAGGATTGAGAGATGATTTTATGGATAAGTTTGTATTGTAAGAACTTGAGATAAAATTAGCTAGTAAATCAAATATTTGATTGGATAAACTTCGCTTCAGTAAGGTTTAAAAACGTCGGTCAAAATAAGCGATCAAAACAAGTTTGAACGTATTGTACAAACAGTACATAAACCTACCTCTATCTGTATTCAACCATATCACAATAGTGGGATGCAATAGTTCGATTGGGGTAGGTTGACCTGCTGGCGTCTGTACATTATGTGTAAGCGAATGTGAGCAATTTTCATATTCAATTATGAACTTAATACTTATTGAGTAGGGTCCACATTCGTATCTGGATCACTCTATAAATTGTATTGTTTTCTTAGCCATTATTATGCTGCAACTAACAGATAACAAAGACACAAATATGTTTTTTTAGCTTAATTAGCGATGATGACCTCTTTGACTTTTTTCCATTAATGTAATCGTATACCCCATGACATTATACTGATAAATCATAGAGGAAAATTAAGAAATAAATTACTATGATCTACTTAGAAAAATGCAGGGGAAATGGCGTTCAGAATGGATAGCCAATGGCTTCGAAAGGGACCGTAGAACCACATTCAAAGCTTTGCATAAGGTGGACCGAAGATTATCAAGGCAATGGGACTCTTCACGGCTGCGTGTAAATGATACTGATAGTTTTCAACTGTACCTTATGTTTATATCTATAAATCGAAAATATCGACCGATATGACACCCTCACAGAGTCAAACACATTTTAGGCACAATACTCGACCATCTTACAAAATCAATCTGTGACCATTACTTGATATGATAATACACTAATGACGAGTTGAAAATTGTAATACATACACAAAACAGTTGCTTACTCCGCGTCGCGATCGACAAACGTGTCCGAGATTATTTTGTCGCAAGTCTTAAAAGTGCTGTGTGTGAAATATCGAAAAAGTCGTGAAAACTGTGTGTTTTTAATAACTATAATCGTGTGTGTTTAAAACTTTAATTGAAAAAATAAATTAATGGTATCATTAGGCGAAATAGTTATTATTTTAGTTTGATAGGTGTCGTAACAATAGTTTTATTGTTTCACTACACTTTTTGCTTTACAATAATAAGACATTCTGTTGTTAAATGTTATGAAAAATATCTAGTTTTAATTCCGCGACAAAAATCCAGGCTTGTGTATATGCACATGCAGCAAAGGAGACATGCATATGAACAAGTGCAAGAAACAGAAAAACATGCCATTCAATCAAATCTATACTATATAGGTTAGTAGGAGTATAGGTTTGATTGCATGGCATGTTTTTCTGTTTCTTGCACTTGTGTATATGCATGTGGGCGGGAAGGTGGGATTGCATCCTGCAACAAGCCTGGATTTTTGTCGCGGAATTAAAACTAGATATTTTTCACAACATTTAATGTCATGAAATTCCGCAAAGTAACGCCTGATTCCATAATTTAACGTTCTGTTGTATTTGTTTTATAGATAAATCTTTTATTTTATTTATTTAACGAAAGGTTCGCCTTTGACCACTATCTCCCCTGATGGTAAGCGAAGATGTGGTCGACGATGAAGCACGCTTGCCTAGAAGTAACCTGTTCACTCTTGACTTGATGACCACAAGGTTATAGCAGTCGGGAAATGCAGTTGCCGGCAGAGAATTCCACTCCTTAGCTGTGCGTACAATGTACAGAAGCGATCATTATTGCATAAGCGTCCGTGATTCATAGAAAAGTCCATGTATCAATCTACATGTAAAACAAAAAAACCTGCCAAATGCAAAGTTGGGCTCACTTTAAAAAAAAAACGTTTGCCCAACACTAGGAATTTCTCCTGTATCGTGGGTGCGTTTACAAACATATAAACTCACATACACAAACACCCAGACTCGGAACAACTGCTTGTAGATCATACAAATATTTGCTCCGTGCGGGAATCGAACCCGCGACACGCAGGGCTGCAGTCCTATTGCTCAGCCACTGCGCCAATCTTGTCGACACTCGCACACTTTGACAGGCCTGTTGGTCTAGTGGTTAATGACCCTGACTGCTATGCCGGAGGTCGTGGGTTCGATTCCCACCCAGGACAAATGTTTGTGTGATGAGCGCGATCATTTGTTCTGTGTCTGGGTGTATATCAGTTGTCTAGTACCCATAACACAAGCTGTAGAATATTGCAAGTTGTGGATTATTATTATGATTACTTTGTTTTTTTTTTACGTTAATCGTCATGTCTGTTGTATAGAAGCCCCCTTTAATATTTTTTTATTCTGTTTTTTAGTATTTTTTAATATAACGCCTGCAATTATACATCATCTGTGAAAATTTCTAATCACAGTATACATTTCATAAATACTACTATTAAACAAGTGGCCAATTAAGTTAGTGGTAAATATTTTTCTCCAAATATACGAAAACATTATTATTCCCCAGCGTTATCCGTAACCTCATAAACTTAATGCTTCAAAATGTTTATCTCTATCAAATTCTTGTTGCCATGTGAATGTTATTACTTATTAGTACAATGTAATCTTTTTACCCGACTTCAGTAGGTTATGATTTTTACCAGCATGTATGCTCATCTGAGGCCTTACCACGAGCTCTTAATGCGATTCAGTTTAGGCGGTGGGAAAGAGACAGAGCTATACAAGTCGTCTAGTGCCATCTCTTTCCCACAGCCTAAACTGGGTCGTGGAAGACCTCTGTTCCCACTCATCATCTGACTAGCCTTTTTCCAACTATTTTGTGGTCGGCTTCCAGTCGAACCAGATGGCTCAAGCCATCATAGTTCAAGCGAAAGTAATACTTTACTGTCATATTTCAGAAGCGTTCACAATGTACTGGATAATTCTAATTTCATAAACAACCGGATTATTTTATATTGAACCGATTCATCAATTAGTAAAATTAAAATTAATTATTATGTATAAACATTACAATATAAATATGAATTATTTGAACGCACTGATGTACGAAATTACTGACATTTGACATTAACACAAACTGTAGTGTCAAATCTATACTTAGATCGTGCTAAGTTCTCGAAAATCGAACTATGGCTAAGCGAAGTATTGGTTCAGTATTAGGTTGACTTTCATCGAAAATAGATAGTAAAGAACCATCTCCATACGAAATGGATGCTTAGAACGTCGCTAAGCACAGACTTTGGCTTAGCTATTGCTTAGCTATGATTATTCATCTTGACCATAGAAGTAAATGACAAAGCAGTGACTACGTATATCAAGCCACCAATTAGTGCATTAATTGATTGTTTAATTACTGAGGTTGTTATCAAAAACCTGTTGTTTTTTTATGTTTATTATCTTTTGAAGTTTTTGTCACAATTTTTGTTATTGTACTTTTATGTCTTACATTTCGTTAAATTATGTCATAACTGATTAAGCGTCTGCGAAGATTCTGTCAAATATTACGTCATTTTTGCCCGATCACAGGCTACTCTACTACGACTATCCAGCTGTAATACATCAGTGAGGGAAGACAATCGAGCATCACAATGCACACCTTGTATCAAATCTATACTAAATGTACGCGAATGCTCGTCAGTCAGGGAGGTAGTACTGTAATGTAATGCTTGAAGTCGAATCTATGGGCGCTCCCTCACCGCGAGCATTCACATGTAATGTAACGTTACAGATTCGAACATTCGAAGACAATAGTAGAGCATCAAATTGCGCACTTTTGTGTTACATTACAGGTGAATGCTCGCGGTGAGGGAGCGCTTTATAATGTCACATTACACGCGAATGCTACCGGTGAGGAAACGTCTTAAGAAACAAAATACGTGTCGTATATTTTTTGATAATCTGACGGACTTATTAGATTTTTTCTGTCAAACACCATATTTTAACACCACTCAAAAACCCAATATCCTCATAAAAAAGCAGATAGTCAAAGTCATTATAACTAACCTTCGATCTCGCGCGTGTCCGCCGGCCATCACTAGTACAGCGGGTAATATCGAACCGATACCAAATGACCCTACGGCCTTAATGGCATACTAGATGCCACTGGATTTTATACTTTATAGGTTACCGGCGATAAGGTCGATTGTGGATGTGTTTTGATTTGCTTGTGTTAAGCTGTCACGCGTGGCTTGAAAGGTTTGTGTAAGTGGCTTATCTGGTCTTTGATTGTCTTTAGCTAAAGGTGCATTTGTTATTTTTTCAAGTGAGTGTTCCCACACTGACTTTCACACTTAAAATCACCATGTTCTTTAAGTAGCCCTTTGCATTTCAGGGTTACGATGCCCTTTTAAGATCGTACCCTGGCGGAGTAAATGTACCCTGGCGGTTGAGAGATCAAATGTCTCGTTTATGGTGGCGCTGGTGTCTGATCATTTAGGTAGGTGGTAAGTAGCCCATGTGTCATGGTCGTGAACGGATACGGTGTCAGTTGGGCAAGGCATCTCTTAGCTGCCACGGTTTATTTTAATGATTACTTATTCATGTCTGAGTTTTTCAATTTTACTATAGACCCTTTTAGATCTTGCTACATCGTTTTCACATAATAATTGATGTGAAAAATTGAGTGAGAGAGGAGAAAAGAGAGTCCATGGAGATTCTTTCCCATTCTTCTCCAAAGATATCTCCGCTTTGGAATGGGCACCTACGCTACTTTCGCAGTTATTATGTCTTGTAGCACCAAAACTATATTTGGAATGTTTTTATTTCTTTTGTCTTATTACAATTCAAAGGTGCCTGGAAGTGGCCTACTTGAAATAAATGCTTTGATTTTGAGACAGTCCTGGGATCTCGGCAGATATTTTACACGCTTTTAAATAAACAATATCACATGAAAATAGAGCAGTGGTGGCCCAGTGGTATCGGTCCCGACTTACGAGTTGTAGGTCGTGGGTTCGAACCCCGCCAGGCGCATTACTTTGTGTAATTTATTTCCTCACCACTGCTCTCAAAACGGTGAAGGAAAACATCGTGAGGAAACCGGCATGTCCTAGAACCAAAAATTCGAAGACATGTGACATCTACCAACCCGCACTGGGCCCGCGTGGTGGATTATGGCCCACTCCCTCTCACAGAGAGGAGGCCTGTGTCCCAGCAGTGGGAACATTATAGGCTGATAATGATGACATGAAAATAACTCTAACAAAACAATAATATAATATACACCATTAAAAATCAATTTGCACAAAGTATTCTCTTGCTAAACGTTATTTTCAAGTGACAGTTGCCAGATGGAGATCATTGACACTCTTCTTCATAATTGAACCGCGTAGTACAAGTGAATACTCAAGTTTATCAGCACCCAAACATCAGTCTACATAGTGCTAATATTCATGATGTGTGTACTACGACAAATGTGACAATTTCCACAATAAAATGAACAAACATTTGCGCCTTTTGTTGTTCATATTTGAATCGAGTGGCGGTAGACTTTTATTGTTCTCTCTTCTGATTTTATTATCAGCCTATAACGTTCCCACTGCTGGGACACAGGCCTCCTCTCTGTGAGAGGGAGGGGGCCATAATCCACCAGGCCCAGTGCGGGTTGGTAGATGTCACATGTCTTCGCATTTTTGGTTCTAGGACATGCCGGTTTCCTCACGATGTTTTCCTTCACCGTTTTGAGAGCAGTGGTGATGAAATAAATTACACAAAGTAATGCGCCTGGCGGGGCTCGAACCCACGACCTACAGCTCGCAAGTCGGGACCGATACCACTGAGCACCACTGCTCTCTTCTGATTTAAATCTAATATAATAATTGCTAAAAATAGTGAGGCGGAATTGATGGATTAAAATGAAACCGCATAAAAATCTGTTCAGTAGTTTTTGAGTTAATCCTGAATAGACACACTGACGCGGCCGGGGACTTCATTTTTTATGGTTCAGTACCAATGGGTAATAAGGGCCTACCTCCGCTGTCGTCGCGTCCATCAGCTGGTCTGTCCGTCTGTATCTCATGAAACGTGAAAGTTATACCTAAGTTAAAATTATCACAGAATTCACAGATGATGTATTTCTGTTGTTGCTATCACAACAAAAACAGAATAAAACCAATATTTAAGGGGCTCCCATACAACAGAGGTTCTGTTATATTATTGGCGATTGAAATAAAGTGTCCATGGAGTTTCTTGCCATTCTTCTCCATAGGGATCGGAATTGGAAACTGACTGTAGCACCATCATTATTTACGTGCTAGTTTTATTTTATGTCGTTTGACAATTCAAAAATGCCTGGAATTCCTGGATTTTTTTGAAAGACATGCATTTTTTTGACGTTTTTTCTGAATAATGGTATGGAACCCGTGGTGCGCGAGTCTGGCTAGTACTTGGCCGCTTATTTTTGGTGATTTGGGCGCTTAAATCTTATTTTAGAATCCACATAAAAGACCTTTACATAGGAACTACATTATTATTTAACAATTTTCGCACACATCTCGTATTATTATGTCACGTTCAATTATCGCTTGTGACGTAACGTCTTATCTAAATAAAACATGTTTCATTATTTGCTTGATTTCGTATCTGTCGCATTTGTTATGTCTTTGAATTCGTGGCGTATACGCTTTTTGCGCGACTACAGCGCCCCCTAGTATCATCACACATCTAGACGCACTGCATATTACAATCCTTACCTTATTGCTATTCCACCAATTCGCACTAAGCGTTTCCAAACGTCTTTTATAACGCGGACAGCGAAGGAGTGGAACTCTCTGCCTGCGTCTGTGTTTCCGAACGCATACAACCCTAATCTCTTGAAAGTTAGAGTGAACTGGCTTCTGAATAAGCTCGCTCCATCGTCGACCTTGTCTTAGTCACTGCCTGACCTAGACTAATTCTTTTTTGAATTGAAACTTAACTGATATTATCGAAAACCAAGACTAACGAAGATGACCCCCATAAGGCTGCGTTTCCACTGGGACGGAGCGGAGCAGAGCGGAGGGCGATTCACCAATCACAAAGCTTGAATCCATGAAGCCATGTGATTGGTGAATCGCACTCCGCTCTGCTCCGCTCCACCTCAGTGGAAACGCAGCCTAATGGTTCCACTGAAACCGTGCTTGCATTGTGGACTATTGATGGAAAATGCATTAAGTTGATCAAACAATTATCACGAAGCGAGCGAATAAAACTACTAACATTCCTTTAATTAAAATATTTCAATTCTCTGACACGTATTGTAAGTGCAATTCTGCAAATGTATCATGCATAGGTCTTGCGGCACGATCAGCACGTACTGTCTCTTAATTTATTTAATTATTATATGCATAGATATATAATTATGTATAGATATTTATAATATCTACCATTGATCTAAGCCCTAGGGCATTCATTAATTAATTCTTGCAAAAAGTGTAGCAAAGTTCAATTACAAGTTCAATTGTGAATAAATTTTCAAAATTGAACTTTGAAAGTGAACGCAATAAAAAATATAATTTTGTTTTCAGTAGGTAGTTGTCGTATAGGGCCAAGTTGATTTAAAAAAAGTGGACTGTATAAAGCCTTATAATGTTGCCAATCAAGAATCCCTATCAGAAGTTTAACAAGTGAAGTGAATTAAGAACAATATCAAGAAAAGTGAAGTGCTATAGAATTTTGCCCAATAAAATGACACTCGAACACTTTCGTAGCGCCACAAAATACCACAGAAACATAATAGTCAGCCAATCAAGTACATGGACGTTTAAATGTGTGTTTTGTAACTGGTACTTCTGACAGTGACCGAAAAAACCAACATCTAGGCTGTGATATTCCATCAAGTAGTGTCAAAAATCACGTTAAACTACTACCGCCCTCTGTTATTCGAAAAAACAAAACTGATCCCTTGAAAACAACGCCATCTGTTAGTGTTACCCCCGGAACTTTCGAAAGTGGAACCCATTGAAGTGGCATCTAGCGGAAAACTGTTGAACTGCTAATAGGCGAGTGGCGCCATCTCTTGGTGTGAGACGTCAAACTGTCGGCCATGGTTGAGGACACGACGCCGCAGCAGGACCGGGTTTCCGCTGCTGCGGTGCTGCAGTTCGCTGCAAGAGAAGCGAGGGAGGGAAGAAGATTCACGGAGTTTGGAGCACATGCTTTTGCCAGCATCACTTACAATGCTTACGGTACTTTTTTTCTATCTGTTTTACTTACTTTCTACTTCTGCTCATGTATCATCATCGTCATCATCAGCCGGAAGACGTCCACTGCTAAACATAGGCCTCCCCCTTAGACCGCCACGCCGAACGACAATTCGCCACTTGCATCCATCGGTTGCCCGCGACTCTCGCGATGTCGTCGGTCCACCTAGTGGGAGGTCTGCCTACGCTAAGTCATGTATGTCAGTTTCCAATCAAATCTGAAGCAGATAAACGCAAGTCTACAGTGTGACAAAAGCGTACAGCTCATCACAGCGAGGGTCCTGTACCTAATGCCAAAATAGAGGTAGTTACTGCAACCTCCACCTTTTCAAATAAACAAAAGTAAATGGAATTATCCTCATTGCTACTATTCTGACTCAATCTTCAAAAAGTAACCAGTATCTTTGGTTCCGTGTTTATATTATGTAATTTAAAACGACCTTTTTTTTTTGTAAGTATCCATCGATATGATGCAATCTTAAATTATATTTTGTGGATTGTCCAGGCCTTCAGGTCATCAAATTGAACGCAATTTATCGATTATTATATGCTTGTGGTCACCTTAAGAAGGCAGAGAGACACAACATAATTTGATCTTTTCATTCCGTTTGATACATACATTCTGAATAACAACCTCAATTTTCTTTTCTTTTTTTAAAATAAAGGTCTTATGATAAATGCTGTTGCTGTAACTGATTGTGAAGCAGACGGATTTATTAGTCCTCATCATTTCAGCCTGATATCACCACTGCTGGGTATAGCCCCCCGCCACCTTTTTCTGCCTTACTTCTCAATTCTGTGTACGTCGCTCATGCATCTATTCCCCGCGAATTTGACGATACCCTCAAACCAACGCGCTTTTGGAGGGCCTAAGTAATTAATGTTATTTCCACTGCTGTCTGCTGGCTTCTATTCCTGTCAAAAATATTCAAGAGCAATCCACAGTCCACTCTTGTGTAGGAAATAGTTTATCATTTTATTTACCTAGTCTAGGCAGATGGTCTTAATTACTTTAATTTTTAAATGTATAGAAGTAAGTCGTTAATAATAAGCGTGCCACTTAATTCTTTCGTTAACACTTTAATTGATGTCCATTAACCTATTTAATAATCATTTTGATGTCTCTAAACGTTCAACGATCGAATGTAGGTAGTAACAACACATTTGATTCTCCAGTGGCACTTTTAGTGGCAGAATGGTACTTATCTGTAGGTTACGTAATTGCTACTCGGTACCCGTGCCTACAGAGATAGTGCCGGTTGGAATTTTCCAGTATTATAAGTACCAAGTCAGATATTATAAAGTATTCTGAGCAATGAAATCATCTTGTTTTCTCAGATCTTGTTACAAACAATGTGGTGATAAAATGGAATTTTAAAACGCAATTTCTGATTTAATGGGTTCTTTCTAGAGGCCTGGATAGACTAGATTAACACTGGCAGGACTAGACTTCTTTATCTTAGAAAAAGAAGTTCAGGGGGGTATTACAACATCTTAGAACCAGGCTTGTTCCGGCGAGTGAAAGTGACAGAGCTATTCAAGTCGTCTAGCGCCATCCCGTTCACTCACTGGAACAAGCCTGGTTTTAAGACGTTGTAATACCAGGTGTACCAGGTGTAACAAGTTGCCGTATTGGGGGTGGCCTATGTTCAGAAGTGGATGTCCTACGGGTGATATGATGATGATGAAGTTACCGTATCTGAAGCATTTAACCGTAATCTGATTAGAAAATGATAGTCCAACGGCTAACAAGCAGTGGGCAGGCCACATGGCGCGCAGTCCCACTGATGGCCGATGGGGCCGTAAGGTTCTCGAATGGAGACCACTCAGCGGCAAGCGCAGCATAAGATGTCCACCTATAAGGTGGACAGACGATCTGATGAAGACCACAAGATCGCGTTGGATGCAAGCCGCTTCCAACCGGTCTTATTAGAAATCTATGGGGGAGGCCTACGTTCAGCAGTGAACTTCCTAAAGCTGATATGATGATGAGCGGTTTAAAAACTTTAAAAGTTGGACTGTGCATATGTAATACTTACGGGCAACGAACCAATTTGTTTCTTTGTTTACGCACGACAAACAGTGAGGGTGGCAAGATGATCCAAGTTTATGTACATTTCCTTTTGATATTAGTCCTCATCTTCACACAATCCGTCCATATTTTCTTTAGCCTTCTTATTCTTGTGCATCTATATCCATCACGGTATTAGTAACGTTCGTGACTTCCTTCGTCAACACATATCTATATCAAGACTTATTTTATTTTACTTCCTTTATTTTTTTTATAAAAGGCCACTTTCAAACTTCCTCTAATGAACTCATTCCTTACTTTATCCATCCTTGGCACTCTACACATTCATCTCAATGTTCTCATCTCCGCTACATGCAATCTTTTTTTATTTTTCACGTAATGGATGGGTAGAAAATGGACGAAAAGCGATTGCATAACAACGCAATACCAAATAATCATCAATAAAATCGAACTAAATTAATGCACATCAGACAGATACTCGAAGTAGTTACAACTAGTTCACTACTCCGCTGCGGTCAAAGTTTAGCTGATAACACGGCAAGAGTGCTGGATTGTTTAACGTATGTTTCAATGGCTTTATTGATATTTTAATGTGGGTTAAAATACAACTTGTGGGCTGACTTTAGCAGCCTCTTAAAGGTGTCTGCTATTTTATTTTTAAAAGAGCCTCTTCGATATTCGTGGACTTGGACCGAAGATAAGTCACTGGAGAAATCTTGACTCCTTTATGAACTTTTTAGTCAACTCGATTTTAAAACTCTTGTCTCTTTCTGCGAAGTAGTAAGAACACAGTAGCGGTGAAAAGGAGATAGGTAGAGAAAAAACATTGTGTTCTTAAGTGACATTCAATTTTGTTGGTTTGTGTGTCGCAACCATAAAAATCGATCTAGAAATTAGATGATGAATGCAAATTAAAGTATAAAAGTACATAATAAAGTAGTAATGCTGATTTGTTGCTATCGCTCCATAGTAGCCACTGTGATTCTACCCTCTAAAAGTTTCTTGATAGTAGGTACCTATAGCAAAAAGGTACTAGGCTAGTATAAATTCGTAGGTATTAACAGCTCTTATTTACCAACCAGACCCAAAAATCAGTCTTTCAAAGATAATAGACGTTCAGTAAGAGTAAACAAGACCTATCGGAGGTCAAAAAGTCAACAGTATCGAACTAAATTATTCTGGATACGAGGGCATTACATCAAGCTTGCACGTTCTCTTGTTACGTTGAGTGAATACTTCTGTTGGTCACATGGTATTGTCTATTAGAAATCCCGGAAGATCCATATTAATATCAACATTTCGATGCAAATACTATAATAACTACACCTAATTCCAATCTCTAGTTATTAACGAATACTGTTAGTTCCTAAAAATTGGTATTTTTAATGTAATTAGGTCGCCAATTGATTACTCTGGTTCACAAGTAAACTTAGTTTTTAAGAGTTTTATTTGTATGTGCCCCCAAAAAACTTAATACGTATCATTTAAGAGGATTGTATAGCAGCTGCCTTTTCAAAGAATAGGTATTTTGAAAAACTCGTGCTGTCCCTCTCGCGCGTTGAAAAACCCCCGATCGTGCGATAGAGAGCGTTGCAGCTCGCGACTGATTGTGAGTATTTTTTATATGAAATTTGTCTCTCGGGAGAAAACGTTTTTCACATACTAAATCACGTCCAATCTCTTAGATTCTGGTGTCAATCGTTTCAGCATATTATATTCTAGGTTTGTATGTTTTGCTTTTTTTCTAAAACTTCTTTGTTTTTAAAATACGAAGGTTTTACTTCAATGAAGATTTTGTCATAAAAATAGTAACTTTTAGGCGCCTGTTACTTAAAAACTATTATAAATTTTGAAAAAAAGAAAACCTATAAACCTAGTTTTTTACTGTGTCAGTAGCATTCTAAAAAATCATTGAGATAGGATAACATTTAGGGGCAGAAAAACGTTTTCTCTTTTAGTATGGACGAGCGGTCGGTAGACAATAGTCTTAAGATAAGTTTACCAAGCCATGGGCTCTTAATCCATACAAAGAAAATGTAGTTCAAGAAAAGATTCAATAGATGGCGTTGTATGTATCGATTTGTTATTGAAGTTTCTGTATCTGTTTAAATTTGACCTGGAAAAAAGTATGTCCTTGTTTTTAAAAATTCGCTTAGCACAATAAAAAGGAATAATGGGCTCCTAGTTCCAAATTCCATGATTTCATTAAATAATTTTACTGTGCTGCCTCTGGTGAATACAATTTGTACTACGTTGTCGTTTGCTCACTCATTTAATGTTTATAGATGGCGTTGTTTTCATTTTCAGAGTTTTACTACACAGCTCAATAATCTATAATTTCTCACATTACCATTTACTAAAATTACGAGTATGTACCTATTTTGATAGAATGAAATATAATTATGAAATGCAAATCTATATCTATACATTTATGTGTAATAAAATTGTAGAGCTGTCATTCCTGTACAATAAATAGTTTTTTCTTTTTGTATTTTTTTCGAGTTATGGGATCGATTCTGATGACAAATCAACTATTTTTCCGTTTTTTTTTACGGTTTTTTCTTTTGCGTTAATTCCTAAACTACTGAAAACTTTCCGATCAAATATTCCTAATAATAAGCTTCTGTCAATAGGCTATGTATTATTACGCTAGCTATTGCAACTGGGAGATATGCAATTTTGAATTAGGTACTTCTAGGTTACTCAATTCGACCGTATGTATAATATAATATGCTTTTTAACAGTGGCGGCCTTAGGGGGGGGCGAACCGGGCAACCGCCCGGGGCCTCGCGCTTGCAGGGGGCCTCGCGCAACAAACCAAGCAAAAGAAAAAACTACTAGTTTTTTCTTTTGTTTTTTGTTTAATTAAAAACTTTTAATTTTGATTAATTAATTATGTTATAGCCTTAATGAGTTGTTAAGCTACTCATTAAGGCTATAACATAACGGCAAAATTAAATAAGATTTTAGTTTAAAAAAAAATCAAAACATCTATTTTTTTTATTAATCATCTCAGAGTTGGTTAATTTTGCAAATCTTTTATTTAGTTCTATAATTTTACGTACGGCTAGTTTAGGTTAAATCCGGTAGTTCAGACTTGTGTATGATGTTGGCCCAATCAGTGACGTAGTGAGACCGAATCTTGGAGGGGGCAAGACGCATCTGCGAGGCCCTTTTCTTTGATGGAGGATGAAAAATATCGCGCAGATTTGTGATTTTTTTTAAGCCCGCCGTGTGTGTCACCGCGTGCGAGGCCTCCTTTTTTTGATGACTTGATGATAAGATGAGAGGCCTCTTTGCCTCTTTCTGTTCACAGTTAGAAATAAAAAGTAACCAAGTTATCATGCAACTACGGGGCCTCGCGCGAGAAGCGGAATTGCTGGACCTAAACATGATCGTCGGCGCCATCAGCTTTGGCTCTATCAGTTCTCAGTTAGAAATAATAGTAGAAGTTAAATTATACTGCTTTACTGAGTGGTAACAAAGTTGAGATTGCCGTTGTCAAACTTATTTTATTTTATTAAATCTCTAAGCGCGAGGCCCCGTCATGTGCGAGGGTAGCTAGGGTCCGCTAAGCCACCGCCTAGCTACGCCACTGGGCTCAATGAATAATTAAAGTTTGAGACCTCAAACACCGAACGCTACTTTGTAAAAAAATTAAAACCTCGAAAATTTCGTTCTTTTTTGAAATTTTTGTGTTTTTAACCGTAAAGGACTGGTTGTTGATAATAACTTCTCAGAACGGTTTCATAGATGCCTTTTGCTACAATATGAGAACCGATTTATATCTGTAGACCCAGTAGTTTCAGAGTTGAGCTTTTCATTTATATTTTTTTCAAACAAGTGTGGAAGAGGCAAATCATCAGAGTTGGGGAGGTCTTAGAACTTTGTGACTTTTTTTAAAATATGATAAAATGTTGGGAGGGTTTATCTCGGAGACTATTAGGTCTACTGAGGTATTTATATTCACTCTTCATCTTCATCAGCCTATAATGTTCCCACTGCTGGGGCACAGACTTCCATAATCCACCACGCGGGCCCCGTGCGGGTTGGTGATGTCACATGTATTAATTTTTTTTGTTTGAGGACATGCCGGTTTCCTAACGATGTTTTCCTTCATCGTTTTGAGAGTAATGGTGATAAAATAAATACACAAAGTAATCTGGGCTGATTAATCGAGTCGGGTCGATTAATCGCTATCACCGCGAAACCGCTTGAGACGCGCACACCCGCAGTTTGAAAATGGATTTCAAGGTAGCAGTGCGTGTTGTTGCTCTGATAATGAGAAATAGAAAAGAAGACGTCAACGCAAATTTCAAAAATATTGAATCCATCCACTTAGGGCGTAGATCTGAGAAAGGTTTCTTTCATAAGAATTATCAAAACTTAAGAGACCATCGTAATAAATTCGTATTCTGGTTCGTTTAAAACAAACTCCGATTCGGTAGAAGACATGGTTGAAATTGTGCGACAGCGCTCTGCTCTGCAAGACGGTATATCGAAAAACCGCCCGCGGTTAACGCCAGTGCGTACGCGTCAACTAAGTTCTATTGATTACAGTTTTGCCGCGGCTTTTACCCGCGAGCATTTTGTAGCAAATCACGGTTTTAAAATCAGTCGCGGGAAAAAACCACGGTGCGGCCGCTTGTATTAGTTTTCTAGGGGCACAAATTCACGCTATTAAAAATTAAAGCGGTTTAACCGTAGTGCGGCCTACGCCTAAACCCCTTCAAAGTTCTTTTTCGAAAAAAGTTATAAAGTCGGAAAACATCCCAACTGAAGACATGATATCAGATACCTCTTCCACATTTGTTGTAAAAAAAACGTTGATTTGAGATACCTACTTTTGAAAAGCGCAAACTCGGAAGCTTTTGGGTCTACAGAAACCATTTTAGTCTCATATTGTAGTACCTACTCGTAAATTTATTCATCAAAGTAGTAAACTAGTTCTTTATGGAAATAATCGCCAAAAAGGCATAGTCGGCAAAAATCAGAACTACTCCATTTGACGCAAACACGGATGTTCAAAGTTCCTGTATGAACTGTAAAATGTTTTAAAACTCAAATTACATTTATTTAATTGTATAACTTTAGCATTTGTCGTCAAACATGACAACCAAACCTACTTTCGCATCACATACTTTTTATGATGGCAAGGGGCCTCGCAAAGACTTGCCGCCCGGGGCCTCGCAATGGGTAAGGCCGCCTCTGCTTTTTAAGTTTGTTCGCGCAGAACTTCGTCGTTTTAAATGTATGTTTGTTTTAAGTTGGCGGCCACTGGATAGTATTTAATCAATTTTTCCTCAAACCTACTTTTATGCTATTCCCTTTGGGGGATTAGCAATGTTGTAAATTATTAATAATTATGTTGGTTTTCAGTAATTGTTGACATTTGTATAAGAAGCGCTATTTTAAATCAACTGTTAGCGAGCCAGCTAGTCTGGTTAAAAACCTGCTTGCCGATCTCGAAACCTAATGATCATATCATTAGGTTTCGAGATCAAATCTTGCACTTTCTTTTTCACTTTTTGATTTTCTTTTTATTTATTCTGAGAGTTTCAAATACTTTTATTTCAATATTATTATTTGCAATTTGATTTTTTATAATATTTTTTAATAGTTCTGTAGGATAAATTGTAGGTTAGCAAGTTGGATATTTTTTAAACTGTAATTTATTGTTTGAGGAGTAGGAATGTTAATGGCAATCAAATCAATCTGTTATTTTGTGTTTATCTATGTTTGAATTGGTGTTGATGGCGCCACTGACACGATCCGTCTTGTTTCTCAAATTCGAAATTAACGAAAGCGAAGCCGCGGGCCATTTGAACCATTAACATGCCTACAATATCCAACTTACTAACCTACAATTTAAATCAGCGTACATTTTATCCTAGAGAACTTTTGAAAAATATTAGAGAAAAATAAAATTGAAAATAATATTAAAATAAAAGTATGCATTTTACTTTAAATAAGAGAAACTCTCAGATTATAATTATAAAAACAAAAAAAAAAAGAAACGCAAAAAGTGTAATCAAAATGCAAGATTTGATCCCGAGACCCAATGCACGAAAAGCAAGCAGGCTCTCTAAGGCGCCATCTCCACGGGCGAGGGAAACGCTGCGAGTCCGTCCTTCTATCGTCGGAGAATCTCCACGACGAGCGTTTATTCCGCCAGCGTATCGTCACGGAATCGCCGCGCGCGCGCGACGACTCGCAACGGAATCGCCGCGAGTCCGCGACAAGTCGTTGTGCTATAGTTTTGTTTTGTTTCACTACTGGTAACGCGGTCGTCGCGCGCCCGCCGCGCGCTCGCTGCGAGAGCGCCACGAGCGCGCGGCGATACGCCCGACTAATGTCACACATTGCCACTTGTCAAATCGCCGCGATAATATCGCCGTGTGGAGACGGGTTCATAGAGAGTGTATGGAAATACGTGGCACGACGATAATATCGCCGCGATTCTCTCGCTCGTGGAGGCAGCCCCTAACAGTTAGCTTCAAATAGCGGTTCTTATACAAATGTCAAACGCTCAAGAAATCCTGCGCTATCGCAAAGTAGGCTTGCATGAAAGAACGTGAATTTATCTTCCGAGTGACTGACGACGTAAGCTTCAAGGTCACGGGGCTATGTAGTGCAAAAGTACAGTTTGATTTTAACGCCATCTATTGGTGTTTGTGTAAAATAAACTACTGGCGGCCCACAAGCTAGCGAGTCATCGTTGCTAGCACCATCTAGCGTAGGCCGCCATCTCAATATAGGCCGAGTAAATGACGTAGTTACGGCGGTCACGTTTCTTTGTATGGGATGGGGTATCTGTACGCTAGTATTATATTATCTTTGACCAAGCATATAAGTGTTTATTTCTTAACTTCATTACTAATGGCTCCATCTGTTATCTCGAGTAAGAAACACAAAAAAATATTCAATCATTGTATTAAATTATAGATGTATGAAAAGTCTATCCATCGAAGAATACAAGTAAACTTCAATGATTTTCTTCGACTTCAGGTATGTCAAACAAAGATCCTGTAAAGTTTTAGCATATTACAATCCCATTACATATAAACTCCAATTGAAAATGAACCTTCTGTCAAAAAGCTTAAACTCGTCTTTTCTTCCACCAGCTGCCTTGAGCGACATGGGTGGCAGCGGCACCAGCTCCTCGTCATCACACATGTCTCCCGGCTGGCAGGTCAACGACCTCGACCTAGAACTGCCCGGCGAGCTGTCTATGAAGTGAGTATCACTAAAACCTGACAACTTATCTATTTTGAGTACAGCGCCATCTAGTTTTCAAATGTGACAAACTTTTGTCAAAACACACTGGTGTTGTTTTGAATTAGTACAGCGCCATCTATAATCCAAACTTGCCAAAATTTTTGCAAATAGCCTGAATCCATTTATCATCTGCCTAGCCTTTTTCCAACTACATATATTGGGGTCGGCTTTCCGTCGAACCAGATGCAGCTGGATATCAGTATTTTACATGTAGCGACTGCCTATCAAACCTTAAAAACCCAGTAACTGGGTAATACGATACCCCATGGTACGACTGGTTGGAGTAGCCGAGTAGCCTGTATCCAGTACTGTTATTAAATCGAAATAATACTACACTATCTGTTATTAATGTTACATTTTTGTCTTGTTACCATACCATTCCTACGGTAAATGATTATTTATGTGCCTTTCTAAATATTTTTGAACTGTGCTGTGTTAAAATCAAAATTATAATTTTATTGATTTTTATATGAAATAAATTCTATTTATCCAAAAAAGACAACTTAAAGTTCCACATATTTAAATACAGCGCCATCTCTTATCGAACCCTCAAAAAACTCACCGTGTAGCACGTTTTCTCACCGTAGCGAGGCGCTGCTGTCGCTGCCATCATTGGCTGTGTTCAAGCAGGAGGCACTTTCACCCAATGGCGGAGGGACTGTCCTCTCTCCTCCTCGCCGGGCCTGGCCTCCGCGAAGACCTGATGAAAGACAGGTAAACGAGTAAAGAAAATATGCAGGGTAGTGTTGAAATCATTGGCCTCTTACTAAAGTTGAAAGTACTACTGAATATCGACATGTTTTAAATTGTAAATGTAAATCAGCACTCTTTCTTTGTCAATTGGCAAACTGTTATACAACGTGTAACGGTAAATGCGCAAAACCTCTCGTGGGGTAACTCAGCCCATGTTACTGAACAATATTTGTTTTAAGACTTTAGGAAAAAAAATGGTTTTTCATACTGATGGGCCCGATCAATTTCTCATTTTGTATGAAAAACCCTTTTTATTTTTTATTTTTTTTCCAAAAGTCTTAGAACAAACATTGTTCAGTAAAATGGGCTGAGTTACCCCACGAGAGGTTTTGCGCATTTAACGTTACACGTTGTATAATATGACAAATGGACTTGACCATATGAATTACCTTGAAAGTGCCAAGTTCAATAGCGAGAATGTCAATTATTTCAATTCTACCCTGTATTACTTTTTATTGATTAAGCATGCCATGCGGTTGTATATTTTTTGTTTCTGTTTCGTGTATTGCAGCTATTCTTGAAGGTTTCATTACTGTCATAGTCTTAAAAGCTTCTGTTATTGTTTTCTATACGTATGTGAATTCTACAGCTATTGAATGGTTACCTATTATATTGGATCCCGTTCTTGATTGAAAAACTTTGATTGCTTTCTCAATTTCAAAGCTCAACAAACCCTATACTGGCTTCTAATCTGACCATGCCTATACATAGCATGTTTTCTTAAAAGTAAGTTAAATAAAAATTAATTGTTGCACAAAAATAAAGTACCTATGCGTATCATTTTACTACCTGTAGTATTTTGGTGTCACTCCTAAATTTCGTGCAAAATAAACTGTCGTACAAAGCTGTATCGCATATACACTTCGAGCAATAAAACATAACATTTTTCACTCAGTCTCTATATTTTTGTGTCATATCTCATCTAACCATCTTCAAATCAATACATTCTTCAATCATTACACAATTGTTTTCCATAACTTCATCATCATCATCTGCCTGCCTTTTCCCAACTGTATTGGGGTCGGCTTCCAGTCGAACCAGATGCCAGCTGAATATCAGTATTTTACATGGAGCGACTGCCTTTCGGACCTCCACAACTCAGTAACTGGGTTATACATGGTAAGACTGGTTGTCAGACTTTAGAGCTTCTCACTAATAGTAATGACTGTGAAAAGTTATACAATTCATTCCAAAACATCAGATCAGTCTTTCATCTACTCACTTTTTTGTTAACTTTCTACACTGTGCCAAAGTCTTTTCACCTACACTTCGTGCAAGAAGCTAGCAAATGCCAAATTTCACTGCGATTTTTGTTACTATCTCATCTATTTTGCTGTCAGCTTTCCGAAAGTCACAAATAAATTAATTGTATCGTAATCCCGACTACTGATAGACCATGGTTTTCTTTTAATTCTCAGATCAACGCGGAATATACAGAGATACAGCAAGGACATGCTGCTACTGACAGGGATTTCAAGAATATGTGGGAGGTGGTTATAATATCTTCTTCATGCTGAAATTATCTGTTGAAATGTCTTGCCCTTTTGAGAGCTGAATGTCTTGTTTCTTTGCTAGAACTTTACCAATCCAAGGCCCGTATTGTAGAACGCACCTCAAAACTCAAGTGTTAGAACCAGTCCACACGGCGCGTTGCGTCTCCGTTGCGTCGACGCAGCGCTGCCGTCGCTTCATTTTACATACTTATAATTGTAATGTACACACGGTGCGCTGCGTCGACGCAACGCACACACGACGTAACTGCAGCCCCCGAGACGAAGCAGGCGGGGGTGTATGTACACATTGTGACGATGGAACGGCAGCGCTCAGTTGCTTGTGCGTTGATAGGAAGGATACACGCAAGCCTATATCATTTTTTACGTACTTTTTTTGTATTCAGTTTTATTTGCAAAGTATAGGAGCAATGCCAGACGTCTTTTCCGATTTAGGCCTTCTATAGACTGATGCGATGTTTTTGTTAAATGCTTGCCGCAACTGTGCGTCGCCGCTGCGATGTCGAAACGTTATAACTGCGTCGTAGTAACGGTGCGGTGATGCAGCGCCTGGGTGGCCGGCTATGGGTCAAAATATTTGCGTTGCGTCGACGCAACGCGCCGTGTGGACTGGTTCTTACTTAAAACTGGTTTCAACCAATCAAATGCCTTGAATCTAGTTTTAAGTACCTATTGCTTGAGTATTGAGTGACATTCTGTAATACGGGCCTTAAATTTCTTTCACAAATTATGTTACTCCTTTGCTCCATAGCCATACTTACAGTAAAATCTATTGACTTTTAATTTTCTCGATTTCTTTTGCTTGCTGTGGCTGCCAAGCTTTATCTCTATTCAAAATCACATTTAATTCTGATATTTCTTTACCTCAAGAGTTTTAGTATTTTTATGAATGTGCGCATTCTTATTTCAGTGTTATATTTTCAAAAATATCACTAATTGATATAAATTCTAAACATTGATCGTCTTACCACAAGAAAGTTAAACATTTGTTGAACACTTGGCTAAAAAAACTGTCAACCACAAAACGAAATTTTTTTAGACAAGAGTTCAACGGATGTTTGAGTTGTGAGCAGGAGAGCCTTATTTTGATTTTGGAGGTTTTAACCTCTAAATATTCGCGGCATTCACACAATGCAAGATTGTGGAACTTGTGGTAAGGCGGTGATTGTCGAGGAAGCAAAATTAGAACTTGAAATTGATCATATTGGAATACCCACCCAGATCAAATGAATTTTCCGCTTACATTATTGCATGAACAAATAGTAATACATAACTCTTGTCTATAAATATTTATTAAATCATAATAATTCTTCGTTTATGATACGAGTATTTGTTAGAATATATGCATTTTAATTCAATGCAAAAAATTCCACCCGTAAACCGTCTTATCTGTTGATATTTTTTATTCAGACTTGTTATCTATAATGTTTACATTCGCTGATATATTATGGCTAAGAGTATAAAACTTATTTCATAAAAACAAAATGATTAACAGAATTAAAGGTTATAATATTGTTATGTACATGATTTAGTGTTCAAACTAGAATTGATTGGACCACGACTGAAAATTAATATCTATTCAACAAATGAAAAGGTTTTCAATATAATAATATTAGTATGTATATGCAAACATGTTAAAAAAATGAAAGAATGTAAAATCACGTCCTAGTTGATCTGAGAATTAATTTATAATCACAGAATTGAATTAAAGTAACAACGTTCTACAGTAATATAATTGTGATGTTTCTACCCTCCTCCATTTAGTTGCTTGGCTAATCCTTAAAAAGCATCCCACCGAAACGTCAAAGGGAACTTTAGTCCCCAAACTGTCATAACGGTCAAGAGTTCTTAAACGCTACACTGGGGACTTTAGCACCCATTTTACCGGGAAACTAACAAACGCCAAAAGTTAACGCAGCAAAAATTTTACATGACAGTTCTATCAGATTGGACAGCTGACTGTGACCTTTTGAGTGGGTATCCTCCTAAAGTTTCCAAGAGTTCGCAAGATGAGCTAAACACCCAATGTAGAATAGAATGAACAACATCGCCTACCATAATTCCGGTCCAAGCATATAAAACAAGTTTTTTTTAGAGAAAAAACTTAACAATTCAAAATGAGAAGAATATAAATATTAGGGCCAGTTTTAATTAATATCTCGTGTTCATTTTAATGCTCATTGGGCGTTTATGTGATATTAAATTTTACTCAGAACATTTCTAGAATGTGTGCGCAAAATTTGTTCGTGTTTACTTGTTACTAACACTTCAAAATCACTTACATTGTCATACTTTTTCTTTTCACACAGATTACCAGTATGGTGGTCGATAGCAACCGCGATGCCATGGAAGAGGGCAGTTGCGAGCAGTCGCCCCCACACAATGGAACCATGATGGTGCAGCATGGTAAGTGTCGCCATCTGTTATTTGTTTCTAGAAACTGAGGTGTGGAAGTAGTTCTGATCTTTGTCGGTAGATGGCGATGAATATTTTGAAAAAATAATTCCGCTAATAGTGTTAAAATATTCAACATGCATCACAATGAATTTATATCATAACGGAAAGAGCTGTGCTCGGAGTTTCTTTGCGGGATAAAATTCGGAACATGGATATTCGGCGAAGAACCAGAGTCACTGACATAGCTCGTAAAATTTACAAGTTGAAGTGGCAATGGGCAGGCCACATCGCTCGTAGAACCGATAACCGATGGGGAAGAAAAGTTCTCTCATGGCGACCACGGACCGGAAGACGCAACGTAGGCAGGCCTCCCACTAGGTGGACCGACGACATCGTGAGGGTCGCGGGCAATCGATGGATGCAAGTGGAGGATTGTCGTTCGTCGTGGCGGTCTAAGAGGGAGGCCTATGTTCAGCAGTGGACGTCTTCCGGCTGATGATGATGTCCTGAATTATCATGTTTTGTTGTCAATCGCAGGCAGCCCGGAGAGCATGCAGTGCCAGCCGACCATGCCTCCCGGCTCTATGATACCTATGAATGGGTACCACTCACCAAATACACAGGAGAACAAGAGTGAGTACCGTTTTCTTCATTTATTACTCTAGCTAGGGAGTAGACATAGCAAGAAACTTACGAGCTTACATAAACTACTCTCTTTATTTCTCTCTCTCTCTTTCTTGCTTTCTCTCTAGTTATCTCTCCTTCTCTCTCTCTCTCTCCCTCACTTTCTCTTTCTCCTCTCTCTCTCTCCCTCACTTTCTCTTTCTCCTCTCTCTCTCTCCCCCCCTCTCTCTATCTTTCTCTCTTTCTCTCTCTCTCGAGAGAGAGCAAACAATAATTTGTATGAAACACCCGATTTTTTTTAATCTTTCACGGTTTGTTTCATAGTAAAAGTTGTCTTTGATCATAAGTACTTTCAGCCCATGAAAGGTTGTAAATGTTTTACAAATAACCCTTTTTACTATTTCCATATTCGGCCTGTACAAACTTAAGGGGGAGGTAGCTTGCAATAAAATATACTACTTGTGGGGTCGGAACCCAACTCTTCCTGAATGGTAAACATTTTTATTAAAGTTACACTAGCTGTTCTCCGCGGTTTCACCCGCTTCTCGGCTCGTGATCGTGGTCACGGTGTTAAAACAGTCCCGCGACCCCGGCATGTGTTTGGCTCACAATAGAGGAAGGGGTGGAAGCAGCTGTCAGATTGCTACCAGCTGTTTGAAGTTACACGTCGCGCCGTCAACCCGAGCATCCTAGGCAAGACGGCGGGCTACCCATTAATCGCCGTCTGCGTCCGCATGCGAATTACTTGCTTACGGGAGCAGCTTATTTTATTACAATATCTTATTAATTCTACATTGTTGCAAGCTTTTGTTTACTTTCACCTATCGCTATCCTGTTGTCTGTAATCAAATCTTGCAAGTTTTTGATCCACTTCCCGGTTTTCGATTGAGCTGAAATTTTGCACCTATACATGTGTATATCGCGTCACAATGCAATAATAAGATGACATGTAGCTAATCTGATGATGGAGCTGTAAGGTCGCCATAGGAACTTAATGAAACGCTGCAAACCCATCAAGTTTAGACTCGTTCGATTCGTCTTGACGAGTACTTATCTATCGTAAGTTTTTTTTTTACCAAAAAATGCTTATTTTTTTAATGTGTATCTTGTGTTGCAGATGCTGGTCTGCTGATGTGCTCTCCCGTGGGTTCTTTGGATGGCTTCCTCCACTCTCCCATACAGACTCGCTCCGAGCCCAGCTTCAAGGATGATACCAGGTAAGAATTCGTGCAATTTGCAATTTCTACTAAGTAAAAATGAAAATCGTCCTTGCTACTACGATATAATGATGCAATTCGACTGACTTACGTCGTCGTGGCGAGCGTGTTTTGTTTTTCATCTACACGTAGATAACTGAACGTTTTATGTCATACGTCGTAGTGGTAAGGATGATTTTCACGTGTCGCAGGTTTGCTTCCCGCTCGAAAATAATATTTGTATGATCTGCAAGTAGTTGTTCCAGGTCTGGGTGTTTGTGTATGTGAGTTTCTATGTTTGTAAACGAACCCACGATACAGGAAGAAATTCCTAGTGTGAAGCAATGTGTTAAAGAAATATTTCGGTCTTTCTATGTCAATCGTTTAAAGATCAAATAAATGGAATTGTGTCTCTAAGGGAATTTACTCATGGCGCGATGCAACGTGACGCGATTCGTGCGATATCGAGTCGATTGCCGATTTAAGTCGCACGTATTTACTAATGGAGTGATATAGTGAATACTTTTATGTAACTTTTATAGCGCACACGTTTTTCATATTATAATAAATTTTAATATAATTTATCTAATGCACTTCACTTTTACCTACACACATTTCCAATTATTTATGTTATTTAACTATTTTATTTATTTATTTTTTGTTTTGCCTACCCTCGTCTGTGTGTCACTGCGTGGTGCCAACTGAAAACCAGCGCTGGGTGTCTTTTTCGCCCAGCATATGCTGAGTTGGTAACCCTTTTGGTGTGGACATGCTCAGCAAAATTTTTATTGTATTTTTTTAATTTTATTTTTTTTATTGTGTCTGTGTGTGTGTGTCCATTATCAAATAAATGTTTTCTATTCTATTCTATTCAATGCAATAATTAGACCATGCACTTCAAAAATCCACTTTACTACTACGACATAAAGGCGCTGCAAACCAAAGACAAAAGATGTCGCACGTGACGAGTAGTTGCGCAATCGAATTTCGAACAGAGAATCATGTGCATTGTCATTAGAACGTACATGCAATTTGATATCGAGCAAATATGTGAGCGATATCGTCAATCCGTGCGACTCCATTAGCAAACACTAGCGGTTGTCCATACATTTTCTTCGACCGGACGCTTGTGTGATATCTGACCGATATCGTCAATAGATGCAATTCGATATCGCGTCGCGCCATGAGTAAAGCCCCTTAGAGATGAGCTTAAGAAAATATTTTCTCATGTTCTCAAAATAATATTTTTTCGCTGTTCAAACTCAAACCATTTATTACAATTAGGCTATCAAATTCAAGAAATTTCTTTGGTTTCGGCAAACTGTCAAGCTAAGCAAAGTATTCACACAAAAATAAACTTTAAATCCATAATGTTACTGTTCAAATTCGCAAAAAAATATCAACCTCAATCGTTAACAGAAATATAAACTCTAAATACATCTACATAACGTTCATTTCTATTTCTCTCCTCAGATTCCAATACGTCTTAGCAGCGGCCACGTCCATAGCCACAAAACAGAACGAGGAAACCCTAACCTACCTCAATCAGGGACAGCCCTACGAGATCAAACTCAAGAAATTAGGAGACTTGTCACATTATAAAGGGAAGATACTCAAGGTAAGGAGGAGGAATGAGTGCGGGAGAGGACAGCGTCCTCCTCACGAACCAGCCGCTGCTGGAGACGTCGAGGACGTCTTTAGGGTAACGCAGGCGCGGGCTTGCGGACGGCGAGTAATGGGTGACTCGCCGTTCGATCATGGTCGCGTCGGGTTTTACGCGTGTCTCAAGGAGCTGTCAGCAAACTGACGGTAATTTTAGAACCAAACGCCTGTCAAAATTTTGGGTCTGGCTAAGCAGGTTACCGCAACTCTGGAACGCAAAGGGCATTTGAAGGATCGATTTTATTTTTCCATCGTAGTTAATAATAGACTGACTCGTTGCGGCGGTATATAGATGTTTCTTGAAAATGGTCGAAGGTTCTGGAAACATATAGACTACACAGTCCTACCTACTGGAACATTCTAGAACAATCTCGAAACATCTAGATCAGGCTAGAAATTTCTAAAAACTACCAGGGAATCTTCATAATCAAATCAAATTATTATAAATTATTTATTTTTGCCAACAGAGTGTGATCAAGATCTGTTTCCACGAGCGTCGCCTACAGTACATGGAGAGGGAGCAGATCGCACAGTGGCACAACGAGAGGCCCGGGGAGAGAATCGTGGAGGTAAGAGGATTACTTCAAAACAACATGTTCACATTACAGCCAAATCAATGTTGTACAAAGTAGAAGGAGTTTTATTTTATTTGGAAAAAAAAAACTATGTTTTAAGCTTTCACGGTTTGTCTCTAAATTTAAAATGTCACTTACGGGATATCTTCCGTGATTTTATTTTTGTTTGAGGTCCCGATATTTCGACGCTGTTGCAAGCAATTTATTTCATCACCACTGCTCTCAAAACGGTGAAGGAAAACTTCGTGAGGAAACCGGCATGTCCTAGAACCAAAAATTCGAAGATTTGTGACATCTACCAACACGGACTGGGCCCGCGTGGTGGATTATGGCCCACTCCCTCTCACAGAGAGGAGGCCTGTAACCCAGCAGTGGGAACATTTATAGGATGATGATGAAGTCTGTCCGTACCTACAGTACTGTTTCTCCCTTCTCTTCAAATCCATCCAAAGGTTGTCTTGAAAAGATCGCTTTTAGCGATAAGACCGCCCATTGTGTCACCCTATGTGTCAGATATTCTTTATATTTGTAACTAGCTGTGCCCGCGACTTCGTTCGCGTGGATGTCGGAATTTAACAATGTATTTTTTAGTGCGAAGCGTTTAATTCTCGCCACGTTTTTCATTTATAAACCCTGTATTTCGAATTCAAGAATATTTAACGTGTTTGTAATAAACGCCCTCTGTTGTTCAAAGGCAGTACCATTCAATTGCTATTGGATTAGAGTAGTTTGTATATCGATTTGAATCAGGCGCGGTTTCTTCATAGAGGCAGTTAGGCACAGCCTATCCTACCAAAACAACGCACAAATAAAACAAATGCATTTATTGGAACAATGTAATAAAATAAAACAAAAACATCAATATAGTGAAAACTCCTAACAAAAAGTTAATAGCAACTTTCACCACCGTGTGATGTCACTTCACTTCACTATAATACGATAATAGTAACCGCCGTAGGCCTAGCTAGGCCGACGATGCTCCTGCCTCAAGAAATAGTAAATTTCATTCAAGCACGTATGATTTTTTGTTTCATATTGTCGTGTGTATGAACGAGACAGATGGATAAAAGTGGGCGGTCCTCAGGCACGCTGTAGCTGGAGTAATCCAATAGGCATTAGGCAATGACCAACGTCACAGAATACCCAACGATATAATGAATGAAAATCTTAGTGGAAATGCACCGAGCAAGTTGCCAGTTCTGGAAATAAACTTTACACAGAAACGATAATAATAGAAACAATAAAAATAACGGGGTAGTTTTGTCAAATCTATACATTCCAAAAGAAATGTGGAATTTTAAAGTATAGGAAAAGCCCTTTAATTATAATTAAAAACTCTAGAAATTTATTTTTTCTCCATAGATTTGAGAATTTGGTTTTTGGGTACTTGGGAAAAAAGGGCAACCTTGTGTGTTACTGTCAGTATAATCCGGCAAAATTATGTTAAATGCTGTTCATAAAGATGACAAAAGCACAATGAGGCTATTATATTTTGTAGCGTTTTTTTGTCGAGAAATAATAAATTATATTTTTTTGAAGAAGCCATATTGTTTCATGTGACGAGCTGACTATCGCATGTGATCTTTTGTTATTGTTTTGGACTTTTGTTTTTATAACATCATAGAGAGCTATAAGTAATCCGTTTTGAAACATAAAGTAGAATATTTGTTTGTTTACTAAAATGGTCTTCAATTGTGTGGTTTGTGCTGACAATGTGTGTTTATTAGAGATTAAAAGCAATAAGTTTTCACAATTATCTTATAGTGATAAGGTTCAAGTTGTGTCGAAAGGTAGATGTGTACCCGAGTTACGAGAATTAACCCAACAAAATAATAATTCATCTCGTACTCGTCATTTCAATCCTAAGAGTTATGAAACATATCACTGGCTGTGTGGTTGTGTACACACAAATAGATTATTTTGTTTCCCGTGCATTTTGTTCAATACTTCTAGTAAATGGAGTGAGGGATTTCTTGATTTGCATAATTTTCATTCCTCAGCAAAAAAGCATGACCTATCAGAAAAACATATAGAGGCTTGCTTAAAGTTACATACATTTGGTAAGTCACGCATTGAAACTAGTATTAACAGCCAGTTCAGATTAGATTTAGAAAGGCATAATTCTAAAGTAGATAGAAATAGAAACATTTTTCAAAGACTGATCGATGTTGTTTGCTTTCTGGGAAAACAAGAATTAGCTTTTCGCGGCCACGATGAATCTTTATCATCAGTGAATAGAGGTAATTATTTAGAATTAGTAGATTTATTAGCAAAGTACGATGGAGTTTTAGAAACTCACTTACAAAATGCAAGTATCACATTCACGGGGATGTCGAACAGAACGCAAAATGATTTGATCTCGAGTGTTGCCTCTGTGATAGCTGATCACGTTAAAAACGAAATTAAACAGTCCGATTTTGTTTCTGTGATGGTGGATGAAACACCTGATATAAGCGGCCGAGAACAGTTAGTTTTTATTTTAAGATATTTTCGCGATTCCGAAGTAGTTGATCGATTTATTAAATACGTAGATGTCAGCGCGGATCGGACCGCTGTAACTTTAAGTTCTATAATTTTGGAAACTTTAGAAGATTTAGATTGTCATTCTAAATTAATTGCACAAACTTATGACGGGGCAGCAGTTTTATCCTCTCAAATTAACGGCGTACAGGCTTTGGTGAGGCAAAAATGTCCGCAAGCAATGTACGTATGGTGTTCAGCACATGTATTAAATTTAGTTTTATCGAAATCTTTCGAACGGGTTCCTGAAACAAAACGGTTTTTTAATATAATAAAATCAATTGCGGTTTTCTTTCACACTAGTACGAAACGAATGGCGTATTATAACGACTTTGCCGCTATGAAAAAGCTGCCTCGTGCCTCCGAAACTAGGTGGACATATCACTCGCGCACGTTAAATATAATAAATAACGAGTATACACACCTTCTTCAGTTGTTTGAGGAAATGAATGAAAATACAGAACACTGGGATGGTGATACATTGTCACAAGTTACTTCTTTTTTATTTAACATGAAAGAATTTGAATTCAAATTTTTTTTAAGAACATTCGCGGATATTTTTGAGCAAACCGATATTTTATACGATATATTACAGAAAAAAACTAGTGACATCGCGTTTTGTGTAAAAAAAATCAAACAATTCGAGTCCTTTTTAGCTAATTACAGAGACAAATTCCAGATCAATTATGATGCAACTGCTCTCATTACCGGACCACCCAAAAGAAAGCGCAATGTCGATGATGTAAAAATACACTATCGGCGAATTTTTACCGAGATCATTGATAATGTACTCAGTGAATTAAGACATCGTTATATGAGTATCAAAAATTTAAAATTCTTTGAGTTACTTTCTTGTGAGAATTTTAGTAAATATAATGAACAATTCCCTGAAAAGGAAATCAGAGAGTTCACTAATACTTATCAGGCACTGTTTAATTTTGATAGATTAAAAAATGAATTGCGCTGTATTTATAGATGGCCTGAATTTGCGAATTGTAGCATATATGCTATGGTTCAATATTTACATAAAAATAATTTAGAAACTATTTTTTCAGAAGTTTTACGCTTAGCGAAGTTTATTGTTACTATCCCAGCTAGCAGCGCATCGGCAGAACGTTCATTTTCGTCCTTAAAACGTATTCACACATATTTAAGAAACACACAGAGTCAGCAACGACTCACAAATCTTTCTATAATTTCTATAGAAAAAGAGCTAATGGTCGAATTACGACGCAAACCAACTTTTTATGACGAGGTTTTGAAATGTTATTTGAAAAAGGATAGGCGCGTTGATTTAATTTATAAATGAGTAATTTAAAGTTTTTCACATATTGTAAATATGTAGTTATCTTATTAAATATATGTATGTATGTACATGCGATGCGAATCACATGAAATAGGGCCTTTTTAAAGGCCACATTGAATATCTTGCAAGTGACGTGTTTTGTAACTATCACTCACTTGGAAAGATATTTGAGGTGGCCGAATCTTATTTCTACGTAAATCTTCAGAATATCGTGATTAATAAATGTTTCGTGAAGAATGTGGTGAGTTTTTCAAATAATAAGTTTTGTAGTGGGCCGAATCGAATGTTTCTAAATGCCGAATAATCAGGTGAGTGGTTTTTTTTTTTTTTTTTTTTGAGGGGGTTGTCTTTGCTGGCCTACCCTTACACTGTAACCACTGCACGCCACTGATTTGAATTCGATATTGTTTAATGAATTAAATTAATGTTGGTATGGAAAAAAAAATTGATGGAACCTACTCTAAATCCTATTTCAGTGCGCGTGAACGTAAAGCGACAAAAAGAGTTAAAACTCCAAAACAAATAAAATTCTTAGATTTTTTGTCAAAGAAACATGTACTACTTACCTACAACGGACATACAAAAAGATTAACAAAAAATAAGGATTTGGGCTCAGCTTATATTATTATGTAGGTAAGATTTAGATTTTGAAAAGGTTGCTGGAACAATTTTATAAACTTGTCCACTCCACTCCACCCGCTCCACTCCACTCCACCCGCTCCACTCCACTCTACCCTCTCCACTCCACTCCTCCCACTCCAATCCACTCCTCCCACTCCACTCCACTCCTCCCACTCCACTCCACTCCTCCCACTCCACTCCACTCCACTCCAACCGCTCCACTCCACTCCACCCGCTCCCCTCCACTCCACCCGCTCCCCTCCACTCCACCCGCTCCACTCCACTCCACCCGCTCCACTCCGCTCCACCCGCTTCTCTCCACTCCACCCGCTCCACTCCACTCCACCCGCTCCACTCCCCTCCACCAGCTCCACTCCACTCTACCCGCTCCACACCACTCCACCCGCTCCACTCCACTCCACCCGCTCTACACCACTTCACCCTCTCCACTCAACTCCACCCGCTCCACTCCACTCCACTCCAGTCCAGTTCACTCCAGTCAACTCCATTCCTTTTCAGTCCACTACACTCCACTCCACTCCACTCCATTCCATTCCATTCCTCCACTCCACTCCATTCCATTCCATTCCATTCCATTCCATTCCATTCCATTCCGGTCCATTCCTCCACTCCACTCCATTCCAGTCCAGTCCAGTCCAGTCCATTCCATTCCATTCCATTCCAGTCCAGTGCATTCCATTCCATTATGTTCGATTCCTTTAAATCGCTTTAATTAATTTCGGGTGAGATGATTCATCATCATCATCAGCCTATAATGTTCCCACTGCTGGGACACAGGCCTCTCTGTGAGAGGGAGTGGGCCATAATCCACCACGCGGGCCCAGTGCGGGTTGGCAGATATCACATGTCTTCGAATTTTTGGTTCTAGGACATGCCGGTTTCCTCACGATGTTTTCCTTCACCGTTTTGAGAGCAGTGGTGATGAAATAAATTACGCAAAGTAATGCGCCTGGCGGGGTTCGAACCCACGACCTACAACTCGTAAGTCGGGACCGATACCACTGGGCCACCACTGCTCTCAATTGAATTGATTACGATGAAACAAAATACCGTACATAAATGTTACTTCATTATCACCTCGTTTCCAGGTTTTCTTAAAACGCCATCTGCCGTGCGTTGAAATAATTATGTTTAAGTTTATTAATTGAATAAGTAGTTTTTCCATTCGAAGCTAGATCGCGCTACTGACCTACGCGTCTCGGTGTGAACTGACCGTAATTTTACTTCTGGAACACTTTAAATTCAAATATCTTTTGATAGACTGAACCGATTCCGATGAAACAAAAACTAAACGTTACTTCAAGGTACGGTTAGTCGTTGTGTATTAAAGTTATCTACAGAGCTTTCGTACATTTTAAGTGATGCCCGAACAAATAAACATACAAACAGACATACAGACAAACAGACAAAAATTCTAAAAATGCTAGAAATGGGTTCTATTGGTTGTCCTTTAATAACCTGGCTTTATTTTTTGAGTTTTTTTTTAATGTACAAAAATTACTTTTCTACAGTTTTATTATATGTATAGATTTGTTTGGTGTGCATAATAAAGAGTATTCTATCTATTCTATCTGTCAGTCCCTCCCGTCCTGCCCTGAGTGGGGGGGGGGGGGCTCATTTGATAGATATACCACCTAAAAAAAAGGGTGGAGTACTAGTATCTAATAAAATGTTCTTCCATACGCAGGTTGACGTGCCTCTCTCGTACGGTGTGATCCGCGTAGAACAGCCGGCCTGTCTGAACGCGCTTCATGTCTACTGGGATCCTACCAAGGATGTCGGCGTTTATATCAAGGTAAGTCATCAATAACTTATTTGTTAAAAATGAAATGCTCTGCATCCCTTTGAGTCCGTTTTTTTTTACTTTATCCTTTTTATTGGGTACAGGCTTTATATTTTATAGAAAAAAAGCAATTTCATAAAAATCTGCTATTTCCTTAAATTTGCCGTATATGATTAGGTACTTCCGAGAATTTGATCCGTATTACCAACACTATCAAATGGTGTAATAATACAGGCTGCGTTATTTTTTTCCAAAATTAGCTGGTTTGATTCCTGCCCAGGAATATTGATATTTCTGAAATCCAATGATGCCATTTTAATTTTCGTCAAAATCAACCTCAAGAGTCCTTTTCCTCATAGTTTCGGATATAGCCATCCACGCCCAGTTGAAAAATTCACCCTGCATACATACATTTTGGTATAATTTTTTTGCCGACTTCAAAAAAAGAAGGTTATCAATTCGACCCGTATGTATGGTGTAATATTTTCAGAACTGCCCAGTTTTCGTATATGTTAGTATACACGTCTATACTATATCAGCGTCTGAACAAATGTGCCTTTCAAAAGTGTATGTATGTTTTTATGTTTGTGTTCGCATATCTCCGGAACTACAAGTCCGATTTAAGTAATTCTAATTTAACTGTAATTCATCTGTAATTGTAAGTGTAATTTAACTGTATTTTTTTTGTTGTACTAGGTATTGTTCACCTTAAGGAATACTGCAAGTTTCATCAAAATCGGTCCAGTAGATTTTGAGATAGGGACTTTTTTAGCTTATTGTGTACATGGGCGTGTTATTATCGGTGCTACGGATTACAAAATTCTAGTACACTTGTAAGAAAATTATGTATTTGACAAGAATTTGGGTTGTATATTTAAATTAAAAACGGTACAATAAAAAACTTTAAAAAAAAAGTAAGCGACTTCAAAAGCAACCACAACAAAAATGGATAAAATAACCTACATACATAGTTTTCTTTCGGAAGCCGGTGGCAAAAATGTCAATGAATTAAAAAACAAAGCCACCGACTTCCGAAAGAAAAGTTTTGATGTAGGTTATTTTATCCTTTTTTGTTGTGGTTGCTTTTGAAGTCGGTTGCTTTTTTTTTAAAGTATTTTGGTGATCTAACTGGTGGTCTAGTTAAATTTATTTAGTCAAATACTCTATTTGCCCAACCGAGTCTTACATGATTTTTATTTTAGGTGTCCATTCACTCGTATTAACTTAGATTTTCATATCCCCAGGTGAACTGCATATCAACAGAGTTCACAGCGAAGAAGCATGGCGGGGAGAAAGGAGTCCCTTTCCGTATTCAGGTGGAGACCTACCTCGCTAGCGACGAGCACACGAGGTTGCATGCCGCTGCATGTCAGATTAAGGTAAATTAAACTCTATAGCTTATGATATAATGTCGTTTTTTAGTTCCGTACCCAAAGGGTAGAACGGGACCCTTTTACTATCTCCGCTGTTCGTCTATCTGTCTGTCTGTCTGGACTTCTGGAGATATACAACATGTAACATACTTCACGCACATCCTGAAATTAGTTTGTTCAGAATCGTTTACTGAATCGATTTCTATATTTTTTATTAAAGGTAATTTTTTATCAAAAATAATTAAAACAACGGAAATCATAGTCACATTACCCCTGTACAGTCAAAACAAACTAAGATAGACCGTAAATCAAGGCAACAAGACTTAAAAGTGCAATTTTATTTGTATTAATACAAATTCCGTCATTCAATACAAAATAAAGAAAAATAAACCTTACTGCAAAATAACTAATTTAGTTAATAACAATACATGTTAAATTAAAAATTCAATATAATTATGTATTATGATTATAACATAATATTCTAATTGTGGTGTCTGAGGGTGTGCGTTAATTACGTTACATGTTGTATCGCCCAACATTCACGTGGTATGTCTCAGCAACTTTGTGGGACAATGTCGCTCAACATTTTCCTTGTTCACTTTGGTCAGTTTCTACAAGAGTCAACTTACGACAAGTTGCGCGACCCGTAAATGTCCCGCGCGACGTCGGGCGACATCGCGTCGTATCGATTGACAGAGTCGCGAAACAAATGTCCCCGTAGTGAAAATGGTGCTCCCGAATCAGGAAGTGTCTTTATTCCCAGCATTATGACTGGGCTCCCTTAAAAGGGCCAAAGCCTGACGGACTCGCGGGACTAACGAGATACTGTGACCCCGGAACGTAAAGGGCTATTGAAGGACACCGTGGATTTTAGTCAGTACAAGTCTGATAGTCCCTTGCCCTGGGTGGTAGGACTCATTTGATGAATTTCCAACGCTAAAGAAAAAATGGAAACTTTGCTAACCGTGAATCTTTTGTCTCCAGGTCTTCAAACTGAAAGGTGCAGACAGAAAACACAAGCAAGACCGAGAGAAGGTGATGAGAAGGCCTCGCACTGACTTGGAGAAGTACCAGCCAGGGTGCGAAGCTACTGTCCTCACTACGGTAAGAAATACATAGTATAAATATGTCCATAAGTATGCTGAGATCTGTAAAACTACGCAACGGATTTTGATGCAGTTTTTTTTTTAGGCGCAGAAAGCCTAATTCTCATAATGGCAACCGAGTCGCAAAAGGACAAATTCTTAAAATGGCAAATTCTCTTAACGCCTAGTTCTCAAAATAGCCAACTCTCAAAATTGCAAACTCTCGAAAAGCCTAATTCTCAAAATGGCAATTGATCAAATTGGAAAAATTTCTAGCATAAGTATTCTTTTAAATAAAAGATTTCTTCTCTTCGGTTTAACTAATTTGTTTCATTTCATGTGAAAAACCTTATATTTACAAATTATACTGCCATTTGTAGAAAATTTTCCATTTTGATCATTAACCATTATTTTTGAGAATTAGGCTTTTCGAGAATTTGCCATTTTGAGAATTAGGCTTTAAGAGAATAAGCCATTTTGAGAATATGTCCTTTTGCGACTCAGTTGCCATTTTGAGAATTAGGCATTTTGCGCCTAAACTGTTTTTTTTTATGCATAGAGTGATTCAAAAGGAAAGTTTATTCAACATGCATAATATAGTCGAGATTACACCCATGCGGAGCCGGACGTTATTTTATATTAAGGGCTACTTGAAATTCTGCAAAAGTGCTTGAAGTACGCTGAAAACTTGCTCGACGGCTACCGCTCGCGCCCGGCATTGGTTGAGGTCATGCTGCGGAGCAAGACAGAGTGGGAGGCAGTCACCTCCTTCCTAAACAGTTATGCTCGCGAAGTAGGAGGCGGGACGCGTGAGGAGAGGGCTGCCTCCACCTCACGACCCAGCCACCGCGGGGGATGCCCAAAAGTAATTTCCGGCCACCGTAGGCGCGGCAAGCGGACGGCGAGTAATTGTGACTCGCTTTTGCGCTATTTCCTTTTAATTCTCAAGAAAGGCATCCAGTTCGGCCCGCCATTTCCTTCGTGGTCTGCCTCGACCCCGCTTCGCCATTTCAGGGCACCAGTCCTGAGCTTTGCGGGCCCACAGCTCGTTCGGCATGCGACAGACATGACTGTCCCGCCCAGTCCCATTTAAGTTGGGCAGCCTTTTGAATCATCTAAAATCTATTGTTTTTTATTGACAGCTGTCAAACGACGCTCTAATGCCGCCGCCATCTTTGGTCACCACCTCGCCTCCATACTCGCCGGAACTATGGTAAGTAATAGAGATAAAGTTTTTTTTTTTCTAACATTATGATTTTACTGCAGAAGTGTTGTTTTAGATTTTATATAGCGTCTTCTTTTTCTGAGAGATTAATTCACCAAAATCTTACTTGCTTTGTTTTACGTATATCTTTTTATGAAGTATCGCTAGATTTTCTTTATTGAGTCTCCGATACTCCGGAATCCTCTTTTTTACTACACTGTCTGTGTTTTTTTTTCAAGGCAATTTTTTACGTTATGTTAAGTTGAAATTATATTTTTATTTAGTACTAGCTTCCGCCCGCGGCTTCGCCCGCGTGGTGTTTTGATAGCCTATGTTCTTTCTCAGGGTCTAAAGATTGTCTGTGCCAAATTTCATCAAAATCGGTTGAGAGGTTTAAGCGGGAAAGCGTAACAGACAGACAGACAGACAGAGTTACTTTCGCATTTATTATATTAGTTTGGATAGTGTAGCTGGGCTCTTGGAGTTCCACATCAGGTGTTCCAGATCTTCAGTTTTTATACGACAACAGAGAGTGCTCATCAGGCTGAACAACTCTTGCTAAGACGACATTACTGTTTATGTAATAGTGTAGCTGGGATCTTGGAGTTCCACATCAGGTGTTCCATATCTTCAAATTTATTTTCTCAGCAAAAAATGCTCATCACGCGGAACAATTTTTGCTATGGCGCTATTTTTGTATCTCTTATAGTTTAACTGATCTATTGCAGTTCTGCATCAGGTGTTCAAGTTTCCAAGATAAATTATAGCCTATATGTTGCCCAGACTTAATAGTATAAATAATACAACAAAAAAAAAACAATCAAATCCGTCCAGTAGTTCCGAAGATTAGCGTGTATGGAGTAACTTCTCCCGTTTTCCTTACATTTCCCTTCACTGCTCTGCTCCTATTGATTGTAGCGTGATGAAAAGTATACTATAACCAGCGCAGGAGTATGAAAAATAATTGTGCCAAGTTTCGTCAAAATCCGTCGAGTAGTTTTTGTTTCTATAACGGTTATACAGACAGACAGACAGACAGACAGACAATAATTTTATCAATTGCATTTTTGGCATCAGTATCGGTCCCTTATCACCCCCTGATAGTTATTTTGGAAATATATTTCATGTACAGAATTGACCTCTCTACAGATTTATTATAAGTATAGATAGATAGATATAGATAGATTTAAAAAAATGATTGAGAAATAAAAATTATTGGGCTTTAATTATTATAGCTGCAATAACAAAAAGTGCTCAAATTCCTTTTAGATCTTGTTATCCGAAATAGTAAAAAATAAACGGATACCCCATAGCTTTCGTCGGTTATGCGAACAACAATTTATGGAGCAGCAGATTTTATAAATTTGGTTATAGATTACGGACAAATTGGTATTATTTAATCTACAAAATTAATTCACATCATTACTCTCAAGTATTAAAGGAATCGTGTGTTATTTTTTAAGAACCAGAGACGTATTTAGTTAATTAACGAAGGAGTATTAATGACTTATACCTCGTGGATATCAATTTCTCTCAATTGCCAAGAAAACTGATATTTATTTATGTTAGCACGCAAGTTGTACCCAGAATTACAGAATAAGCTAAGGAGTGGAATTTCCTGCCACAGTCTGCGGCTTTACCTTGGGGTCTGTAGAGCAGCTCGTGGTTAATTACAGCCGCACAGGTCGATCTTCCGGGTTAAGCCGCACTTGCCGAGATGGGTCTGTGGATGGGTGACCATCTGTCATAGCGAGTTTCCTCCGTGCCTCGGCAAACACGTAAAGCCGTTGGTCACGGCTGTCATTTGTAGATCTTTGACAGTCGTTACTATTAGTCAGAAGCTCGTCTGATAGGCAGTCGCTCCATGTAAAATACTAATGTTCAGCTGCATCTGATTCGAATGGAAGCCGACCCCAAAATAATTGGGAAAAGGCAAGCAGATGATGATACACCTTTGGGGTCTTCAAGTCAAGAGTGAACAGGTTACTTCTAGGCAAGCGTGCTTCATCGTCGACCAAATCTTAGCTTACCATCAGACGAGATGCTGTCAAGCGTAAATCTATCTTTAAATAATTAAAAAAAAACTGAACAACCGGGCGAAGCCAATAGTAAAAGTTAGTCGTTATTAAAAACACCAATGAAATAAAGAGATGACAACACAATTTGAACCCTAACCCAAAGTGTCAAGCATGCAATTCATAAAATCATTGTCACATGTCCATGAATTTAGAGCAATAAATAACAATTGGTATCATGTGAGGCAATTACTGGGGCAATACCACAGTTGAGGATTTAACCTGATTGGACTGAAATCAGTTAATATTTGCCATCTCAAAAGCCTGCTAGGGTCGCGGGACAGTCCGTAACGTAAAGGGCTATTGAAGGATCACTGTGGATTTTAGTCAGTACGAGTCTGACAGTCCCTCCCGCCCTGCCCTGGGTGGGAGGACTCATTTGATGATTTTACCACGATATAAAAAAAGGCAAAGTAGGCAAATGCCTGTGCACGCACCAAAAAAAAAGACGTTTCGTCACACGACAGTTAGTAGCAGAAAAAAAAAATTATACGGGGCCCGTTTAAGTTTCCCCAAATCAAATTTTAAATCATGAAAGGTAAGGAATTATCACAAAAGACAAAAATAATGCATAAAATTAAAAGAAATATTTTATTCATCATAATTTTATTATCTATCACTTTTTCCAAAATGATGAGGAAAGTTTACTAGCAATTTAATTTAGATGACCATTAATAATTTAAAAAAAAAAATTTTTGCTTAGGCACGTTGGGGCCCCTGGCCTAGGGGCCCCGTATTTGATACGGCGGTAGCTACGCCCCTGGTTAGTAGGATCGGTATTGCCTAAGGCCAGGTTCACACGGCAATCATTCGATTCGATTTTTTCACGTATACGGTTTTACCGTATACGATGCAGTCGTTCACACGGCAACCATTCGATTCGATTTTTCGGGCCACGCATGCGAGTGCGTACGATTCTCGAATAGGCGAGTCGTGTGAACGAGACAACATGAACATAATAATAATAATAATAAGGAGGGCGTGAGGCGGGCGTTCACAGGAATCGATATCGATCCTCGTGATTATTTGGCCCGCGTCACAGAGCGTATCGACTTCCTGAAGCAGAAGATTTGTGCATGGGCAAACCGTATTCGTCGGTACAAGCGACGAGTGGAGCGGTACACTTTGAATCGCACCTTCCAAAGTGATGAAAGGTGGGTCTATAGGGCTTGGGAGCGACCGGACCAAGATGTGGCTGACACGCCCCTGCCGGATGATGATGCCATGAGTTCATTCTGGCGCAGCATCTGGTCGGTGCCTGTCAGTCACACTGAGGGCGATTGGATCAGGGATGTTGAGCGAGCTTGTGAACATATTCCAGAAATGGGGGCTATCACCATCAGCCCCCAAGACGTAGCCTGTGCAGTCCATCTGTTGCCGAACTGGAAATCTCCAGGACCGGATGGGCTGCACAACTTCTGGATTAAATGGTTGAAAAGATCACACGCTCGCTTAGCATCCCAGTTCCAATTAGCCTTAGAGTCAGGATCGTTACCCCAATTCTTAACAACAGGAGTGACCCACCTGCTCTATAAATCAGGTAGTACTGTGGAACCCAAAAATTATAGACCGATCACTTGTCTACCAACGGTCTATAAAGTTCTTACATCCATTCTGAGGGCTAAAATCAATCAACATATTGTGACTAATTCCATCATGTCCGCCTCTCAGAATGGATGTAGGAACGGGTCCCGCGGTACTAAAGAGCTCCTCCTCATTGATATGGCCATTAGCCAACAGGTTCGCCGCTCCCGAAAGGATCTGTCCGCATGTTGGATAGATTATAAGAAGGCCTATGATTCGGTACCCCATGCATGGCTCATGAGGGTGCTAGAGTTGTATAAAGTTGATATAACTCTACGCACCTTCCTGTTGTCGTGTATGGGGACCTGGAAGACAGTCCTTCGCTATCCAGGATGTCGACAGATCCGAGGTAGCGGCGAACCGATAAGGATTGAGCGCGGCATATTCCAGGGTGACAGTCTGAGTCCTTTGTGGTTTTGTCTGGCCTTGAACCCACTCAGTACATTACTAGAGGGTTCGGGGCTAGGATATCGGTTGAAGAGAGGTGGTCAGGTCATATCTCACCTTCTTTACATGGATGATCTGAAACTCTTTGCCCCCAACAACTTGCAACTGATGAAGCTACTGAAGGTAACAGAAACTTTCAGTAGCGCCATCAGGATGGAATTTGGTGTGGACAAATGTGCAGTCATGCATGTGAAGCGAGGGGAGATTATGGAATCAGAGGGAACTCAACTCTCGGATTCCATACACCTTAGATCCCTCTCTTCAACAGAGACCTACAAATATTTGGGTATGTCGGAAGCATTAGGCATCAATAATGCTGACATGAAGCAATCGTTGAAGGAGCGCTTCTTTAGCCGCCTGAATAAAGTACTTAACAGTCTTTTGTCAGGTGGTAATAAGGTGCGCGCTTTCAACGGTTGGGTCATGCCGGTATTGATGTATTCTTTCGGCATACTCAAATGGACTCAGACAGAACTTGACGCCCTGGATAGGAGAGTCCGTTCACTGCTGACTGCAAATCGGATGCATCACCCACGGTCGTCGGTGATGAGACTGTATATCCCGCGGAAGTGCGGGGGTCGTGGCTTTTTAAACGCTAAGACCCTGCACAACCGTGAGGTATGCAGTCTCAGGGAATATTTCCTAGAAGCCGACGTGGGGATGCACCGAGATGTGGTCACAGTGGACAAGGGTCTTACTCCGCTCTCCTTGGCTAACGGGAACTGGTGCAAACCTAAAGTATTAGACACCAATGATCGTAAGGATGTATGGCAGAGCAAGGAGCTTCACGGACGCTTTTACCGGGCATTACATGGTCCCGATGTAGACTTTTTAGCGTCCGTATCCTGGCTGCGCTTCGGTGACCTGTTTGGGGAAACCGAAGGTTTTGTCTGTGCAATTATGGACGAAGTTATGATGACGAATAACTACCGGAAATACATTGTGAAGGATGGCACGGTTGACATATGTCGGGCATGCCACCGTCCGGGAGAATCGATCCGACACATTATTTCTGGGTGTTCTCGTCTGGCTAACGGCGAGTATTTGCATAGACACAACCTCGTTGCCAGGATTATCCACCAGCAACTTGCTTTAAAGTACAATCTTGTCGAATCGGAAGTACCGTACTATAGGTATGCGCCCGACCCAGTTCTCGAAAATGGCAATATCTCGTTGTATTGGGATCGACCTATCATCACTGACAGGACTATTGTTGCCAATAAGCCTGACATTGTGGTGATAGATCGATTGGAGCGTCGCGCAATAATTGTTGATATAACGGTCCCACATGACGAGAACCTCGTGAAGGCGGAAAAAGATAAACAATTCAAGTATCTTGATCTGGCTCGCGAGGTTGTTGACATGTGGGACGTGAATACGGCAGTTATTGTGCCGATAGTCGTATCTGCCAATGGCTTAATTGCCAAGAGCCTCGACCAACACCTGAGGAGGCTCTCGCTGGGTGGCTGGATCAAGCGCTTGATTCAGAAGGCAGTACTCTTGGACACGGCGCGTATTGTTAGGAGGTTCCTCTCTCAAGAGCCCTGACCACCGGTGGCCCGGACCCTGTTCCCGGTACTGGTGGACTGCTATTTTTTATATTTTTAAATGTTTTTTATTTCTTTTTTGTAAAAATATTTAAAAATATAATTTATAAGTTTAAAGAAAAATAAAGAAATAATAATAATAATACTTTATTTCAGACCAAGATAGTCCATAGAGTGTTAGTAATACACAGGCACTTAAGAACTAAGTTAGTAACACACAAGAACACTAAAAACAAACTAAAACAATATTAAAATTATCCTGTATGTAGGCGGATCAAATGCCTCCATATAGAACTCTCCACGTGTTCTGCAACCACCCTCAGGTAGCTGTTGGGACTGTCCCTCACTCTTCGCATCAGCGATGCTGCTCTTTTCCTAATTATTGCATAAAAATCATCCACTAGTGCTTCTGCAAACATTGCTGATGCACTGCAATAGCGAGGCAGTCCCATCAACAACCTGAAGGCATTGTTGTACTGAACTCTCAGAGTGTTCACGACCCGCCGCGTGCAATTGGCCCACAGGCTGCAGGTATAAAATGATTGGCAGTAGGCCCTAAACAAGGTTATTTTGACTTTATTTGAACATCTGGCAAACCTGCGAGCCAGCATGTTACAGCGAATCGTGAGCCCTCTGCGTTCACGTTCTACATCTAGGTCATCTGTTAGGCTTTCATTGACAACATGTCCTAGGTACACAAACTGAGACACTCGCCTTAGCGCCACCCCGTTCAGTGTTACCGGCGGTACATATGAAGGATTCATTTGCCCCGCCCGAAACACTAACAATTCACTTTTTTTGACATTATATGTCAATTCATGTGCTTCAGCATATGCCTCACACACCCCTAGGAGCTTGCGCAGGGCACTTACCGATGGGCTCAACAACACCATGTCATCGGCGTAACTAATGTTGTTAACTATATGACCATCTATGGAGCAGCCTACACCGGTGTTGTTGAGCTCACGGGTCAGCTCCCTTACATATATGTTAAACAGTGTGGGAGAGCTCAGTCCCCCCTGCCTAACTCCACATTCCAGTTGATAGGGATCTGACATGGAATCTGCCCATCTTACAAAATTAGTCTGGTGTCTGTACCAGTACTCGAAAGTCCCTGTTATACCCTCCGGCACTCCGTTGTCCCTCATACATAAGCGCCACTGCGTGTCGTATTCGATAAAATCGTTTCGAGACGCGGCGTTCCGGTGACAACTTCGCACGGTATACGGTAAAATATATTTCTCGAACACGGGATTTTCCCGTATGAACGCCGTGTAAACAATTTTTAAGTTTTCATAAATATTCTGTTGTCACTACTCTATTCGATAAAATCGTTTATACGGTATACGGGAAAATAATCGCCGTGTGAACCTGGCCTACGGGTGCTCAACCCGGTAGCGGCGGCCCGGAAAAAAAAAACATTTTATAGGGGCCCTGAGAGGGTTATTTACACAACTGTGCCAAAAGGAGGGGTTATGTTTTTTTATGATTCTCGTTTTACCTTGAAATTAGCAATAAAATCTAGAACGTATTTCTTATCGGTATTATGTTGGTACACTGTCCTTAACCCAAATACCAAATTAGCGACGCAAAACGTACGTAGAATTTTGTAACAGTTTTTTCACGATAGTATTATTTTAAGTATTTGAAACTTACTAACAAGTTAGTAATTCAAAAAACTATGTTCTTTTGAAAAACAAGCTTTTATTGTTTAAAATATACTTACGATAGACAAAGTACTCGTCAAGACGAATCAAACGAGTCTAAACTCGATGGGTTTGCGGCGTTTCATTACAGAGTTCCAATGGCCACCTTCCAGCTCTGTCATCAGATCAGCTCCATGTCATCATAACATTGCATTGTCACGCGATATACATATTATACGTAAAAAATTTCAGTTCAATCGGAAATCGGGAAGTGAATCTGAGGGCACGGCAGTGCCCCGCCAAGTCTCGAGCAAAACGGGCACGGTCGTACCATCTTTTCTCGAAGCGATTCGCGGCTGTTTCGCCCCCCCTATATCTTCGACGTGGACTAAGTTAGGAGTTTAGGTTTTCGGTGAATAATAGTAGGCATTAAAACAAGCTTAAGTTCGAAATTACATGCCAATTGAATTAATAGTTTAGGAGTTACAGTCGATCAAAGTTACACCATTTTGTCACTCACTGACTCACTGACCGATCATCAAAAATCTAAGGTACTTCTAGCAGACTTAAATACTTCAAATTTTGATTTTCAAGATAGGTCATTAGCCACATATAAAGGAAAAATTATAAAAACATTAAAAAATAATATACCATAGAAAACAATTTTATATTTGCGGTTTGGCAAGAACATTGTGTATGGATTTTGACTGCATTGTTAACTTTGTTCGTGGTTTATGCATACATAGAATAGAAAAGAATAATATAAATGTAATACATAGACTATAATGAATACAAATTAATACATAAAGTTCATAATTCATTAAATTAATAAAGCTAAAACTCCATTGTGTTGTGATAAATGTTGTATGCGCGCTCGATAGATGGCGTTGTACCTGTCCGAATCGCGCTATGGTTTCGTTACAGAGCGCAGTCTAAGTAGTACTTTAAAAATAATTGGACAATTTTCATTTGATAGCGCCATCTATCTATGAACAACCATTTCGAAACTAAAAAAATATTGTAGCGTTATTCGGAGAACTTAAGTTAGCCGGATTAGATAGTAGATTTATTATTGTTACTGAAACAGTTATTTAGGAAAATAGTTTATTAATATAACATAGACATAGTTACATTTATCTAGTTGTTTTCGTGTTATTTAGTTTAGTTACATTTAGTTTTTAAGTTAGTAGATATATATTATTTAGTTATTTGTTCGTTAGTTTAGTTCTATTTAGTCTGTTAGATAGAGAATGGATCCTAAGTAAAAAAGTAGCTGAAGTCCAAGAAATTATGAGGACACCTAAAAAAAAAGAAAGAAATACACTTACAAAAAATAAATGAGATCCCACCAAAAACATTACATGTAAAAAAATGCCAAGTCTCTCGATGCAGTCTTTCCATCGTAAAAAGTTTTGAGATCTCATAGAAGCCAAGTCCTATTCAAATTATTTTGTAGTTATAAATCAACATTTAGTAATTATATCAATAGTTTTCTTTATATTATAATTATAGTGACTTGGCAATGAGCACAAATTAAAAGCTGCTTGCTGCCTGGAATTAATGTGCAAATGATACTGACGAGACCTGTGATCTGATTATTTGTTATGTGTGAATCATGATGGTCACTACCGACTACATGTTCTAATACAATAATTAAGATTACTTTCAACTCCTCCAAATATGCCGTTTTATTTCTTTCTTCTTGTGCTCATTGCCAAGTCACTATAATTATAATATAAAGAAAACTATTGATATAATTACTAAATGTTGATTTATAACTACAAAATAATTTGAATAGGACTTGGCTTCTATGAGATCTCAAAACTTTTTACGATGGAAAGACTGCATCGAGAGACTTGGCATTTTTTACATGTAATGTTTTTGGTGGGATCAAACTTACAAGAAATCTTGCCAAGATTTGCCCTCACTGAACGGAAGAAAAAGGCAAGTTCGATGAATGAAAGAATGAATGATTGAGTTGCCAATCTGGAATATTACTACAGACTTGCCACAGTCCGTCGCGACCGCGAGGCGATTTCCGGCGATGCAGCTGAAATTGAATTCGCCTTCGCACAACGAGCTGATGTTGTATGACCTCTGTGCAGTTAAGTCTTAAGTAGAATAATTGTAGCTAGGCTGTTCTGAGCCTGTAGCCAAACGGCAAGCGACAATCGTTAACGTTCAGCAATCGCTAATACATTTTCAACTTTATACCCCATCGCATACAGTTGAAAATCTAGTAAAGACTGCTGAGCGATAGCGAACGAAACAAATGATAACGATCTGTAATCTTTGATAGATTTTCAACTTTATGCAATGGGGTATAAAGTTGAAAATGTATTGGCGACTGCTGAACGTTAGCGAATGTCGCTTGCCATTTGGCTATAGGGCCTTGTTCTTGATCTAGAGTACCTACCTAACCAGAAATTATTGGAAACTAATGCCCATTAGGGGAGTCTTCTACAGTTTTCTAGAACTCTCATGTTGCTAGAATAGGCATTTGACAGCAATAATAAATTTCAAATCTAATTATTCTATCAGCACGCGCCGCATGGCGCCGTAGAAACGGATTTTGTCGACGGGAGAATAGACAAAATGACAGAACGTAAAAGATTTTTATCGATTTAAGCCAAACAAACATTAAACTGTATACGAGCAATAGACGGGACATCACGAAGAAAGTGATCCAAAACTTTTTACCAATAGGTAAAAAGTCCCTCAGTCTAGTACCTAGTCGCGTTGCAATGCAACGCGATAGCGCTACTGACGCACGGCATCAACAATTTTGTATGACATTTTCCCAATGCCCGCTCTATAGGTTCTTTTAAATCTCTTTGATTTAATTAAGCATAGCAATGTTTAAAATATAGAAAAGATATGTTTCTATTCTTTAATGGTGGAATTTTGTCATACTTGTGTAAAAAAAACAGTCGATTTGTATAGAAATAACGATGAAATAACTTTGTATTTTCTTGGTAGAATAGAGATAGAATCGCCATGCTACGCGTGGGTAGAGTTTTGAAGAATACGAGACACATACTATTACTTTTTTGTTAAACCAATGCATTTACTTACATAGATAAAACGTATCAAAATTGGAGAGGCTGGCTCGTGAAGTCTTCTGACTTCACGAGCCTGTAAACTGCAAAACTGCAAACTGTAAAAACTGTACCTACTTGCTAGTGACGTTTTGCCAATTTTTTAAATTCAAATACCCTATTTGCTAGAGTTATGTGTCCCCATGTAATCAGAGTGGAAAGGGTGCGTTCACGGTCTGAGTGGTGCGGGGGGGCGACACTACGTGACTTGTTTCAAACATTTCCATAGATTTGATCTTACCGCTTGTCGCTCACAGCGGCAAGAACAAGGCCCTATAGCCAAATGGCAAGCGACATTCGCTAACGTTCAGCAGTCGCCAATACATTTTCAACTTTATACCCCATCGCATAAAGTTGAAAATCTAGTAAAGACTGCTGAGCGATAGCGAACGAAACAAACGAAAACGATCTGTAATCTTTAATAGATTTTCAACTTTATGCAATGGGGTATAAAGTTGAAAATGTATTGGCGACTGCTGAACGTTAGCGAATGTCGCTTGCCATTTGGCTATAGGGCCTTGTTCTTGATCTAGAGTAGGTGGTAGGTATACCTAACCAGAAATTATTGGAAACTAATGCCCATTAGGAGTCTTCTACAGTTTTCTAGAAATCTCATGTCGCTAGAATATGCAATTTGACAGCATTATTAATAAATTTCAAATCTAATTATTCTATCAGCACGCGTAGCATGGCGCCGTAGAAACGGATTTTTTCGACGGGAGAATATTATAGACAAAATGACAGAACGTAAAAGATTTTTATCGATTTAAGCCAAAGACATTAAACTGTAAACGAGCAATAGACGGGACATCACGAAGAAAGTGATCCAAAACTTTTTACCAATAGGTAAAAAGTCCCTCAGTCTAGTAGTCGCGTTGCTATGCACCACTAAGATAGCGCTACTGACGCACGGCATCAACAATTTTGTATGACAATTTTCCCAATGCCCGCTATAAAGGTTCTTTTAAATCTCTTTGATTTAATTATGCATAGCAATGTTTAAAATATCGAAAAGATATGTTTCTATTCTTTAATGGTGTAAGAATATTGTCATACTTGTGCAAAAAAACAGTCGATTTGTATAGAAATAACGATGAAATAACTTTGTATTTTCTTGGTAGATTAGAGATAGAATCGCCATGCTACGCGTGGGTAGAGTTTTGAAGAATACGAGACACATACTTTTACTTTTTTGTTAAACCAATGCATTTACTTACATAGATAAAACGTATCAAAATTGGAGAGGCTGGCTCGTGAAGTCTTCTGACTTCACGAGCCTGTAAACTTGCTAGTGACGTTGCCAATTTTTTTAATTCAAATACCCTATTTGCTAGAGTTATGTGTCCCCATGTAATCAGAGTCGAAAGGGTGCGTTCACGGTCTGAGTGGTGCGGGGGGCGACACTTCGTGGCGTGTTTCAAACATTTGATCTTACCGCTCGCTGCCCCGCACTAAGTTACCCCGCTAACAGCGGCAACGACGTGAACCAACCAACGTAGTTAAGCCAACAAATAGGCATATTAGGTACTGAAAAAGTCCTAATAATTATACAGAACTAGCACTCCGCCCGCGACTTCGTCCGCGTGATTTTCGAACTTTGCCTTTGTGAATTTCTAGTCCCGGCCACCCTCTATAAGGGATACTGTTGGAAAAACTCAATCAATATTCAACAAAAATTCTATGGACCCGCAATATTCCGTCTTAGGTAACACCTAGGTCCTAAAAATAATCCCAATGCAAAATTTAAGACTCCTAACTATCAACCCCAATAAAAACTTTTAGGGGTCGAATTTCGTATCATTCTCTCTTAGTGAGAACCTGTATCTTAAATAGAACCCCCCTGCAATGTTGAGTCCTCTAATTCCAAACTCCAAAGGTAACTCCTAAGGGGTCGAATTATGTAAAATTCCGTCTTAGTGAGAACCTAAGTTCTAAAACAACCCCCATACTGAAACTCCTAGCATTTGTAGCAGCAAAGTTTCATACAAACTGTCAACCCCATAAACGGCCCCTTAGGGGTAGAATTTCAGAAAATAGTGCCTTGGTGTGCATTTACGTCATAAAAGAACAACCTTACAAAATTTAATACTCCTAGCATTTGTAGAAACGAAGTTTCATACAAAATATCAACCCCTAAATCAACCCCTTGGGGTCTATTTTCACAAAACACCCTCAACTACGTCCAAAAAAGAATCTCTATGCAAATCTTGAGTCTCCAAACTATTAACCCCCAAAAAGCCCCTTAGGGGTCGAATTTCGCAAAACTGTCTTAGTGAACATTTAGGTCTTACAAAGAACCCCTCGCAATATTCGAGACGCCTAGCACTTGTAGTAACGAATAACGAATACAAACTATCAACTCCAAAAATAAACCCTTAGGGATCGTATTTCGCAAAATCCCATCATCACCATGGTGAGCATCTACGTCCTAAAAAAGAACCCGATGCAAAATTTGAGGCTCCTAGCACTTGTAGTAACAAAGTTTCATACAAACTATCAATCACACAGTTTCTGACTAATGTGGCTATTACCGAACACTATAAAATTTGTAACGATTGTTTTTGTTCCAATAAAGAATTTACTATATTATTATATTAGTGCAGTATTGTATAGTAGAAAGTTAGAAATCCCAAAAACAACCCCTTAGGTGTCGAATTTCACAAAATCCCGTCTTTAGTATCATTTACGTCCAAAAAAAAAGCCATATATAATTTAAGTCTAAAAACTATCAACCCCAAAAACAACCCCTCAGGGGTCGAGTTTCACAAAATTTCTACCTTTTTGAGCATATACGTCTTAAAAAGAACCGGCATGCAAGATTTGAGACGCCTAGCACTTGTAGTAACAAAGTTTCATACAAACTGTCGACCCCAAAAACAAACCCCTCAGGGGTCGGATTTCGCAAAATCCCGTCATAGTGAGCATCTACGTTCTAAACAGACACCTCATGCAAAATTTGGAATTCCTAGCACCTGTAGTAGCGAAGTTTCATACAAACTATCAACCCCAAAAACAACCCCTTAGGGGCCGAATTTCGCAAAATCCGTTCTTAGTGCTCACCTACGTGGTATAAGGAGGGCTTATGCCAAATTTCAAGTTTCTAGGTCCAGCGGTTAGGGCTGTGCGTTGTCAGATCAGTCAGTCAGTTTTGAATTTTATATATATAGATATTGGATTGTATTCATCAGGAATGTTTTCGTCAACTGCACCGAAATTATTACTTAAATGTTTAATTAGTCAATCGGACTACAAAGATCATGTTACGAGAAGTTTTTTTTACTGCAAATCAGAACAATTTAAACATTCCTCAATAATTAAAAAATCATTAGTTTAAATCAGTTCATTTCGTTTCAATGTAAATGAAGTATTTCAGTTGACATTTCAGTCATTATATTTAGGTACACACGACGAGTATAAGCTGACCGTCCATTGTACGAAAATATTAAACTTAGCGAGGCCAAGAAAGACTGGTAACAGCTACACAACAAGCCATACTCTGACATTCTAACCTGTCTATGCTGACCGCTCCTCTTATGGAAAAATCACAAAAAGCGAGGCCAACAAAAACTGGTTTTAAAGTACCTGATGATTCTTCCCATTTTTTGCAATTATGCTAAATTGAATTTAATTGGAAAGGAGATGGTATCAAAATTCACCCAAAATCAAAGTGTGATCGATACGGTCAAACTGTATGCCGATAGATTCTCTAGAACTATCTTAATAATCGTACCAAGTTTCAACATCCTACTCTATGGGATATCGGAGTTATGGGCTGTCAAAGTGTGCAAAAAATATCCATCTTGTTCCTTGAGATTTCACGTTTGTGCTGCCAAAGTACTCATGTTGCCGATTATATTGCGTACCAACGACGCCTTAGAAGTTATTAAAGGTATTACAAAAAAAAAAAAAACTGGCCAAGTGCGAGTCGGACTCGCCCATGAAGGGTTCCGTAGCAGCAAGTAACATAATATAAACGTTCTTGTAGTTGGTTGTAACTTTGAAAAATAAATTGCGGATTACGGTTTATGACGTATTAAAAAAAAACTAATTACTTGATCTTGTTCAAACCAATTTTCAATTGAAGTTTGCATGGCAATGTACATCATATATTTTTTTTAGTTTTATCATTCACTTATTTTAGAAGTTACAGGGGGGGGGACATTTTTCCACTTTGGAAGTGTCTCTCACGCAAACTGTTCAGTTTAGAAAAAAATGATGTTAGTAACCTCAATATAATTTTTCAAGACCTATTCATAGATACCCCACACGTAAGAGTCAGGCGAAAAAAAAAATTTTGAGTTTCAATTCTATGGATGGGGGCAACCCCCAAAATTAGTTTTATTTTTACTTTCGTATGAAAATCCTAATGGGGTTCACTCAATACATCTACCTACCAAGTTTCAACAGGATAGCTCTTATACTTTCGAAGAAAAAAGGCTGTGACATACGGACGGACAGACAGACATGACGAATCTTTAAGGGTTCCGTTTTTTGCCATTTGGCTACGGAACCCTAAAAAGTGCCAGCATTACATAACAGTAGTCGCAATTGATGTATAACATCTGATATCTCACCGCATGTCTTGGGTCATCCACCCAACGTTAAGAAACAAAACACTTTGGGAAATGTTACTTTACAGTGGTCACCCATCCAAAGACAGACCTCTGTGAATGTTGCTTAACTTTGGCAACTCATCCTCAGATTGTTCTCAGCAAGTGTTGTTTTACTTGGGCCATCCATCAAAAGACGTACTTTGGAAATAAAGAAAGACAGAAAGAAAGAAAAGTTTATTGTTAGTCACACACAGAACAGAACAGCAACATTAAAACTAAACAAGTGCAGAAGACACGAGTGCTGCTGGCAGGCGTCCATAAATGTATCAGTTTTGCAGCGGCATCTCTCCATAGGATCATTCATTGAATGGTTTTCTATTTTTTGTAATCGTGGTGAAATCATCAATTGATTCCGGGAATTCAGGGCAGACCGGGAGGGACTGTCAGACTCGTACTGACTAAAATCCACGGTATCCTTCAATAGCCCTTTACGTTCCAGGGTCACGGTAAATTGATAAGTCCCGCGACGCCGGCAGGCTTTGGCCCTCTAGAGTCCCCCGTCATCATGCTGACACTCTTTGAGGCGCGGGTGGAACACAACGCGCCGTCGACCCGGGGTTACTGTAATGCTGGCACTTTTTTAACCGACTTCAAAAAAAAGTAGGTTTTCAGTTCGACCTGTATGTATGTTTGAATGTATGCATGGTTGTCCATGATTATCTCGCGTTTGGCTGAACGGATTTTGATGCAGTTTTCAGGAAAGTGTTCATTACATTCTGGAGAAGGTTTAGATTAACACTTTGATTTTGCCCGCGTGGATCCGTTTTGCTTACTTGGATCGTAGATTTTAAGGGACGATTAAAAGAAGAAAGAAAGAAAAAAACATTTATTTGGCGCGAAGGGACCACGATGGACACACACATTCAAAATAAAAATAAACACAGAGAAAAAAAAAAGAGAAAACCTATATCTAACACAAGAAAAAGATAAAAGAATAATGTTTGTGTCTCACGGCTGCGCCAAAAAGGCCGATTGCATGTTTGGCTGAACCGATTTTGATGCGGTTTTCAGAAAAGTGTTTGTTGCATTCTGAGGAAGGTTTTAGTATATAACAATAATGGATACCTCGTGAAGTTGCTCACATAGATCCGTTTTGCTTAATAGGATTGTACGAGTAGATTTTCAAAGACGCCGATTTTATGAAGATTTTTGTTGATTATCTCAACTAAAAAGGGAAATAAAAAAACTTTTTGAAAAAAATGGGAACCGACTTCAAAACCAAACACATTAAAACTATCTTTCGGAAGTCGGTGGCCATATACATAATATATCAATGAAGTAAAAAAAAAAACAAAGCCACGGACTTCCGAAAGAAAACATATTTTATAGTTTTTGTGTTTGGTTTTGAAGTCGGTTCCCTTTTTTTCAAAAAGTTTTTTTTTTTGTGTAATAACAACTATGCCGTCGTTGGTACGCAATATATTCGGCAGCATGACTATTTTGGCAACACAAACGTGAAATCTCAAGTAGCAAATGGAACTTTTTTGGCAAACTTTGACAGCCCATAACTCCGATATGCCATGGATTAGGATATTGTAACTTGGTACGATTATTAAGATAGTTCTAGGGAATCCATCTGCATACAGTTTGACCGTATCGATCACACTTTGATTTTGGGTTTTTGGTCCATACATTGTGGACCATGTCCTTTACGAGTGGAAAAATCTTTTTGTTCCGTGAATGCATGATTGCGTCGCGCTATTGTCTCATTGAAAGTGATTCATAGTTTTTTTTTTCGGAATATTTCTTTGTAACACAAGCCTTTTTAAAATACGCATTACCAGCACAATGATCATATAACTAACTATATGGTTAAAAATTATTGATTTAAAACGTTACGAAATTTTTGGGTAATTTTCTTACAACGGGCAAAACATTGATTGCCACTAAAATTTTCTACGGAGAAGAATACAGTTTTAATAATCTATGCATATAAATAAAATTGGAGTGTCTGTTTGTAATATTGAAATAAGTAACTGTTTTTTACTATATGCATACGAATGTATATACGGTACATACACCAAAATAACATTTTTTTAAATTTTTGTCTGTCTATCTTTCTGTCTGTCTGTTTGTAATGGCTAATCTCTGAAATGGCTGGGCCGATTTTGACGGGACTTTTATTGACAGGTAGCTGATGTAATAAGGAGTAACTTAGGCTACTTTTATTTTAGAAAAACCATTTATTTAAAAAAAAAACATTGTTGAGTTCCGGCATCCACGCGTACGAAGTCGCGGGCACAGCTAGTATCACATATAAATTAACATACCCTTTAACTTCGGCACATTCGCGCCAATCGCCAAATAGGCCAAAAATCCCGGTAATCTACTATAACAAAAACCGGTAATAACCGCAAAAATAACTATCGACAACGACACATCACTAGCGTTACAAAAATAACGCAACGTCTAATTCCGTCCTGTGCACGATAATTCAATGCTATCCCTATTAGGTACAATTAGTATGTTGCTCGTACAATATCGGACAATTGCCTCCCTTGATATCTCGTGGCTCATAGTGTAAGATAACTAGTAAACCAAGTACTAGGCCTTTTTCAACTGACGCAGTCCCATTTGCCGCGTTTAAATATGTGTAGACGCACATTTTCTTTGTCTTTTCCTTCACTGAAAAGTCATATTTCAACGATTATTTTCTCAACACGTATCTCCAGTTGCGGTTCACTATTGTTCGTAAATGTCCTCCAAAGTGCTCCAACCATCCCGGTTTTCTTCAATTTATTAGTGAACTTAATCCATAAGTCTTAAATAACAAAGCGAATTGAATAAAAGCTCAAAATCTTGCTGAATTTTAATTCAGTTCTCCCTAGCCGACTGAGCAAAAATTTTACAAATAGCTTGTCACCCATCTACTGGTTAACTTTAGACCAATTGCAGTTGTCATTATTTAGTCAAGAGTTGTTTGTTCTTACTTGAAATACTGTCTTCTACCACTACTACAATCATGTTTTGTGTGACTAACGAACGACACTTGCATAGCAATTGTGAGTCCTACTAGCATGTAGCGTGAACTAACGTGTCTAATAACACAAGTTTACATGGTTTTTTACCCAAAGATGAAACTGATATGTATCGGTAGAGTTATAAGCCCTTACTCAAAAACTGAAGTTAGAAAAAAATTAGGACGTCAAATTTTGGAAATATTCATTATTTTTATTATCTATCATTATATACATTTATCTCAAAACAATTAAAAATGGCTCGTTTTACTCCTTTCTTTTATACTGATTAATATCAGTATCTCTTATTATGGACCAGCAGTAACCCGCTAACTAACATTTTTATCCCAAAATCCTTTGTATCCTTCCTCAAAACCTTTAAATCTCGTTGAAAACGTTCGCCATGGTCATCACTCACGCTTCCCAGGTTCTCAGGGACAAAATCCAGATAAGAATGTAAAAACTGAATTTTCTTTGGTAATTTCTCAATAAATTGGAAATAATTTCTGGATAATTCTTAAATTTATTGATTCCCAGGAAATTTTTCACTACCCCTTCAAAGGAATACTAAGCATCTTTTTCGACACTGGTTAAGTAACCAACAAAATTTTTATTCTTTGATATTATCTTTCTTATTATTTTGTGGTTTGTGAGTGATGAAATATCAGGATATTGTATGTGCTTTCAGTTTTTGTTGTTTAAACCTGTAGTTTCAGTGAAGCAGAAGTAACAGTCAGTAGTATGATTTGTGGGTTCTCTCCATATCATTAGTATGCAGAATCGCAAATGGTTTTTTTTTCTTGCAGCTCCGTTTAATATAATACTTCTGCAATTTTCCCACACTACACTAAGAACCCATTTTTATCAAGGTTTCTTACCGAGATTTGCAAGTAATGGAAATACGCTCGTATTACGGCTTCAGTGATTGGTCTCTTCATTTTTGACAAAATAAATTGGCCACAAACATAGCAAAAATTATTTAGGTTTAATTTACACTGTCTTGATGACATTTTAAAACAAATAAAAATGTTCAAATAATACTTAAACGAAATTAAAACAAACTAAACTGCGACACCGCGAACAAGATAACTTAATAAGTTTAAATGAGGGTATTTCAAAAATTTGACGTGATATAAATATGAGACAATTTTTTTTGTAGTAATGGGACAGGTAGAAAACATATCCAATATAAATTATCTTTGGGTAAAAGAAAAACTTTTTTTAGTAGTGTAATTGAATGGCGTAGCGTGTTAATATGACGGTTTTTAGGGTTCCGTATGCAAAGGGTAAAACGGCACCCTATCACTAAGATTGCGCTGTCTGTCTGGCTGTCCGTCTGTGTCCAGGCTGTATCTTATGAACCGTGATAGTCAGACCGTTGAAATTTTCACAGATGATGAATTTCTGTTGCCGCTCTAACAACAAATACAGAAATAAGTAAATATGTAAGAGGGCTCCCATACAACTCTTTGTTGCTCCTTTTATAGATAAATGGTACGGATCTCTTCGTGCTTCGTCCAACTCGCACTTGGCCGGTTTCTTATAATAATATGTTGATATTTTATGTAATAAACTGTTGTAAGTTGCACGCGATGTTTTTGACGGGATAATTACTGACTTAAAGTATATTTTTATTGGTTATGGAATGATCATATATGTATTTTCATTCAGCTACTATATTTTCTAGTTATGATCATCAATTGTGTCATGCCAGCTTGGCGTTTTTCATGTCCTTGCTGCCTTTTATTTATCGTGTTAAAATCATCGAATGGGTCCTCCTAGCCAGAGCGGGGCGGGAGGGACTGTCAGACTTGTACTGACTAAAATCCACGGTGGTGCTTCAATAGCCCTTTACTTCCCAGGGTCACAGTTACTTGATGAGACAGTCCCGCGACCCCGGACTTTTTCCGACTTGTTGCGTTAGGTTTTTTAAGACTGACTTGAAATGATCCTTATTTACTCCTTTTCAATTTATATCATTCCTCAGAGAATCCATTCGTTTTTTCTTTGGCCTTCCTCTTCCTCCCCAACCCCATCTATCAAAATTCAAACCCATCCATAATCTAACATCCATTTCATATCAAGTCCCATTCTATTATATTCTTCCGTCTAAAAATACCACATCTCGACTCTTATAAAAGGTTCACACAAAGCATCAAAACTCAATATATCACCAGACTCCGTAATTGAACATTACACAATCGACCTGGCGCGTCCATTCATCCTGCATCAAGACGAATCTGAAGCAGTTAGCGACCCCATTACAGACAGTATAGTCTGCAGGGTTGTCAACTGAACGTAAGTTTTGTACTAGCATTGGAAAAGCGCCTCTATCGTACGTATTGGGAACTAATTGGCTATTTGACAGTATCAATAAATTACAAATATAATCCTCATTAGAAAAATTTAGTTTTGAAAAATAACGGACGCGTGTTTTTTTCTTTTGTTAAATCAATTAATATTTATTACCAAGATATAACGCATCAAAACTCAAGAGTGGGGGCTGCTGACGTTAGAGTTTCATAAAAAATGTATTAATTGTGACGTAAAATACACATCGAATACAATACAATTTTGACAGATCGAATGTAGTCTCTCAGTTCAAAACTTATTTGTCGAAGTCGGGTTCGAGTTTTGATTATTTAATTTCTGCCACTTCAGATTTTCATCATCATCTTCTTGTCCCGTTTTACTTGGAATTGGCGCAACATGTTTCCGCCTTCCGTTATCTGGGTGTCTCTTTAGCTTATACTGAAATATTAATGTTAAATTAAATTGAAGATCAACAGTTTTTGAATTTTATATTCTAAGAGACCCCGCCCTTCTTCCGCAGTCTGTTCCATCGTGGATTTATCCAAATTGATTAAACCTAAAGCGAACTTTTCTCTAAAATCACGTTTTTTCTTCGCCAATCACTATGAATTGCAGTAAGTCATATTTCTCGTGCTAGCAAAAGGTCCGACGTGGCAACCCTACATTACAGTAAATTGTACCCGACTATATTTAGAACGGATAGATGCTAGCGAGACTTGAAACTTGTTCGGACTGGATTTATAAGGATGTAATGATATTGTAAGTGTAGTGTATTTGTGACCTGTCACTTATGACCTTTGGGCTTCCTGTTGTGAGTTTTAGTAGGAATTTTTTGAGATGTTTTTTAGTTCTTTAAACTTTTATAGGAAATAAGATATTAAATGGATTTTTTAGACACCGTTGCAAGAAATATTATTTACAAATCTAACTTGTTAATTGTGATGTTTGTAGCAGATATAAAAATTACCACTAACCCTAATGCCGCTCTATTGCTTCACACCAGACGAATTTCGGCCAAACGGAAACCTAAATCGTCTGAAAGAAATATGTTAAAGTTTTTCTAGTCGATGATGAATTTTTCATTTCGCAGAATTTTTGTTCATACTACTTTATGCACAATACACAACTGTGAAAGACTTACAATAGCTCTTCTTTGCACATGTGTTTCTTTCAGTCTATATCTTCATTTTTGTGCCATGACAAATGTCTGAATTTTCCCATTTTACCTAAAATGCCAAACGTCAATGCACTCTCTCGCTCGCTCGTGATTTAAATTTCTATGCTGCCATAAACAACATAAATTGCAATAGAGTTTCTGCACAGAACTATGTCTATCTTCTTCTAACGTTCTGATTGGTAAGCTCTCAACTGTAATAACCTATTTAGACTACAGGGTCTGTACAGGTCGTTGGCTTTCATGGTTTGCAGGTTATGTAATACCGGTTATGTTCTACTTATGTGCAGCGCTGATATCGTGTAGTTTACGGATATTTTTGGCATCACTGAAAACAGTTCTGTGGTTAAAAGCAATGTTATTTCGCAAGCAGGACCCCATCTTGAAGTCACTGTTTTAGAGTTTTATTAGCCTATCTGATTGATCTAAAAAAATGCTAGATTGTTGTTGACTACTGAGATTATAAATTGACGAGTATTGGAGAAGTTCATGATAATGATTAGGTATTGTTAGTAGCTGTCTACTGACGACTTAATGTTTCTTACGTAGCAGAAAATACTAAGCTAGTATGGATTTCTTCAAAATTAACTAGTAGTTTTTTTTTTGTTTGCCCCGAGTCTCTCCTCATTCCTTCCAAAGTTCTCTGTATTGTGCTTCCTCTCGCCAATTCAAAAGACGCCCATCAAGGCGTCCGGATGTAGTATCTATAAACAGTATTTTTTTTGGTTGTCCAAAATGTTTTCTCCGAATTCATTTCTTGATATTGCTGATTTTACGGATACTAAAGTGTTGTTTTCACATACTTACGCAATAAAACACACATGGTGATAGTAAAAAAGTGCTGTAACAGTTGTAACTGTTCCGAGATGTAAAAACGCCGCTATTTCTTATTGGAAATTCGCCAATTCATAGCAAGTGTTCGATTGACTTACACACTCACTTTCCATCATTCTTTTGCGCAGTACTACGTATGACACGCTTTTTACTATGTGTTTAGGAACACACTTAATATGAAATGTTTGAGCGCCCATACACATCTCTGCCAAATCGCGAGCTGCTATCGATTTGATAGGCCCCACCACTGGCTTCGCACTTAAACAGTGAATGTAGTTGTATTGTCAAAACGAATATAATTGCCATTGAAAGTGTGTTCCACAATCACCGCTGATCATATTGAGAAAGGCGGTAATTGCGATTCTGCGAAGTTTTTTAGTCTTCAAATAAGAAATTGGAATGTTTCTCACTAAATGCTTTCACGATCGTGTTTTAATTTTCACGGTGCGTTTGTTAGGACTCAACTTTTAATGGGTGCTTACATTTTTATGGGGGGATCTTTATTGTTTAGAACTTTCCTGGCCTTCATTTTATAGTCGAACTGTTAAAATGGAAGTATTGTAAAGTAAACCATATTCCTAGGTATTTGTCTGTCGGGGTCGCGGGACGGTCTATACAGGTAACCGTGACCCTGGAACGTCAAGGCTATTGAACATCCTGAATTTTTTTAGAGTTAAAAAAAGTTGTTTTTATTTGTCCCACCACTAACGTGACAGTCAAATTCCACATTTAAAAAAAACCTCTCTGACGAAATCTATATTTTTTTCACCTCACACGCTCGGAAAGATTCTATTTCTCATTCAAAATCTGAGCGCAAAACTCCATTTTGTGCTCTAGAGCACAAAGTGTTGTTTAAAATTCGAACACGTCTTGTATTCAATTGTTTTCTACACTGCCAGGCGAGCCGCCCCCTGTATAGGTCAATGCCCCCACTTCATTTCCTCGCTGTGTGAGGTGAAAAGTTGTGTGTTGCACTCGGCAGCAAAGTTTTTCTGCGTCTCGTACCTTTGAAAACTTCGCATCGCTCAGGATTCTATATTTGAACCGCTCGTTTCTCTCGCGGTTCAATCTTAGAATCCTTCGCTCGCTCAGTTTTCAATTCAAGTACTCGCGCCAAAAATCAACTTTGCAGCCTTGCATAACAAATAACTATTAATATTATGTATTCCAATCATAATTTTTAACTTTTTCAAACGTTTTTCTTTCTTTCCAATTTTAACTTGCTATATTTCATCTATGTTTCACAATAAATGACCATAATAATCTACTGATTGGGTTCACATTCTCGCCGCCAAACGCGTAACTGATGAGTTTTTCTCACAAAGTCGTGTGAAGGTGGTGCTAACCAGAATGAACCAACCCAACAGTGGTTTTAGCAGGCACCCCTCGCTGTATGTATGACGTGGCCGGCTAGTAATTACGTTTTACTATTAAATATTTTATCTACGTAAAGATAAGACTTGTTTTCAAAAAAAATCAAAATCAAAATCAAAAATCGTTTATTTGGAACAAAAACATTAAGACAAAACAGATGTAAACGATGGCAGCTGCAAAAGTTAAAACTGTGGTGCAGTTGCCAACGCCCGTCTCCAAACGAGAGGAACCGTGTTCCAGTTAAACTAAAGTAAACTAAAGAAAAGGTGAATTACATCAAAACTTAAAAATAAAATAAAATAGAAGTTAAAATATAATTATCGAAGAGTTATTGTGCCGTAAGTATGTATGTGTATATGTGTGTGTGTGTATGTGTATGTGTGTGTGTGTGTGTTTTCCTTTGTGTGAGTGTGTGTGTATGTGTACTAGGTGTTCAGATTTCTTTTTTTTTTTTAATTTTCGTTAGACATTCATCAGTATTTCCGTTGAGTCATATGTTTGAGTTTTCAACCAAAGGAAAAGATCTTTCTTACATTGATTAATGGTGCAGGGATACATATTTATGTTTTTATTAATTTTGTTATACAGTTTTGAACTTAAGTATGCAAAATGGTGACGTGCTAGTGTTGTCCTGCGAGGTTCGATATTGCATACGCGATTGGAACGACGACTACTGCTACCCTTTTCTGGGACATAAGTAAGATGGGAATGCTTGCGTATAATTGTTTTAAATATGAACAATTGTCTTACAGTTAAGACTTGGCAGAGAGAGTAGAGTGACGTTGTGGGAAACCGAATCGGTTTTTTTGCAAGAACCTTTAATACTGCTCTCTGCGCTCTTTCGATCCGCAACATCGCGGACTTATGTGCTCCACCCCATACCGTGATGCAGTACCCCAACACTGACTGAGCAAGTGCAAAATAAATGGATATAAGGATATTAAAATCCGCTGCATTTCTAAGTTTCTTAAAAATAAACAAAAGTTTTCTGAGGCGTCCCGTGATAGTGCTGATTTGTTGGTGCCACTTAAGGTGGCAGTCAATTATCACACCAAGATATTTAATTGTCTGGACGGCTTCTAGCTTCGGGCAATCACAAAAGGTGTCTGAGGTTTGGTGCAGACATGAGTGCGCGTGAAGGTCGATAGGGGTAGGGGGTTGTCCAGATTTATTTATAGAGAAAGTAATGAACTTGGACTTACTAATGTTTAGGGTCAAAAGATTTGTACTCAACCATTTCTTAACGGCACTCAATGCCAGATTAGCATTTTTGGACGTCTCATTCCAACTATGGCCGTGAATAATAAGAGCTGTGTCATCTGCATAAGTTACGATTTTGCAGTTGGGAAGAGATAATCGACACAGCTCATTCACGTATATAAGGTTTTGGCATGTTCTTACTTACGAGTCATCATCTGCCTGCCTTTTCCCAACTTTATTGGGGTCGGCTTCCAGTCGAACCAGATGCAGCTGAATATCAGTATTTAACATGGAGCGGCTGCCTATCGGACCTCCACACCACATCCCAGTAACTGGGTAATACGATACTCCATGTTCTCACTTACTAGTAATTGAGCTTTAAAAATCGAGCATGTTTGTATTTTGGTTGATGAAGGTCTTGGAAATAGGTTCCTATTTATTTGGCTATTTCTATTTGATTCGACAGCTTATTCATTTTGTCAGATACCTACGATGTTTAGCTTTTTTTTTAGTTTACTAACATAGAAACACACATACACAAACACCCAGACCAGGAACAACTACTTGTAGATCACACAAATATATTTTGATCCGTGCGGGAATCGAACCCGTGTGACCCTACGCAGCAGTCTATCGCTCAACCACTGCGATTTCAGTTCTGAAATGCAATTGAAATTAAGAAACTGCTTAAAAACCAATTTAAAAACAAAAACAATACTAATTACCCAGACAAAACAGCCACGATGCCCGTATAAAACAACATTCGGCCAGATAAATCTGAAAAATGCAGTATAATATACTACAACTCGACGGTATTAACAACGTAAAACTGAAACCGTTTAATTATTCGCAGTAGTTATTTATTTCCGATAACGGTTACCGTAACTGTGCCGTAACTACGTTTTATGACGAACCGAAGGAATTATCGATAGACACGGCGCATGTTGACTTAGGTCCGTTCTATTATGACTACATTAGTGCTGTTATTGAATAATTATAGTCTAGCCGCGATTCCGTCTGCGTAAATGTTGCATTTGTTATCTATAAATGGTGAACTTTCTGAGAATGAATATTCCATGTGGCTCTTACTCTTTCACGTTAGAACTATTGAAAGGGTGGCGACGTTTTAGTATACAGACAGTTTTTATTTTTACTTGTTAGATTTCTTAACTCCACACTGTTGATTCTGGCTTTCAGGAGTTGCAGTGGTTTGGGAATAGTGACGTGGGTTTGCCCCAATAAAAAAAAAAAAAACAAAAAATAACTCCACACAGGTGAAGCCGTGCGCGTAGTTTAGTTTTGTGAAGAAAGTTCCCCGCTAAATCACACGATCGATCACTTTTTTTATTATCTATGGACTTTCATTTCAATCAAATCGAAATGTGACCGATGAATCGGACAAAAAGATGTTATCAGTATACACAGGGGGGTTTACCGTACTTTAGGTACTACCGAACCAAAGAAAGAATAATCGTTATTTATACACCGCAATCAAACATTTTATCAGGGTTTTAACGAAAAGAAAGTATTGTTTGTATGCATATCTACAGAATGACACACTAAAGTCTTATCGGATTGATATGAACTCTTACTTTCGAATATGCAGCCTTGAACGAATGTTGCACTTTGAAGTCCATATTCCAATGTGAACAGAAATACATATTTGATAAATAGATTAAATAATTAAACTTAATTGATTGCAACGCCGCCGGTAGGGGACGTCCTAGAAGGACATACAATTATTAGTGAGGCTCTACATAAAAGTGATACGTTATACGCAACCGGTATTCTTTTTTGATCAGATGCATGCAGCTAAGGATCTATCAGGTGACGAAATGTAGTCTTTGCCTCCACTCGTAGGAGAAAGCTCATGTTGTTGATTGTAGGTACTAGGTATGCATTGATTGCAGAATTATAAAAATTTTGTGTCTAAAACACGTAGTTATCCTAAGGTTTTTCGGTGCACTGGTGTGTCGTAAATGTAGAAAACTGTAAGCACAGTAGTGGTCTTATCTTATCGCTTGACATTTATTCCTCTTAACCACAGTAAGACGTAGATGTAAAGAAGAAAACGTGATCCTGAAATAATAAGACGAGCATTGTAATTTGTACTATAGGTACACATGTCTTCTGAGAGAGGGAGTTTACCACGACCCACTATACGACCCGAATGTGGCTTGGCAAGACAATAAAACAGGCAGGATGATTAAAATGTGTTGGAATTGACTGTGCAAGTGTTCGTAGACAGTGAAGCGTCTTTTTATGTCAAAGGAGATTCGATTTCTGTAGCCACAACAACACTGTTTCCATGCCGATGGTTAATTTGTTTTGTGTTCAGCGCCCCCAGTATGCGTAGCGTCGTTCAAAACAAAACAAAAAAAACTGCTCATGTTTGATTACCCAGCGAATGGATGCTATTTTCTTCATGTAAATAGCAGAAGGAATTATTTAAATTACGAAAATATGATTTTTAAACATCTTAAAACACATCACTAAAATCCCTAATGTAGCGAACTTGCAAAAACCGGAAAAAAATAACAAATTGATAGATTCGAATAAGTATATACCATGCGTATTTAAAATAACTACTGACAGTTCACGATGAATCATGCCCAGTTGCCCACTTACCAAATCTAAATTACATTAAAGGGGCACTCGTCTTGATGGCAAGTATATAGTAAACAGAATACTCAACCAACAGCTATTTTTAGTTCATTTATTGAGTTATTACTCACTGCTTTGAGTAATTTGAATAACAACACGCTCTAAAATAAAGCCTTTGTTGTAATTTACATGACTGTACTAGCAACAAGATCATGCTAATTTTAGAGTGTTTTAGATTAGAACATAGCTCTTAATAACGTCTATTAGTACTTGGAAACAAGCGATAAACTCAAACTGCAAAAACCGGATCGCATGAGTTTGCAACGAATGGGGAAGGCAAGTGTCAAAGTGAAAATGACAGTTTGGTCCCCAAAGAACTGTAAAATCAAAGGAATTTTCAGAAAAAAAAACATTTATTGATGTAAAATGACTAGATGTTGTGTAATAAGCTGTAAAAATGATGGAATACACTTTTCAAAATAATATCTACTTTTCTTTTGGAGGTTATGTACCAGTATTGCATCGCTCGAAAATCGAAGAATTATCACCTGGAACGAGTTTTGTAATAGTTGTGGTGTTAAGAAATTAAATATATTGTGATATTTCTCGAATCTAAATAGAATAAAAGGTTAAAATTACTGACTTAAAACATTATGATATTTTATCAAAATAGAAAGTCAAAAGCAGCATTATATTCTTGATAAAGGAGAGGACAGGTAAAACATACCTAAACTCAAAAATTGAAACCTCAACTACAAGTAATTGTGGATTTATTACGGTAAAATCAAATGTATAACCACTCAATTAAATCACTTTTTTTCTCTTGTAGATGCGCCGCGGCGTCTTAATTCTTCTTTTAGTATATAGTACTTGCATGGACGAATAATTTTCCATATTTGTTTTGTATTTATACTCAATTTTTATAACAAATAATCTTGTTTGTTTTTTTGTACAAGGTAGACGTGGGGACCAACTATCGCAGCGCCATCTACGATTAGCTTTGAGTTGCCATCCCCATTGACACGGAATGGGGAAGGCAAGTGTCAAAGTGAAAATGACAGTTTGGTCCCCAAAGAACTGTAAAATCAAAGGAATTTTCAGAAAAAAAAAACATTTATTGATGTAAAATGACTAGATGTTGTGTAATAAGCTGTAAAAATGATGGAATACACTTTTCAAAATAATATCTACTTTTCTTTTGGAGGTTATGTACCAGTATTGCATCGCTCGAAAATCGAAGAATTATCACCTGGAACGAGTTTTGTAATAGTTGTGGTGTTAAGAAATTAAATATATTGTGATATTTCTCGAATCTAAATAGAAAAAAAGGTTAAAATTACTGACTTAAAACATTATGATATTTTATCAAAATAGAAAGTCAAAAGCAGCATTATATTCTTGATAAAGGAGAGGACAGGTAAAACATACCTAAACTCAAAAATTGAAACCTCAACTACAAGTAATTGTGGATTTATTACGGTAAAATCAAATGTATAACCACTCAATTAAATCACTTTTTTTCTCTTGTAGATGCGCCGCGGCGTCTTAATTCTTCTTTTAGTATATAGTACTTGCATGGACGAATAATTTTCCATATTTGTTTTGTATTTATACTCAATTTTTATAACAAATAATCTTGTTTGTTTTTTTGTACAAGGTAGACGTGGGGACCAACTATCGCAGCGCCATCTACGATTAGCTTTGAGTTGCCATCCCCATTGGGCGATACTGAATATAGCTATTATTATATCCGGTTTATTGCTGATCCGTCTAAATTTTCAAATTAATAACACTTAGCACGTTTACATAGTTAATAGTCTCAATTTTTTAATTTTGAAACAGTCTTGCATCTAATAATGTAAAATTATTAAAAAGAAATAAGTTTATCATTTATAAATGAACGTAAATAAAACGATTCTGTACGATATAAACATACGTGTCACAGCACTAGCTCGGCGAGCGCACGATGCACCGACCCGAGCCGGCCGCAGCCTCTACGAACCGATTCCAACCGGTTTTGATCCAATCGAGGTGCGCGCCTCACTCGCGACCAATCAGCGGCCATTACGCTCAGTCGTTCGCGCTCCGCCGTCTGTCACATACTCCTTTTGTTTCTATTCAACTATTCAAGTTTATTTTTCCGCTGTGTGCCGCTGATATTTCGTGAAGTTTTTCACTGCAATCCAACAAACCGGTGTAATCCTGTGTGCAGCAACGCATTGCCGAAACGATCATTGCCATTCGCGTATCACTTTCTGCGGGCAGTTGAGTGAACAAATATGTTGGACAAGTAAAAAGGTGCTGCGAACAAAATAAGGACTTACAGCCAAGTGTTGTGGTGTACATAGCGCTAATATAATCGTGACAAATGGTTGTTGAAGCGAGCTGCAGGCTAGCTATGGTGGTAAAACGCGGGCGGGCATATCGTGTTGGATCTGGTGCATTCATTTTCTTCAACCTGACGAGGCAGGACTATAGCTGACGAGAAATATGCTCGTCCTCGAGCAAAGACTGAGTGCGCGGCACCTTGGGCGTGGGGTTGTGCTCAGTGCTCGCCTTGTGCACGGCGTCCAGGCCCAAGGATGGCGGATGAAATTCTCCCTTTTGAAGGCCGAGGTCGAGATCGAAGCTGACCCGGTGACGTATAGGGAACTAGCAAGGAGGCTGAATGCAGCAAACGTTCACGTCAGACCCGCCCGCCGCCCGAGATTGGTGTAAATATACTTTTAATTTTGTTTTTCTAGTACACAAGGTAAATTCTCGACAAATATTACCTATGTTGATGAACGATATTTTAGGTTATTTCCTCATTTTCTAATATATTTTGGTCATTTGCGGTTGTGTGTAAAGTAGTACAATGATCATTATACAACTTAACATGAATTTTTCAATAAAACTTCATTGGAATAGTCCAACAAAATATTTATGCACACACCACACAGCTATAGACAAGTATTATCCATATCCCTGTCTTTGAGGCACAACTGCAAAAACATACGGGGACATTTGTTTGTCTATGCTAGGTTGTGGAGATAGTAAGTGGCTTGACGGACTCCAATTTTGACTGGTAGTAGACTCCATCATATAAAGGTCAGGCAGATGATGATGATGGTAACTACATAGTAATATTTAGTCCTCAATATAATATACTGTCGGTGTTAATTGGGTATTTAACTGTACATACTAACCAATGAGCTGTCAGCAACATGACTGGGCCCCCGTAGAGGGCCAAAGCCTACTGGGTCGCAGGACTATCAAACAACCGTGGTTCCAGAATGTAAAGGGCTATTGAAGGACACCATGGATTTTAGTCAGTACAAGTCTGACAGTCCCTCCTGCCCTGCCCTGGGCGCTTCCACATTTTTAGGTCAGCATAGTTTTAATTTCTTAAGAAATGAAAACTATGCTGACCTAAAAATGTCGAGTTGTTTGGTCAATAAAGTAAAGGACATGGGTTTCGAAGCAGATCTATGATATAAGCAGAGGTCTTGAAACTTCTTACTCTACTTTTTACCATTATAAAAAAAATGCTTATCACTATTACTCTTAAAACAATCCAGTAAGTAAGTAAATATCAACCACAAGACAAAATGTTCTCAACACTAATTTGACCTACATCTTTTGATTTGACCTGTGAGTTCAATATAATTGACCTTTTGTATGACAGCTACATTTCTGGCCTATTGTTATGAACTAAGAATCTAAAGCTATTGGTATGGTATTGAGTAATGGCCTCCCTACCCATTTTATCTAGTTCACTATCTGTTCCCTGCAGTTTAAGAGCACATATTCTCAAAGGTGGCAATGTCGCAAATAGCTGTCAAATATTTACAAGTTTTAGTTAATTTGGCAAATTTAGTGTAAGAAATTAATAAATATGGCTCTGTAGTGCACTAAAAAATTGATATAGGAATGTAATTAAAACTCTGAATTTGATGTTATAATCATTTTAGATGTTTATAAGGCATTTGGAAAGTTTCCAAATGCTTTTTTTGCATCTAACACTATATATTCGGTGTTAGGATATTAATTATTGCATTCCCATAACAATATTTTAGTGCACTACAGAGCACTTGTATTAGAGTGCTTATTTCCATACAGTAATATTGCCAAATTAATTAAAACTTGTTAATATTTGACAACTGTTTGCGACGTTGCCAACTTTCATAATAAGCACCCTTAAATTGCTGCTGGGATCCTATTTGCTGTAGCATCACAATAGATAGTCTACATATATCCTTCCTTGATAAATGAGCCGTCCAGTACAATTTTTTTTTTTAATTTGAACCAGTAATGAATTACAGGGCCATGTTAATCCGGGCTCCCACTTGTTTGGTGAACCCTGTAATCCGGCCATGCAATAAGGTGACAGCTATCCTATCATTGTTTAGAACTTTGGTATAGGCAGGTCAAAAGTAGGCGTCATAAAAAAAAAAAAACAATGACAAAATCTTGAAGTTTGTTGGTGTAACAGAATGTGGTCCCAGTTCAGGAAAAACATTTGATAAAAAACAAAAATGATTCAGGAAATTAAGCTAACTGAACTAACTAACATGTGTTTTATTACCATTAAATATGACATACTACAAACCAGACGTCTACAAGGGGTCTTGTTTTTGCCTCTCCGGATTACAGGGTCTGAGTATATTATTATTTTTTCAACACATCTCTTTTTCGCAGTTAAAGAAGTTAAAGTATCTCTTAATAACATTGATTTGGCTGATATGTCAATGTGTTGTTTGGAAGTGGTTATAATTTATTGTAGCCTCAAATATTGGCAAACACTCCACATGTAGATAAAAAAATAACACTTATGTATAATCTGATAATATAATAATATCAACATTGCAAACTACCTTGATACTTTTAAAGATATCAGTGATAGCAATGCTATATTCAGGTACTTCCTTGAAAATTATTTATTAGAAGGTTCAAAGTAATAAATATCATTGAAAATATCTTGATAATTAAAACATACTAGATAGATTTTGTCAATTATTTCATTCATGACAAAAAAAAACCTATACTTTATATTAGCTTTTTATAATATTCATATTAAATCAAATCAAAGTATTTGTTTCAAGTAAGAAGAACAGTTACAGGCACTTTTGAATTATTGTTAGACATAAAAAAATTTAATTCAATACTATCCCAGTCTCAAAACATAATAAATGTGAAAGTACTTTAGATGCCCATTTCAGGGAGTAGATCTCTATGGAGAAGAATGGGAATAAATTAGAAATTATTATTATTTGTATGTAGGAAGTAAAGTCAAAGTCAATCTTTATTCCCAAATACTACAAGCAAGGAGCTACGAGCTTCATTGTCTCGGCGCTTTTCTGGTGGTTGCCACTGTTGATTCTGGCTTTCAGGAGTTGCAGTGGTTTGGGAATAGTGTGTAGTGGGAATTACCTAATAAAGCTCCAATACTCGCTCCAATGTACCTGTTGACATCAAACATCGAGTTTTTATTTATTTATTCCCTTTTTTTCATCATTATCTTTTAGCTTCTTTTCTTCTATACACACCCTAAAATTTTTTTTTTTTTTTTTTTATAAAAACACGTGTGTCATATTTTTTACAGTCTGACGTAATTATTTTATACAACCTGACGTCATTATGATTATTATTGTTTATTAGTGTTTTGTCTTTGTTATACAATCCAACATCAAGGTTATTTAATTACTGTTAAAATTTGTGAATGCGAGGACATAGTGGGTCACGCTTTTTTTTTTTCAGTTTATTTAATATTGATTGTCTGACAAATTTGAGTAACTTATGCGGCCTATACAAATGTCCATTCTTTGGTATTGTTCGTCGTTACATTGAGCTCCTTGAATTATGAGTCGAGCTACACGATAACTGACAAATGCTTGCACTGACTGGACAGGTCCACTCAAATCTGTGTGGTTCTTTCTTCAAAAGACCATCTCAGGCACTAACCTACATGGCCCTCGTATTACTACCAATTTAATGTCTGGACTTTAAAAGAGACTGTAACCTCTGAGTTTGTTTCGGCTGTTTCTTCTCAGAGTAGTCAGGTACGAAACACCGACTTCATCTAGTTTGTAAAAAGACGTGTAAAAGTGTTGATAAAACCTACTTGCAAAAATAAATATCATTTCATTTCATCATTTCAAAGAAAACCATTGACATTTGACTAAATTCATTGAAATCTGTTGGATAGTTTCAGAGATAAGCGTGTATGAAATTTATCGTATTTTACATTATATTCATTAATATTTTGATAAAATTATGCCGATAATAACACATTGATACTACTATCTTCTTATCACAAAAATTACTAGGTTAATTTTCGACTGTTCTTTAACAGATTAGGGTAGGTTGACCTACTGGGGTCGTTAGCGACTAGCGATCCTCTCATTCCTCCCCATCTCCGTATGGATTTAATCTCTACTATATTATGCATGTTACATACATATAAACCTTCCTCTTGAACCACTCTATCATAAAAAAAAAAAACAAATCAAAATCAGTTGCGTAGTTTTAAAGAGCTAAGCATACATAGGGACAGACGGCGGGAAGCGACTTTGTTTTATACTATGTAGTGATATTCTTATCACACAATACATATTATGCCTAATCTGCGCGGTCTATTTCCTGAATTATAACATATTTGTTTAACCGCGCTATCTGTGAGTGCTTTTATCCTTATAATGTATATTCGGAGTGGGTGACACTCCATTTCTTGGAAAATTTTATAGCTGACTAGTTTCCGCCCGCGACTGTCTTCGCGTGCCATCCCATCGCCCGTTCCCGCTTTTAGTTTTTTTATACAAACTATCAACTAAAACAACCACTTAGGGGCAAATTTCGCAAATTCACATCTTACTCTTAGTGCGCACCTACGGCCTAATAAAAAAAAATTAAAGAAAAACAAAAAATCCGACTGCGTAAAAACTATTTTAAAAAAATTCGTGAAAACATTGACTAAAAAGAAAGAAACAAGCCCAGCCCCAGTATGAAAATTAGCGAGAATGATTGTTTTGTTAAACAACTGTAAATTGTTATATATCCGAGACTATTATTTAAAATGAAAAATGATAAAAGGAACCTAAAGATGATTTAAAATACCTTTTCAACGACACCCCACTTGACATAGTTCATCGACTTTTTTTTTTCTTCATTTTGACGATAAATGGCGTCTGGTTGTCGCTGTGGTGAATTTTGATTACTGTCATGTCTTTAGTGACACTGGCAAGGTTAAGACGAATAGATTGACGCAAGAATTATCAAAATCGGCCTACGCATTTGGTCTCTAGAGCGCCACATAGAAACAAACACCTTTACACATACATAGACTGATAAACACATTACCCTCCTTTGCGTTGCGCAGTCGGGTAAAAAGAAACCCCATTTCAAAATTTTAAACTCTTAGCACTTGTAGTTTCAGAGATGAGCGACTGACCTTTCGGTTTTATATAATTATTAACGAGCTTTATCTTATACATAAAATTTCCGTGTCACAATGTTAGTTACCGTACTCCTCTGAAACGGCTTGACCTATTTTTATGAAATTTGGTATGCATATTTAGTAGGTCTGAGAATCGGCTACTATCTACTTTTTTTTAATTTATATGGCAAAACAACGTTTTGCGGGGTCAGCTAGTATAGTATAATTATGTAAATAGATGCAGCCTATTTCGATCCCACTTTCGGGACACAGGACTGGGCTACTGTAGCTCAGTAACGCAAAGGGGAGTTCAAAGAAAAGGGTAGATTGGTTTGGAAGGGAGTGTCAGACTAGTACGTGACATTCGCTCCATCCAAATCAAAAGTAGTTTGATGGGTTTATTTAGGCGGAGAAAGCCTGATTGGCAAAATGGGAACCGACTACACTCTTTCACAGAGAGGATTTTCGTAAGGTTTTGGTGAATCATATAGTATTTACCTACTTGATGTTTAGATCAAATTGGGAACGCACATCGAAATTATTTTTTCCGCAATTTCCCCACTTAGATGGCTCTTTTAGTCCGAAAATAGCTTTGAAACTGAATAACTTATTCAATTTGTTTTTGTTGCAGTGTGGCGCCAAAGGTTGCAAGCCCGATATTGGTCAACAAGCCTGTAATACCTCATAATGGTGAGTTGAACTACTTACATAGAAAAAAGTAATTACCTACAGTTAAAAGATAAAATTTTCACTAAAAAAAAATGCTTTTAAAAAAAAAGATAAATTATGGAATCAGGCGTTACTTTGCGGAAATCCATGACATTAAATGTTATGAAAAATATCTAGTTTTAATTCCGCGACAAAACTAGATATTTTTCATAACATTTAATGCTTTTAAAAAAGTTTCTCCTGTGTCGACGTGCGTTTACAATAATCAAACAAACATTTAAAAAAATCTGACATACACAAACACTCAGACCCACTACTTTTAGACTTTACAAGATATACAAATATTAATTGCTTCATGCGGAAACAGACCCCGCGACACAATTGGCCTACACTACAGGTTCTTGTTCCGGTTCTAAGATAGCAATTTTTGTGTATAATAGTAATAATATTCCACAACTATCACACAACGCCATCTAGTCCCAAGCTAAGCAGAGCTTGTGTTATGGGTACTAGACAACTGATAAACATACTTATATATTTCTAAATACATACATATTATAGATAAATTACACCCAGACACAGAACAAATGATCATGCTCATCACACAAACATTTGTCCTGGGTGGGAATCGAACCCACGACCTCCGGCATAGCAGTCAGGGTCACTAACCACTAGCTAGACCAACAGGCCTGTCATCCGTGTATAAAGAGTTGAAGTGTTTGTAAATGCGCCCACGCACGATACAGGAGGAATTTTAATCTAGACAAAAAAACTGATTATCTTGTTAATAAGGTATTTGACAGAAAAAAAATAATTTATCAGTCAGTCCGATTAAAAAAAAAAATTGTGTGTATTTGTGTTTTTGTTATGTAAACCAAAATTGATTAAGATACTGCACTTAAAAAAAATATCAATATGTCACAAGCAAGTACAGTTTGCTTGCTACTGACGTCTCGAGCAGTCTCTCAAATTTAGATAATGGATATCTTTGGAATATCCATTAATTCAACAAAAGAAAAAATATGTAGGGTAAAGGGAGATTATTTGGTGAGACAGGTAACTCAGTGATAGTCTTAAAAGTCTCTCAAAACGTTACCTATGCATGCTGTAATGCGAAATGATGTGCCACTACATCTTGTCCACTTTAGTGGTGAACTAGTTGCATCATTTCGCATTACAGCATGCATAGGTAACGTTTTGAGAGACTTTTAAGACTCTATCACTGAGTTGCCTGTCTCACCAAATAATCTCCCTTTACCTTATTCATTATTTTTCTAAACTTACCGATGGACTAATTAGATTTGTAATTTATTGATGCTGCCAACATGCCTTTTAATGTAGTCTTTTTTTTTGTTTCAGCAATTCTTGCCTCCAACAATCAAATGAAGCCGTCGTATTGTCAAGAGTGAGTATTTTTTTATCAACATCAGCCTGTATTTATCCACTGCTTTACATATGCCCCTCTCTCCTTACGCCATTGACAGCGGAATTTGCTGGCAATTTTGAGCATTTGTTGAGGGTTCTAGTGCTTTTGAAAATAACTTATAAAATCATCAAATGAGTCCTCCCACCCAGGGCAGGGCGGGTGGGACTGTCAGACTCGTATGACTAAAATCCACGGTGTCCTTCAATAGCCCTCTACGTTCCGGGGTCACGGTAATTCGATAGTCCCGCGACCCCGGCAGGCTTTGGCCTACAGAGGGGCCCCGTCATAATGCTGACACTCTTTGATTCGCGTGTGGAACACAATGCGCCGTCGACCCGAACATGGTCCATGGTCGGACAGCGAGTCGCCCATTACTCGCCGCCCGCATGCCCAATAAGGAAAACATAGAGGCATTATAAGGCGCTCCCTCACCGCGAACATTCACCTGTAATGTAACGTTACAGGGGGCCAATTCTCGATTTTCGCCATTTTTCTCGAGTTCGAGATTGTAATTCTATCTCTATGTCTATTAAAAATATCTCTATCTCTACCAAAAAATGTCGACTTGAGCAGAAATCCGTATTCTCAGTCAAAATAGAAATAAATGTCACGAAAATGTCGAGTCGAGTGAAGATAATGTTACCATTATGAAGAATCGCACGTTCCGTTTTAGGTAACTATAGGTTAATGAATGATTTTGTTTTAAAACGCTGACTAAATCTAAATATTTAAGGATGAAACGAAACGTTTTGTGTAAAAATAATCAGTTTGACAGTTGATTGTCTGTCAGGTCAGTGTCAGAATTTGCGTCTTTTGTTATGTTTACATGGACTCTGTGTTTAGAAATCATTAGTAGGCTGTGCTGTTTAACATTTCATGATTTTTGTTTTAACATAGAGGGGAATTATTTTAATGACTTCTGTTTCGCTCAAATCGTAAATATCGACGGCGGGATAAGTGCGCTGTTGTCGCCGTGTATTGGCCAGTTGCTCGCCACTTTCCAACAACTCCGAGACAAAAATGCTATTGTTATTGTGATAAAAATGCTAATAAACTCGTCCATCTTTCAGTGGTTTCTAGTCCAATCGTAGGTACACAAATTACAGAGTTTGTTATTTGCGTGAAGGTCGTCGTTTCAAGAAAACACAATGCAAAAATCAAGAGTTTATCGAATTTCCAGTAGGTATGACATGCCAAGCCGTATTTTATTTAAAAACTAAAGAAAAGAAAACAGTGTACAATCCAAAACTCAACAAATTCACTCAGAAATGACGTATCTCTACAATCGACATTACATCTCTACTGCTCAGAAGCACTCGACATGAATTCTAACGTTAGCCTTCGACAAATGTCGAATCCGACATCCCCAGAATAGCAACTTTTAAAATTTGTCGAAAAAATGACGTCATTAGAAATTTTTGTCGAATTCGACACCATGTCTAAAACCGAGAATTGGCCCCCAGATTCGAACATTTCATCAGTGAGTGAAGACAATCGAGCATCACAATGCGCACCTTGTATCAAATCTATACTAAATGTACGCGAATGCTCGTCAGTCAGGTAGGAGGTAGTAGTATTGTTATGCTCAAAGTCGAATCTATAATGTTACATTAAACGAATGCTCTCGGTGAGGGAGCGCCTGAAGAAATAATCATTCATTATTCTGTAAAAAATCGTTGCTGATTGGCCAATATCTAGAAAGGAAACGGACAAGAGCGTTTTATCGAGAACATACCACTTTATAACCTCTTTAACTGTCAAAATAAACTAGGCCACTTAAGAAAATGAATACAAAACAAAATGTAAATAAATACAGCATTTCAGAGATAGTATAATTATGTCGGTCAGAAAGAAGGTCGCTCGAAAAACATAAATATAGAATTTGGCAGCATCCGTGATTCTAGCACTGTTTACATTTTGAGAGGTGTTACTAGAAATTAAGCTTGCACACATTTAGATCGTGTTTGCAAGCATCATCTGCCTAGCCTTTTCCCAACTATATTGGGGTCGGCTTCCAGTCGAACTGGAGGCAGCTGAGTATCAGTATTTTACATGGAGCGACTGCCTATCGGACCTCCACAACCTCGAAAAACTTCAAAACATGGTCCTCATCTGCCTAGCCTTTTCCCAACTATATTGGGGTCGGCTTCCAGTCGAACTGGAGGCAGTTGAAAATCAGTATTTTACATGGAGCGACTGTCTATCGGACCTCCTCAACCCAGTAACTGCGCAATACGATACCCCATGGTAAGACTGGGTGTCAGACTTTAGAGCTTCTGACCAACAGTAACGACTCTCAAAGATCTACAAATGACAGCCGGCACCAACGGATTTACGAGCTTCCCGAGGCACACACAGTCATGCAAAAGTGACTTCATTAGTAGGAACTTAAAGTCCTTTTTGTATCGGTTCAAATCGATTCTACATTCTCGCCACTTAAACTGCCTGCAGAAGAAAGCAACTCCATTTTAAACAGCCTCTTTAAACAAGTTTGTTTGATAGTAAAAAAAACTACTATCCAAAGACAAAGTACAGGTCAAAAAGTCCAAACTCGATGGAGTTACGTCGTATCATTACAGAGTTCCTATGGCCACCTTCCAGTTCCATCATCAGATCAGCTCCATGTCATCATAATATTGAATTTTCATGCGATATACACATGCGTCCAAGATTTCAAGTTAATCGGGAACTTGGAAGTGTGTCTTTGCAAGATTTGATTTTTAACAGATAACAGGACAAGTAAATTAAACCAAAGCTTGTAAAATACATTTGTACTGTTTTCTGTCCAGGACAAACGACGTGAAAGTGAATTCGCCGCCGTGTCACTCGCCCGGCGCGATACTGCCCGACCTGCCGCAACCAGCCGAGGATCCTGAAAAGGTAAATATAAGCATCATACAACAATAAGCATGATCATCATCTGCATAGCCTTTTCCCAACTATATTGGAGTCGGCTTCCAGTCGAACCAGATGTAGCTAAATATCAGTATTTTACATGGAGCGACTGCCTATCGGACCTCCACAACCCAGTAACTAAGCAATACAATACCCCATGGTAAAACTGGTTGTCAGACTTTAGAGCTTCTGACTATAGTAACGACTGTCAAAGATGTGCAAATGACAACCGAGACCGACGGCTTTACGTGCTTTCCGAGGCACGGAGGAAACTCGCTATGACAGATGGTCACCCATAGACTAACCTCGGCAAGCGCGGCTTAACCCGGAAGATCGGCTGTAATGATTTAGCAACGATTTTCTATTAACCATAAACATAAAGACAGCAACAGTAAATAGGAAATGTAATTAGTAAAGCCCTTAAATCAAAACTCGAGAGCCTCACTCTCTAGTTTTGATTTTTTTTAAATCGTGTCGTCAGAATTCAATATAAATTTTGAAAGCGTCGTATACTCAGCAATTTTGGTTCAAGAAAAAATACGTGTCAAATATTTATTTTTGTTTTTTTTTATTTTTTAGATTTTTACAATAAAAATACCTTATTGTTTCAGAACTCGGGGCTGTCGAAGGAGGCAACATCATCGGAAACTCAGGCGTGGCTGGCGCGACAACGGTTCGCCCACCACGCCGCCACATTCACCAATTTCTCAGGAGCTGATCTGTTACGGTAAACCTTTTAATTTATTGTGTACTATCAATGAGTAATAATATATTGTTAGGAATTGAATGAAATAACGATTAGAAGTTTGACAACAGTAGTGTATTTAAATACAAAAATTGGGATTTTAAAGAAATATCTAATTCAAGTTAACAAAAGTAATCTATTTACAAAACAAAGGAATTCACGTTACACAATAATCAAACCAAAAACAAAGGGATAATTATTTGGGTGCTACCGCGAGATGTGGGAATGAGCGATATGAATGGACGATAGGAATCGGGTGATGGAAGTGGGTGAGTGGACATGGAATGGGCAAATGGGCCCTTCGCAACTTTTTTTTTTAGTGGCATCTCACAGTTCAACCTAGAAGAGGTTGTGTGTTGCTTAACCGGACTTTCCTGTGGTTGCCAAAGATGACTTAGGCCTCCAGCCAGGGGAAGGGCCCTTCGCAACGCTACACGTCGCCTTATATAGGCAAAATCAGGTGCTCTAGGCTCTCTGGAGGGGTGTAGGTCAGAGACGCAGCTAACAATATACATAGTCTGAGAGCTGAGTTGTAGATCGTGGGTTCGAACCCAGCCATGCGCATTTCTTTCAGGCGTATTTTTCGGTAATCTCCACTGCTCTCAAAACGGTGAAGGAAAACATCGTGAGGAATCAACAATCATCAGGCCATATCATTTTCTCCAATTAAAACGGGTTTTCGCACTAATTAATAAGAAATTAATTATTATTTTTTATAGATTGTCCCGAGATGACATCATCCAGATCTGCGGTCTGGCGGACGGCATCCGTCTGTTCAACGCTCTGCATGCCAAGTAAGTTTACAGTTTACTAGTAGGCCCGGAGGTTCAGCATCTCGGTTCTCATGCGTGAGGTTGCGTGTTCAAATCCAGGCAAATACCAATGTGTCTTAATCAATGTGTATGTAGCTTATACCCCCTTAATAAACGTGGACAAAAGTTACAATCAGGATATTTTTCGGACTAACCATACATTTTTAAGGATTGACCTTGGCTAACTTCATTTCTCGTTTTACTAGTAAGGGGGATACCTTCCATTAAGTTTTTGACCGACTTCAAAAAGAAGGAGATTCTCAATTAGATCGGTATTTCTTTTCTTATGTATGTACACTACACACGGCTACGCATCGAGATATATAAAACCAAATTATCGTGGCCTCGCTTTGTATGTTTTTTCCGTACATTGTACGGTCAGATTATAAATTTATACTGGTGTGTGTCGTGTGTACTCCGATTTTCTGATCCGGTTTCTGCGATGCTTTTTTTGTTCGATAAAAAATTTCATTCAGTTTGGTTCATCAGTTTTTATTTATTGACCGTTTTTGCGCTTATTGTATACTTGGACGATGTCATTATCGGTACTACGAATCACAAAATTCTAGTGCACGTGTAAGAAAATTATGTATTTGACAAGAATTTGGGTTGGTTTAAACTAAAAAGCGTAAAAAGAAATAAGAAATTTAAAAAAAATGTTTTAAAATTAAATAACACAAAATTTTATTGCGAAACGTTTTTTTCAAGTGACAGATAACAAATGACATTGCCACCTTTCTTCCTAATTGAACCTCATAGGAATTGCCCAATTAATGAACTCGTGACATACTCTGTTTGGTTCAATATTTAACTAACTAGTTCCTGTTTAAAAATATCATCAGCTTCGCAATGTAGCGATTAAATCAACGCACATAGTGATTGCACATTTCAAATTGAGTGATACATACTTAAGCGCCAATTTGGACTAGCGCCAATTGAACTCAAAATAGATATTTAGTTATAAGTTTAAAAATAAATTAGTCTATTTTGAACAGTTTTCACAATAGAAAGTTAATGCATTGCCAAAATACGTTAACGATGAGAAAATTATATTACCTCGCCTGTGATTATGTACCTAAACCATTATTTTGACTTTATTTCTTGAACAAATCTTTTTTTTTTCCAGACGCATCGAGCCGCAGCTCACGGTGTACGTGTGTCCAGCCGGCAGTAACATATACAGCGCGCTGTATCTACACGCGTGCAAAGCGCACGAACTACTGCACAAGCTGAATTCACTTGTGCATTCTTCAAAGGTAAAAATAAACTGTAATAATGTAGCAAAAATTCCAAAAATAATGTACAATCGACAAAGTTGAATCATGACCCATTTTGGCAATAAATCGTTTGAATCCGTCAAATGGGGAAGGCAAGTCAAAGCTAATTGTAGATGGCGCCACCATAGCTTAGTCCTAATCCGACCAATGATGTAGTACTATTTTGAAGTACCTTTAAGATTTGAACTGATTTGAACCAATGACGATGCTTGGAACAATCTATACTAGCGCCATTAGTTCCCCAGTTGACATCCCCATTGACAAAGATCAAAGTCGTTACCATGGATATGTTATGTTTACGCGAATATGGACCTAATTGTATTTGAAAGTCTGTAAGAAAATAAGCTTAAGGTGGGTCATGATTCAACTTTGTCGATTGTACAGAAAAGCCAGCAGGTCAACCTACCCTAATCTGTCAAATTTTACCAATTGAACGTTACCCTTCCACTATTGAGATAAGGTTGCAAATCTATTAAAGGAATTTGACAGATTGTGGCAGCTTGATGTGCTTTTTTATCGTGGTAAAATCATTAAATGAGTCCTCCCACCCAGGGCAAGGGAGGGCAAGAGGGACTGTCAGACTTGTACTGACTAAATTCCATATTGTCTTCAATAGACCTTTACGTTCCGGGGTCACGGTAGCTCGTTAGTCCCGCGACCCCGGCAGGATGACTTAGATGTGCCCTGTCATATGTCGCCTATTTTGATAATGTACATTATGGTACGATTCCACCAAAATAGTAAGAGGCACAATTGTACGCGCACTTCAGCAGTGCACGTACTAACCTAGTATCCTATTTACCCACTGTGTCCAACACACGCGCACAGTGCAACACATTCATGCGCGAACATTTTCAATGAACTAACACAAAAAATAAGCCCACAGCTCACGTGTGCGCCCACAAAAGTATCAAGATGTACGCGAACATAATTATTTAGAAATTACGCGTCTGTTAAAATCACGACTCAATAACTTCTTTGCCCTCAGGAATGCGAAACGGTGTTAGTGTCGGGTCCGAACGGCGCTCGTGTTCGTCTGACGGACGACCTTGTCCGACACATGCCCGACAACTCTACGTACAGGCTTGAAAGAGTCGACGACTGCAGTGCCTTGCTACTGTGCGCCACTAACAATAACTAGGACAATGGAAAGATATACTAGGAGATTTTCCAAGTAATTTCTAATTATTTTGGATTTTTCGACAGTAGCAAGGTTGATTTTCACTTGTAGTTGAAATCGGTTGAATCGCATCACATCGCGCCGTGGGTAGTTCCTTTTATCATGATTATTATTAATTATGTATGTTGATTTGAATTGGTTACTATTGTATTTCATTGGATAAAATTTAAATGCGCATCACTAATTCTTTTTGTATACCAAATATACTGAATGTGCACCAAATCTAAAACTCGCTTTAGCAAGATTTCAGGGACACCCCGAAGTTCGGTTTGGTTAGGTTCCTTTAAACCTTGTACACAGAAATAGAAGCCCCGCGAAGCGGGGCTTCGTCGACCCTGCTTAGGTAGATTATTTTTTATTACATCTCGTTATGACATATTTTAATGAACATATTTTGGTGCACATTCAGTATATTTGGTGGAACACAGGCAAAATTAGGTAAATGAAATGGGAATAAATTGAAGTATGTACTTTTAAATAAATTGAAGTACTTTTAAATACCATCCTAATTCATTTAGGGACTTTACTCATGGCGCAATGCGATGCGATTCGAACGAATTCCAACTACAAGTGAAAATCAACCTTGCCACTAAGAAATAAAAATGCAATTCGATTGACTTGACTTTGTCATGGCCATCGTGTTTTGTTTTTCATCTACCCATAGATAGCAACGTGTTTTATGTCTTATGACATAGTGGTAAGGTTGATTTTCACTTTTAGTTGGAATTCGTTCGCATCGCGCCATGAGAAAAATCCTGTACTGTAAAAATTACAAAGGCGATTAAATCGCGGAATTATTGATTATTTTGGACTTAACGCTAGAGTGGTGACATTGTGCTGGTGGCAAGCGGTAAAATCAAATGTATAGAAATGTTTGCAACACGTCACGAGGCGTCGCCAGTGGCGAATTCGCATATTTACGAAGTAATTAATGTCTTATTTGCGCCGCGTTCTGCTCCGCTACTCACTACTAACACCAAAATAACGAACGGGTCGTAAGATTGTATTAATATGCATAGTTTATTATATGCATGTTTTATAACACGTCCACATTATGTAACCCTGTTCCATGTTCTGTTGACCATTTGGGATTGGTTCAAAAAACCGGTTATAAACGCCCAAATGATCGGTTCAACATTATGCAGGATAAAACAATACTATACACTTTAGAATAACATTGCAATATAACAATGTTATATAACATTGTTGTACTTTTCAATAACATGTTATATAAAATTCAGCGTCCACATTATGAGAACATGTTATATAACAATGTTGTATAACATGTTATGTTATACAACGTGTAACGTTAATAGCGCAAAACCTCTCGTGGGGTAACTCAGTCCATGTTACTGAACAATGTTTGTTCTAAAACTTTTGAAAAAAAAAATGATTTTTCATACTGATGGGCTCGATCAATTTCTCATTTTGTATGAAAAATCATTTTTTTTTTTTCCAAAAGTTTTAGAATAAACATTGTTCAGTAACATGGGCTGAGTTACCCCACGAGAGGTTTTGCGCTATTAACGTTACACGTTGTTTAGTCTGTACGCACATTTAGCGATACTGTGGAATTTTTAACTTTACAGTGGAAAAAAACCACCAATTTCTTCACTTGCCGTCGGGCGCTTTTACATTAGACAATGAACTGTAACGACACGATTCGAATAGATAGGTTCATACATTTCTAGGGAAAATGAGACTACAGATAGCCTAATATAACGTCTTGAAGCGAGAGTTTTTCCAGTGTAGGAGCGAGATGGCGCTGTCTCTTTCACCAAATTACTCTCGATTCAGGACGTCAAGGTAGCTAGGTAGATTTGACCTAAAAAAAATGTGTATGAAAAATGTTCAGTTGTGAACATGTAGAAAAAAGAGGATGGATAAATAAAATAAAAAGTTATTTCGAATGCAGGGGCCATGGAGTATTTCTTATCATTAATTTTCACCTCATTTATCATTTTTACTCAAAAAAACTTAGATTTAATTATTGTTACTCGATTTTAAATAAAATACTTTGTTTTTTAGAAAGACTTCGGCTTTGTAGTGCGTCGTCTCTTTCATTCGTATGTGATGGTCTCTTTCTAAAACCCGAATGTGTATTTGAATCGGGTACTGTTTTATTTTATGTTATAAGTGTATAGTTTTTTAAGAGATTATTTGTATGGTTTTTCACCAAACTATGCTTAGTTTTAAATAAATACTCTTTAATTATAGATAAGTTGTATTTTTTACAATAATGTAAACAAAATTAAGGTGAAAAGTTGAAATTAGTATTTTTGTGCGATTTTCAACTCTCAGCGTTGAATGGAAAGTTGAAAATTCATTTTTCACCTTCGAAATGTCAAATTACTAAAAGAAAATATTCAATATTGTCGTAAAACAATATTGTTTGAAGTACCATTAATATGAATAAATCTATTTGTTTACATTATTGTAAAACTAATTGTTTGTAATTACGTATTATTAATTTGTGCAAATTGCATTTTAGTATAGTTTACTGGTGATTGAACTGATACCTTAAAAACCCAGAACTTGCATGCCGGGGTCTCGAGACTGCCTAAAAAGGGTATCACGGCACTGGAACGCAAAGGGCAACTAAAGGAACAGGATGGTTTCTAAACGGTTCAAGTCTGACATACTCTGGGCGAGAGGATTAATTTGATAATTATCTAAATACCTAAAAAGAAAGCCTGCCGGGGTCGCGGGACTTATCTCATTACCGTGACCCCGGAACATAAAGGGAAGGACACCGTGGATTTTAGTCAGTACAAGTCTGACAGTCCCTCCCGTCCTGCCCGGGGTTGGAGGACTTGTTTAATGATTTTACCACGCTAAAAAAAAAGTACCTAAAAAGACCTTAGACTGCCAGACTTCCCAACTAAAAAAATCCTGTTACCTCACATGCCCTTTGCGTTTCAGGGCCGATGTGGTCTATGAAGGCACTTTCGCAACCCATGTAAAGTGAGCCTAACATTATTTCTGAGATACTGGTTTCGGTATGTTATAGTATCCCATCTACGAAACGACCTCTGCGAGGGTTTTCTAACTTTGAGGGCTATAATATGGCAGGTCAGTCACCAGTTGTAGAAAGAAAATAGCCATGGGTTATGTGTTGATTATTGTTTAGGGGTGTGCGAGACCTAGAATGCCTCACATCACTTCTGTAATGGTGCTTCTACACTACTGTTAAAAATGTTTACAAACATTTGAAAAGATTTTTCACCTTTTCATTAAAATTTTATAGGAAAACAAATTTCTAACATGTCATTGTGTAAGAAATTAATCAATTTCATTTTAAAGTTACAAAATTTTTGTAAACATTTTTACAGCAATATGGGAGTACCAAAAAGTGCTAGGTAAAGATGTACAGGCGCCAACACATCAACCTTGTCATCAACCAACACACCAATCTGTCAAATTTCTTTAATAGATTTTCAACCTTATGAAAATAGTGGAAGGTTCATAGTTGATTGGTGAAATTTTAGACAATCGTGTAGGTTGACCTGCCGACTTCTTTACCATTGTCACAACCATATTTTTGACAGTTTTGTAAATAAACAGCTTCATATCTTCTTCGTCCAATTAAATATAATGCAGCCACGAATTTTCCTCAGATAATGAGTGGTGGAGCAGACGTATGCCATATTCCGACAAAAAATGTGTAATATTAGAAAAATAAACTATGTAAATAAAGGTCTCGCCACAAAATGGATGTCATAAAATAAAGGCAGCTACACACCATATTATGTTAATTAGCTTTAATTTGGTTGTTATGTAATCACAGATTATAATTGTTATCTTAGATTTAATATGTGTAATATAGCGCCAGTCGGCGATTTGCATGTTTATTATAAATAAATGATATTTATTTTTTATTTCAAATAAGTTTCAAGTTTTACTACAAATCTATTTCTAATACTGTTGGTAGCTAGTGTCGTTTAAGACTTTCGCGAAAATCAACGTAAAATCACTTTGTAAAGAAATTGTATATCCCAATGTTAAATGAACTAACAAACAAATTCAACTTTTTAGCATTGGTTATGGGATGTCAACATTTTTGTTTCAAACGCCCAATACATAAAAAAAATGTCTTTTACCCAAACTGTAAAAATTATTCATCTTAGGGTAAATAGGTCCATAGTCTCAAAAAAGAACCTATGGAAGTTTTCATTGATAGCAATACTTTGAATAACACCATAATTATATCACGCCTGTTACCACTGAAAGAGGGTAGACAGATATAGCCACAACTTGAAACTTATTTTATAAAAAAAATGGTGCCTTTAAAAGTGCCTGAACACGACCTCGGAGGTCCGCGCTGTTGCTTCACGGAGTATTATGTTATAAAATATTTTATAAGATTTTATTATAAAATTAAAATAGTGTTGAAATAACATATATTATTATGTTGCATGATTTAGGTTAAAAAATGTATGAAGTATATTGTATAATATTGTAGTCAATAAATGTATAAAAGACGCATTTTTTAGTTTCTATTTTATTATAACCCCTATTCGCTGTGTAGAAGAAAACAATGCTCATCATAATTGCATGGAACAAAAAAGAATCATCAAAATCGGTTCACACAATCGCTAAGCGCCCTAGTTTTTGAGATACACACGGGAACAATCTGGGGTAACTGACTCTCCAGCACGGCCACCAATTTATACACAAATAACTTTTGAATCAGTGACCAAAAACGACTGGGCGACTAGATTTTTATCTAATTTAAAATCCAGAATAGGGGCTTTTTTTTTAGCGTGGTAAAATCATCAAATGAGTCCTCCCACCCCCGGCAGGGCGGAAGGGACTTTTTTTTTTTTTGGGACAAACCCACCACACTATTCCCAAACCACTGCAACTCCTGAAAGCCAGAATCAACAGTGGCAACCACCAGAAAAGCGCCGAGACAATGAAGTCTCGACGTGTCCCGGAGAATGAATTTACCTGTCTTGGATCCTGCACGAAATTAATCAGAAAAGAATAGTGGAGGAGTAGGAAAAATATGTTTCCACTTCCCTCCATGCAAGCAGGAGACAGAACAAAACAAGGCCAATAGGCACAAAGGGACATTACAACTGGGAGAAGCCCAGTTGCCTATCACCACGGGTAAAAATGACTACTAATATTAATGGGTCTTAAATTGTGAGCTGCTCTATATTTGATTCCAATAATAGGTATGGCAAAAACGCTTGAACGCACGGAAAGTTTGTTCGAGTTTCGACAAGGTCCGTATAATAAATGACTCCAGATGTAGTCTGAACAGCATCCAACATAATATTGCGTTCGTTTTGCCAAAGAATATGATGTGCTGATTGTTCATATTCACAGTCAGGTGTCGAACATTGACAAAAAGGCGAGGGAACAAGCTTGAAGGAAAACAATTTACTTTTAAAGTTACCATGTCCGGTGAGAAATTGGGCAACACAGTGATCCACCTCCAGCCACGTCCTAGCCAGCCGCTCACGAACGGATGGAAAGAACTGGTAGAGGTGCCGTCCCTTGATAGAATTATCCCACCTATTTTGCCATTCGGATAAAAGATCCTCCCAGACGTCGCTCTGGGGTTTGAATAATCGAGATATCTTATCACGGTCACGTTGCGGTAGAAAATCAGCGTCAGTGGTCTCCCGTGCGGAATAGTTATTTGTTATGCAAGGCTGCAAAGTTGATTTTTGTGCGCGAGTACTTGAATTGAAAACTGAGAGAGCGAAGGATTCTAAGATTGAACCGCGAGAGAAACGAGCGGTTCAAATATAGAATCCTGAGCGATGCGAAGTTTTCAAAAGTACGAGACGCAGAAAAACTTTGCTGCCGAGTGCAACACACAACTTTTCACCTCACACAGCGAGGAAATGGTAGGTGTAAGAGAAACAGCTTAAACAATCTACTATATAAGTATTTATTTATTCATTTTAGAAATTAAAAGTAAAATTACTACAATTGTTAATATTGAAAGTTAAATGTTTTTTTGGAACATTAATACTTGTGTTTGTCACTTGTGTATTATTTTTACGTAAATTTGCGGAAAAATGCTCAAATTCATTGGATTCCATTGTGAATGTTGGAGACAGAGACAGATAGGCGGTAGAAGACGATTTTCTCGAATTTTAAAAACTCAAACTTACCTACGACAATTCTACTACTTAACACTAATGTTCAGAAAAAAAAATAGGTTGGTGCACTGACATGCAGTGGGGGCGGCTCACCTGCCAGTGTAGAAAATAATTGAATACAAGACGTGTTCGATTTTTAAACAACACTTTGTGCTCTAGAGCACAAAATGGAGTTTTGCGCTCAGATTTTGAATCAGAAATAGAATCTTTCCGAGCGGGTGAGGTGAAAAAGTACATTGCAGCGCGTCGTTGCACTTCAAGATCTACTGGTAGAACACCAGCAAGCACCGGTAAAGCTTCAGTACTGACGGTCCTATACGCTTTACTTAAGAATAACAAAGCCAAGCGCTGACTTTGAAGCAATTTACGTCGTGCCGCACCTATGGTGGCTCTATCGGCCCAAACAGGTGCCCCGTAGCAAACACAGCCCAAGTAAGTAGCCCCATAAATAGTTTTTAAGGTTAAAAATGACAAACCCCAAGTAGATTTAGATATTCTCGTCTAAGGCATAATAGTTATTTGTTATGCAAGGCTGCAAAGTTGATTTTTGGCGCGAGTACTTGAATTGAAAACTGAGCGAGCGAAGGATTCTAAGATTGAACCGCGAGAGAAACGAGCGGTTCAAATATAGAATCCTGAGCGATGCGAAGTTTTCAAAGGTACGAGACGCAGAAAAACTTTGCTGCCGAGTGCAACACACAACTTTTCACCTCACACAGCGAGGAAATGAAGTGGGGGCATTGACCTATACAGGGGGCGGCTCGCCTGGCAGTGTAGAAAACAATTGAATACAAGACGTGTTCGAATTTTAAACAACACTTTGTGCTCTAGAGCACAAAATGGAGTTTTGCGCTCAGATTTTGAATGAGAAATAGAATCTTTCCGAGCGGGTGAGGTGAAAAAGTTATTTTCGTACCACTTGCTCAAAAAAGTGACATTCTATGCCACAAAAAGCGTACATAACAATAGTCATTTTTAATCTGTTAAAAACAGGGAAAGAAAGTTGTACTGAATTTCATTCATCCTCTAGGGAGAGAATGTGATTTAAATTTGGAATACTTACCGATACTGAACTACATCAGTCTGTCTTTACACCATTGAGTTTGTATTTAAAGCATTATACAACTTTTTGAAAAAGGAATACGCATTTATTATGCAGTTATGATTATCAAATAAAATTACGAAAACCGAAGAGGCCGTATGAGCTTGATGCCTTTGCTTTTCCGGCAAAAAAATATCAGTCGAGGAATTTGCCGCATTTTTGTTTTCTTCAAATACATAAACGAAGTTTATTTTAATTTATTTTTATAAATAAGTTAATGTTTAATAAATGCTTATTAAATCTCATATTATTATTGTGTTAATTTTTTCGCAAATGGTACGAAAAGTAGAGTATTTTCCTCGGTGATAAAGCTGTCTTAGTCTTGGGTGAACTTAAATCCCTCGCTACACTCAGGACACGTCTTAAATCCCTCGCTTCGCTCGTGATTTAAGTTTTTAACACCCTCGCTTCGCTCGGGAGTAAACCACGAGTCCTTCGTTAAGCTCGCGATTTAAATCGTCACCCGCGACAGAAGACACTGCTTTATCCCCTTGGTTAATAATCTACTATTTTAGCTTTTTCACCAACCGTTTTTATATGTTCTATGAATGTGAAATTCCTCTCTAAGACTAAACCAAGATAGCACACCGATTGTTTTCTCTTAACGGGAACATTATTGAATTTAATACTAGGCCACGATTTAAGGTCACCCTTTAAAATGAGTTGATAGGTTTTTTGTGGTGCAAAGGTCAGGCGGTTTCGATCGCCCCACTGAGATATTAATCGTAGGCAAGTGTCAGCCAAATTCTCGAGTCCAGCACGAGTACTCGACTGAATGAGCAGAAGGCCATCGTCCGCATAACCAGTTAAAAAACAACCACTTGGAAGAGGAATCGCGAGGAAATCATCGAAGCCTAGATTCCATAAATGAGGACCGATAACCGAACCTTGAGGACAGCCCATGGTAAGAGGTTTCGATACGGAATGATGTCCGAGTTTAAGTTTAGCGGATCCATTAGAAAAGTACGAATAAAGAAGATTAAATATATTTTTATAGCAACCACGAGCTTTTATCTTAAGTAGTAGCATTGGCCACCATGCGTTATCAAAAGCCCCGGAAATGTCTAGAAAGATTCCCACTACGTACTTGTGCTCGGAGGTATTAACCATTTTTCTAACAGAAAGTGCCGCGTCAACGGTTGATTTGCCGACAGTAAAACCGAATTGATTTTTATGAAATTTGGGTCCATCCGGTAATAATCGTGGGACGATAAGACGCTCCAAGAGCTTTCCCAAAGATGGTAATAATGTTATGGGCTGGTAAGACTTAGGGTCATCTGGTGGCTTGTCGCCGCTTTTAGGTATTATTCGTATAAAGCCATGTCTCCATATACGAGGAAAAACACCTTCAGCAATACACCGGTTGTAAACAGTTAATATTGCGTCGGCCGCTGTTTTACACGCTTCTTTTATCATACGATTGGATATTTTATCTTCACCTGATGATTTGTTAAGGGGCAGCCTCCTGACAACATTAATGAATTCGTCAATGGATGGAAGGTCTGACGCTGGTGATTCAGGCGGGACTGTAGCCCATGCTCTAATCTGTTGGTGGTAGTCAGTATCATTAACAGGTGAATCATCAGGGATAAGAGTATTTAATAAAACTTCCGTTGTTTCTTCAATACCGGTGGTGTGTTTATTATTTACTTTAATATTCTGAACATACGCGAGGTCGACCGATCGATTGGCTTTAAACTCATGATATAAAGGAGACCACGGACCTTCCTTTTCTAATTTATCCACTACTTTGCGCAACAATTTACCCTTAGACTTTTCAACTGATGCTCTGTAACGGGACCTGGCAACTCTAAATGTATTTAAAGCAGAGGTTAGTGAGTCTCCGGTGACTTGACGTTTTTTAAGCTTATTAAGATGTTTACGCGCTCGACGATAAGTTTTACGCTGTTCGGTTAGGTAGTCACACCACCAATCACATCTACGTACATTGGTCATAGGTCCGCGACCAATAGCAATGTCAGCACAGTAAGTGAAGGTGTCTGACATAATTTCAGCACTTTCTTCAGCTGACAGCCCATCATGAGTGAAATCTTTGGCATGACACGCAAAAGGCGATCTAAAGAATTCCCAATTAGCACCCTTACTTTTGTACCTAAAGTTACCACTGACATGTGAGGAACCCTGAATAAAAACCGGAACAAATTCGTACACGATCAAGCGATGATCACTACAAGACGCGTCCGGTAGGACACGCCACCTATCCAAGTGTACGTCTGCACTAGAAAGTGTGACGTCAATACAAGACTCGCCTCGCCCATTTGGCTGCAAAAAGTAGGTGGTGCTTCGGGGGTGTTATGGATAGTTAGGTTCATCTCAGCAATGAAATCTTCAACAGCGCAGCGGCGTTCGTAATCCGTGGACCGAACTTTGCCATACCACAGTGACGATGACGCATTTACATCAGCGCCAACGATGACTTTGCAGCCCGCGAGTGACCGCAAGACGTGACGGAGGTTATGTATGTGAGGAGCAACAGAGTCTGAATATTGAAAGTAGCAGCTCACAACGTAAACTTTAAAAGTAGCGGATGAGACTTCCGCAACTGCACAGTGGGGCGTCATGAGGTTACGCAAAGACGTTACTGTAAAGTTAGAAGAACGCGACACGTAGATACCGGCTCGTGCCTTGTTATCCAACTGAACTACTTTGTGGCGTAAGCGCGTGTTTTGGTATTGTTCTTGAACCAGTACAATGTCTAATTTGTAATCGATAATTAATTTGTCCAATTCAGAAGTCGCCACCCTATCATTGTGAAGGTTTAGTTGTCCTATTATTAAACTATCCATTTTATTAATAATTAGTGTTGCGTATTAACTGTTCGAGCCTAACTTTATAGGTGTTACACTGTTGGGACCCGCACCGATGGTCGAACGGTGTAAAATTTAAATCATCCTTATGCGGGCATTCTTTTGTTTCATGTGCTTCTGAGCAGTTAGCACAGGTAGGCGATTATTAACGCAGTATTTTTTCACGTGACCGAACTGCTGGCAATGTAAACAGCGAACTACATCGATATCATCAAAAAATCGGCAAGTCGCGAAGTCAATAAAAAGCTTCTCTTTGGTACTAATTAAATGCTTTCGTATGGCGTTGTCGATTTCAATGCCTACCCACTTCCGACCATTATCTAATGCACGTCTACGTATAATATTTGTCGACTTAATAAATTCTTCCTCACTAATTGCCAATTCGTTTTTGATATTTTGACGGTACAACGCATGCAAAAAAGGTTTGTCTTCCATTGAGGATGGGACGTCTTTAATTAATAAACGTGGCCTGCGGCCTTTCGGTTTTTCAAGCCTTAAGCCCGGTTTCCACCGCGAGCGGAACGGACCCATTAAGGACTCCGTTAAACTCGCAAGCGTAAACTGCATACTTGTATTTCCATCAACAAAGAGTTTTTTAGTTCCCGGAGCGAGCTCATTTTTACTCTTTTCACCCGTTGAGTCATTAATGTGTCCGTTCCGCTCGCGGTGGAAACCGGGCTTTAACCCGGCGGTCTTAATAGCATCAACCGATTGAAGTTTACTTATTTGACTGTCGTTAGCGACACGTAATACAACGCCCGATTTCGCGATTTTTTTCATGCCTACTATTTGAAAACCGTCGTCAGTTGGGTTAATCGCTTTTTTAAGCGCTTCTTTAGTGGCTGACGAAGTCGCGAATTCAGCTGACCTTTCGTTCGAGGGGTATGCTATTAAACACGGCAGCGGTGGTCTCGACTCCATCACTGGAGCGACCTTCGGCAGACGAAGTTTCAGAGAATCTGAATAAGAAAGTTTGTTGGTACTGTCTGTCTTAACAATACTGACATTATTATTTAATTTGACTTTATCCAATTCTCGCTCCATATTGGCTAACTTAGTTTCATTGGAAGACGACCGTATGGCTAACAAAGAAACAATGGACGTAATCCGCTGTGTCAGGGCGGGAGGGACTGTCAGACTTCTACTGACTAAAATCCACGGTGTCCTTCAATAGCCCTTTATGTTCCGGGGTCACGGTAAGGAAATAATCCCGCAACCCCGGCAGGCTTTGGCCCTCTGAGAGGGGGGGCCCCGTCATTATGCTGACGCTCTGAGGCGCGCGTGGGACACAACGCGCCGTCCCGAATAGGGGCTTAGACAGTGTCATCGACACTAAGCAGAACACTATGGCGCTGGAACGCAAAAGGGCAATCGAAGAAATGGAAACGGGGAGAATTTTAGTCAAAGTCTGACAGTCCTTCCGTTATAACCGGGGTGGGATGAATCTTTGAAAGACTGCGGTGTTAGCGCAGTGGCTGAGCGATTGAATGGCTGCCCTGCGTGTTGCAGGTTCGATTCCCGCACGGAGCAAATATTTGTATGATCTACAATTAGTTGCTCCGGGTCTGGGCATTTGTGTTTGTAAACGCACCCACGAGGCTCAGGCGCAAAATGTCCCTTTCGCAAAATGTCCCTTTCGCAGAATGTACCCTTCAAACATTCATAGACTTTTTCTATCAGAGAAAAAACTGGTCAAGAGGTAGGAGGTGCAGAGCACAAAAACCGGTACGGGTGTGATGTTTAATTAGGAAAGTGGTAATTAAATGTCTCAAATAAAAAAAAAAATACATTCATACAAATTGTATGAAAAATAGTATGGCAGACGGTTTTTGTGTTCTACACCTCCTGGCTCTTGGCTAGTTTTTTTCACGGATGCAAAATGCATTCATAGGTGTATGAATGAGGAAGGGTACATTCTGCGAAAGGGACATTTTGCTACCTGTGGACATTTTGCGCCTGAGCCACCCACGACACTAGAAATTCCTAGTGTGATCAAGGAGGCGGCCCGTACCAGAGGAGTACCAACAACTGGACGTCGAAGAGCGTTAAAATAAAGGATCTCTGGGCACCGTGAAGAGCGGCCTGCGGGTGACGAACTTAGGGCCGAGTCGTCGTCCTATCAGCCTGGCTATAACAAGTGGCGGTGACTAAACAAACCGCACTTAGAAATAGGTGCCGCCGTGTATAGCGGGCCAATACCAGTTAGTCATGTACAATACGGCCGACGTAACTTGGCGAGTCCGAACTTCGCGCAGAAGGTTGCGCAATAACCTTTTTTAGGAACCAAATGGCGACGTGCGGGAGCGGTGCACTATGGGGCATTTAGGCGATCTAGCTGGTCAAAATTATCTACGTTACTAATTGGTTCTGAAACCGATTACTAAGGCTTTCTGTGCCTAACTACGACATGTTCGGTAAATAAAAATAGATTTATGCTGTGTAATAGACATAAGTATGTATTAACGTAATCAAAGATATAAAAACTATGAAAACACGTGAGTAAAGATAACACCTACAATTTTACATAAAACAACTTACGTAATTTACATAAAATTCACTGTTTACTAAATATTACAGCTACAAAGACAAAAAAAAATGCATAAGTAATTATTTTAACTTTTTATGAAAAATCATAATCGCCTTAAGAATAAGCACATATTTTAATACAATTTGATAACAGATATTAAGTACATATTTAAAACAGAGAAATCATAGTAGTATTGATCATAAGTTTGCTTTTAATCACCCTTTTCATCATTAAGGGCGGCCAACCCGTCTATCTTTTCATACAAACGCTCGTACGTGATTGTGGCGTTGTAACAGATATTTCTATGAAATTTTTGAACTAATAGGCATCTTGTGCACTATATCTAGGTTTCTATCAAAACGCGAAATCAAAATTTTAAGAAACAAATTCAGTACAAACCTCCAAAAATCAGCTTTTTTGCACAAATTTTATATGATGTTTGGGCGTTTATAATGTATTCATTAATTGTAACCGGAAAGAAATATTTGCATAGAAACCTTGCAAATGTAATGGAGTTTCTAAATGCAAAATTTTTTTTTCATAATCTTGTAAGGCTTACGAAAAAACACGTATTTCTTGGAACAAGTTTTACGAAACTTCCGCACACTATTTTCCTTTTAATGTTGTCACGTTCTCACTTGCTTGTTAGCCATGTGGCGGTAAGAGGTAGGCGGGGGACGAGTCGAGCGGGGACGGGTTTGCCTCTTGTTTTGGATGAAACAACAAGCTTTTTGACCATGCTAGCGTTGTCGTTCGTCGGATGGGGAAGGGCGCTCTTAAGTTTCTGGAAATTCGGAAAACGAAGATTCTGTGTCTTCAGATTCGGAATCAAGATGAGGTTGTGTTGCATTTTATCAAAAATGTGTTTTCTGGTTAATAGTCTTACATCTGAAGGACCTGAAATTAAAAAAAAAAACCACGGAAATTGGTCATTGAGTTCAAGTGAATTATAATATATTTTGATATTCACATTTGAAACTATATACCACACTTTAAGGGACCCAATTTTTCCCGTGATAAATAAAAAGTGCTCACAATTACTCTCTGAAAAGTCTCCTAACTATCAATCGAAGTCCCTTCAAAATCAGTTCAGTTTTTTCAAAGATTAGCCCGGACAAACATAAAAAATCCCTTGTATTTTATGTATTTCTATACTGGTGATATTTCATGAAATCGGACTAAATCGGAACAGATTTTTACTTTTATAGAAAATAGTGACATGAGGCTACCAATATAATTTGAAAAGAGAGCCGGGACGCACCCTGATATACAACTTATCCTCCAATCTATGTAAAAAAATTGTTAAGAATGCATAATAAATTTCTCTTACCAGTTAAATTAAAAAAAAAAATAGGAACAAACATTTTTGTGATGATAAAAATATTACTAATATATTCTTACATACCTGCTTCTGCCATATTTATCACAAAATCTCTCAGGAAACTAACACGAATCATAAAAAATAACTTCGAAAATGTTGAAAAATAACGAATTGCGAATGATACAAGCGCGCACTTAAATAGACGATCGAAAGTCGACGGTCGTTACAGGCGGCCATGCGGGTGGAAAAGCGCTCATACGCGTTTTTTGTGTGGTCCAGTCATTGTATTTTGTAACTCAAGTATTATTTTGTCTGGATTCACTATTTTGGAATTTGATTAATGGCCAGCTAGATCGCCTAAATGCCCCATAGTGCGGTGGTCTAGGCTAGAGATTGACCTTATGTTAATACAATCGACCCTTTATCGATCAAATATCGTAATCCATAAGTTTCATTTAGAATTTATTGATTTTTGTTTATGTAATATATGAAACGAAACAAGATTTACAAATGAATGAGATTTCGACTTTAGTATAAAAATAAACTAAAAAAAATAGTATTTTCTTAGTTGAAAGTCATGATTAACTTATATATCAGTTATCTATTCATGACTACTTGAGTAACAACTGTTTGAGAAATTTAAAACCTCTTTACTTAATTGAAAATAAATATATTATTGAAACTTAATTTCGATCGATTTGAAGAAAATCGATAAAATGACACCCTCAGAACACGCGTATTGGACATCCCTTTTTGATTACTTCGTAAAGCTTCGTGCGTATTCGGCAATGCTCGGTACTCGGTCACACGTTAGCGTCGGTGTCGTGTTGGTGTCGCTATCTCTGTCTTGAGCGCAGTCGGTAACAAAAGTTTTCGTTGTTACTGTTAAGTTTTATTGGTATTTTTAAATTTTCTGTAATAGTATTTAAGATTGTTGTTACTGTTATTAAGTTTTATTAGTATTGTTAAGGTGTTTGTTTAGTGTTTAAGATCGTTTTGTGTGTTATTTGCAAGTGTCAGTTGGCACTACACAGTACAATAAACCAGTATAATAAAATGACAATAACAGTTTTCTTCACGATTGTACATGCGCTAAAGTTCGCAGAGCCTATGTTCAGACTCGCCAAGATACGACGGCCGTATTGTAAATCCTGTGCCCGCGAATGGTACTTGTGGGAATAGTGGGTTCTTAGTCGGTTTGAATCCGACATAACCCTCCACTCAACCTAGTCGGAGGGTATCCGTAAAGATTTTCCCAAAAAAAAAAGAGTGGGAGGAATAATTTGATGATTTTACCAGACCAAAGCGATGACCTCAATTACGATGACTGAATGTTGACTACAAAGAGGAATTTGTCACATTTCCTCAAACCTACATAGAGAATGACTACCCCGCAATATAAAATAGGTCAGTGGGTCGTCTCAGGGGCACTAATTTTATCAGATTACTTCTATTTGCAAACCTTAGCTCCTCGTGGAGAAGAATGGATACGAAACTTCACGGCAACATAATCATATAAAACATACATTATCAGTAATTTTAAATTAATAGATCAATCAACTTACATTATCATCTTTGTAGAACGTCAGGACACAAAGTCGACCAACCCGCACTGGGCCTGCGTTGTGGATTATGGCCCACTCCCTCTCACATCGAGGAGGCCTATGTCCCAGCAGTGGGAACATTGTAGGCTGATTGATGATGAGGACACAAAGAATAGCTTTCAGCATCACACACTTGGAATCTCACATCACTACACATGGAATACACAAGATACCACTCAGGACACGTCTTCACTCTTAAAACAGTTGTAGCGAAATGAACACGAATGTGCGGGTACATGTACTTTTATAAACTTAGAATCCTACCTACATAATTCAAATATGGCCGCCATAATATTAACCAAAGAATAATCGTCATACATTAAATAATAAAAAAAGTAAAAAATTACAAATTCTGTCTTGAAACATTTTAAAATCCGATTAGATAATTCGGCAATTTTTTACAAGCATTCATTTGTATATTTAATTAATTTGTTTATTTTGAAAATCAAATGATTTCGTTCGGAAATCAGTTTTTTTTTTCTGACGGGAGTGTGATTACCGCCGAATCACATTCAATTATATCCCTGTTAAAGTTTTAACCCCTGCGTCCTTATTCGCCCCGTTTGACGGTAAATAAATAAGTGATCACGTCATGACGATTGTGGTCGGCAATAGGGGGTTTCACTGCGAGTTTGTCGTCAGTGGCGCTAGTGCGCTACAAGAGCTGAGAGCATATAGTAAACAACGTTCAAGTGTAGCTTCGAGTGTGTAGTTTTAATTATCTGTGGTGTAGTGTATGTCAAGTTAATCATACAGAGTAAATGACATCATGCGCTGGTAGCGCCATCTGAGCCGAGCTTTGCGTGAAACCTCCCATTCACGAAAGGAGACCATAGACCCAATTAAATTCTTCCCTAAAAATTGTCTGTGTTACCATAAACTTATTGGCATAGTTTGTATAACTTCAATCTAACGGAAAAAAATCAAATAAAACCATAAAAATTGCTTATAAAATTTATTAAATATTACAAAAGGCACTGTAACTTAATACTGGTCCTATATAATAATATATAGCTTATATTTGTGATGGTTATAAGACATAACAGTTAGTTCAACAATGCAGTTATTGTTAACATCTATTAAAACAGACTAACGATGTGAAGCAAAGTAAAAATAATTAGAAAAATATACAGTCTATTGAGGAAATAATTTAAGTAATGTGTTGATTTTCTCGATGAGAAGACTTTAATTACCCTACTACATAGTTTATATTTACCCCATTATAAGGCTAGTATTATCCCACTACACAATAACTAAGGGACCTTCCTGATGATGCGATGCGACGCAATCCAACCAATTTCAACTACAAGTGAAAATCATTCTTACCACTACGACATATGACATAAAACGTGCGATTATCTACATGAAAAACAAAACACGCTCGCCACGACGACGTAAGTCAGTCGATTTGCATCATTATATCGTAGTAGCAAGGATTTTCATTTCTAGTTAGTAGAATTGCAAATCGCGTCATGAGCTAGCTCGCTAAGTGGACTATAATTTACCCCATTATCGTAAGGCTACTTTTACCCCGGCTATAAGGCGATACTTTAAACCCAATTTACGGTTATATTTACCCCAATTATGAAGAAATAAATTCGCTAAGGGGCTGTAATGACCCTCTGCTAGTTTTAAATTGACCCTATCAAGGGTTTATTATTACCCCAAACCCATTTTAAACTTTACCCCAGTCTCAAATGTATATCAGAAAGTAATGACTATTAATTATAAATTCAAGTGCATTGTTCCAGTAATCTCAATGATTTTACAAATACTCTTACAAACATATTTTAATCAGTTCTTAAATCTATTTTATCGGGAACAGATTCTAAATTATTGTCATAAAAAGTTAGTATGGAATGTTATACATAAAACAGTGCCTATATTATGCAAGTTTTTACATGTCGTGTCAAAGAATTCTTATTTAACTCATAATATATATTTTTTAATCTAAAAATGTGTATTTACAAGCTTTCGACCTGCCCTTAAAGGGGTAAGCAGGTACTGTAATGTTAATTCTAAGCGTTATAACAAAAAATCGTGTTTTTTCTATAATATCGGGCATATTTCTAGACATAAGAATTATTTTCACTAAAATCCAACACAGATTTTTATTACCAATGGGTGTTTTTTTTTTATTCATAAGGAAAAGTACCCGATACTTTCTTACAAAGTAAAATATAAATACTTAATAAAAAAAAGCAATGCTTACGGGCAAATCGAGCCACCTTCGTTCATAAGAAAACGGCTATATTTTTTTCCAAAAACAAGAAAAAGAATAAAGTACTTAAATATTTCTTACAATAATCATAAGGTTCAAAATTGTTGATTTTTTTTAATATTTTCAGTAAAATAACGGAATGATTTTAATAAAAGCATTAGGTAAAATGGAATGGCCATTAAAAGCTTACAGTTTACAACAAAACCGAATTTGATCGCTAAAATATTTTAATATTAAAAGTAAAAATAAATATTTTAAAACTGAAACATATATTTTATTTGCCAGAATTTAAAAAAAAAGAAAAATAAAAATTTTATATCACTATTTTTTACATCAAGTTTTTTTTGTTATTTTTTTTTCTAGAATTATATCATATAATAATTATATAAAACTGAAGGCCTCTTAGGGTTGTGTAGCCTTTAAACAAATGTTTTATTTATCAATTCAGTCATACACTCTTAAGATATTCATGCACGTCAAAAATCTAATGGTTTTATATTCATAAGAAAAAATAAAAAACAAATTTCTTAGTGTTATCACCTCTTAAAAGGAATTATTGAGTATGAATTTGAATTATTGTAAGTAACTTTTTAAAAGGTGGAGTAAAATCTTCAAATATTTTCGTAAGTATAAATAAATTTTGTGAAAATTTTATTTTATTTGCTTATTTTTTATACATAAAAAAACTTTACATAGTGTAATGCTAGTGGCAATTTATAAAAAAAGCTAAAAATGCAAAATTTGCAGAAAATTTTTGACATATAAAAAATTGGTCCAGCCATAGGATATTTTTGGGTTTTCAAAACAGTTTAGTTTTAATTACAATTGAATAATTATTAACAAGTTGTAGATTTTAAGGTTAGGTTTATAAAGAGTGCCAAAAATTTGACATAGTTGAAGAAAAAATATGATATTGCTTTTCAATACAATTTTAAAAGTTAGTAAAAATGTCAAATTCGTGAAAGATATTGAAGGCACACGCATTTTATTACTGTTTTTCATAAACTTAAAAAAGCCTAACCTTATTTTATTGCAATATATTTTTAAATCATAATTTAAGGTTTTCAAAGACTATATGGAATTGTGTGGTGATGTACTCTGTAGCATATGGTTGCTATGATTTTGATAATCACACATTCAAGATTAATAATGGTTAACCAAATAATTTAGAAGGAAATGGTTGATGAGTAACCCCTATAGGTTAATGAGGGTTTTCCCGTATGAAGAATCCACTAGATGGCAATACGTAGGCGTGAGTTCCAACTGCAGCATGATTGGTTTTTTTCGACATGACATTGTCAGAAATGTCAAAATTAACCAATCACGGAGCAGATAGACCACAAGCCTACGTATTGCCATCTAGTGGATTCTTCATACGGGAAAACCCTCATTGAAATAACATTGTAAGCTAAACAAATGCTTTAATAAATTTTCATTGATTTTAAACCTTATTAATAGTAATCTATGTTTAATAACCACATTACAAAAATTGTGCAAAATTAGATAAATAAATTAGAAAACGTTTTACGTTTTTTAAACTGTGATAGTTGCTAACACTAACACTTGATAATAAAACGGTATATTTATCATTTTCTTTAATAATTATTTTGAGTTTCCGATGTTTCGGCACTGTTGCAATTATTGTCATGCAGCATTGGGTTACCCAGCAACCAATTCTTCATCCCTTAAAATTTTACCCAAAATGAAGTGAAAAATAATCCCGTCCGAATTGTAACTGTATTTTTGACAGCAACCTAGCAACCGCACGCTACAAATCACATCAACCATCTGCTTCTATCGCACAACCAATATCTTCGGGTCGCTACATAGCCAAGTTACTATGGGTACTCAGTTTGACGGCGCCAGTTCTACGTAGTTGGCTGGCAGCATGCCGGTGCGGCCCGTGCGGAGGACTTGGCCTGTCATCCAACCGGAGTCAATCGAGGTCACGTTTGAGATTAGGTCGCCTTCGCGGAATGATACCTGGAAAGTGATGTAGTATTTTATTAATTATTTTATTCGAAAAATGTATACAAAATTATACTTTTTTTTTACGGATAATGAGTTCATGAGATATTGAAAATTCAAACTTCAAGAGTTTTATCCACAACAAAGTTAAAGGGAGTCGAAAATTAGAGAACGGATTCGAGACTACTTTTTTTGAAGTCGGTTAAAAAGACTCGACTTGGCGGGAGCCCTACCATGCCCCCAGTTGGTCTGTCGGATGGCGCAGTAGTTGAGCGATTGAGTAGTGCTCTGCATGTCGCGGATTCAATTCTGGCACACTCGGTCTACGTTACGGGTATATAAGTGTATAAAGGTATTATGTATAAAGAAATATTAATAAAATTTTACCTCATCGCTGTCGCTCGCTTCGTAATCATACATGGCGACGTATACTCGCTGAAAAAATGAAAAAAAGTAATTTAGAACAGAAATACTGATGATATAAAAATAAACCATATAATAAGGTAGTCAGTGAACCTTTATAGTACTCCTACATTTAATTATACTTCGCAATTCTATGATTTAAATCTTGGCACCTGTCAGTTGAAAGCGATTCTCCCTAAGGCTGCAAAGGATAACTTTCAACCTGCACCTCAAGCAAGCTTAGATGGTCAAAGCTTGCCGGGGTCGCGGGAGTATCAGGTAACCGTAGCTCCGGAATGCAAAGGGCTATTGAAGGACAGAACCCCATATACTTCAAACCATCAAAAAATACGCAATATATTTGTTATGTCCACCGTAATACCTTGTCGTCAAAAACTTAGTAACGTTGTCACAAACTGTACAGCTAGTAATTAAAAGTCAAGCAATTATATTAGCGACTGCCGGGGCCGCGGGACTGTCTCTTCAGGTAACCGTGACCCTTTTTTTTTTTTTTTTTAGCGTGGTAAAATCATCAAATGAGTCCTCCAACCCCGGGCAGGGCGGGAGGGACTGTCAGACTTCTACTGACTAAAATCCACGGTGTCCTTCATAGCCTGTTAGGTTCCGGGTTTACGGTAAGGGAATAATCCCGCGACCCCGGAGGTAACCGTGACCCTAGAACTTACAGGGCTATTGAAGGACACCGTGGATTTTAGTCAGTACAAGTCTGACAGTCCCCCCGTCCTGCCCTAGGTGGGAGGACTCATTTGATGATTTTACCACGTAAAATAAAGGCATGTTCAGACCAACTTTCAGAGCATGAGTAATGAAAAATAATATTCTACCTGATTATGATGGTTGGCAGTCTGTCTGGGCAGCTCGTTGGCGAGAGGATCCAGGTCAGTGACGCGACCGATCTGACGCGACTGTTGCTGCTGATGCCCTTGTTGCTGGTGAGAACCTGAGGGTATAGCGTGAAGATATGGTATAAGACAGCTGTTCTCTGCAATTTCACCCGCTACTCTGCTCCCATTGGTCGTAGCGTAGTGTTATAATAGGCTATAGCCTTCCTATCATCATTAGCCTATAAATATTCCTACTGCTGGGACACAGACCTCCTCTCTGTGAGAGGGAATGGGCCATAATCCACCACGACACAATGCGGGTTGGTAGATGTCACATGTTTTCGAATTTTTGGTTCTAGGACATGCCGGTTTCCTCAAGATGTTTTCCTTCACCGTTTTGAGAGCAGTGGTGATGAAATAAATTAGACAAAGTAATGCGCTGGGTTCGAACCCACAACTTTAGTGAAAGCCCTTTATTTTACCAAAGATCAGAATCATCAAGACCAGAAGAAAACCAGGAAATCTAAGTTACAAATTCAATGACTAAATATTTAAATTAATTTAAGATTTCCTGGTTTTCCTTTCATTTAATTTATCATGTCTGTTAGAGAGATTTCATCCTTATAATAATTGACCCTAACGATCGATGCAATAAAAGTACAGGGTATAATTTTTTCAGATTTTAGCCGGTTTGATTCCCGGGTGTGCGAGAAGAGAATTTTCGAAACTCTTTGAATGCAGTTTGCTTTCTATTCAAAAATAAAGGAATGTTTCCTTTGAGTAAATTTTTTTATCTGCAGTATTTTGAGTACTTTCCCTCCAGGTGGCATTACAAAATTCCACCCTGTATATTGATATGCTAGCATCTGTAAATCTTTTCTAGAATATTTTTTTTATGCCCTGGACTTTGATCAGCCCCTTCTTCCAATCGAAAACACTAGGAAGTGGACAGGGTGGACACTTTAGGCGACTGCCATAATTTTTATTTAGCGATCGGTTCTTGTTTGACCACTTTCCTCGCCAGATGGTAAGTGAAGATGTGGTCGACGATGAAGCACGTTTGCCTAGAAGATAATGTGTATCAGCATAATTTGATTTGTTGAGTTTATAAAGTGCTTTACAAGCATGAAGTGCTCAAAAACTTAGAAGTTTCATCACAAGCGTTATTTGAACACATTCCCAAAACCAACAAATAATGAACGTGTACACAAAAAATAAATGAAGAACATAAAATGAATGAACAAAGTAAAAACACAAAAAAAAACATTTTACTCATCAAAATTTTGATTTTGTTATTTAAATAGTACCAAAAATATTATTTAAATCGTTAGATTTGCCCTCATCAAAACGTCTTTCGGATTATCAAAACCGACAAAATTAGCATTTGCAATGCAGTGTTGAGTGTCTGAACCACACAAAACGAAACGATTTATTGATGTGATTTTTTTTTCTTTGTGAGACAATGTCTACGATTGAGTGAGGATTCATCCCAGAAGAAGCCTCACAAACTTTGAATATAATATTCGGATTGTCGATCTAAAAAGAGTGTCCATGGATTTGACATGTTACTCCTTGGAACAGGCATCTACAGTACTTTCACAGTTATTATGTCTTGTGACTGGGACTGTAGCACCATAATTTAGTAGTATGTATTTAATTATATTTTTTGTCATTGACAATTCAAAAGTGCCTGTAAATGGCCTACTAAAAAATGCTTTGATTTGATTTGAACAGACACAGGATGGTAGAGCGAATCTATCGATTTAAATCATTGAGAAATTATTCCTCAACCGTAATAAAAAAAAACACAAACAACAAACCTCTTTTTCCATCACTAGTGCTATTATAAATGAGCGTAGCCGACGCCCTCTGTGTATTGGGCGGCGCTCTGGGCCCATCACTAATGGGATCATAATCTTGGATCCTGCCAATCTTCTGCTGCTGCGATTGTTGAGCATTTTGTTGCTGAGCGGGGTAATTCTGATACTGGGGGTAATATTGACCCTGATATTCTTGATACTGAGGGTAATACTCCTCTTTGGGCTTGTAGTACTGTTCTTGGTATTGTCTGTTATGCCCTGATGGCTGATGGCTTTGTTGTTGCGGTTGATGTGGTTGATGAACAACGGATTGCTGTTGTTGATGAAGAACCTGTTGTTGTGGCGGTGGTGGGTGGTACTGGGTTGATGGGGTCTGGTAGTGGTTCTTGGGCGGCAGATTTGGCGGTGGTACGTTTGGTGGCAGCATTTCTGTCGCGTAGTTGTCGATTTGTTGATGATAATTGTCCGATGGTAGCTCTATAGGGAGGGATTAGAGACACATGAGGTGGGGTCGGAAAAATAACATCATTGGTTTTTTTTTTTAAGTCAAAGTTGTGTCTTTTAAATCGGTCAGGCAAAGATGTACTGGTGACCAACCATGAGCTGGTAGTAAACCTAACTAAATGGTAGGCCCACCTGACAGTAAACCCAACTTTTGAGTGATGTTTTTCAATAAATTTTCTTAATAGTCCAGTGGTTGCATGCGTGATTGTCGAGAGAAATAACGGTAGGTTTGATTCCCATCATTTCACGAAAAACTGCTTAAAAATTAAATGAACAAAATAAAATGAGAGGCTTACGATAATTGAATTAATAACCCTCGCGATAGTTAATTTTATGATTCCCATTTATGTGAATTACAATTTTATGGCATTCATAAATTAAATGTTTATCCTTATGACCACAATATGAGTAAAATGTAACCACATTGGTAAGGGTGCTTGTACACGGCGCATGTAACCAGCGCAAGTGCCTCAACATGCTCAAGCTACATGCGCCGTGTACAAGCACCCCGCGGGTAACTTGATCAAGTAGCTTGAGCATGTTACTCGCGCGGGTAACCCGCACCTTGACTTACGCGAGTTACATGCGCCGTGTACAAGCACTCTTAGTGAGAAATTTTCCTTTACATTTTTAAAGACATCCTTTTTTGGGCGTTTTCTAATAGTAACAGTGAGTAGAAAGAAAAGTAGTGCTGATCACGACTCATATTGTTAGAAGGTTCCTCTCCCAAGACCTGACTACAAGCAGCTTCGACTATGTTCCCGATGCTGGTCCCACCAAGATTTTTGTATTTTAAAATATTTTAATACCTTTTAACAAACAAATAAAGAGATTCATTTTAATTAGGTACACCTCTACGCAGTCCTTCGGGATTACAGATTAGCCTTCACTGCTAGGCTATTTTTTGACTCAGTACCTAATCGAACCAATGATTACATGCTCAGTAGACATTCTTGCAACCACTAGACATAAGTACTTACTATGAAAATGCTTTTTTTAACGTTTCCCATATTATGTAAATGAGTTTTATATACTTAATTATTTTCCAATGTAAATGTTATTTTTCCGATCAAATCGACATAATGAAAGTTAGCAACAAATGGTTTAAAACCTTATGATTGGACATAAAACCACATCTATGACAGTGCAACATGACATGGGGTCCTTTTGACCAGTTTGAACCGTTAGAGCAAGAAATCGACTGAAAATTATGTTTTCAAACCTATTTTAAATATTTCTGGTTTCTGTTTTTTTTTTTCTGAAATGACAGAACCAATATTAATGTAACTTAACACACATAAGCAGAATACATAGGTCTAAATATAGTAGAAAACATTTGTTTTTTTGAATAAATAATAATTTTAAAATCTGTAGACAAATGGCAAGCGATAAAAGTAAACAACCTAGTAGCCTACCACAACGTCTTAAAACGAGACAAATTCCACTGTTAGAACGAGATGGCGCTAGACGACTTGTATAGCTCTGTCTCTTTCACACAGTGGAACTACTCTCGCTTCAAGAGGTCATAGTACACCCCCAGGAGTCTAATAGATATTCAACTTAATAACCAAGCACATTAAGTTGATAATCCATTACCTACTACAAGACTGCTGAGCAACAGCGAACGGAATGAACTATAACGTATTATGTACAATCGACAAAGTGGAATTATAACCTACCATAAGCTTATTTTCCTACAAACATTCAAATACAATTAGGTCCACATTCGCGTAAACATACATAATTATCCATGGTAACGACTTTGATCTTTGTCAATTTGACGGATTCAAACGATTTATTGTCAAAATATCATGATTCCACTTTGTCCATTGTACATAATTATCCTGCTTATGGGTATGGAGTTTCATGAAAATCGGTGAAGTCATTCAATAAAAATAAGTACTTGACATAATCTGTATGTCATCACTCTTGTATTAATAATAAAGATTACAATACGGATGAGACTTGCTCTAACGACCATAACTGTGAATTGATTTTTAATGTGCTTAGATTGAACTTGGATAATCCTTAATTACTATTTAACTATACATATAAGGTGTAATGGTCCTCATTAAAAAACTATTTAGAGGTGTTAACATAAGTTTAACAGTTTATTTAGTTATTAAAAGGTGTTGTTTTTCAATAATGATATGTACCACTTTAATGGTGTTAATAGTCACGAGCCCACACTCTGGAATTTTAATTAATCTTTGTAAAAAAATGTAGGACATTTGTAGATCTTTGACAGTCGTTACTATTAGTCAGAGGCTCATAAGTCTGACAACCAGTCTGGGGTATCGTATTGCCCAGTTACTGGGTTGTGGAGGTCTGATAGGCAGTCGCTCCATGTAAAATACTGATATTCAGCTGCATCTGGTTTGACTGGAAGCCGACCCCAATATAGTTGGGTTTGGCTAGGCAGATGATGATGATATCTTTGTAATTATGCATTGATTTAACAAAACTCGTACTAATTGACATTTGCAATTTTTATTTTTTGTTTAATGTTAAAAAGCTTGCCTGGCAGCCCAGCAAAGTTTGATAGGGTAAAAGCCCCATTTGCTAACAAATCCAAAGAGACACATGAGATGCTAATTAATCTCAAAAACAAATTATCCAGTTTCAATCCAAACCAACAGTGCCAACATAACAAAACAACATCAACCAACATTTAAGCAAACATCACCAACATGTGTCCCCCAACATTGGTAACCAACTCACCAACAATTTCTCCATTCTCGTTGATCTGCCGCTGCTTCTCCATTTGAGCCTTTTTCTCCAAATCTCCGTGGTAAGCCACGTTGCTGATGATTTTCGTGTTAGCTTTGATTCTGAGGGTTTCAGGGTCATCGGCAACCTGTAAGTAAGATTTGTACTGGATTGAAGGTTAGGGCCTGTTCATTACTTTGGTGTAAGCGGCGAGTGATGCGGCGGGCGGCGCGAATAAGGCAGTGGTCCGACCGCCGACGATAAACGAGTAACGAGTAGAACTAGAAACTGTAAAAGAGTTGGCGATCAGCGGGAAGCGAGAGTAGTTTTTATAAGCGAGTGTGGCACTCGCCTGCGGTCGCTCAATCCTGTGCAAATTTGATCAAGCGAGCCGAGCGAGCATCGCTGAACGAGTAACGCTGAGCGAGTTTATTTTTTAAAGCTCGTCACTCAGCGACAAAACTAGTAGAGCGAGTCGTCACCGGCAGTGTGAACAGTCAGAGAGCAACTATTAATATTTGCATCTCTTTCGTTTACACGTGACGGAATGTACATTTATTGTGCGTTTCTTGAGAGAGAAAATCGCCAATAGTTACTTACTCGTTTTCTCGCCGCCGGTCGGACCACTGCCTAAGACATTAATTACTTTGTAAGTACGCGAATTCGCCATTAGCGGCGCCTCGTGGCGTGTCAAACATTTGATCTTACCGCTCCCGCTTACAATGGCAAGATTGTGAACGTGTCGTTATAGCTGTAACCTGACTTTTTAATGTTGCAATGGGAGGTTTCACGCAAAGCTCGGCTCAGATGGCGCTACCAGCGCATGATGTCATTTACTGTATGATTAACTTGACATACACTACACCACAGATAATATAACTACACACTCGAAGCTACACTTGAATGTTGTTTACGTTATGCGCTTGTAGCGCCACTGACGGCTAAGGGAGGGTTTATATCTGACGGAACATCCGTCGCGGAACGCCAACAGACAAATGTATAGAAAAACAATTGACCGTTCACACTCAACCGATGATCCGTTAGTGCGTCAAAGAACATTCGATGATACGCTCGACGGATGTTCCGTCAGATATGAACCCTCCCTAAAACTCGCAGTGAAACCTCCTATTGTAGGAAAGTTTTTAGATCTAGCGGTCCACATATGGCAACGGAACTTCAGGCTACCTGTACATTGTGGTGACGGCAGAGCGATCAAAATAGCAGTGACAGGCCACATTAGGGTCACGCTGTTATCCCAAATTTCCCATGGGGTTAGGCAGAGAGGCACTACAGAGCGCCAGTTTCTACGATCCTTAGGTACATACTCCTTTCTCCTCATCCACATTCATACATCTGGTCATACACGCACGCCAATTGCGAGTACCACGCACCCGGTCTTTCTGAAGCACTTCACCAATAAGGTCAGTGTAGGTCTTCCAAGGGCCTCCCCTCTCAGCGTTTCCACTCACCTCACCACATCATCATCAGCCTATAATGTTCTCACTGCTGGGACACAGGCCTCCTCACTGTGAGAGGGAGTGGGCCATAAACCAGCAGCACGCGGGCACAGTGCGGGTTGGTAGATGTCTCATGTCTTCGAATTTTTGGTTCTAGGATATGCCGGTTTCCTCAAGACGATTTCCTTCACTGTTTTGAGAGCAGTGGTGATGAAATAAATTACACAAAGTAATGCGCCTGGCGGGGTTCTACACTTCGTAAGTCGGGATCGATACCGGGCTACCACTGCTCTCACCACACGCCTTATAAATTCCTTTCGTTAGTCACCTTTCACTATAGTAAAGAAGTTGTACATTTAAAACCGTACCTGTGTGAATTTTCCCTTACTCTTCTCGAAGTCGGCGTGGTACTTGACATTGCTCTGTATTTTCGTATTCTCGGCTATTCGCTTGAGTTCGGGCGTCTCCGCCATCGTCGTGTGTTTCGCTTTCGGGACATGTCTGAAAATATTGATAAAGTAGATTTAATTTCGATGAAATGTGATAAATATAGCTCCACCTAGGCGGTGTAAATCTCGCCAGATTGGGACTCAAGCGAGATCCCGCGAGTTTATGAATTACAATACTGCGAGATCTCGCCAATTTCGAGATCTCGCGATATTGGCAGTTTTGTTTTTTTTTTTTTGCAAATAATCACAATATTTGAATAAAATCAATTATAAAAATAATAAGTATTCTATGATAAACATTTATTTACATGAATTTTTACAATTATTTTCAGAAGTTTTATTTTCTCGCCCTTTTTTCGTCCGAGATCTCGCGAGATCGAGATTGCATTCCCTAGCTCCACCTAATAATTCTCCTGGCCGATTTCAACGGAAATCTGAGCAACATACTATAGTGCAGCGCGTGTATGCGCAGGCACAGGTGCACTCTCTGTTCTTTTTACTCCCACAGTCTGATGGGACGGCAATCCAACACGACCGGAGAGAGATCAGGTGGCTTACCGTGGGAACGAGATGGCGCTAGACGACTTGTATAGCTCTGTCCCTTTCCGACACTAGAATAACTTTCGCTTTAAGTCGTCATGGTAGGCCACCAAGAGGAAGGCAGGACACTAACGTCGCGTCAAAAGGAGGAGAATCGTAGCGCGGACTATAAATTAGTTTTTAGGGTTCCGTAGTCAACAAGGAACCCTTATAGTTTCGCCATGTCCGTCCGTCCGTCCGTCCGTCCGTCCGTCCGTCTGTCCGCAGTTTAGCTCAGAGACGCACAGTACTAGAGAGCTGTAATTTGGTGTAAATATACGGATTTGTTGTGCCGAAAAAGTGGTAAAATAAAATCTCGTAAAATATTTTTTTTTAGGGTACCTCCTGTACACGTAAAGAGGGGATGTTTATTTTTTTTCTCGCGTACCCCTTAGTGTGGGGTATCATTAAATAGGTCTTTAAAAAATATTGATAGTTTCCATTAACAATTTTTTGATAAAAAATTCGTTTGTGAAATATTAAGCTTTAAAGTGCTAAATTTTGCTCGACTCGAGTGTCCCCCCCCTCTACCAGCTAAACGGTTATGTTTGGGGGTGTGAAAAAATTAACAATAGTAGTATATATAACGAAGTTTAAAAGAAAATTATCATGACTAAGTAGGCTTTACAACTTTACGAGTAATAGTCGACCAACTTATAAAATGTACTTGGATAACATATTTTCCTAAACAAAATGTATCGGAGAACAAGCTCTTCAACTGCAAATGTAAGTTTGTCAACTTTATTTTTACAGCTGTAATAGGTATGTTTTTACGGTATGTTTTTTGGGGATAGGTAGGTTTTTATCGTCAACTATTTTTAACTTACTTCAAAAAAGGGGGAGGTTCTAAATTCGTCGTAATCTTTTTTTTATGTATTTTCCCCGATTTCTCAAAGACTCCTGGACCGATTTTGAAAATTTTTCTCTTTAAAATTAAATTCAGCGAATCAGTTTAGTTAATTCGCATAAGTATTTTGATGGGCAACTACGGAACCCTACACTGTGCGTGGCCCGACACGCACTTGGCCGGTTTTTGTTTTTCATTTTAATCGAAAAAAAAAAAAACGGAAAATCCGCATTTTTTTCTTCTAATTAAAACGCATCAATGGCACATAATTGACAAGTCACAGTAACTAGTAATTACAAAACTATTCGCTGTCAAGCGTAAAATTCGCGTCGTTGGCAAAAAGCCCAGTTTCCGCAATCTATGCAGTAAAAGTGTGAATAATTTGTGACGAACCACTTTCATTTGGTGTTACAAAGTCACGCACTGATGTTATAGATAGATTGACACTTTATTGATAAAGTAAAATGATGATTGAATTTAATCTATACTAATATTGTAAAGGTAAAGAGTCTGTTTGGTTGAACGAGTTTATCTCAAGAACTGCTGGATCGAATCGACAAAATCGCAGAATTTAGAAAAAAATCGATCATTTCAAATGTTTCTATTCTTCAGACGTCTAGGAGTTGGGCTTAATAAAAAATAAACAATTTTATAGAATTATATCTGTCTATAGAAAATAAAAATACGATCGACTTCTAAAAAAAACATTAAATAATTTCTTTCGGAAGTCGCTGGCAAAATAATGACAATAAAATAAAAACAAAACCACTTCCGAAAGAAAAGTAATTTTAATTTTGTTTGTGGTTGTTTTAAGTCAGTCAGTAAGTCAGTTTAATTTTTTTAACCCGTATCGCATTAATGGTTATGCGTATGACTAACAACACACCATATTCTTTGTTTCATTCAGTATGAATAGTATGCTAATAACAACTGATTACCGTATATTAATTAACACGCGTGATGTTTTATAATACGCAATTCGCATGCAACTTGGGTAAGGTCAAGGACATTGGTGCGGTAATTAATTATGAATTTTATTGTACAATAAAGTAAATTACATTCTTTTTGTTTTTAATGACTAGTTATTAGGTACATCAAGCCTCGCGAGAGCGTCTGTAAAGGTAACCGTGACCTTGAAACGCAATGGACAACTGAAGGAACAGGGTGGATTTTTAATCAGGGACGACTCATTTAATATTTTAGCCACCAAAAAAAAGATGGGTATTTTCTTCCATTCAAGCACTTTTGTCAGCCATCATCTAACTATTCAGCCTTTTGCTAGCCATGCCTTATCATCAGTTTCGAATAAACCCCTTAGCAAATTATCACCATCACGTCTCAGAGGGCACTATAAACCGTTTATTTCAAAGTGCCCCGAAATCTTATAAGGAAATCAATCCAACGCAGAATGCTATTTGAATGAATTTTCTAGCTCGCTTCGCTCGGTATTGCATCACAGACTATTCGCTCTGTATGAGTTTGTAGAGTAGGTATCTCCTAATCCCTTTTATTTTTTCTATGTATAAATGAAAATACTTCATTTATGTGCAAAAGAAATCGAGCTCGTTTCGCTCGCCTATATTAATACGTTACATCAACATCATCAGCCGGAAGACGTCCACTGCTGAACATAGGCCTATACGTTACTTTCTAGAGAAGGTTTTAGTATATAATATAACACTAATAGATATCCCGTGACGTTGCCCGCGTGGATCCATTTTGCTTACTTGGATCGTAGATTTTAAGGGACGATTGCATGTTTGTCCGCAATTATCTCGCGTTTGGCTGAACCGATTTTGATGCAGTTTTCAGGAAAGTGTTTGTTACATTCTGGGGAAGGTTTTGGTATATAATACTAATGAATATCTCGTGAAGTTGCTCACATAGATCCGTTTTGCTTAATAGGATTGTAGATTTTCAAAGACGCCGATTTTATGAAGATTTTTGTTATCTCAACTAAAAAGGGAAAAATAAAAAACTTTTTGAAAAAAAGGGAACCGACTTCAAAACCAAACACAAAAAACTATAAAATAACTTTTCTTTCGGAAGTCGGTGGCCATGTCAATGAAATAAAAAAAAAACAAAGCCACCGACTTCCGAAAGAAAAGTTATTTTATAGTTTTTTGTGTTTGGTTTTGAAGTCGGTTCCCTTTTTTTCAAAAAGTTTTTTTTGGAAGTAGGTTATTATAAACATTTAGGTAAAGTTCGTCTTTTTACAAACTAGATGAGGCCGGTGTTTCGTACCTGACTATTCTGAGAAGAAACACCCGAAACAAAGTCAGAGGTCACTGTCTCTTTTAAAGTACTGACAATATATTGGTCATGCCATACGTGGACCATGTAGGTTAGTGTGTGAGATGGTCTTTTGAAGAAAGATCCACACAGATTTGAGTGGACCTGTCCAGTCAGTGCAAGCATTTGTCAGTTACTATTCAGCCTAGTCTTTGCGTGAAAGTATACAAAAACATTTCCGTTCATGTAAAGAATTTACGCTGTTTTTTAGACAATAAACATACATTTTTGTGACGTTATTCAGTGATTCATTAATTCAGGTTGTAACCAGTCGTGTTGATCATACGTAGGCGAAGTTGACGTACCAATGTGCGACTCATCTGTAAATTATTTTATTAGCATTCTACCAGTAATTTATGAGTTCTTCAGTGGCGTAGCTAGGCCAGAAAGGGCCTCGTATCGTATCAAAACTTATTTGGGGCCCTTCTTATGTAAGTGTATAGTTCTGCAGAATAAACACAATAGCATCCTGACTCGTGTAACTAATGCTTTTACTGATATCATTAAGAGAATTTTGAAGGGAGCTAGGAAATTGAAAATGCTGATTGACTGATCGTAGATCATTTATTACAACAACATTTATAAGGTGAAGGGAGGTTATTTTGGGACACAGGCAACTCAGTGATAAACGTTACCTATGCATACTGTAATGCGAAATGATGTGTCACTACGTCTTGTCCACTTTAGTGGTTGAACTAGTTGCATAATTTAGCATTACTGCATGCATAGGTAATAATAGCCTTTTTGAAAATTGAGCTATTTCAGGAGTTCGATACTTGGAGCTTTATGGCCGCAACATTTTAATGTCCAAAGCATAACGGGCGGCAAGTAATGGGCGAGTCGCTGTCCGTCCATGGCCCATGCCCGGGTCGACGGCGCGTTGTGTTCCATGCGCGCCTCAAAGAGTGTCAGCACAATGACGGGGCCCCCCCTTTAGAGGGCCAATGCCTGCCGGGGTCGCGGGACACACGCATACCGCGATTCCGGTACACAAAGTGCTACTGAAGGACACTGTGGATTTTAGTCCCTCCCGCCCTGCCCTGGGTAGAAGGACTCATTTGATGATTTTCATAACTGGTGTAATGCGAATTTATTAAACCTCACCTCTCCACCAATAGGGTGTTTGTGTATGTGAGTTTATATGTTTGTCAACGCACCCACGTCTGGGGAAATTCCTAGTGTGGAGCAAAGTGAAACGTGAATTTTTGAATTAACGCCCGTTTCCGAGAATCACCCTAAATGGGGTAATTTTAGGGTAGGTTAGAATAACCTTCACACCACGCCCTGTAGCCATAAATTAACCAAAACATTTAATTTCGTGAACACTTCGCAATTCGGTTAAAGCTATTAAAAACGTGTTCGTTACCTTGACCTTATATCACAGATAACCTCCTCTAGATTCCGCACACAAGGCGACCTATGAGCGACACATCTCAGTGCATTTGCCATTACTCAAGTTCTTCTTGTGCTGTGCACAATAGAACGTCTTCTATCAAACAAGTATTTAAGAATCAGAGGTTACTTTGCGGAAATCCACGACATTTAATGTTATGATATAGATAAATTTTTTGACACCCTATAAATTTTTATTTAGTAATTTTTGTAAATATTTTATTTTTAATTTTAGTATTTATGAAATATAGTATGAATGTAAATTTATGAAAATAGCACATTAAAAAAAAATATTATGAAAAATATCTTTATTCGCAATTCATGTTAAAGTCTAAAGCAGATTTCGAGAAAATGTCAGCGGTTATAGTATCTTGTCGATCAAGAAAGTACATTCAAATTAAGTTAAGGCAAATGCCATGACGTGTAGAGCACATGGTTTGTTTTTTGCGGAATCTATAGAAGGTTACCTGTGCCTTATAAAATTATGTAAACGAAGCGTGTTTTCAATAGGTTGGTCAGCAAACTATTAACATTAGGTAATGGCGCGAATTTACATAATTATTGTTGGATCAAAAGTGAAACTGTTTGGTGACTCTTTTACATTGGAATTTATGTTTTTATATATTACTGGGGAGTTTGTTGTGGCGATTTTTCTCGACAAGTAATATAAATGTAGATATTTTTTTAAGCGTGTAGATAGATAAAGATATAAACTGAATCAGCCCTGATTTTTGCGTCAAATAAGGCTTTTTTTTTAATCGTGGTAAATCATCAAAATTTAGGTACTCGCGCCTAGAGCTGGAAGGGACTGTCCGACTTGTACTGATAGTCCAGTCATTAAAGCCAAAACCCGAAAATAATTAGTAACTTGCTGAAATTTTAAGGGGTTCTTAAGGAAAGTAAAATAAGATACCGGGTGATTTTGCAGCGTTCTGGGGTGTACGGAAAGGGTTGAAAAGGGGTGAAAAGGGGTTTTTTGCTAATAACATTGCCAAAAAAATTAGTAACACGCTGCAAATTTGGAATAAGGTTGTTCTTACGGTTTTGTAACGTGTATTAAATTTGCAGCGTTTTGCAACATACGGAACATTGTTTTTTTTTTAAAACAGTGCAATTAGTTAAAAACAGGGGTAAGAAAATTAGTAACACGCTGCAAATTTGCAATTAGGTTGTTTTTACCGTTTTGTAACGTGTATGAAATTTGCAGCGTTTTGCAACATACGGAACATTGTCTATTATTAAAAAAACAATGAAATTATTTAATCACACGGGTGAAAAAAAATTGTAACTCACTGTAAATTTTGTAATTAAGTTGTTTTTACCGTTTCGTAAGGTATATCATATTTGCAGCGTTTTACAACAAATTGAACATTGTATATTATTAAAAAAACAGTGCGATATACGTTACGAAACGGTAAAAACAACTTAATTACAAATTTACAGCGAGTTACAAATTTTTTTCACCCGTGTGATTAAATAATTTCATTGTTTTTTCAATAATAGACAATGTTCCGTATGTTGCAAAACGCTGCAAATTTGATACACGTTACAAACCGGTAACAACAACCTAATTCCAAATTTGCAGCGTGTTACTAATTTTCTTACCCCTGTTTTTAACTAATTGCACTGTTTTTTAAAAAAAACAATGTTCCGTATGTTGCACAACGCTGCAAATTTAATACACGTTACAAAACCGTAAGAACAACCTTATTCCAAATTTGCAGCGTGTTACTAATTTTTTTGGCAATGTTATTAGCAAAAAACACCTTTTCACCCCTTTTCAACCCTTTCCGTACACCCCAGAACGCTGCAAAATCACCCGGTATGTTATTTTACCTTCCTTAAGAACCCCCTAAAATTTCAGCAAGTTACTAATTATTTTCGGGTTTGGGCTTTAATGACTGGACTATGACTAAAATCCACGGTGTCCTTTACTAGCCCTTTACGTTCCGGGGCCTCTGTTACCTGTCCCATGAGAGAGTCCCACCGCAACCCCGGCCATGCTTTGGCCCTCTAAGGAGGCCCCGTCAGAGTAAGCCCCTTCGTACACTAGGCGACGCAAGTCTCCGATACCTTACGATTTTGGTATTCATTGACGCGTGCTTGTGTTCGAACCTCAATGGGTTTGTATTGCGATAGCCGCTTGGATACCGAAGTCGTAAGGTATCGGAAACTTGAGTCGCTTTGTGTACGAAGGGCCTAAGGGGTCCGATAGACTGTCGCTCCATATAAAATACTGATATTCAGCTGCATCTGGTTCGACTGGAAGCCAATCCCAATAAAGTTGGGAAATGGCTAGGCAGCTGATGATGCTAGTAAACAGTTTACAAATAATAAAGAATAAAAATACTCACGCTTCACAGTATGGTAGTTTTCCATATCCTTTGTAGGTGCGCATGTTGAGTGTCATGCCACATTCCTGGCATTTAAAGCACCCTTTGTGCCAAACCTGTAAGTAAAAGAAAAAATATATAAGTACTCAATATAGAAATAAAAACATTTCCATTCTACAACGTTTAACGTTAATAGCGCAAAACCTCTCGTGGGGTAACTCAGCCCATGTTACTGAACAATGTTCCAAAACTTTTGGAAATTCGAAAAAAAAAATTGCTTTTTCATACAAAATGAGAAATTGATCGGGCCCATCAGTGTGAAAAATCTTTTTTTTTGCGAATGGGGAAGGCAAGTGTCAAAGTGAAAATGACAGTTTGGTCCCCAAAGAACTGTAAAATCAAAGGAATTTTCAGAAAAAAAAAACATTTATTGATGTAAAATGACTAGATGTTGTGTAATAAGCTGTAAAAATGATGGAATACACTTTTCAAAATAATATCTACTTTTCTTTTGGAGGTTATGTACCAGTATTGCATCGCTCGAAAATCGAAGAATTATCACCTGGAACGAGTTTTGTAATAGTTGTGGTGTTAAGAAATTAAATATATTGTGATATTTCTCGAATCTAAATAGAAAAAAAGGTTAAAATTACTGACTTAAAACATTATGATATTTTATCAAAATAGAAAGTCAAAAGCAGCATTATATTCTTGATAAAGGAGAGGACAGGTAAAACATACCTAAACTCAAAAATTGAAACCTCAACTACAAGTAATTGTGGATTTATTACGGTAAAATCAAATGTATAACCACTCAATTAAATCACTTTTTTTCTCTTGTAGATGCGCCGCGGCGTCTTAATTCTTCTTTTAGTATATAGTACTTGCATGGACGAATAATTTTCCATATTTGTTTTGTATTTATACTCAATTTTTATAACAAATAATCTTGTTTGTTTTTTTGTACAAGGTAGACGTGGGGACCAACTATCGCAGCGCCATCTACGATTAGCTTTGAGTTGCCATCCCCATTTCCAATAGTCTTAGAACAAACATTGTTCAGTAACATGGGCTGAGTTACCCCACGAGAGATTTTGCGCTGTTAACGTTACACGTTGAATATTTTAAGCCATGGTCACAGCGTGGGGCTGCGGGGCTATTGCGTATTTAGGTGTCTGTGTGGTGATCATCAAATAGCTGTCAAAAGGTAAATTTCTTATTGGCTTTTGCATTTGCAAAACTGATAAATTTAAATGTTCCCTAAAATCAACTATTCTAACGCTCTTGAGGCACTCCGCTCCTCAACTTAGCCTCATAACAGGTATCAAGCCATCCAAGTTCAGTGGACAACCACTGGTCAGTGACTATCAAGTTAGCCCATAGCCCTGCTGGTTAAGAAAACGGTATAAATCTTTCTACGTTCTGTCATTTTGTCTTTCCATCAACAAAATCACTTTCAAATTAAATGTTATGGATTTCCGCAAAGTAACGCCTGATTCCATAATTTATCTTAAAATCACTTTCTACGATGCCATGCTACGCGTGCTGCAAAACACTTTTTTTTCGTGGTAATATTGTCAAATGAGTCCTCTCACTCTCACCCATGGCGGAGGGACTGTCAGACTGGTACTGACAAAAATCCAGTGGTCCTTCGATAGCCCTATACATTCCAGGGTCACGACTCCTTGATGAGACAGTCCCGCGGTGCTGCAAAACACTGGACTAGATTATGCCATCAAAGTCAGTCAACAGGTGTCAAGTATCAACTTTAACATTATTTGTGAAGCAATTTTCCTCAATTGATATCTGGTATGTAATGTACTTGACTTTGCGTGCTAGTTGTTCAATTAAATTATCATAAGTGAGGAGTTGGTCAATCACCTTTGCGCTATGTGTAGTTGGTGGTCATGACTATCAAAATCGATCGCAGCGCGCGATGTGAAAGAGATGTGAATCAATGGACGGGCCCACAAGGAGTGAAATACGGCACCACAACCTTTTTAAAATTTAATACTTTTTAGCGTTTAATTTTTAATGAAAAACAAGTCATTTTACCAAAACATCTTTTGGGAAGAATTGGCTGATTTTATGGCACCCAATAATGTGGTCACAATAGTTTAGACAAATCCTCGCCGTTAACTAATCAATCAGTACCTACTTCGAAATGATCATCTGCCTAGCCTTTTCCCAATTATGTTGTGGTCGGCTTCCAGACAAACCGGATGCTACTGAATATCAGTATTTTACATGGAGCGACTGCCTATCGGACCTCCACAACCCAGTATCGGGTAATACGATACCCCATGGGAAGACTGGTTGTCGGACTTTAGAGCTTCTGACTAACAGTAACGACTGTCAAAGATCTACAAATGACAGCCGGGACCAACGGCTTTACGTCCTTTCCGAGGCACGGAGGAAACTCGCTATGACAGATGGTCACCCATTCACAGACCAATCTCGGCAAGCGCGGCTTAACCCGGAAGATCGGCCTGTGCGACTGTACATCGAAATCATCATCTGCCTAGCCTTTTCCCAACTGTATTGGGGTCGGCTTCCAGTCGAACCAGATGCAGCTGAATATCAGTATTTCACATGGAGCGACTGCCTGTCGGACCTCCACAACCCAGTAACTGGGTAATACGATACCCCATGGTAAGACTGGTTGTCAGATTTAGGAGCTTCTGACTAACAGTAACGACTGTCAAAGATTTAGAAATGACAGCCGGGACCAACGGCTTTACGTGCTTTCCGAGGCACGGAGGAAACTCGCTATGATAGATGGTGACCCATCCACAGACCAACCTCGGCAAGCGTGGCTTAACCCGGCAGATCGGCCTGTGCGGCTGTAATTATTTAGCCACGAGCTCCTCCTGTACATCGAAATACGAATTTAAAATCATCATGTCAGCCTATTGCAGTCCACTGGTGGACATAAGCCTCTCCCAGAGAGCGCCACAACGCACGACCTCCATCTTTCTTCATCCAGCCACTGCTAGCTACCTTCTTCAGGTCATAGGTCCATCTTGCCGGGGGGCCTCCCACCCTGCGTTTACCTATGCGCAGTCTCCATTCGAGAACCTTCTTACTCCACCTTTCGTCGATTCTGCGGCAGACATGACCAGCCCACTGCCACTTCAGCTTTTTTTTATCTTAGTAAAATCATCAAATGAGTCCTACCCAGGGCAGGGCGGGAGGGACTGTCAGACTTGTACTGACTTAAATCCACGGTGTCCTTCAGTAGCCCTTGGTGTACCGGAGTCGCGATAAGCGTGTGTACCGGCAGGCATTGTCTCTCTAAAGGGGCCCCGTCATTGTGGTGACACTCTTTGAGGCGCGCATGGAAGACAACGCGCCGTCGCTCGAACTGGGCATGGTCTATGGTACAGCGAGTCGCCCTAGCCACTTCAGCTTGCTATAGTTTTCAATATCTATAACTTTGGTCTTATAACACCTCATTTTAAAATACAACCATGTATTTTTTGTGAAAACAATCACTATGATATCAGTCACATCTAAAATATTGAGCCACAGGCCCACAGTCCATCGGGCATTGCGCAAGCGCCGTTTTCGCAAACGTTGTCCCACTTCACATCGTATAATACAACAATTAGGTAACAATACACTGTAGTCTGTCGATTAACGCTTGTGGATGCGACTGAATGTACAAATTGTACAATGGATGTTGCTGATGTGTTTTTTTTTGGTATTGATTGATTTTAGCGATGGGAAGTGTTTGACCTCCGTAGCTACATAGGAAGACAATGTGGTGAGGAAAGTACCGATTATGAAGGTGGATAGGATTGCCAGGTCTTTTTCTTATCGTGGTAAAATCATCTAATGAGTCTTTCCACCCAGGCAGCGGGAGGGACTGTCAGACTCGTACTGACTAAAATTCACGTTGTCCTTCAATAGCCCGTTTTGTTGCAGGGTCACAGTTACCTGGCTCTATAGCCAAATGGCAAGCGACATTCGCTAACGTTCAGCAGTCGCTAATACATTTTCAACTTTATACCCCATTGCATAAAGTTGAAAATCTATCAAAGATTTCAGATCGTTTTCGTTTGTTTCGTTCGCCATCGCTCAGCAGTCTTTACTAGATTTTCAACTTTATGCGATGGGGTATACAGTTGAAAATGTATTAGCGACTGCTGAACGTTAACGATTGTCGCTTGCCGTTTGGCTACAGGCTCTGATACGACAGTCCTGCGACCCCGGCAGGATTTGACCCTCTACGGATCACATTGCTGACAGCTCTCGTGGAACACGACGCGCCGAGGAGTAAGGTCCATGATCGGATGGCAAGTTACCCATTCCTCGTCGTCCGCATTCCCGAGGGTTGCCAGGTCTTAAAACGGAAAAATCTCGCTCTCTAATCCAAAATTCTGCTAGTCTCCACAGATTCAGCCATTTTTTTTATGTGAGATGCATTTGCTCTTGACCTTAGTCTAGGTCAGGAATGACTAAGACAAGGTCGACGATGGAGCGAGCTTACCCAGGAGAAGCCTGTTCACTCTAACTTTGAAGAGATTAGGGTTGTATGCGTTCGGAAACACAGACGCAGGCAGAGAGTGCCACTCCATCGCTGTCCACATTATAAAAGACGTTTGGAAACTAAGAAAAACACAACAAATGTTTTGGACACATCCACTTAGCGATTTCCTTTTAAAGTCGCATGAATTTTATGAATGGCAAACCATCTGGCGTTCGTGGCACCTTCACGGCGTATAATAAAACAATTAGGTAACAATACACTATGCATTCCGTGTCGGTTATACCGGACAATGTTAGGTCCTGTTTGGAATACATTTTCAGAGGACATGCAAAGTCATGTTTGTGATATTCATAGGAGTTATATAATTGGGTATTTGACTGTAAAAATCTAATAGTCCGAAAGATAAAAGAAAAATATTTGACACGTATTTTTTTCAACCAAAATTGATGAAGATACGACACTTTAAAAATTGCAAATAAGGTAAGTATCACCAATTTCAAGGAACGTCAGAAATCACAAATCAGCCTGTGTAACCTGTGTATAAAAATCAATTGCTGTTAGTATCACTAAAACTCGAAAACGGCTGGACCGATTTGGCAAATTTTGGTTTTGAATTTCCTTTGGAAGTCCAGCACGCCATGCTTCATGGCGATTCTATCTCTATTCTACAAAGAAAAGACAAAGTTATTTCATCGTTATTCCTATAGGAATCGACTGTTTTTTTGCACAAGTTTGACACTATTCAGAATAAAAACATCTCTTCTATATTTTGAACATTGATATGCTTAAATCGATAAAAATCTTTTACGTTCTGTCATTTTGTCTATTCTCGCGTCGACATAACCCGTTTCTACGGCGCCATGCTACGCGTGCTGGGATGGTTTAAAAGGTGAGAAGACAGGATTTGTGGTCCTGGTTTGGCGATTTCTACACCCTCTGCCTGGGCCTCGCACTCTCCTATTTTCGGCTCTGCCCATCAGAAAAATGTCTCCTAATCTCAAAGCGCATTTATGACAAAGTATACAACCAAGTTATTTATATACCATGACTCATATCACGCTCCATTTTATTCTGTCCGTGGTATTATGTTGTTAGCTATTGTCTGCTGTCGTATTATCTGGGTCAGGATAAAAATATGGTTTATACCTTAGGTTTTGTGTGCTTTGTTGTGACCAAATGGATGTCTCAATTTGGCTTTGATGAGGCCTGTTAAAGAAGTCCAGTTTTTGGCTAAGTTCTAAGTGAACACCGTTATTTTCTCATGGGTAATAAAACACTAATCTCCTGACAGACAGACAGTAGAATCTTTAGTGTTATAGGCTCCCGTTTTAATCTTTGAGTCATCATCATCAGCCTATCATGTTCCCACTGCTGGGACACAGACCTCCTCTCTGTAAGAGGGAATGGGCCATAATCCACCACGCGGGCCAAGTGCGGATTGGTGGATGTCACATGTTTTCGAATTTTTGGTTCTAGGACATGCCGGTTTCCTCACGATGTTTTCCTTCACCGTTTTGAGAGCAGTGGTGATGAAATAAATTACACAAAGTAATGCGCCTGGCGGGGCTCGAACCCACGACCTACAATTCATAAGTCGGCACCGATACCACAGGGGCACCACTGCTACTCTTTGAGTACGGAAATCTAATTAGATTTTTTTTCAAGGTAAAATCATCAAATGAGTCCTACCCATTACTGTCAGACTTGTACAGACTAAAATCCACTGTGATTCTTCAATAGCCCTTTATGTTCCAGGGTCACGGTTACCTGATGAGACAGTCCCGCGACCCCGGCAGGCCTTGGCCCTCTAATGAGGACCCCGTCATTTTGCTGACAGCTCCGAGGCGCGAGTGGTACACGACGCGGCGTCGACCCGGGCATGGTCCATGATCGGACGGCGAGTCACCTATTACTAGCCATCCGCCTACTAGTTTGCGATTAAATTACGCATTTTAAAAGCTTTGCATATAAGTTTTCTTTGGTCGTCCGACAGAGGAAAAATCCGTAAGAAAATTGGGCACATACACACAAACACGTGGTGTTGCCAGCCCGATATGCATTACAATGCAATTATGTCACGTAGGAATGTGACCGTGATCGCTAATTTTAATGATAAAATCAGTAATTATGTGATAATTATCCTCTTTTTATCTAGACTGTAGATAAAAAGAGGATAATTATCTCAATAGGTCGTACTCTAGATTGTAGAGTACGACCATTAGCTATCATGGCTATTGTCAAAAGTAATGTAGGTAATTAATCTGGGGAAGTCGTTCGTATAGTTGGATGGTCGCTGTATCTTTTAAAAGGCTATTGCGACCCTGGACAGCAAAAGGAACTGGGAAGTATTTAGCCAGTCAAGTTTGACAGCCCTTCTGCTTCCATATAGCAAACTTTGTTTCATTTGGAGTTATTAGATGACTTCCAAACAGGAGCTTGTGGTTAAATGATTAACGCTGCACAGGACGATCTTTCGGGTTAAGCCGGGCTTGCCGAGGTTTGTCTGTGTATGGGTGACCAATGACCATCTGATAAAGGAAGTATCCTCCGTACCTCGGAAATCACGTAAAGCCGTTGGCCGCGGCTGTCATTTGTAGCTTTGGCAGTCGTTACTATTAGTCAGAAGCTCTAAAGTCTAATAACCTTGTTGGTGGAGTAGTTGTGGAGGTCATAGGCAGTCGCTCCATGGTAAATACTGATATCCAGCTGCATCTAATTCGACTGGAAGTCGATCCCAATATAGTTGGGAAAAGGCTAGGGAGATGATGGATGATTTCCAAACAATAGACATGAGAAATAGATATTTCCTCTCCTAATTGCGTCAGAATTCCCGAATCTCGAAAATTGCATAGTCTATCAACACCACAAGAAATTCTTTGCATGAACTAGTAATTATTTATAATAATAATTATCTATCTATATCTATACTTATAATAAATCTGTAGAGAGGTCAATTCTGTACATGAAATATATTTCCAAAATAACTATCAGGGGGTGATTAGGGATCGATACTGATGCCAAAAATGCAATCAGTAAAATTATTGTCTGTCTGTCTGTCTGTCTGTCTGTCTGTCTGTCTGTCTGTATAACCGTTATAGAAACAAAAACTACTCGACGGATTTTGACGAAACTTGGTACAATTATTTTTCATACTCCTGGGCTGGTTATAGGATACTTTTCATCACGCTACAATCAATAGGAGCAGAGCAGTGAAGGGAAATGTTAGGAAAACGGGAGAAGTTACTCCATGCATGCTTATCTTTGGAACTACTGGACGGATTTGATTGTTTTTTTTTGTTACATAGCTATTGGCTATAATTTGTCTTGGAAACTTGAACACCTGATGCAGAACTACAATAGATCAGCTAAACTATAAGAGATACAAAAATAGCGCCTTAACAAAAATTGTTCCACGTGATGAGCATTTTCTGATGAGAGAATAAAGTTGAAGATATGGAACACCTGATGTGGAACTCCAAGAGCCCAGGTACACTATTACATATACAGTAATAAAGTCTTAGCAAGAGTTGTTCAGCCTGATGAGTACTCCCTGTTGTCGTATAAAAATTGAAGATCTGGAACACTTGATGTGGAACTCCAAGAGCCCAGCTACACTATTACATATATAGGAATCACGTCTTAGCAAGAGTTGTTTAGTCTGATGGGCATTTCCTGTTGACTTACTTTTGTAAGAAAACTGGAACGTCTGGAATCGTTTCCCGTCCGAGGCTCTAAAAATACGACATCAGACGTTTCAGATCTTCGATTTTGACGACCCCGTTACCGCTGGCATAAGCAACAGGATCCGCGTACGAAGTCGCTGGCAGAAGCTAGTTATTATAATAAATCTGTAGAGAGGCCAATTCTGTACATGAAATATATTTCCAAAATAACTATCAGGGGGTGATTAGGGATCGATACTGATGCCAAAAATGCAATTATTAAAATTATTGTCTGTCTGTCTGTCTGTCTGTCTGTCTGTCTGTATAACCGTTATAGAAACAAAAACTACTGGACGGATTTTGACGAAACTTGGTACAATTATTTTTCATACTCCTGCGCTGGTTATAGTATACTTTTCATCACGCTACAATCAATAGGAGCAGAGCAGTGGAGGGAAATGTTACGAAAACGGGAGAAGTTACTCCATACATGCTAATCTTCGGAACTACTGGACGGATTTGATTGTTTTTTTTTTTTTGTATAGCTATTAAGTCTGGGCAACATATAGGCTATAATTTATCTTGGAAACTTGAACACCTGATGCAGAACTGCAATAGATCAGCTAAACTATAAGAGATACAAAAATAGCGCCATAGCAAAAATTGTTCCGCGTGATGAGCATTTTCTGCTGAGAAAATAAATTTGAAGATATGGAACACCTGATGTGGAACTCCAAGACCCCAGCTACACTATTATATATACAGTAATGACGTCTTAGCAAGAGTTATTCCGCCTGGTGAGCACTCCCTGTTTTCGTATAAAAACTGAAGATCTGGAACACCTGATGTGGAACTTCAAGAGCCCAGCTACACTATAACATATATAGGAATGACGTCTTAGCAAGAGTTGTTCAGCCTAATGAACATTCTCTGTTGACGTATGAAAATTGAGATCTGGAACAACTGATGTGGAATTCCAAGAGCCCAGCTACACTATAACATATACATGAATAACATCTTAGCTAGAGTTGTTTAGTCTGATGGGCATTTCCTATTGACTTACAAAAATGAAAGATCTGGAACGTCTGGAATCGTCATGCGCGTCCCGTTGTTTTCCCGTCCCCAGGCTCTAAGAATTCGACATCAGATGTTTCAGATCTTCGATTTTGACGACCCCATTGTCGCTGGCATAAGCAACAGGATCCGCGTACGAAGTCGCTGGCAGAAGCTAGTTTATAACAAGACCCAATTTTCATCCCGAAATTTATTTAATTCGAAGTTTTCGACTCACATCATCGCAGTATTTCCTCTCCCAAGTTGCGTCAGAATACCAAATCTCCAAAACCGCTTGGCTATCAACACCACACTTCTGTAAACTAATTCTAAAGCGGGCAGTTAAATTAATAATAGCCCTGAAAATAAATGGAGCGCTTATTATGACTCAGACCTCGCAAATAACTCCTAATGTAAACATTGGTGTTTCCGTTCCAACAAGATTATGGATATTTTGGCATCGTTATGCAATGCTACGAAGTTATGTGAGACGAATTTTAAGTTGGAGTTTTGAATTCTTTTACGTTACTTGCTGTACAGTGATTTCCGGTTATTGATGGTAGCTAATGTATTTTTGGCAAGTTATCTGTTGAATAAATTGTCTGAATATGATGGTAGGCGAGCCTGGAGAGGCGTTGTTTATAGGATCGCTGTTAGTTTATGGCCTTGTTTGGGCTCCTATCTGAAACTATATTTTATTGAATAAAGAAATACGCCTGGATGAGTTCGAATGCAAAAGTCGGAGAGGCAGTTAATATGTCATTAAGAAAGTTTTGACTAGTTTTTGGTAACTACAATTTTCGATAAGACTAACAAAACGAAGTATTGAGAAATATAAGACATGCTGTACCAACTTCAAATAAATTGGGATTATGACTATCTGCGACGCAATTTGCAAATTGTGCCACCTCCTGCCGTCTGGCCCAAAAACTTGCTACCTATAGCTCCTTTTCTTAGCGCAAAAGGGTGTTAGAGGCCATAGTTAAGTAACGTTTTTTTTAGGCTGGCCACACTGGTAGCCGGTCGTCAAAAGTAAACGATCTGTAGATTTAATTTATAAAAAATAGTAAAAAGTGTTAAATTCAAGTTAAATTAGTGTTATTTAGTTAAATCTAGTTATAAGATACAAGAAACAGTAGTTATACAGTGTTTTTATCGCGAAATCTTCGTAAAATCAGTGACCAAAACCAGCTGTCAACAGAACATCCCAACGGCGACGGATTTCAAACAATCGTCGAACCCGGGGAGTATTTTTATATGTTTTTGTAATTGTATATAATATTTACATTACACGGAACATAACAGAATACTGCTCCGGTCTCTGAGCAACGTCCATCACACACCGGCACTGGTTTATGACTCCTTTTGCTTGACAATTGGTGGAAGCAGAATCGAAGACGTAAACATTCGCCCAGACAATAAACACTACATAATTATACTACACATAATAATTCATATAATAATATTTATCTTTGTCTTTCTGTGTCCCTTAGAATTAAACCCCTGTAATGTGTCAAAAACTTAATGTTAAGAAAATTGAAGTAACCAACTAGAATAAAACTAAAGCAGTGCAATTTCTCTTTTATATCCTTAAGGTTTCCTTCTACTTTTAGCTACTAATTGTTTTAAACTCATTTGTTATAACTCTTTCAATCCAATTAGATATATTCTTTCTATTTTTTTTTTCTCTCCTGTCTACCTCCCATTAACAAAAATATCAACACATTTTTTTTTTTCTCTTCAAAACTTTAAATCTGCTTAACTTCACACATTCCAGGTGACATAACATAACAAAATGATGACCCGCAGTGCAACCATCAAGGAGCTAGAAGCGAAGCTGAGAGCTACATTAAAGGAACTTGACCGTTCTAAGTCGGAATGCAAGAAACTTCTCCAGGAGATTGATGACAGTGAAGTGGAAGTGCAGAAGGTTGTTGAAAAGAACACCTTTCTAAAGAACCAGCTGGCTGAACTTCACATTGAACATATGGACTTAGCCGATCAGCACGGTCAACTTAAACAACAAGTATTGACATTCCAACAGTGCAGTGATACTTATGAACTGGCCATGCACCGGATATCAGAACTGGAACAGGAGCTATGTGATGCCCATAAGGCCCTTTCACTCTCAGAATCTGCTAAAATTAGTGATCAGGTTTCTAACACCACTAGCCTATTTCAAGAGTTGGTTTGTAGTACATCAAAATTAGTGTGTGAGCCGGCTGTAACAATTGATTTAACTGGTGATGACACCATGCCATTGTGTCCTATTATGACAAGCCATAATAAACTTAAAAAATATATTAAAATTAAGAAATTAATAAAACGGTCACAAAGGTCAATTAAAAAACAAAACCTTTTAAAAATAAATATTTCCCTAAGAAAGGAACGTGTAATCCTGTCTAAAAGTCTTAACATTTGTACTAGTGAGTTAGATCAATGTAGGGAGAAATATGATATTGATACTCAGCTGCTCCAGGATGATCTATTATACAAGGAGTGCTTGCTGAAAGATATTTTTGAAAAATATGAAAGATCACAGGAACAGTTAAGTGACCGTCTGTTTGAAGCCGGGGAGTTGCTGGACTTGGTGAAATGCAATGCTGAGCAATATGAGTTGCTTACAAATAACTTCCCCTGCATCTGTACCAACCAACAACCACCTCCTCAGCCTCAGCTTGACTTGTTGACTCTTCCATCAGAAGAGTCCTGTAATTTTAATAAAAAAGGTAAAACTATTTTTTTTTGTGATGAATTAGGTTCAGGCTTTGAAAAAAAATACTACATAATTACCTAAGCCATAGTTTTACCAACCATTGTTATCACAACATAAGCTTTAAACAATTAATAAACAGAATTGCTAATTCAAACTTAGAGGATTATTCTTCAATGGTTCACCTATTGGGTAATAGTACAGGTTTGTCTGGAAAGGACATAGTGGATGGTGTGGACACCTTATTAAAATTAAACATAGGAAAGCTGATGTTGTGTGCTTTTCCTTATTCAGACAGTTTTAATGATAGTGAAAACAACCGTATATATAAGTTGAACAGGACTATTCAAATGTTGACATGTCGTCATAGTGATAAATTATTGTATTTTGATTCTAACAGATTTGTTAGTAGTTTTGTATTGAGTCAGGGAACTTTATCCATGTCCTTGAAATGTAGACAGTTGATTGCTATGTTGATAGCATACAATATTAACCATGTTGTTGCTGATTTATTTCACTGTAGGTTAAGTAGGTTAAGTAGTAGTTTAAGTGACGAATCTGTGTTGTTAAGTTGCCCTAACAACATAGTGATACAGTGTTCTGTACCTGCATGCTGTACGAAGGAGGGTCTACCTGAAATACCACCAGTCTTGGAGACCATTACTAGTCAGGTTGGGTTTTCCCTTCCTGCTGGTACACTGAATGGTTCAGTTTTGGAGGTCACTGCGGATAGTATTTTAAACTAGATTGTAAGACAACAGAAGAAACCTCTACAGTTAGTAACTCTTTATTAGTGAACAATGAACAGGTTTCTTCTAGCAAATTAGTTAAGTATAAAATATCAAATGGAGAGCAACACACTTTAAAATTGTTTAACCAGAATATTCAAGGGTGCTCTTCCAAACTACTCGAAATAGAAATGTTTTTAGAGTCAACCAAGTTTGATATTGTTTGCCTTACAGAACATTGGTTAAAAGATCATGAAGTAATGTCTATTAATTATGATAATTATTCTGTAGTTAGCTATTTTAGCCGTAAAAATATGTTACATGGCGGGTCATTGATATTATTAAAGAAGTCTATTAAATCTAAAGTGCGAAATGACATTGTTGGACTGTCTATTGAACACACCATTGAATTGTCCTGTGTTGAGCTAGATAAGCATGTTATAGTATGTGTCTACAGACCCCCAAATTACCAGAATCTACCTTTGTTTGATTCTACAATGGAAGATGTGCTAAATAAAGTAAGCAATAGTAGTAAATCTGTCATAATTTGTGGCGATTTTAACATTAATATATTAGATAACAACTCCAATAGCATTAGATTGTTGAGCCTTTTAAGTCATTTAATTTATCAAATGTTTTTATAGAACCAACCAGAGTGACAGCTTCTTCTGCCACTTGTATAGATAATATATTTTCCAGTTGCGATTATTTACATAAGGAAATAGTAAATAAATTACCATCTGATCACAGTGGTCAAACAATAACATTTTGTGCTTACACTCCATTTCAAAAAACACAGATAAAGTTTAGGCCTATTACATGTAAAAATTTAGAGAAGTTAAATAATACATTATCAAGTAAATTATGTGAACGTAGCTTTAACAAAATAACTGACCCAAATGAGTTTTACGCAGAGTTCTTTTCCATCTTAAACACGCAATTTAGTAGTATGTTTCCATTGAAAACTAAAAGTGTCTGTACAAAGTTCCTGTTTAGTGATTGGGCAACCCCTGGTATTCGTAAAAGCAGAGCAAAACTTTATGAATTATACGGTCTTAAAAATCATATAAAAACTACTAGCTTTAGTCAGTATGAAGCAAAATACTCCAAAACTTTTAAAACCGTGTGCAAAACAGCGAAAGCTCTTTATATCAGTAATAAAATAAAAGGAGATTGCCCAACTGCGGTCCAACAGTTGCCCAGGAATGGGAGTACGTGCGTTGTGTTACTGGCACTTATGTATGTCTATATACGAAATATTTTTAAAATCTATCCCGGGGTTCCTGATTTATTTACAATTTTATGTTGATGACTTTAATTTTGTCTCCATGTTTTTTTTAACGTATTTGACACCTGTCCAAATGCTACCCAGGAATGGGAGTACATGTGCTGTGTTATTGGCACTAGTGTCTGTCTATATACGAAATATTTTTAGAATCTGCCCTGGGGTTCCTGATTTATTTACATGTTAATGTCGATGATTTTATTTTTGTCTCCATGTTTTTTTATCGTACTTTATACCTGTTCAAATGCTGCCCAGGTATGGGAGTACGTGCGCTGTGTTCCTGGCACTAATGTCTGTCTACATTCGAAATATTTTAAGAATGTACCCTTGGGTTCCTGATTTATTTACATTTGTATGTTGATGACTTCCTACATTTTGTCTCCATTTTTTTATCGTTTTTCACACCTGTCTAAATGCTGCCCAGTAATGGGACTACGTGCGCTGTATTCCTGGCACTAATGTCTGTCTATATACGAAATATTTAAAGAATCTGCCCAGGGGTTCCTGATTTATTTTCATGTTCATGTCGATGACTTTATTTTTGTCTCCATGTTTTTTATTTTATTGTATTTTACACCTGTCCAAATGCTGCCCAGGACTAGGAGTACGTGCGCTGTATTTCTGGAACTAATGTCTGTCTACATTCGAAATATTTTAAGAATGTACCCTTGGGTTCCTGATTTATTAACATTTGTATGTTGATGACTTCCTACTTTTTGTGTCCATTTTTCTATCGTTTTTCACACCTGTCTAAATGCTGCCCAGTAATGAGACTACGTGCGTTGTGTTGCTGGCACTAATGTTTGTCTATATACGAAATATTAATTTGAGTAATAACCTGATTCCGGAGGTTGTACGCCGATATCGTGCGGTCCATGGCCCTCTACGGGGACCCTGTGTGGGCCCTGAGCATCCGGACGCGACCACTAAAGTTGGTCGCATGCAAGAGGGTCATGGCTATCCGGATGATCCGGGGATACCGCACGATCGCCGGCGAATCGGCCAACCTCCTTGGCGGATTGCTGCCCTGGGATCTGGAGGCAACTGCCCTCCAGCGCGTCTATGAGTGGCGCGTGGAGGCGCAGCGCCGGGGCGTAACCCCGCTGCCTTGAGAAGTCGAGGCGCGGCGGGAAGAGCTCCGGCGTGATCTCAGGGCAGTATGAAGGGGACGACTGTCGCAACCGAGGTGCGGGCACGCCGCAATTGCGGCGGTAAGACCCCTCTTTGAGGAGTGGCTGGAGAGACGTCACGGCGTCCTGACCTATCGGATAACGCAGGTCCTCACCGGACACGGAAGTTTCGGGAGGTTCCTGTGTCTGATAGGGAGGGAGGAAACGAAACCACTGCGAAGATCGCACGGAGGACACAGTAGAGCATACGGTGCAAGACCACTGCCCAGCTTGGGCAGTGCACCGACGTGTCCTCACGGCGGCGATAGGCGGAGACCTCTCGCGCCCGGCATTGGTTGCGGCCTTGCTGCGGGGCGAGACGGAGTGGGAAGCGGTCGCCTCCTTCTGCGAAGCAGTAATGCTCGTGAAGGAGGAGGCGGGCCGCGAGAGAGAGAGGACAGCGTCCTCCCTCCGCCCCAACCGCAGTGGTAGGCGCCCGCGGCGTCGGACGTCAGCAGACGATCTCTGGCCACCGTAGGCGCGGGCATGCGGGCAGCGTGTAAAGGGCAACTCGCTGCCCGACCATGGACCATGCCCGGGTCGACGGCGCGTTGTGTCCCACGCGCGCCTCAAAGAGCGTCAGCATAATGACGGGGCCCAAGCCTGCCGGGGTCAGAGGGCCAAAGCCTGCCGGGGTCGCGGGATTATTTCCTTACCGTGACACACGGAAGGACACCGTGGATTTTAGTCAGTAGAAGTCTGACAGTCCCTCCCACCCTGCCCGGGGTGGGAGGACTCATTTGATGATGTTAACACGCTAAAAAAAAAAGGGTTCCTGATTAATTTACATTTTTCTGTTGATGACTTCATTTTTGTCACCATGTTTTTTGTCGTACTTTACACCTGTTCAAACGCTGCCCAGGGATGGGTTTTTTTTATAAACAAAATGTAGGAAGTCATCAACATAAAAATGTAAATAAATCAGGAACCCAAGAGTACATTCTTAAAATATTTCGTATGTGGACAGACATTAGTACCAGGAATCCAGTGCGCGTACTCCCATTCCTGGGCAGCATTTGAACAGGTATAAAGTACAATAAAAAAAATTGGGGACAAAAATAAATCATTGACATAAAAATGTAAATAAATCAGGAACCCCTGGACAGATTCTTTAAATATTTTGTATACACACAGACACTAGTGCCAGAAACACAGTGCTTGTACTCTCATTCCTGGGCAACATTTGGACGGGTGTAAAGTACGATAAGAAAAAATAAAGGAGACAAAAATAAAGTCATCGACATAAACATGTAAATAAATCAGGAACCCCAGGGCAGATTCTTAAAATATTTCGTATATAGACAGACATTACTGCGAGCAATACAGCGCACGTACTCCTAGTCTTGGGCAGCATTTGTACAGGTGTAAAGTACAATAAAAAAATAAAGGAGACAAAAATAAAGTCATCGACATAAACATGAAAATAAATCAGGAACCCCTGGGCAGATTCTTTAAATATTTCGCATATAGACAGACATTAGTGCCAGGAATACAGAGGACGTACTTCTAGTCTTGGGCAGCATTTGGACAGGTGTAAAATACAATAAAATAAAAAACATGGAGACAAAAATAAAGTCATCGACATAAACATGAAAATAAATAAGGAACCCCTGGGCAGATTCTTTAAATATTTTGTTTATAGACAGACACTAGTGCCAGGAACACAGCGCTTGTACTCCCATTCTTGGGCAACATTTGGACGGGTGTAAAGTACAATAAAAAAATAAAGGAGACAAAAATAATGTCATCGACATAAACATGTAAATAAATCAGAAACCCCAGGGCAGATTCTTAAAATATTTCGTATATAGACATACATTAGTCCCAGGAATACAGCGCATGTACTCCTAGTCCTGGGCAGCATTTGGACAGGTGTAAAATACAATAAAATAAAAAACATGGAGACAAAAATAAAGTCATCGACATAAACATGAAAATAAATCAGGAACCCCTGGGCAGATTCTTTAAATATTTCGTATATAGACAGACATTAGTGCCAGGAATACAGCGCACGTAGTCCCATTACTGGGCAGCATTTAGACAGGTGTGAAAAACGATAAAAAAAATGGAGACAAAATGTAGGAAGTCATCAACATACAAATGTAAATAAATCAGGAACCCTAGGGCAGATTCTAAAAATATTTCGTACATAGACAGACACTAGTGCCAGGAACACAGCACATGTACTACCATTCCTGGGTAGCATTTGGACCAAGTCCCATACAAGAATGGGCAATGTCCTTTGCTGATGATAAAATAAAAGCTACTTGGAAAATAATAAATAATGAAACAGGTAGAAATAAAAAGCGGAATACTGAATTTAATTTAGAAACTGCACATGGCCCTATAAATAATGACAAAGAAATTGCTCAGGAATTTGAAAACTTTTTTTCTAACATACCTATTAAAACGACTGAAACTTTAAATTCTTCTGCAATGCTCTCTTCTGCCTTACTTAGGCAGAATGTAAAGTCATGTCCCGTGGAGTTTAGGTTTCATCACACAAACCCCCAAGCTGTCATTAAAGCTTTTAAAGATCTTAAAATTAAGTCAACAGAAGATCTTTGGGGAATGTCTGTTAAAGTCTGTAAATCTGTAATAGAAACCGTTGCTCCTTATTTAGCTATTATATTTAACAACAGTGTAGACCAAGGGGTATTTCCAGATCTTATGAAACACAGTAAAGTAGTCCCACTCTTCAAATCAGGTGATAGCAAGGAACCGAACAATTATAGACCTGTATCAATTTTACCAGTTTTAAGTAAGGTGTTTGAAAAGTTGATGCTTACTCAAATGTTACGTCACTTTAATAAAAATTCCATCTTTCATGAACATCAGTACGGTTTCACCAAAGGACGGTGTACAACTGACGCCGGTGTAACCCTACTTAAGAACATTTTTAACTCCTGGGAGGAAGCAGAAGATGCCATTGGAATTTTTTGCGACCTCTCAAAGGCGTTCGATTGCGTTGACCATGAAAGACTTCTGCTGAAACTGGAGCATTACGGGATAAAAAATACTGCTCTTGATTTACTCAGATCATACTTGAAAGATAGAAAGGTAAAAGTTCAAGTAAACGGAATGAACTCGTTAGGGTCTAAAATGACAATGGGCGTTCCGCAAGGTTCGATTCTGGGTCCATTCCTCTTCTTAGTTTACATTAATGATTTACCTCACTTACTTAAAAATCAACCAAAGATGGTATTATTTGCAGATGATACCTCTCTAATTTTTAAAATAGACCGACGTTCACAAAATCTAAATGCGGTAAATGACGCTATTCATCAGGTTCAAAATTGGTTTACATTGAATAATCTTGTACTCAATGAAAAAAAAACAAAATGTATGAGATTCATTTTACCAAATGTTAGAAGTAGCGAATGTGACATCAAACTGAACGGAGAAAAACTGGAATTTGTTAATCAGACTGTTTTCCTGGGAATCACGCTAGACGATAAATTGCAATGGGGCCCCCATATAGCATCTCTTGCGGGACGATTAAGCTCAGCCGCTTACGCTGTTAGAAAGATAAGACAGTTAACAGACGTTGAAACTGCGCGTTTGGTATACTTTAGCTACTTTCACAGCATAATGTCTTATGGCATTCTACTGTGGGGCCGGGCAGCTGACATTGAATCCATTTTTATTTTGCAAAAACGAGCTGTCAGAGCAATTTACAATCTACGTCGTCGCGAATCTCTTAGGGAACTATTCAAAAATATTAACATAATGACAGTGCCTTGTCAATTTATTTATGAAAATATAATGTATGTAAGGAAAAATCTTCACCTTTTTAATAAAATAAGCGATAGACATAATTTTAATACTAGAAATAAAGATAAAATTGATCAACCTTATTTTAGATTGTCTAAAGTTCAAAAGTCTTTTATGGGGTACTGTGTTAAATGTTACAATAAAATACCTAACGAAATTTTAACTCTAAATGAAAGAAAATTTAAAAGCTATATAAAAAACACACTTAGTAAACAAGCATATTATAAATTAGAAGATTATATCCAAGATAAAAATGTTTGGAAACATGCTGGTCCTGCTTCATAGTACAATGTAGGGATTAAACGAAATCAAGCTGGTTGAAATTTGAATGCTCACACACTTATATTTATAAATTTTGTAATTGCAATATTTTTGTGAAAATGTGAACACCATGTACCTTTTTGCTTTTTTTAATTTTTCCTATTAATTTATTTTCATATTTTTAGTCTAGATTTTCAAGGTACATTGATTTCACATTCTTTGTTTCAAATGATGTTATAAAAATATTGTAAAACATTTTTAAAAAGAGTAAGTATGGAGTTTCTTGCCCATTCTTCTTCATACAACCTACCTTAGCGAATGGGTGTAGATTCAATCCCATCCCATCCCATTTCCTTAATTTTAAAAATCGACGTTTAAAAGTGCCTCTTCGATGGCCTAATTGAAATAAATGATTTGACTTTGACTTTGACTTTGAACGATATTAAAATGCAAATTTTGAGTCAGCATTTACTATCATGACAATTGGGGGTTACCTCATACATTGTCATACTGTGAATCATGTCCATCATGGTGATGTATTCATGGGTGTTACTCAGGTAGGTATTTTTAATTAATAATGTATCAAAATCATCTCTCGAGTCCAGTAAACTGTTGGCCCCTGATGTAATTTGTAGATGTGTAATAGTCGAGGGTCGAAGCTTTTTGGGTATATGACTGAAAAATTCTAATTAGTCTGTCAATTAATTTATCAAAAGATATTTGAACCGTATTTTTTTTCTTTTATAACATAAACCAAAATCGACGGAGATACGATGCTGATAAAATTGGCAGATAGGTCACAAGATTCAAACCCAGCCTGGCCACAGAACACTTAATGCCTGGCGCATTGTGTCATTTATTTCATCACCAGTGCTCTCAAAACGGTGGAGAAAATCATCGTGGGTCCAAAAACATCGGCATGTACTAGAACTATCAAATTCGAAGACATGTGACATCTACCACATCTACCAACCCGCGTGGTGGATTATTGCCCACTCCCTCTCATAGACAGGAGGCCATATGTCCCAGCAATGGGAACATAATAGGCTGATCTCGACGATGACGTATCGGTGGTAAAATACGGAAGCTTTACAAAGAAACTCATAGTACACGTTGATAACTTTGTTATTTGGTTCTAACATGCACCAAACTGATTCTGGTGATGGTGTAAGAACAAAAATAGGAAGAGAACAGATTTCTTTGTCCCAGTTAACATGCCCTACATTTAGGACTAACTTTCCATTTCCTCTTGGGATCGTGTTACTTTTAATTATGACTCTTAGCGAGGAAGTGCCGACTGCGCGCGTTAGTTAGCTTGAACCATTTTTATAGTTTTACAGAAATTATTTCGGATAAATCGTACGCCATAAATATACATATAAAGTGTAGATTTTTGGTCATTTCTAGTACACGACACGGGCCTTTATTTTTTCAAAGTTAGCTGTTTCGGTTACCGGCCAAGATTATTGATTTTTAAATGATGCAGTTTTAGTTTTCGCCAGAATCGACACCCCTTTCAGTATTTTTTGATTTAGTTTCGGATAAAGCCATCCACGCCCAGTTGTAAAATTCACCTTGTATACTGCATCGAACAAAAAAAGATACATACAAATCGAACCTCTAAACCTCGTATTCGTATCAGTAATCGGTGCACATTCATTAAAAATACCGACCGAATGGAGAACCTCCTCCTTTTGAAGTCGGTTAAACATGGTTATCGAACTCATTCAGGACGCTGTAGTTAATTTATCTGTTTGGTTTTATATAATCATATTGGAAGTAATGGTAACGGTAACGTGCCTATTGAACAACCAGCTCCCTAGGCCCTCTAACCAGACGTCAACAAATTCCTAAGTACCCGCATTTCAAAGAGACAGGGTCTAACGCCGGCTCCACACGTTGGCCGTGTTTGCCGAACAGAAGGAGACGGCGCTATACCAGAAAGCAAGACGCAAATAATTCTATCTCGTTTCTTAGTATAGCGCCGTCTCCCTCTGTTCGGCCAACACGGCCAACGTGTGGATCTGACGTAAGAGCGATCATCCTGAGCAATTTGTACGTCCAACCGAGGTAAATGGGTCAATTTACTGTACTTGACCGTTGGGTAGCTAACCAGCTATTATAGTTTCTATTGTTGTCTAAGTAGCCTCTTTATCTGTAGGTATGCAGCCTGAGAGACCAAAGTTATGTAGTAGTGAAAGTAATAATAAATTCATCAAAAATTAGCAATCAAATATAATCTAATCTCCACACCACCAATACCTTACTATAAATACCAGCCCAAACTTGTCCTTGAAAACGACACTCACAAAATGTACTTCGACCGAGCAATTCTCACCGATAAAACCACACATTTTAACAGACCAGACATCACCTTATTACACAAACTTAACAAAACCGCGCAAATCATAGACATCGCCGTGCCAAACACTCACAACCTACAAAACACAATAGCAGAAAAACTTTCAAAATATACAGATCTAAAAATTGAAATTAGCCGAATGTGGTGTCTTAGTAATGTCTCTATAGTTCCTATTGTGTTATCAACTACAGGTATTATTCCTAAACAGCTCCACCAATCTTTAAGAACACTTGATTTACCACCATTCACGTACCAAAGTCTTCAGAAAGCCGCAATCTTGAATACTTGCAGAATTGTCAGAAAGTTTTTACAAAATGAAAATAACTCTTTAGTCACCAACTCACACACACAACCTCCAGTCAGTACACGTACACAATTTGATAGACACAGAAACCCGTCATCCCAAAATTCATTTTCATTATCAGCTCATCAAGGCACTAATATTATCTTAGGGTAGTACTTGGCTTCGGCTAGTGCTATCATGCAAATCCGGGAATAACGCCGAGATATAAAAAGTATACAAAGAAATAATAATAATAATATTCCACAACTATCACACAACGCCATCTAGTCCCAAGCTAAGCAGAGCTTGTGTTATGGGTACTAGACAACTGATAAACATACTTATATATTTCTAAATACATACATATTATAGATAAATTACACCCAGACACAGAACAAAATGATCATGCTCATCACACAAACATTTGTCCTGGGTGGGAATCGAACCCACGACCTCCGGCATAGCAGTCAGGGTCACTAACCACTAGACCAACAGGCCAGTCGATACTGTCTTGTGACAAGTGATACTGTCTTGTTACAATAAAGTTAAACATCTGTTAAAAACTTGTCTAAAACTGCAAAACAGCATTTCACGTTGATATAAGGCTTGTTTTTGCAGTTGCACTTTGTTTAGACAAGTGTTCAACAGATGTTCAACTTTTTTGTAGTAAGACGGATTAAATTCCTATGGTGGCTTTTCTTTTGTAGACAAGCCTAATAGGCTATCTAACGTATTTCTTATAATTTATTGATCGTATCAACATCTCTATTTCTTCCAAGAATCTAACTAAAGTAGTAAAGTGGCTAGTCATTCCTTTGATACAGCTTGAACTACTCTTGCGTAGTTACGAAGTAGGAATCCAGTTTAACAACGATGACATCAATATAATTTTCTAATACCCAACAACAGCTATAAGTAACAACATAATTTGACCCAATTTCCATCCGCAGCGTTCAATTGAACAGTTTACTTAGATTCTGAGATAAAAGTCACTAACTGTAACTGTCGAACGCACCGTATAAGGTTAAGGTAAACTCAGGTTAAGGATGACGGCTGGTTAAGAGTTAAACGATAGTTATGTTTGGTTAATAATAGAGTAAAGTTGTGTGTGTCTAATGGGTGTGGAGCAGTAGTGGCCCAGTAGTATCGGCCCCAACTTAATAGTCGTAGGTCGTGGGTTCGAACTCAGCCAGCCGTATTACTTTTTGTAATTTATTTCATCAACACTGCTCTACCATCGTGAGTAAGTTCTAGAACAAAAAATTGTAAGACATGTGACATCTACCAACCCGCACTGGGCGGACCCAATGCTGGTGGATTTTGGCCCACTCCCTCCCACACAGAAGAAGCTTGTGTCCCAGCAGTGGGAACATTATAGGCTGATGAATGTCTGTGTCCGGTTGTGACATTTTTTTGCCGGTAAAATCATGAAATGTGTCCTTGTGCAGAAATATATTAATGTTTCTTTGTTAAAATATGAACTGCCAGTAGACAGTTATCATTGTATATTGAGTACAATGAGAACAGCTTGTAACCTCGAACAGCTGATTCACGATTCTTTTTTTATTTTCTATTTAACGAGACGAATTCAACATCTGGGTGTCATACTGCATACGAGCATCCGGATGCAGAATCAAAAAGTTTTGTAACTTATTGAAGTTAGCTGCTGTTTTTTCAGTAATTTTTCATGTTTTTAACTGGCTTGTAGTGGATGGCTAGGCATAAGCTAGAAGAATGTTTAAATACATATTTAAAGCCAGTTGTTTTGATCAATTGTTAAGCTAACTAGTAGTTAAAATCCTACACATTTTAACAAAAGATTAAAACAAAATTAGGATTTTAGCAATAATAATTTACGAAGTAATGATCAAACTGGTCCTTAAATTCGATAAATCGTATGTAATCGTTGAAACTGCGACAATAAATGTGAAAATGTAATGCTGATTGATAGGAAAATGTCCGCAAAACATTTTAGGGAAAAGGCAGACGATACTTAACGTTATGTCAAATTAACGAATAGTTAACATTGTGCAACCGGCGCTTAACCTCAGGCGCCACTCATAAGTCGCAGTTATACTTGCTACTTTCTATATTATTACGACCATCTGTACGTAGCCAGGTTTACGTCTAGTGCTGTCGACTACGAAGATTTTCGATTAAAGTGAATTTTCTCTCTTATGACGACTTGACTTGTCTTCTAAAAGTGACTCTTATAACGGCTTGACCTCTAAAAGGGAATTTCTTTTCTGTCTTATAATTCGAACTAACTTCTGACTTAACCTCTGAAACCCAGCCTTTATGATCCTTGTAGCAATCAAATTAGGAGAATTATTTCCATAGCTAGTAACACTGGACAATACGGGGCTACATTTGGCTCTGCCTTGGACTAACCACTAGCCTAAGTTTGAACCGCGGTTAACAAAAGCGTCAGTTAAACAAAAGATTAACATTGTGCAACCGGCGCTTAACCTCAGGCGCCACTCACGGGTCGCAGTTGTACTTGCTACTTTCTATATTATGACGACCATCTGTATGTAGCTGGCTTTATGACTGTTGTTCAAGACTTATAAGGATTTGTTTAGCTCACAATCAGGTCATGTGATTTTGATGTTAAGGTTTTAACGTAATAGGTAGGTTATGAAATATTATTTTTAATCACATCTATTTTAAAAGAGTTTGTGTCATAAACGGGGAGGAAAATAGCTTTTTAACCGACTTCTAAAAAAGGAGGTTACCCAATTCGATTGTATATGTAAAATCGACAAAGTGGAATCATGACCCATTTTGACAATAAATCATTTGAATGGGGATGGCAACTCAAAGCTAATCGTAGATGGCGCTGCGATAGTTGGTCCCTACGTCAGATTACTGTCTACCTTGTACAAAAAACAAACAAGATTTATTGTTATAAAAATTGAGTGTAAATACAAAACAAATATGGAAAATTATTCGTCAATGCAAGTGCATAATTATACTAAAAGAAGAATTAAGACGCCGCGGTGCATCTACAAGAGGAAAAAAGTGATTTAATTGAGTGGTAATACATTTGATTTTACCGTAATAAATCCACAGTTACTTGTAGTTGAGGTTTCAATTTTTGAGTTTAGGTATGTTTTACCTGTCCTATCCTATAACAAGAATATAATGCTGCTTCTGACTTTCTATTTTGATAAAATATCATGTTTTAAGTCAGTAATTTTACCCCTTTTTTCTATTTAGATTCGAGAAAAATCACAATATATTTAATTTCTTAACACCACAACTATCACAAAACTCGTTCCAGGTGATAATTCTTCCGCCAGACGAACCATTTCATGATTTATAGAGCGATGCAATACTGGTACTTAACCTCCATTCTCCAATAGAAAAGTAGATATTATTTTGAAAAGTGTATTCGATTGTTTAGTTATGGTATAATCATAGAATTTCATTAATAAACTCAACTAACGGCCTGTCTCGGCTTCGCAAGGCTGGATATTTGTTTATTATATAGCTTTTCCTTAGTTATAATTCAATTTTTGTTCTCAAGGCAGTCACAGCAGCTACCCATTATTTCTTGATAGTGTGAATTGTCGGAAATTTGTATGTTCCATCATTTTTACAGCTTATTACACAACATCTAGTCATTTTACATCAATAAATCGTTTTTTTTTTCAGAAAATTCCTTTGATTTGACAGTTCTTTTGGGACCAAACTGTCACTTGTCACTTTGACACTTGCCTTCCCCATTGAATCCGTCAAATTGACAAAGATCAAAATCGTTACCATGGATAGGTATGTTTACGCGAATGTGAGCCTAATTGTATTTGAATGTCTGTAGGAAAATAAGCTTATGGTGGGTCATAATTCCACTTTGTCGAGTGTACATAATATATGCTTTTTTTATGTTTGTTGCTCCCATTGTATTTAAATAGGCACTGAATACTTAGTAATTTGAATTTTAACACCAGAGTTAGAATCAGTCAAGCCCTTAAGGAAATCAGAAGATTAACAAAGGTTAACAATAACCTCGGGTAAGGTGGTTGCCCAAGGTTTCAACCTCGCTGCAGCTCAGCCCCTATTGACCCTAGCGTGATGATATATGTATAGCCTATACACTCAAAGAAAATTCTAAACGTGGCGACTAAAATCCCTTAACAAATGGGAGCCGTCTAAAGGCCTCAGATTCCGCGTCAAAGGAAATTAAAACACTACCGACAAAGGAACTTACCGCGATATATTTTTGTTTTGTCAATGGCAAATTAACGACAAAATACTAAATATCATTTGTTTCTGCGTTAGTTTGCACATGTCGCTGCGTCAAATCGTACAAAAAATATTACGCTACGTTCAAAAGAACGTTTGCACAGTGACAAAAAGTCGTAAAAATGCATTCGACAAAAAAAAGTTGATCGTCGCGTTGGATTTTCCACGAACGCATGGCCTAAAAGCTATGTCGGGAGCACAAAAAAAATTCGACGAAGGGATTTTGGACCTTTAACGGCCGTTTTTTTTTAGTGTAGCCTTCCTCGATGAATGATCTATCAAACACAAAAAGAATTCTTCAATTCGAACCACTAGTTCCTGACATTAGCGCGTTCAAACAAACAAACTCTTCAGCTTTATAATGGCGACCAGATCCCAAGAAATTCTACTTTTCAACTTATCTTTAAATCGTCGTGAAGATAACAAGAAACTGCGCAGTGACCGCAAGACATACTGGTCTGAATCGAATAATTAAATCAATAATAGTGTTTGTAGGAGCGCCCGATGACATGGGGTATACCATGCTGTACTCATAACCGCGGATATTTCCACTCATGTAAGAAGGTTTTAATGTTGTGAAACTCAATGTTTGTTTAATTTTCTTAGGGTTTCTAAGATTCCGCTGTCGGTCCGTTTGTATGTCTGTCTGTCCGTCTGTAGCCAGGCTGTATCTCATATACCGTTAAATTTTCAAAGATTTTGTCTCAGATCAAAGAAATAGGCCGATAGAGCGCTCAGAACACGCGAGTGTGACCACCAAAGTAAATACAAAATCAAAATCGAATACAAACTCGCGACAGTACCAAGCTACGCATCGTTGTTGTTGTTTACCAAAACAACCACAACCTAATCCTCTCGTGTCTTTAAACATTGTAAAAGTTTTTATCAAAAACTAAGAAAACAATATGGAATTTAATTCGATTTGATTTTGTATTTGCTTTGGTGGACACACTCGCGTGTTCTGAGCGTTCTATCTGCCTATTTCTTTGATCTGAGGATTTTGTATAGTAGTTATTGTTTGGCAGTATTAAGCGTGGCGCCTTTCCAAGAGATGGCGCCACGTTACCGTAAAACGTTCAAACGTGGGAATAGAAGATTCAGCTTCTGAGTGTGAGTTGCGGTAGCCTATTGGTAAGGCGTTTGGAGGACTTATCCAGAAGACGCGGGTTCAAATCCCACTCGCAGCTGAATTTTTCATTTCTCAAAAATCATATTCATCATCATCATCAGCCTATATTGTTCCCACTGCTGGGACACATGCCTCCTCTCTGTGAGAGGGAGTGGGCCATAATCCACCACGCGGGCCCAGTGCGGGTTGGTAGATGTCACATGTCTTCGAATTTTTGGTTCTAAGACATGCCGGTTTCCTCACGATGTTTTCCTTCACCGTTTTGAGAGCAGTGGTGATGAAATAAATTACAGTAATGCGCCTGGCGGGGTTCGAACCCACGACCTACAACTCGTAAGTCGGGACCGATACCACTGGGCCACCACTGCTCTCAAAAATCATATGAACACCATTTAACTAATACCGTTAAACAAAAAAAAAAATCCTAGATGTCCTAGAAAACGTCAAACGAAACGTCACCGTACTACCGTCATTCCGTCACGGTTCTTAACATGGGCACAATGACTCTTATCGGTCCAACGCTCACACCAATGTTGACATACAACGTTACTAAGCTGGATATAATATAAATCAGTAGATTTATCTCTCGTCTGATATGCTTGGCTGCTGGGAGAATGTGGCTGAGAAGTAGGTAGTCTTCAAACGACATACTTCCAAAGTGAAATGGTATTGGTTCTTCATCATCATGAGCCTAGCCTTTTCCCAACTATATTGGGGTCGGCTTCCAGTCGAACCAGATGCAGCTGAATATCAGTATTTTAATGGAGCGACTGCCTATCGGACCTCCACAACAGTAAGTGGGTAATACGATACTCCATGGTAAGACTTGTAGTCAGACTTTTAGAGCTTCTAACTAATAGTGGCGACTGTCAAAGATCTACAAATGATAGCCGGAACCAACGGCTTTACGTGCTTACTGAGACACGGAGGAACTCGGTATGACAGATGTTCACCCACCCACAGACCAACCTCGGCAAGCGCGGTTTAACCTGGAAGCTGCTTCTCCTTTGGTTCACCATCATCAGCCTATAATGTTCCCACTGCCGGGACACAGGCCTCTCTGAGAGGGACGTGGTGGCCCAATGCGGGTTGGCAGATGTCACCATGTATTCGAATTTTTCATTCTAGGAAGCTAATTTCAGGAACTGCTGGTCCGATTTGAAAAAAATATTTTTGTGTTGGATAGTCCATTTATTCAGGAAGGTTATAGGCTATAAAACATCACGCTACAAATAACAGGAGCCGAACAGCATGGTTGAAACGACGGGGAACAGGATTTGTATTAAATAGAGCAGTTATATTTCGTTACCTCAAAGTATAAACCAAACAATGTACTAAACTAACTAAGAATAGACCCCATCGCCCTTAGATAAAGATAAATCGACATCACTCCCCTCGGCATTGCAACTGCTCATTGTCAATAATTTTGGGGGAGGCATATGTTCAACCGGAGACACTCACGCCCAAAAGTATAGAATGCCCCGATTCCGAGCGATCTTGAGTAATTACTAATTAATATCTAGTTAAGAATAATAAAAATGGTACCATTGTAAAGGTTTAACTGTTAACTTTAAATTGATATCAAATTCATTAAAATCACGCCATTATTTAAGGAGCTATGCAGGATAAATTCCAAGTAAGTGATTCCATACTTTTGCTCGCTAGTGTATTTGGAAAGGGACAGAAATTAGCACAAAAACGTAGGGAATCACCCCATTTTATATTGGTGTGAAGTTCACATTGTGAATGCGACTCGGTGACTCAATTTCGTTGTATTGTCTGAATGGCGTAGAGTTAGCGATTGAGTGGAATATTATGCGGAAGAGGTAAAACCATTCGTGCTAAAAGTAACAGCGTAGGTACTATGCGGTTCAAGTATGAATGAAGGTGTCAAAGACCTTCAACTAAAAACTGACACTTGAAAATAAAGTAAAAGCAATTAAATGGTCGCGGGACTAAACAGCTACCGTGATCCCGGAACGTAAAGGGCTATTGAAGCACACCGTAGATTTTAGTCAGTACAAGTATGACAGTCCCTCCTGCTCTGCCCTGGACTCTAGGACTTATTTGATTATTTTACTACGCAAAAAAAAAAGGGAATTAAATACTTCGTGCAAATAAATTTTTGATCGAGTATTATAATCTTTTTAGAGTTTTACTTTTATCTGATAATAAAATTGTTTATTTCAAAGCGTGCCTGACGTCACAATATGGCGTCAGCCTACCTAGCTTCCTAATTGAACCGTATAGTATTTATTAGTTATTATATACAGGGTGAATTTTTCAACAGGGCGTGGATGGCTATCTCCGAAACTATGAGGAATATCGAAAAACGTTGAAAGGAATCTCGAGGCCGATTCTGACGAAACTAAAACTGCATCATTGGATTTTAGAAAAATCAATAATCCTGGCCAGGAATCGAACCTGCTGATTTTGGAAAAAAATCACACACTATATTATTACACCATTCGATAGTGTTGCTAATAAGGATCAAATTCTGGGAAGTAATCATATACGGCAAACTAAAGGAAAACGTATAATTGAAAAAAAAAAAAACTGATGAATGTACAAGACGATAACTGTATTCGAAACATAAGTTAACCGTTTCTTCTTTGAAATAACGCTTATTTTTGTTCAACTCAAAAATTTCGCATTGCTGAATACAGTGGAATTGTCGAGACATCAAATCCACTGAATTATTGCAAACAATGAAATTTTTAATTTTGAATAAATTATGACTCAGTAGAACATAGTAACATAGAAATATAGCAATTTCATGAAAATCTGCTATTTCCATAAGTTTTCCGTATATGATCACTTCCCAGAATTTGATTCTTATTAGCAACACTATCGAATGGTGAAATAATACAGGCTGTGGTTTTTTTTCCAAAATCAGCGGGGTCGATTCCTGGCCAAGATTATTAATTTTTCTAAAATCTAATGATGCAGTCTTAGTTTTCGTCAAAATCGACCTCGAGACTCCTTTCAACGTTTTTCGATATTCCTCATAGTTTCGGAGATAGCCATCCACGCCCAGTTGAAAAATTCACCCTGTATATACATATAATTATTTAGGCTAACAGTTTTCCTAGAATTTGACGGCTTTGGGGTAAGATTTACTCCATCGTAGACCTTTTCTACTCCCGAGAAAGGCTATAGGCTATATAATAACATCACGGTAAAACTAATGGAAACTGAGCAGCGGGCTAAACGGGACAGTTGTCCCGACTCCCGAATTATGTTGTCAGAACTGATAGAGAGTAGAGTCACTCAATAGTCCAGTCATTAAAGCCTAAACCCGAAAATAATTAGTAACTTGCTGAAATTTTAAGGGGTTCTTAAGGAAGGTAAAATAAGATACCGGGTGATTTTGCAGCGTTCTGGGGTGTACGGAAAGGGTTGAAAAGGGGTGAAAAGGTGTTTTTTGCTAATAACATTGCCAAAAAAATTAGTAACACGCTGCAAATTTGGAATAAGGTTGTTCTTACGGTTTTGTAACGTGTATTAAATTTGCAGCGTTTTGCAACATACGGAACATTGTTTTTTTTTCAAAACAGTGCATTTAGTTAAAAACAGGGGTAAGGAAATTAGTAACACGCTGCAAATTTGGAATTAGGTTGTTCTTACCGTTTTGTAACGTGTGTGAAATTTGCAGCATTTTGCAACATACGGAACATTGTCTATTATTAAAAAAACAATGAAATTATTTAATCACACGGGTGAAAAAATATTGTAACTCGCTGTAAATTTGTAATTAAGTTGTTTTTACCGTTTCGTAAGGTATATCAAATTTGCAGCGTTTTACAACAAATTGAACATTGTTTATTATTAAAACAACAGTGCGATACATATATAGTTACTAATTTTTTTGGCAATGTTATTAGCAAAAAACACCTTTTCACCCCTTTTCAACCCTTTCCGTACACCCCAGAACGCTGCAAAATCACCCGGTATGTTATTTTACCTTCCTTAAGAACCCCCTAAAATTTCAGCAAGTTACTAATTATTTTCGGGTTTGGGCTTTAATGACTGGACTACAAAAGTTGCGGCTCGTGCCCGTATTTTCGTTGACGGACTAAGAGATTACACAGGACGCTGTAACTTTCATAAACAAACAGTTCCGCAATATTCCTTAGCATGCATAAATGAAAATTATCAGCATTATTATGCAAGTAAACGCCAGAAATAGTCCCCTATATTATTGTTATCACTATTTACATAATATACATTCTTATCAGACGACCTTGGTAGTTGCTATGTTCACAAAGACTGTTACTGTGACGAAAGCCGTAAACGTGGACTAGTTATTTCATGAATCTGTGTTTCTGCTCTATTTATTACAGAATTTCAATTTTATGCGTGATATTGAAATTATTGTCGCGCGTATTACGAGTTTGGGTAAATTTCTTTGTTGAGAGAAAGTACGTGGTTGAATTTCTTTAACTACATTTTTTTTAATGTTGTCCCACGCTAGGATTTTTTCCTGTATCGAGGGTGCGTTTAGAAGCATAAAAAACTCACATCCACAAGGATCTATACTAGTCTATACAAATATTGTAAAGAGGTAATTTTTTTTTGTATGTAGGGGGTAATCTCCGGAAGTAACGAACCGATTTTAAAAATTGTTTCACTGGTCGAAAGCCACATTATTCGTGAGTGCTAAATAGGCTATAAATTATAAATATATCATGTATAATTTACCGCCCAAAGACGTGGGCACGGGTCAACTAGTAATAATGTAAAGCTGAAGAGTTTGTTTGCTTAAACGCGCTAATCTCAGGAACTACTGTTTCGAATTGAAAAAATATTTTTGCGTTGAATAGTCTATTTATCGAGGAATGCCATAGGCTATATAACATCACGAAGCAGTTTGAAACCACGAGGAAAAGCTAGTTTAATTATAAAGATACCATGACGATGAAGGAAACTACACAGACTTTGGTCAATAGTATTGGTAACAGGAAAATTTAAAATTAGTATGATGACATCATATTTTTTTTTTTTTTTAATTTAATTATGGTTAAAAATGGAGGAGGCCTTTACCCAACAGTGGGGTTCTCATTTGAAATAGACAAAAAAAAATGGCAAAGAAACCAATTAAGAGAATAAATAATTAATCAAATTAAAATGAAAAAATGAAGAATTGAAGGATGAATAAAATAAATTAATTTAAATTGAATTATATAACAATCAGTTGCATGCAAATCTACACTCGGCGTCACAAAAATCGCACCTCTTCGAAAATAAGTTTAAAACATGTCCCGCCAGTAACGAATACATTAAACCCAATTAATATTGGTATCAATTGAAAGTATGCTTAACGACCTTTAAATTAACAACAGTTAGAATCCCTAAACACAACAGGTTTCATTAGCACGTAACGTTAAAAAAAATGTTGTCAAAATACGCATTGCAAGGGCCACTAATTGCACCTCCCTACAAGGGTATAAAACGGGCGACCCGGGTTAAATGTGGGTACACGCAGCCCGCGACTGTACGCGCCCAAGGGAGGAACCTGCCACCTGCGCCAACTGCGGAGGTGACCACCCAGCCAACAACAAAGGATGCCCAGCCTACATAAAAGAGGTAAATAATAAAAAAGCGGGCACTGTTGCCTCCACGCAACGCCCACGCCGGCCCGCTACAGCTACCACGCACCCACGAACGGTGGACGACACCGAGGCCCCCAGCTCGTCGCTGATGGCGGCAGCGAACGAGCCCGTGAATAAGGATGCCCCCACCTCTGGGAAGAGGAGGAAGAAGCGCAAGGGGAAGAAGAAGGGGGGAAAACCCCAGCAGCCCGCGCCTCAAACCAAAGAGACCCCTGCCCCTGCCCAGGCGCAGGCCACCGCCGCAGCCGAGAATGCGGCCACCACCGCTGCCACCGCCCCCGCGGCAAAACAACAAACAAAGGGTCGGCGGACAGGTAAGTCCGCCCAGACATCTGCGGACACAGGGGAGGCCGTGCTGACAACGGCCCCCCCCTCCGCACCGAGTGCCCACCAAGAGGCCCGGGGCCCGCAGCGGCGGGGCCCGCCCTCCAAAGCCTTCACAGCCTGCGCCATCCAGCTATTTATGGACCTCATCAAGGCCATACAGCAGGGGCAGGACGCAGAGCAAGTGATCCTCGACGGGCTCGCCTCGCTACTCACCTTATGCAATGGCTAGCTCGTTGAGGATCCTACACTGGAACGCCCGTGGCCTCAAGAAGAAGGTCACACCACTCCGCCTCCTACTTCGTGAGCAGAACATCGACGTGGCGCTCATCAGTGAGACGCTCCTGGGACCGCCGGACAACCCCAAGTTCCCAGGATACCTCCTGTATCGCGAGGATGAGAAGTCGGCACTCGGCATCACCTACCGCGGTCTGGCGGTCTTGGTGCGGCGAAGAGTCGTCCACCAGGTACTCCCCTCAACGGCACTCACCAGTCTCTACGCGCTGGGTGTTCAACTACACGTTGCCGGCGAGGAGCTAAACATCTATGCGTGCTACTGCCCGCCCGCGGCGCCTTTCGACGTCGCCGAGCTGCGGGCGCTATTGCACGCATCACAGCACCCCACACTCCTCGCCGGTGACTTCAACTTGAAGCACCCGGCGTGGAACAGCAGGACCACCAATTCCGGGGGGAGACGGCTCTTCGCTGACGCGGAGGCCAGTGGATACACGGTGTCCGGCCCAGAGACACCGACCCACTACCCGGACCAACAGGGCCTCAACCCAGAGGTGCTGGACATCTGTATCCACAGGGGCCTGAGATGCCAGATCGCCCAACAGGTAGTGGACGACGAGATGCAGTCCGACCACCAGCCAGTACTCGTCGTCCTGTCAGACATGCCGACCAGACTCTCTCCTCCAGCGCCACGTCGAACCACGGACTGGAACCGCTTTGGGGAAGTGATGGAGACCACCACACCTACTTGGCCCGTTACCACCGCAGCGGATGTCGACGGGCTTGCAGAAGAGATCACCGCTTGCATCCAGCGCGCCTACCAAGAGGCGACAACAGAGACGCAGCCACAGGGGCTCCTTTACAAGCCCCTGCCACCATACATCAAGCAGTTCTTAACCGCCACGCGCAAGGCGGATCTTAACCGCCACGCGGAAAAGGTAAGGGCCAAGCTTCAGGAACACAACGCCGCGAGCTGGGAGGAGTACATAGACGCCGCCAAGGGAGACTGGCCGGCGATTCACAAGCTGTGCAGACAGCTCACCAACACCCCAGCTCCGGTCCGGCCGCTTATCCATAGCGACGGGGCGCCAAGATACATCGCAGAAGACCGTGCGGAGATCTTTGCCGAGCACCTGGAGCGTCAATTCCAGCCGAATCCGACCAACGACACCGAGCACGTCGCAGCAGTCGAGAGGCACCTTGGGGAATACTTCGCCCTGCCGATAGCTCCGGAGGAAGACCCAGTGTGCTTCTCGCCTTGTGCAGTCAGACGCGCCATCCTTAAGACCAAATTGAAGAAGGCCCCCGGCCCTGACGGTATTACCAACGCAGCGCTGCGCCACCTGCCGTACCGAACGGTAGCGGCCTTGGCGCGCCTGTACACCGGAATACTGCGCACGGGGGCCTTCCCGACTGGGTGGAAGGAAGGGCGCGTCATAATGCTGCCCAAGCCACACAAAAACACGCTGAGGCCCGAGAGCTATCGGCCTATTACGCTCCTCTCCACTATCTCCAAGGTGTTTGAACAGCTCCTGCTGCGACACCTAACAAAATACGTGACGCCGCGCCCCGAGCAGTTCGGGTTTCGCTCGGAACATTCTACGACGCTCCAGCTGTCGAGGGTACTGCACCTGCTCACCGCAACGATGAACAAGAAGGAGCAAGCAGTGGCAGTATTCCTCGACATGGAAAAGGCATTTGATCGAGTCTGGCACGCCGGTCTGCTATACAAGTTGTCGCAGACAGACGCGCCCCGTCGATTGGTAAAGGTGGTCTCCTCCTTCCTCTCTAACAGGACCTTCAGGGTGGTGGTCGATGGAGCGCTGTCAAGCGCCCGGCCGGTAGCGGCGGGCGTGCCGCAAGGCAGCTGCGTCTCGCCGCTGTGTTACTCACGGTTCACCGACGACATTCCCACGACCCAAGGCACCACGCTCGCGCTGTACGCCGACGACGCCGCGTACATCACCACCTCGCTTAACGCGAGACACGCGGCCGTCAAGATGCAGCGCGTGCTCGACCTGCTGCCAGAGTGGCTCGCCAAATGGAGATTGTCGGTGAACGTGGGTAAGACGCAGGCCCTGCTCACCGGCGCCGCGCACCTCCCACCACCCCTGCAGCTGCAGGGGGCACAAATCGAGTGGTCGCGCCAGGTCACGTACCTAGGCGTGACTATCGACCGCCGACTCACTATGGGTCCCCATGTCCGCAAGGCCGTCGCTAAGAGCAGAGTGGCCCGCGCCCTGCTCCATCCAGCGCTCTCCTCCCGCCTCCCGCTGCGAGCCAAGCTGGGCGTGTACAAAACGTACATCCGCCCGCTGCTCACTTACGCAGCCCCAGCCTGGCTCGCCCTCACGAGCGAGACTAACAAAAAACTTCTCCGCGCGCAGCAAAACCTTGCGCTGCGGAAAATTGTCGCCGCCCCTCGCTACGTGAGGAATGACGTCATTGCGCGGGACCTCAAGTTCGAGAGCCTGGATGACCACTGCCGCCGCCTCGCGTCCAACATGTTCGCGCGTGCCGACGCTTCAGCCTGGCCCCATGTCAAGCACATAGCGCCCTGGCACGCGCGCCCGCCAGACGCGAGGCGCCTACCACGCGACCTCATCCTTGCGGACGACCCAACTGTGCCCCCACCACCGGATTTGACGCCACAATACAGTAAGTCGTTTAATAAAAAAAATACACGCGGCTCACTCGCACAAAAGACTCCACACACATTACATACATGCGGTACGCATCGCGTGCTAAGTTAATATAGGCGCGATGCAACCCGCTACTGACACTCGCTACGTAACAGGCGCAATCTCACGCGACAAAGGGCAGCGCGGGCTCCCTTCAGTCGCTCACATGAGCGGTGTTACTCAGTCATTGCCGCTCAAACACAAACATACATGTCGACTCACTGCCTGCGCCGCAACCGGCTAGCTCTGGAAGCGGGGTAGGCAGGAGTCCCCCACCCCTCTGCAGGTGCGTCGTAAGTCTGTACTCCTGTCGCTGGTTGTTCCTGCCGAGCCTCCCCCAGGTAACTGGGGGTCTCACTTGGCAGGGACGGACCGCCGGGGTACAGTGAAACAAGCGGTATTGTCCGACAATACCGTGGCGCGCCTGCAGAAAGAAACATAGCAATCACTCTCACAGGCGCGCGCACAGGCGCGCGCGCCCGAAGGCTAATGTTGGCCTATGTGGCCGCCCCAACGCGTGTGCCCGTTGTTACGGGCACAACACAGACCTCCGCGGGGAAAAGGACCGAGTCCATGCCCGCCAGCCGCGCCCCCTTACGGGGACGCAGCGATTACTCACGAAGGGA